>JAOTOL010001650.1:2672500-3260000 GCA_034440575.1 Imbricaverruca yamaguchii | reverse complement strand
AGCTTGATGCTTAATTCTAGTCAGGATTTTCCGACAGATATAGGCGCCAAGACAAAGGGACCAAGTAGGGACGGCCTCGCCATTCCTGGATGATTGGTGGTGGTGTCGCTGTTGAATATTGAGACGTGGGGCTGGGGTGAAGGTGTGATGGCAAGCAGCACAGAGTGGCTGATGCTGAGCTAAACTTGTAGACGTTTCTCTGAATAGGGAGGGAGGTTGTGGCTGATACGAATCGCTGATAGAGCCACCGGAAGCACACCAGTGCTACAGCAGCAGATGCCCGCCAGTTTTATGAGCGGTTGTGGGGTGCGACGAGAGTGCGTCCCCATTCAAAACCGTCGGGAATTTGTTGCAGAGAAACATTCATCAAACGCCTGATTAGCTTCGTCGGTCAACCCTCGAGTTCTGGATCCTCCGGTGAGCCTAAGCATCCGTTCGTGCGGACCGCACAGCTGCCGCCCTCGGGCGACAAGACCCGCTGTCTCCCCGAGCGTGCCTTGGTACAACGAACGGTATCTTCAGTGACCAGCACCCAGTGAACTCTAACGTGACATTTCGGAAAATGTCAAAGCACCTCTTCTGTCCCGGGCACAAGTTCCTGGTTGCATTTTAGTATGCATTCGTGTACGTTTATCACGTGCTGCGTGGCGAGAATTTCCAAGTTTCCAGAGTGTATTTCATAGCGTACTGTATGATGCACGTTACTTGCATTTTTTGGGTGTCGCAGCGTTATTACTCATTGCATTCGCTGTGGCTTGACAAAAAAGAATGTTAATATCATTGTTCTTCGATTTTTTCCTTTGTTTTTCCTCCACATCATTCATTTCGTACAAACGTCAGGAGAGACATCAGCACCAATAGTGAATTAGAGGTTGGAATTTGGCAGCAAACTATGGCAGTGATGTGCGAACAAGAATTTAAAGTTTTAACTTCATATCGCCGCGCATTTTCGAGTTATTGAGAACTTAGCAACGGGGAGCAGATTCTCCCTCTGCCCCACAGCGCGACGAGGGTTAATGGAACGTCGACAATTTAATGCTCACAAGCCGATGATGAAGGATGAGGAGAATGAAGCTTGTCTCGAAGTTCTGTACCGCTAGACTTGGTCAACAGAAGCCACAAGCTTTACGAATCGGAATAGATGCAGTGAATAACCAGCCTAACTGTCCTACTTCGATATTCATTATCCCAATGAGCCGATTGAAGTACTTGGTATCAATATCTGGAATGATGCCGACATTAGTTTTACGCAAATTTAGCACAAAAAGAAGCGCGCCATGAAGGAGGGCATAGATTCATAGATTAGAAGCTGTCGGGTGCCTTTCGGGCGCACACACTTAGTTAACTAGAAGTGATGTGTTAAATATTATGTCTCACGACGGTTCGTTTCTCTCCCATCCTTCATTTGTTTCAATGGTAAAGTAGACTATTTCTAATTTCCCATGTGGTGCAAAAATTAATATAATCTGGCGGGTAACGATTGACGACAAGTATAAGATGGTGCTCTGTTGATTCAAGATGTCATGCAAGATAAAACAATCAAGCGGGTTGAAATTTGCATAGTGATAGAATAGGTGGATTAGTATCACTATGTGAAATGGAATCATATCACAGAGCAGGTAGTTTCAATCAACGACGAGACGACCATGCATCATTTTGGCAGTACCAATGGTACTTTGGACAAGCTGGTGAAGATATTTTGTGTAGAGTTTCTTAAGCTTCTCTCTATTTATGCAAGCTGAAGACGGGAGTTCAGATGAATTGCTTAGCGAATAGCATGGGGAGCATCAATAAACCTGAACATAAACAGACCCGTATACACAATACGTTTACTTCACAAGGGGATTCTGTGAAGTCCAGACATTTACATCAGCCATCGAAGATTGCTTTCCGCTGGATACATGCCACATAAACGCGTCGCTGGACTGACTATGGCATGCTCGATCTCTCCATCGATCTCAATATCCTGGAGGCATTGCAACAGGGTAGCAACTGAACCAGAATGATTTGTAAAGACAACGTGTGCGTCGCAGGGCGATGGCGTGGTCGTATTTAAAACTGACCGCAAGTCTTCCGGAAACAAACGGCCAGCAATTTTACGAGAAGTGTCAAAGAGAGGTGGACGGGTCTGCGCTACCGCATTGGTCAGACATATATAGCCAACTATATTTGACTACCAATGATTGCCTGATGCTTTTGCAATGCAAATGCATCAAAAGAATATTCCAAATGAGCACACTACTCTACATATATATGGAATAACTTAGACGGAGAAGTGCTTTAAGTGCCCTGTGTATTCTTGACAATCGACTCTAAATTATGGCATTGTCCAACTGTCAAAACGTTCTGACGTGAAATTCTGAAGTTGCATATGTTCGAACTCCAGCATACATTTTCGTATGAAGACAATTTTTGGTGTCGAACCCGACCTAACAGCTGCAACGATAAGCATAAACAAAATAACCATACTTTTCAAGCACTTCCTTTGACAACACAGAAACCATCACGTGTGCATAACCAAATATTACCCAATACCGTGTTTATGACCCGATACAAATTGTTTTCTAAACGTGTGCGTGACATTCTGGAAATGGAGCAATATGTGTCTCGGAGCAAAGACGTGGAGCAAAAAGTTGGCCTGGTGCAGTAGCCACTGTTGGAGAGTTGGTCATGCATAGGTTGCCGATGCGGTGTGGTGTGTGCTGAGGTGTGGTGTGTGCTGCGGTGTGGTGTGTACTGAGGTGTGATGTGTGCTGAGATGTGGTGTGTGCTGCGGTGTGATGTGTACTGAGGTGTGGTGTGTGCTGCGGTGTGGTGTATTGTATGGTGTGATGTGTGCTGCGGTGTGGTGTGTTGTGTGGTGTTCAGATGTGACCAGGTCCATTACGGTCACGATGCGCATGATGAGATCTTGTAATAAGTCTGTAGACCTGAAGCAGAATAGCACCAGGGTAAACAATAAGCAACTTGTCTCAAAGCCATACAGATGAGGTAGCTTAGTCCCGTGATTTTACCGCAGCTTCCGGTCAGCACTAGCGTGACGTCACCAGTGGCCAGTCGGCCGGCCGGTGTGCGGCTGGTGTGCGGCTGGTGGGCGGCCGGTGGGCGGCTGGTGTGCGGCTGGTGGGCGGTGGGCGGCCGATTGACGGCTGGTGGGCGGCTGGTGGGCGGCCCGTGTGCAGCTGGTGGGCGGCTGGTGTGCGGCTGGTGGGCGGCTGGTGGGCGGCTGGTGGGCGGCTGGTAAGCGGCTGGTGGGCGGCTGGTGGGCGGCTGGTGTGCGGCTGGTGGGCGGCTGGTGGGCGGCTGGTGGGCGGCTGGTGGGCGGCTGGTGGGCGGCTGGTGCGGCTGGTGGGCGGCTGGTGGGCGGCTGGTGGGCGGCTGGTGGGCGGCTGGTGGGCGGCTGGTGGGCGGCTGGTGGGCGGCTGGTGGGCGGCTGGTGTGCGTGAACAGTCTGAGCGGCCCGGGACGTCACATCGATCTAGTTTCTGGCAATAATGGACCGACTATTGATCGGGGATTAGCATAGATCCTGAGCTGACTAGGCTGAATTGAACCGGCCAAATGAAGACATGTCTCGAAGCAGCTAGCTTCTGTCAGTTACGTACGCTGCTGTATTTGATGGCAAGCAATACCTGGGTGCAGATGATGGCGCAACGGCTCAGAGCTGGCGCACAGACAGGATGCTGTTTAGGACGGCACCTCGGTGACGGACTGATCAAGGGGAGGGGGGGGGTGCTCTCTCGGACCACTGAAAACTGCCGACGAGTTTCTGAGGAAGCAGCGATTTCGAGTGGGACTAATTTCCTTTCCGAGGCTGTAAGCAGTAGTGGTGAACTATACGGCATGCGGCTGGATGCAGGGCACGATCGCCGATAAGATTTTGGTCGCCGGTAGCTCATTGATGAAGTAAACTGAGCGTCTGGCAGGACAGAGGCATGGGGTTCGATTCCCCACAGTGTCCGCCCTTTCTGCCGGGGTGAGAGGCAGGCGGCGTAATGTGGTCTCAGCTGCTGAGTGCGTCGTAACGTCACAAGCACCACCACCGATCGGTAAGTGGAGCTGATGCATTGCATTGGCATGTTTGGGCATGTTTGAATCGCTATCCAAGTTGATGGCATATAATGAGATCAGAGATTTGTCGAAGTCCCCACTAAGATGTGAGATCTATCCACCATGGAGGTGTGGCGAACACACTTTCTCGAGATGATTGCGTGAGATACTTTTATGTCCGTCTGATATGCAGTGGACATCTGACCCGGATGGAATACTTGTATTTTTCTCGGTGAAACCTTGCCTGATCGCTGCTTAGGTGATGACCGGTGGTCTTCGTGCAGTTGCAGCCGAATTTGGTGATCAACTGCACCCATTCCACGGTTGTTATTCACCAGCGTCTGTTTTATTCGCTGCAGTTGCCGATGAACCAGTTGTCATGCAGAACAATGCTTCCGTACCATGTGGGCGAATTCTCAGCCGGCATTCTCCTCATACCTATCCGGATACTGACTACCAACGTTCAGGCACATACCTGTGTGGACTGCCTAAGGACTGTGAGAGACGCATGCTAATGCTCCCACAAGGCAGGAGGTTGAAAGCAACACTCACCGGACGCCCATCACACCCGGACTACCCCGGACGCCTGATGGCAAAGGACACCGCTGTCATCTCTCGCTGTACAGGCAGAGCGAAACTTCACCTTCTGACATCGGCGCAATGTTTGAGGCAGTGGCGTATGTGCACAACTCACACGTAAACGTCTGCGTATGCACACCCACACCCACACACACACACACGCACATACACTCACATATACACAGACACACATAGCCACGCACACTTTGACACACCCTGAATCCTCCATGGCTATAAGCCGTTATCTATGTGCTGCTGAACTTCGAATGTGTTACTGCAGCCGAAAGCCTTCGTTGTTTGCCACCTGTCTCGACACAGTTTACGTGCGACACAATTGATGGGACGCGGTATCAGGCGGCGTGTGGCCATTTGTCTTCCCCAGCAGGAGGGTGCTGGCTAGTTGGCGCTGAAAAGGCCGTTGTTCGATACGTCCTACTAACAATGGATTATGCTGGAACAGATCAAGTTTTACTCACCGTAATTTAATGGCATGTTGCGACCCTCATCCCAGTACTAGCCTATTATTGCCGTGGGCGTTGTCATGCGCATTTTATTTTGCCAAACAAATGAAGCAGCAGAAAGCAACCGAAGCAAAGCAAAATCATAGCAAAAGGCATATAAATCGAAGGGATGTAGTCGAGTTGCTTGATATATGTGCACCACTGTACGACAATTTTAAACGTTCCGATTCTTCTTCAGGTGAATGCCGACAGCTGCAAGACGATTACGCTCCGAGGTGACACCAGCATCTCACATGAAGTGAGTATGTCATGGTCCAACAGATCAAGTCCACTTCATTTTTTTTCTAATTTTTTTTTTTTGGAATAAGGGGGGCTACCCCAAATTTTTTTTTCTTAAATTTGTTTTTTTTTTAATTTTGGTTTTTTTATATTTTATTTTTATTATTATTTATGAAAAGAAATCGATAATAAAATTTGTGATTAATGTGGTCACTTGGGGTGGTGGTGGGGTGATTTGATAATTTGCTGGATAATTTGCTGGACAATTGTTTACTTCCATGATCTAATTCGATATGCCGTATACTATTGAATACAACTTTTTTGTTTAGTCTGTACATGTAGTTAAACTGTTGAGTGATTTCATGCCAATTTTCTGTGCGCATATGCGTCCAATCATTAAAATGCATGCAATGTTCCCATTTATAAGAAGTTATTTTCAAATGCATTTATCTTGCTCAATGTGTGCTGAGTTAGAACTGTCTTGGCCGAATGAAGCCATTTTGTAGTATTTTCTTAGAAATGTAGTGGGAATGTTTCCTGGTGTGACTCTAAAAAAGAAATATCTATTCATACCAGAAGACCATAGGTGTCATAACAAGCGTACGAATATAGCGAAGACACAAAATATAACTAAGTAAATGCTTAAGCAAGCAAACGTATGAACAGGCAACAGGTATCAGAAAAGACCGTTGACACAAAAGTATCATTGTATCATTCGTCGCAAGATACCAATCTTCGCAACCGCCGTCGAACATCCCCCACTTCCAATATCACGTCAATGTCATTTTTCAAACCACAACATGGTCCATAGCAGGTATGGCACACCTCATTGCCTAGTCATAACCAACATGAACTTGTTCCGAGTGCATTGACCTCTTGTGCCACTTTCATCCACCCTTGAGCATGCATGCATAGCATACATGTTGCAGTTCACGCCTACCAGCCGCAGCTGGGCGAACGGTAATCACTGTCTCACTGATAACGCTTTAGCCGGTGACGAAAGACGACCTCGGATAAATTGCTTTGCCACAAGGCGTGTATCCGATGGTGGTACTGAGCGAGTGTACCGCTTGGTTCTCCAGTTGTCTTCACAAACACGGCACAGCATAGGATCAGAGGCGGTCTCCATTGCTCGGTCTCGCTTTGGCATACAATTACAGAAACGGTACCACAGTACGAAGACACTGTTTGCCAGTGAACCGCGTTTTGTCTCCAACTGTCCCCCAATCCATTGGGTGGCTTGACGGATATGTCCCCCCCCCCCCACAATTTCTGAAAAGTGACGATTTGTCCCCCTCCCCAATTTTCTCCGTGTCCTCCCAAGCCTCAGCTGCCTGAGTATCATTAGTTTTCAAATTCAAAATTATACTTAGTCATCTACAGAGTCAGAATACATACGCAAGAAAATCACCAAAAATGCCAAGAGCCGATGTAGCCAATAAACGGGCTTCACAAGCTATCTGTCGTCACAAAATCTCCGAATAGTAAATCAGGAAACGTCAGAAATGTCTGCTTCTAGACCATTCTTAAATAACATGAACCTTCGCCATCTTCTGTTTTCGCTTGGGTGAAAAATTGTGATGTGCTAGGCAACACATCTGCATTATCGCAAGGCTTTATACGTCTTAGATTTCATTCTCCTGCCAATATATTTATATATCTTGAACAAATGCGAATCTGGGTGTACTTGGGTATCTTCAAGACCACTGAGGGAAGTCATGGGCAGCTTTAAGGACGTTCGTCAAGGTAACGTCGTATTCGTATTCGTATTTAGCGAGGAGTTCGCCAGAGGCGTATTTGTATTTGCATCGGCATTCAGCGACAGGTTTATGATCGTTCGAAGCAATTAACACTGAACACGCTGGAAGGAACTGCATAGGTCTCGCATTACCACTTTAACGTCAAGGTTCAGAACTCAACCAAGAAGGACCCTTGTGGCTCAAAGTTGCACTAATCTTGAATGTCTATGTTTTTATGTCTAAACCAGTTTCTTCGGTCCCCTACTACTTTTGTTCGTCTTCATCAAAACCTGCCCAAATCTGGTATCAAGCAATAGCCTGTGGTGAACCATCCTACAACATTTCAAATCGGTACATGTAAAGGTCAAACTTCTAGGTCAAAGGTTAGCTTCATTTATCAGGTGGCGATATTGAAGAGATATCGACTGAATGTGAGGTTCGGTTGCTATCGTTTCAATTTCCATCAAATGGGCGTCATTCGACGTGGCTTGCTATGCAGCATCAGAAAGCTGCGCAATCGAATTGTTTGTCAAGCACATAGGCCAAGCTGATTTGTTTTGTCTTCTCTCAAACTTATCCAAATTTTGTATCAAGCAATAACCTGTGATGAACATTTGAGTAACATTTAAAACCGGAACATGTCAAGGCCAAAGCGTCATCTAAAAGATCATGTTGGCAGCTCCGCCGTTCGGAGTGGATATTCCAACTCCAGTTGGTAGGTTAGAGCTACAACACGCCATTGTGCACAAGTGTGAACCAGAGTGGCATAAGATGCCAATGTATTGTGAAGCCTACATCCACCAACCTTGTCCTGATTCTTGGTCATCACATGTCATCCGAAGTCCTCCAAATTTCTCAGTTGAATCTCTGGGTGGGAAGCGTCTTAATTCCAACAGTATTTGACATCATTTGTCGCAGAAGAAAGTACAAAAATGTTGCACAACGGGAGTTCAAACGTAGGAGCGCGTGACCTTTGATGTTGTGTTAGATTGAATTGAATTACCGGTCCAAACTGTCGGTGGGAATCCAAACTGTGCCAGTGTATTATATTTCAGCTAAGCGAAGAAGCTGAAGTCCATTTGCCAGGAAAATCAAGTCAAGACGACGCTTGCATCACATTGGACCACGGGTGTTGATGTTGATTTTCTTCATTATTTGAGGGTGCAATGCATGAAGGCAATGGGCGAACCCAAATGAATTGAGGGGGCAAACTCCATAGAGTCCCATGTTAAAAGTTCATATTATCGGTGGGATAAAGCCGACATTGAGGGACAGTTGCCCATCACGTGCATATAAAAGCATCCCGCCTGCACTTGACTCATAATTGGCCAGGCATTAACGCTGCATTTTGATGTTATAAGTGAGGAAGTGAGCATTTATTGTTTCTCAGAAACCTACGTGATGTTCTGGAAGTGCATGTGTAGGCTCTCTGCAGCCTACGTGATGTTCTGTAAGTGCATGTGTAGGTTCTCTGCAGTCTATGTGATGCTCTGGATGTGCATTTCGTTGTTTCTCGATCAGGCTGAAACAAACTATGGCATGCGCTTCAGTAATGCAAGAACATAAATTGATCTACGTCATAGCGCTATGACGTAGATCAGTTTATCAATTTATGTGAACTAGAATTGTTGCTCTTGAGTAGAAGCAAAAGCAAACAAAATTATAGTGAACTCAATTGTATTACTTCGAAAGTTACACGTCCGTAGTATGTGCAAAGCAATGTCAATCGATGTCATTTTACATAGCCTGTGGCAGTCCATTGCAGCAGAATACGAAATACTGCGCTCCCTACACTCACAAGGTCCGCGAGTATTGGCGGTGATGTGAATCAGCGCATCGTTCCGTATGGTTTCCGCGATAAATGCACGCAATTGTATTGTTTCCACAAACGTGCTATTTAGTATCTTGGCCTGACTTACCATTGTGGTAAGTCAGGTAAAGTACTTATATATGGTAAAGTTACCATTGGTCATGAAACAAACGTGTTACCTTTGGATCATGCCTGCACAATCCAGGCCGATATGTTGCCGTCTAGATCAGCGGAATCGAACAACTGGTTGCGATGATAAAATGGTGAGAATTTGCGGTGTATGTAAAAGTTCATAAATCTATTGAACTAGCCTTTAAAAAAAAAACTGAACTGTGGCACCCAGTATGAGTAGAGAAAAAATAACATACTCATGTGGATCGCGAGTTCCGGGGTAATTATTGACATTTGATGTTATTCAATATAACATTGTTAATTTTATTAACATTAACTACTAGCGTTATTAACATCCACTTAACATCCACTTCCTACGGATTGATCGGTTTACTGTTGCGATAAATAGGTGAGAAAGTGTGACGTTCGTAAAAATTCTTCTTTCATCACTGATCTGAAGTGGACGCATTCGCAGGTACACATGCACAGAAACACACACACACACACACACATACAAGCAATCAGTGGCGGTTCGGTCCCAATAAATTCTGGTCTAATATGCGTGTGAATGGTCTTCGGAGCGACAGGGAAGATGGCTGCTGCATTATGGATTCAGCTGCCTTCCGTTGGTTATCACGTATGCTCACTTCGAGAACGGAAACGCCCAATTGGAAACGGAAATGGCAATTGGAAGACGGTTTCGCATTATCAATCAGTCTGCCCGTGACGTGAATTACTTCCGTTTCGCAGAAGTTTATGGAGAAGAATTGGAAAGAAGAGTCTGAGGCTCGCTGGACGAAACGGAGCTGGTGATCATGGCTGTAATGACTCAAGCCCAGCTGGTGGTTTAGCCAGCCTTACATCTCCAGAAGAGGTAAGCTCTGAAGTTGGCATTCATTTCACCCAACCAGTGTGAATATGGCGGAACTAGAAGCACATGGCGTGAATACTTGCATACACGCACGCCGAAGCGGATTCTTGTTTATCTGCATTGTACCGTCTGCCTTGAGCAATGTTTCTGGCAATGTGCTTCTAGTTCCTCGGTGCGTATCCACTGCTTGGCAAAGTCTGGGCGTCGGATTCTTGATCTCATGTTTATGTCTCCTCTATACATGCTGTCATGTATAGCTCCTGTATGTAGTACAGGAAAAAAAAAATGTGCAAAAGTCTCGTGATTTTCCTTGTAAAACTTGGCAAGTGAACGGCACTATTTTATCCTGCCAACCAATCGGCACTTAGTCGACATGTTTGCCTGTGCTATTTGCGAATCCCGCCGTGGCGGGCCCTTTTTGTTTGTTTGCTACCTGGACGGCCCGTCAAACTGCAGGCGGGTCGCGCTGGCGGCAGTCTGGTCGATAGTGGACGACCGCTCTGCCGAATACCAGATGTCCGACCTCGACGGAAGCTGGCCAGCCAGGCATGGCCGGACGCCGTGGGTGGTGGGTCGGGGTCTGCACCCCTGGCTTGGCATCCTGCTAATGTAACTGTCACTTTTCACATTCAATCGGAAAATGTCTTGAAAGTGAGCACTTGGACCCATCCGGCTCCGGGAGAGATGCCCAGCCCTGCGGCCAGACCATCAATCTATTTATCGACGTATCGTCCTGACCGGAGATGTGCACGACACGTCAGGCAACGACCGCCGACGTGGTGCCAGCGCTTCAAGCCCGACATTAGTAAAACTGCAGACGGTGATCAGGGAAGCAATGATATGAGCCCGCCTGATGGGCAGCAGTTCTCACGCATATCAGTGGTATAGTTTTGCATGCTTTTCAGGGAGAACTTCTCTCCATGTTGGCTTTGCCCTATCCCCACGCCACCCCCACTCCACCCTCACCCCAAAACTACACCTTTGATGCACATTCCCCAGATGGGGAGAGTGATTTTTTATGCGTGCCGGAGCATAGAGGTCATTTGCGCTGCTTTTAAAGGAGCACGTTACATGTTGTCTATAAAAGCGAGTGTTTGCGATGAAGGTGCAGGCAAATGGACATTTACGTGAAAGGAATTTTACGTTTTAGTTTGTGTGATATTTTAGGTGCTGAAGGCGGAGCTGGGTTGGGGACATCTCCCTGATGTCTAAGTTGTTTAATTTTACTTTACTCATCCACAAAATAATTTGTAGTTTGGGTGGAGGTGGGGAGCTTTTGAGAGTGGCGAGAAGTTGATTTTGCCAGAGTGCCGGCTTTAGACTACTCTTATCGAAGAGCACCGAGGGGTCTTTACCGTGCGAACAAGGAGGCATTTGTCCACACCGCCTATCACGCCGGCCGCCGCGTGTTAGTTGTTAGTAGTGGGTCGGTCTAAGCATGCCATGAAGGATGTCAGTTGGGTTAGTATGGTGTTTGCAATTTTGCTCTTCTACGTCTGTTGTTCCTCTGGGTAGCCATTTACGTTATCGGTTGCACGGCAAGTTGGCTCATCTACGTCCGATGTTCTGGGTAGTCATTTTACGTCATGCTAACTTTTAGATTTAGTTTTGGTTTTTATGTTTTCCTAAAGCAAGTCTGCTCATCTGCTTCCGACGGCACCGCCAGGTAACCATTTATTTCTAATTGGGAAGCAAATCGGCTCATGTACGTCCAACGTCATGCGGGGATGTTTATTTACGTGTTTCTTAAGAGTGTTTCGCGGTCATGCATTACGAGTTGGTGTGAGCGTTGGTGGTGTGGTGTCTGCGATGATCCTGCTGCTAGTTTTGTGGCGTACAGATATTCAAATACCAATTGAAAGAGTTATGGGTGTTTGTCACCGAGAAGCGACGGAAGCGATAGGGTGATACCCTCTCTATGTGAGAATGCCTTAAGTGGTTGTCTTTGAGATCTAAGGCTACTGCAGTCTAGCAGGATGTGGGCTATTCTTAACGTGGTGCTGCAGGTGTCGCAGTGAGGTGTTGTGTGGCGGCCGTAGCGTTAGGCGTCAGACACAATGTTGATGTGGACATCAGGGGAACCTCCAGCACAGAAAGAAAACAGGTAGGTTCCTGATTCCATTCAAAAACTCTGAAACATGCGCCAACGACAAGCGTGCCCGGATGTTCATTAGTGTGTGCGCGAAGAATATAGTTACAATTTATGAGACTCCATCTCCATAAAATATTATGTGAATTGCACGTGTGAAAGTTAGTTTGCCTTCAGACGTCAATTCCATTGCCATTTACAGTGATATATTGCTCATATTGTTACTTTGCGCATTCCATTCCGGAACTTTCCACCATAGACAGCCGGACGCTGGCGGCGACGCTGGCGGCCCCCGGCCCGTCCCCGACCGCCAGCCGCCATTCATAGTATGGTGGGGCGCAAACCATTCCTTGAATGTTAATGGGCCCCAACGCCAAAGTAACAGGCATATTTTCATATTTGAATCACTAGACGATGTGCCTGGCATGAGTTCTGCCACTAGTACAGTAGTGGCCGACAGGTTTTCTCGACATTGCGATATTGTCTAAGAATATTGCGCTTATGGGCATTGAATGGAAGGAATGCATCTAGAACCGTTCATTTTTCCTATACAATTTTGGCGTGGCAGAGCCGATGCTGCTTAGTATTGTTGAATGGTGGAACTTTACGTTACTTTTTGTCATGTTACCCCTCGGCGGCCCTCCGGATCATCTGGGCAGCAACCGTCGACGCCAGCCATGCCAGAACCTCAATAATTCCGGACAGCTTCATGTAAAAAGGTTAAAAATGACAGGATTAGATATCTATAAACGTAGTCGAGTATGACATCAGAAGGCGGCTGATTCTATGGCGGTTTATTTGAGACCATTGGAAATTAATTCGCTAACGTAGAACATCTGATATACAAATAGAAGCAATACAATGTGATAATTCGAGACACAAATCGTGAAGATGAATACAAAAATGACAGGATTAGATATATAAAATTAGTCGAGTATGGCACCAGAAGGTAGCCGAGTTTATGCCAGTTTATGTGAGACCATTTGAAATTAATTCGGCAATGTAGAACATCCGATATCCAATTTGAAGGAATAAAGTGTGATAATTCGAGACACAACTCTTTGAATTGAGTGCAAAAGTGACAAGGTTAGATGTATATAAAAGTAATTGAATGTGGTATCAAAAGGCAGCTGATTTTATGCCGGTTTGTTTGAGACCATTGGCTATTAATTCGATAATGTAGAACATCTTATATACAATTTAAGGTAGCACGATGTTATGATTTGGAACACAAATTCTGGAATTGAGTGGAAAATTGACGGGGCTAAACCTTCATGGAAGTTATTAAAGATGATATAAATGTAGCACGCTCGATTTGCGTTTAGTTAAGAACATTGGAAATTGTCAGCACATCCACAGAAGATGTATGACGCCCTTTTATCACAAGATGTTGGGTGGCCAATCGCTTTCATTTCACTTTAACGGCAAAGTGATAGGGTGAAATGATTTGATAATAAGATTAACCACACATCATAAGAGAGCTTGTTTCAATGTTGTTCGAATTTGACCAGTGGAAATCACCTGCACCTTCTCTAGAAACTAGAATATAGAATTAATCAGACCAAGCCCACTCTGGTGGTGTTCTTTCACAAACCCAGCACCAGAGGCGCCACCGGTATTATGTCCGCTCATGACGCCTAACGAAATATGAGTGATTTATGATTGTTGTCATCGGCGAACTTGTGGAAGATGCCAATAATTTTCGCCGTCGTGATAGTGGATCTCTTCTCCGAGAGCAAGTACTCGACCTTTGGTTGAATGAAAGTCCAGAATAGCCTAGTGGGCGGTCGAGCTGCAGTGGATGGCATTGCGAGATTAAGATCCGAGAGAGCCGTGGCAATTTGAATGCTATATGGTGGAAGTTTTCGCGAAAATCGGCTCTTGTATCTGTCAGTCGCAAAGCAGCGCTGTGCTGGACTATTTTTTAATGAATTTTATTTTGATGTGGTAGCGGCACAACTGTTGTGTCCTGAAGTGGAGTGGGGGCGTGTTGATTCCATTAGAAAAGTGACTATCGGTGTGCTGAGGGCACCTGTGGCTGCTCTGATGCAGCTGTTTTGGATGATTTGTAGCTTCCGGCTCTGACTTTCTGAAATGATGGCAAAAATGATGTTGCTGTATTCTAGGATGGGTCGTATGATTTATGTGTACGGTCGCAGTAGTGTTTTGCTGTCTCCGCCCCAGCCTGTGCCTGCAAGTGCACATTGTATGTTGACGCGCTTCTCGTGTCGCTTCGTGATGGAGGTGGTGTGGGTGTTGAAACTGAGTTTTTCGCATAAATTCACTCCTAAGAACTTGAAGTTGGTCATCTGTTCAGTGACGGCGCGCCCTTAAGCCAAAATAATCAATCAATCAATCATCTGTTCAGTGGCTTTGCCATCGATTTTAAGTAGAGTTTTTGGTGTGGGGCGGAGACGACTATGTGTGACGTTGGCCAATTTTTCTGCGGACAGGGAGAAACCCAAAGTTTTGCATCACTTTTCAATGTCGTCTACTCCTGCTTCAATGTTTTTTAAAGAATCATTGTGATGTCCAAATTGTTATGTCGTCTACAAAAAGTGCGTGTTGAAGTAAAGTGTCCGTGTGGTCGGCTAGTATGTCGTTGCTCATGATGCTGAACAGGCTCAGTGAGAGCACGCTCCCCTGCGCCAGGCCCCGCTCCTGAGTTGTGATGTTTGATGTGACACTGCCGCATCGGACCTTCTCGAGGCAAGTGCGTCTAGAGCGGTTACTATAGTGGTGTCGTAGTGTCTGTTGTCAGATACGCTGCTGTAGTGTAGTTTAAGGTGGTCTACGACTTGTTGTGGGTCAGTGCTGTGCTGTCCTTTCACCGTCAGCTGGGGGAAGGGGTGTTTCAAGTTGAAGCGCTTCATCAGATCCCAGACTTTGCCGGTAGGTATGAACCTATTGAATTTGGAGGCAAAAGACTGCCGACAGCTTTGGCGTGCTGTTTGATTTGTGTACCGGCAGTGTTTTTTAGATTGCTTGTATGCTGATAGGTGTGCTTCGCACACGTATCTTTTGAATTGTTTGTGGGCACGGCATCGTGTGGTGATTTCCCTTCGACAGTTCGGGGTCCCCCATGGCGTAGATGTCTTTTTCATAGGTTTGTTACTTTTTGGGACTGAGTCTCGTGCTGCTGAGCTGATGGCTCCTAGGATTGTTTCGATCTTACTGGTATCTGAAGTTGCTAGATTGAGGTCCAGTCCGCTCTTTTCACGTTCCAAGATTGTTTGAATAGCTTAGTGTGGTAGATGGCGTCCGTACTGAGCCTAATTGTGATTGGATAGTGGTCGCTCAGCCCGGGAACGTCTGAAACTGACCAGTCAAATAGTTAGTTAAGTCGTTGGGTGCAGCACGTTATGTCAATGCCACTCCCCGATCCTCCGAAGGTCGGGTTGTAGAGGGCGGCGGCCTCGGTGTTAAGAAGTAAGTTGTGGTCCGAAGTAAAGTGGTGAACCTTGCGCCCTCTAGCGTCAGTCGGGTCGCCTCCCCAGAAGGGGTGTTTAGTATTTAAGTCTCCCATAATGATAACTGGTGGAGGGACCTGAAGCAGCAAGTCGCCCAGCTCCTGTGGTGTGGAGGTTTCAGCCGACGGCGATATCTATAGAGATGACTGTGGTTTGACAAGGGGAGATTTTGAGGCTGACTGCCACGCAATTCAGGGGAGTATTTAACGTTACTCAAAGATGAGGAATGCTGTTTGCAATGAGTATGGCTACACCCCATTTCCTATGTTGGCCGTTTACGTAGTCGACATGCCAAGTGTAATCTGGAATTTTCTTCCAAGTGGAGTCAGAATCTCGAAAGTGAGTTTCTTGGAGCGCAGCTAGTAATGATTTTTGTTACAATAATTCAGATTTGAATATATGAACTTTCCTGGAAGGTCACCGGTATTCCACTGCAGAAAAAATTCACATTGCCGAACGCGTTTAGTGGCTGTTGGTGTTCCTATGCTGGGGTGGTGTCGGTGTAGAGTTGGGGAGAAAGATTGAAGCGGTGAACGGAGACAGGATTTGGAGGTGTGCATGAGGTGGTGGGAGATTCGGTTTGGCAGGAGATAGTGGCCGTGGACTTGCGGGTGGTCTGGGTGGATGTGGTGGCCTTGGTTCTAGGCCTTGGTTTGAGCCGGCCGGATGGGTGTGGTAGGGGTCGAGGCCCTGGAGGAGGCAGTGGAGGGAAGGTTTCAGGGTGGCGAAGTGGGCCCTGGTCGGTTGGGGGCGGTGGCGCGAAGGGATACGGCCAGGTTCCGTGGGGGATGAGTGGGTACCAGTGAGGGATGGGATGGAGACCGGGTCTGAGTCTGAGTGTGTTGGAGGGGGATGTTGCGGGATGGGTAGTGGGGTGGTGGGCATGGGCTGGGTCTGAGATGTGGTGAGAAGGGAAAAAGGCCCATTCCTTGGTGGGGTGGATGTGAGAAGCCGGACCTGTGGTGGAAATGGTGTGGGAGGAGGCTGGGTCGAGGGTGAAGGGGGTGTGGATAAGGGCCAGGTCTGAAGTGGAGTGGATGTGGGAGGAGGCCAGGTCCTGAATGGGGTGGGGTGGGAAGGAGTGGTGATCGGTGAGGTGGAGGGGCGGTGGGCCGGGAGGTCCGGGGTCGGTGGGGAGGTTGAAGTGAGTGTCGGCGGAGCGTTGAGTAGGGAGGTGTACCGGGCTCCGGGAGCCGGCTGCTGGTGGGATGGTAGGGTGGGTGGAAGCTGGTGTTGGAGGGGGTGTGGGTTTAGGTGTGGAGAGCGTCGCTGCGTAACTTCGCTCGCCGGTAGGTGCGGTGTGGAGAGGTGCAGTTGTGTCTGTGTGAATGTTAGTGGTGGTGCGGCGTAGGTGTTGTCGTGCTGTTGCATGTGGCACCCGGTGAGTTACCGCATACCGGCACACCTCCCTCTCGTATGCCCACTTGGGCCAATCGGGATCGGTGGCGAGGTGCGGCCCATCACAGCCTGCACACTTCCTTTTGTAGGGGTTGTAGTCGGATGCCCCGTGGTGGCCGGCGCACTGACTGCATCTTGGAGTTGGCGACGCGCATGCGCGTTCGCCATGTCCATAACGCGAGCAGAACCGGCATTATAGTGGCAGAGGCACGTAGAGGCGTACCTCGTAGGCCTTGTTGTGTATGTGGACGTGTGATGGCATGTGTTGTGAGTCGAAAGTCGGTACTAGAAGTTTGTGAGTCGAACTTGCTTCCCGTTTAATCTGGCTGACTATGATTGTGGTATCCAAGAGGGCTGAGGCGTCGAACAGTGCGGCGATGTTGTCAAGTGGCAAGCTATCCAGCTCTGGGGCGCAAATGTAGCCCCGGCTGGGGTTCAAAGTGCGGTGTAGCGTGAATGAGCATACTGATTGTTAAAGGTGGTTGTGGTTAGTACAGTTTGTGTGTCCGCGCTGCTGTGTGTTTGACGTGGCGTAGCCAATAATAGTTTCCTTATAGGGCAAGCTATAAAGAAGTATGACTTGGTTGCTCGTTATTTTGAGCACGATGTTAACATAAGGTCACACTTCCCTAGCAAAAGGCCCTGGAAGATTCCTGTATGATAGTCATACACAAATGGTGCAGGACAGTCGGACTGGACTCCTGTGGTGATTTGCTGCAAGGATTCCTGTGGAATCCCACAGAGAAAATCGTGCACGATCCCATGCATTTTGCTCTTGCAAAATGCACAAAACACTTACACCAATTTCATGCTGATGTGCTGTTCGATTCTGCCAGTGCTGTCAATGTGCCGTTCCAAATTTCAAGACTGGAGCATGCCATTTCCTCCAGCGGTGACACTTCCTGCGGGCCTGACAAGTTGCGTTGTTCTTAATTTCGACATGTACCAGACCACACCAAACATTGTATTGTACACACATTTGGTTCCCCAAGGTCAACTCGTGTCTCCCCGAATGATGGATGAATTAGCTTGGGATCCACATCCCAAAACCCGGCAAAGATGATGGTGACACCAATAATTTTCTACCCACTGCCCTCGCCAGTTGCTTAGGAATTGTTTCGAACGAATAGTTCTTTAAAGGATGACCTTGCACCTAAAAACGAAGTATCTTCTATCTCGCTTTCAATGTGTTTTTTGGCGTGGACGTAGCACAGTAGATGATATTGTTCGGGTAGAAACAGACATCCGCCTAGGCTACAACAACAAACGAAAAACTCACGAACTCTTTTATTAGCAAGTTTATTAGACATAAATATACCTTTCATTATGGTTTTCAAAACCGCATTACTTTTCAAAATTTAGGACCTCGAATTAAAATGATACTTTGCTGATTATTTAATTGGTGTTTTATCTGGTCCCCATCGATTCCACATCCGGTGCCGGTCAGCCAAATCCGAACCACTGTTCCAACAGCGCGAACTACCAAGGGAAGCTGTCTTTTATCAGTATTCCATCATTATCAATGGGCTTTTATCTGACATGCGTGCCAATATATCATGTTCACTCTTTGCAGATGATGGAGTATGTATCTTTTGTACATTTATTTCAATTTCTCGGTGTATTTTTCATCGTAGACTCTCCATGCATAAGCAAATCAAACACGTCCAGAAGAACGTCAACGACTCAAGTTAACTCGTTGTATTACTTCTTCATAATTCGAAGTCGATCGACAAACACTGTTGTGACTGTATCTATCCTTAGTTCTTCCGAGCATCGAATATGGCTCGGTAGTTTACGCTGGTGTCAGCACCTTGTTCATCTTTGGCACCTAATGAACCTTCAATATTTTAAACGCCATTCAAAATAATTTTGTTTGTATCGTACTCGGTGTATATTCTCCATCAATTCTTTACAAGCAGAATCAGGAATTCCACCACTATCACTCCCACGAATTCAACGGACATTCAGGTATGCCTCCAAAATTTAATGTAAAGAAAATCACCTACACACGCGTCTCAACAAGTTTTCCCGGAGTTACATCACGATTATTTGGGTCCAGCCGGAAAGCGAACTAACCTTGCCATAGCTTCTAGCATGAAAATATTTCCTGTCAAAGTCATTACACTATTCCACCCATAATTTATCTTCCTCCACCCAATATCTCACCGTGGCAGATGGCCGAACGACACATCTATTTGATTTGATCACCACTCCGAAATCACGGCTTTGTCCGGAATATGTCAAACAAAAACTACACTAGTCCCGGTCTCTATCGCCAGGTTCTTTTTTTTTTGGCCGACGGCTCTAAAGACACCAAGCTCACAAGGGCTGTCATTAGTTTTGGCAGACACAAAACAACATCGCTTGCGAAATGGATCCTCCGTTTTCATCGCCGAATTACATGCCATTCTCATTGGACTTCGTCATGTCCGCAATCGTTCAATCTGTCACGTCAGAAGTGCTTGGGGAGAATGCTTGGGGCAATGAATAGGAATGTATCATACAGAAGTGAGGAAGTCATCAGGAAGCTTTATTGTGCATATGCCAGGCCGCATTTGGAATACCGTGTCCAATCTTGGTTTCCTAGTCATGAAAAAAGATTGTTGGCCTTTACAGAGGGTGCAAAAGAGGGCAACAAGAATGGTTAATGGCATAAGTAATCTGGCATACGAGGAAAGATTGAGGAAATTGAGTATGTTTTCACTTAGATATAGAAGGCTGAGAGGAGATCTCATCCAGGTCTTTAAATTTGCCCATGGTCTGGAGAGGGGATATCTTGGGGAACTGTTTTAATTTAACAGAAATGCTTAACAGAAATGAAATTTAACAGAGGTCATCAATTCAAAATTTAAGTAACCACAGCAGAACAAGGTTAAGACAGTCTTTCTTCACCAACACGGTAGTAGAACACTGGAACCAGCTGCCAGAAACCATTGTAAGTAGCAGCACATTGAACGTCTTTAAAAGCAGCATAGACAATCACTATAAGAATAGAGGGCTTGCTTTTCAGTATTCCAGAGAGGGCTGGTCGACGGATTTGGCGGGCAACTGGTTGAGTGTCCAGAGTGCAACCAAGAAGGGCCTTTGTGGCTCATAGTTGCACTGATCGTTTTTTGTGTCTTTATGCGTTTAGGTGTAGTCATTTGTTCTGACTCCAACTCAATCTCTTTCTTCACTTTCTTTTTCGCACCATTGCCATATTTCCATTTGTGAAACACTTGACACATTCTATTTGATGGGCTTGAAGGTTTCGTTTTCTCTGAGTGTTCGTTCACTCCGACGTCCAGGTAAGCGAAAATACTTGGAAAAATCCTCATTATAACTTCCAAACATCGCAGAAATTCCGCGATATTTCTAAGCCATCAAGCCATCAATACGACAGAGCATTCGCGATTTTTGGGCCAGAACTGAACACAAAGCGTAAGCCATACACACAAAACAGGAAACATGTCGTCGATGCCTGGATGCAAGCATTTGAAACAAACCGTCACGAGGAGAAATCCCACCGCGGCTCCGAATAAGACATACTAATTCCATACATATATTTATTTATTCTGCTTCACATCGGATTTCAAGCCCATCATGCAAAATCCATCATACCGTTACACACATCCTCCTTCATTTCGACAATTCCATGGCCCTCAAATAGCACTGATCAATTATCGCCATACATGCAAAATTCCAATTTCTTCGCCACCCTGTTGGGAGATGAGCACCTATTTCTCCTCGAACTACTTTTCATCTTTCTCCGACAAGCCGACTTGCTCCCGGAGTTATCAACTGACTTTTACAACATAATGCATTGTTTTTTCAACAGTTCGAAATGGCCCGAGGAGGCCGAAGTGCCATTTATAGCAGCAAATTAAAGCTGTATTCTCACCATGGAGCGGTCAGTTGTGTTGGAGCGCTGGATGCCATCTTCCAAAGCCCGCTGAGCACTCTGACCTAGCGATTGACTTGATTGGCTGCTTATTTCGCAACTTTGGATTTCCAACTTACGTGGCGTGACAACCTTCGCTCCTTTTCTCTACACATTTCGTTTTCAGTGGCATGACACCCCGTCATGCTACGTGGTATTCGACTTCGTGGTACTTTTGTTCCCTGTGTTTTTGTGTATTCTTCGTGTGTTTGTGTAAATTCTGTTAAGTAGGGTATTTTTCCCCGATGGGGGAAAAGCGTAAAAAGTATTTCGATTCGGATCGCCACCGTTCCCCGAATCCGACTTTCTACCTTTGATCATACCTGACGACCATCGTGCTACCCCGGACTTTGCTCCTGATGCTCCCTCACTTGACACATCCGTCGATTGCCCACGCCGCACTGTTCCTTTGGATGACGTTATGGAAGCCCTTTGTGCCTCGCCGACTCCCGCGCATCCCAAGACTACGACCACGTCCCACGATCCGGACCAGACCATCGCGCTCCATGCCGCTGACCCGCACTCGAACCAAATCACGCCCTTCAAACCAGACTGCCAATCCGATCGATCGAACCCTACCTCGACGGTGACTCTCACGTAGTACTCAAGCCTGTCGAGGAAGCCGTTTCCTTCCGTCGTGTCAACGTTTTCTGGTCAGCTAACCAACTCCTCACTATTTGCTCCTTGGACAATCTTGACACTGAAGCCCATGCGACCGGAACCTTCATCATCAAAGCCCAAACTCGGACCAAAGCCCTTCTCCGCACCACTACAGTTTGCAGTAAATCGGTCACAATTGCTCTCCATTCCAGCCGCAACACCACCAAGGGCATCATTTTCGCGTCGGCGCCCCGCGGCCATGCATTACGCTGCGCAATATGCTTCACTGCCAACTATGCTAAAGTTCACGCGCCCGTCCGAAAAGCTGTCGGGAAAGAAATGGGCGATTCCAGGACATATCACGGAGGCATGTTCACCACACGCCATACGACTTTGACTAAAGTGGGCTCGCGTGGTTATTGATGGCCCAGATTGCGGTTCCGAGATTTATAATTTGCTATGTGTCGAGGGTTGTGAGTAGGTTCATCAATGTTATGAGATGACGGAGAAAGTGCATATAGAACATACGTTCTGTCTTTTTGAATGGTAGCAATTAGCTTACCAAACTTAAGCAGCATTTGAAAGAGGAAGGCCTATTGAATGCAATAAAATAGCTGAGGTGAACATTAAGATGCGCTCTTTTGACGTGACCTTTTAAAAAAAAGTTCGAGGTTGATTTCCTTTCCTTCTTCACTGAACATTGCTCCATCAATTTTATAATCGTTCACGTCAATATTCTTTTGGTAAAGCTTGCCCATAATTGGCCACTGATGTGAAATGTTATTAACTGACCTGATCTTCAGACAGTGTTATCGTGAGTGACTATATACATAGGAACTAAACAAATGGTTTACAAGTTGTTCGCTTATGTAACACAATGATGCTGTTCCAATTATGACAGAGTTCAGAGAGATCATGTCTGGAGCAGTGGCAACGACCTCGAAATAGTGGCTTTGTGTGCATTGCAGAATATAACCAATATGAATCTCATTTTATGGCGTTCCTGTCTTAGACAAAGATAGTCACGCATGTAAACGTATTAGAGGTCACAGGGGTCGCTCATGTGTTGGTGACTTGACTTCAAAATGAAGATTACATGCGCATTGTGGAAGGTATTTGGTATGGGAGTTATTGAAAACAGTTTGTTCCGAGCGCACGCAGCGCCAAAAACCATTATGTGAGGTCGCAGAGGTCGTATAAGTATGCACGCCGACCTAACTTTGAAATGCAGATTTGCGTTGGATAAAAACCCCGTCGGCTGCCTAGGACATTATGTAGGCGTCCTTCTAGTTCAGAATTCTTTGATGTCACACAATGCATCTTAGTTTCAAGCATATTTAGCCATGACCATTAGCACCTGCATAAGTATTGCATTAGCTCATTAGCATATGAGCAATGCAGGTCATATGTATATCATGTGCATGCTTCTCTAAGGTTGCACACAGTACTACCCGAGCCAAGTTCATGTCAGATACGGACTAGGAGTGCACAGCGACCGACATCCACAGATTATGATTATCGGTATTAGCATGCTCTCTTTCCATCTTACGGCTCAAAGCGCTGAAGTCTCTGTGTGCTCTTCAAGAGAAGTGATTCACGTAACCGAGCTGTAGGTGGGTCGACCACACAACACATTTCTGACGCTGCGAGAAATAAAAAGTGCATCTTCGTGCTTAGACAACACTCACAGTTTTGCCGGATTGCTAAATGGCTACGATGAATTCATCTAATGGTCGCTGGAGGCTGACACGTTATGCCGCACGCTTATCCGACCCACCAATGCCATCGCATGCTTTTTATCGTGCGCGGTTGCCAACACAAAGTCCACTCACATCTGTTACTCCAATATTTGTGATGGCCGCACATATCTCCAAAGTTATGACTTTTATGCTTTCCAGCGCAACCGTCTGAGAAGAAGTAGACCTTCTCCAGTTCTGAATGCATCTGTCGCATGTAAGGAATCAGCACACACTGGAAAGCTGCAGTCGTGTTTTGTGTTGGGGAGTTGGACCACTCAGAGGATGTCGTATGAACGGCTGGTGCATAGCGCTAGCGGATGAAGACTATATTTGAATTCATCTCAATGAAAACGTTGAGCTGCATCCCGGATGACGAATGAAATATTTCGAAAGAGGCGCAGACCACGACCGCGTTACTATCAGAGATGGTCACGCAGCTGTTTGAGGTACTGTCATTGCGTCGCTAAAGTGGTGACGCATCAGTTGCGATGCTGCTTCACTAAGCGCAGAAACTTACTAATCGGCCGAAAGCAAAACATCAATCCACGTGCAACGATCAACAGACCACCCGCAGACTTTGTGTGTATTGAGTTCACTTAAACATTTTCTTTCGGTGTAGGATGCATTTGTGATTGAATTTGATATGACGTGACTATGACCAATCAATTCGAATTACTTGCCTTGCCGACTTATCACATACTTGAGCCATTAATTTGCAGCCAACCTTATAACTGGTCGATCTCTTTTTCATATGGCTGTCCACCTATAGTTCTTGAAAATGTAAATAGAGACTGACGTAACCTTGAAAATATTAGTTGATCTATCGAACTTCGTGAATCACTATTCCGTCTCACCAATGGAAACACGACACAGACAAAAGAACAAAAAGAAGCACCAAAATACATGTCACCAAGCCGTGTTTGATACATTTTATTACGATTCCTACCAATGTTGCCTACCATATGTAAATCTGAACTTATATATACATATATATATATATATATATATATATATATATATATATATATATATATGTGTGTGTGTGTGTGTGCGTGTGCGTGTGCGTGTGCGTGTGCGTGTGCGTGTGCGTGTGCGTGTGCGTGTGCGTGTGTGTGTGTGTGTTTATCGAATAGTGCTGGAGATTGTGAGCATCTTCCCCAGCCCTATGGTCCCAACTGCTGACAGTAACCTGTACGAAAAGCACATCAACGGGATCCCATGCCTCGAACTGTCTGTTCTGCGAACGTGTGCTCCTCCCCAACGGAGGCTGCGTCTGACACACACGATTCTGGGATGGTAAATTACCATGCATGTATAACAAGGAGGCCCTCAAATGCCATCCCGAGACAGCGCACAGCACAGCAGACAGCACACAGCAGACTAACGGGACAGACAATGCTCGCCAGTACGAAGATCGGTGCAGGGCTCGAATGCGATGAGTGCACATATACACGTTTTCTCAATTTATCGCGACGTAATTAAATGAGTTTCAATTTATGGCGACAAATTTATCGCGACAAATTTATCGCCACAAGTTTATCACGATAACATCCCATGTCGCCATATATAGTTTAAATCCATCTTCCAGAACAAAAAACTTCTGGGACCAAGGAATAATTATTCAAATCCGGCAAATGAAGGCAGACGATGGTGCCAGGCTCTCAGTGGCTGAGCTGCAACATGCTTTCGGCAACGATAATTTTCATAAGTAACCATGGCAGCGAAAGTGAAACAAATACTTTTGCGTAAGTTGAAAGAGTTCAAACTTCAGATTTCTGATCGCCGGAGACTTGGCGCAGTTCCACCAGTGGGAATCATAGGAGGATTCAGGAATTTGCCAAGCCGGAGAAAGAGGCCGCCTGGGAGCGGCGCCTTTGGCCGGAAGGCGGCGCTGTGTGGTCGGAAGGGCGGCCCTTGATAGGCCGAGGTGGCCGGCTGCTCGGCGGCGCTGTGTGGTCGGAAGGGCGGCCCTTGATAGGCCGAGGTGGCCGGCTGCTCGGCGGCGCTGTGTGGTCGGAAGGGCGGCCCTTGATGGCCGAGGTGGCCGGCTGCTTCCTGGGGCGAAGGCACAGTCAGGTATTCGCGGAGGGAAGCGGCCGGCCGTCTTCTTGGGTGGGGGAGGGGCAGTCCGCCTTTCGTGAAGGTGGGGAAGGAACCATCTCTAGTATAAGGGGCGGTCTTGCTAGTAAGAGGGACAGGGGACAGCATACGCCAATATTTTTGCCCTTTTAAGAGGTCCACATTATCATTCCATCCCGATTCCAAACATTTTTATCTATGAGGCCCATGGTTTGGCCACTAGACAAACAAAGCTTTGAGTTGATTGCGTATATTGCCCAGTAGCTCTTCCCTCACCCACCCCAACCCACCCCTAGTCGCGTAATTGGGAAGGACAAAGCGGGCCATGGGGGATCGTGGGGGCACCCAGGCGATCGCCTTCAAGGCGCAAGCACAGGCGGCCCACAATGGCCCCTAGGCCGACGTGCAGGGCCAAAATTGGCCTGGATTGACGGAGAAGGTTCCGGGTTCAATGGGCATGGCCCCAAGTCACCGGAGAGCGTCCCCAGCCAGCCGTTGACGGCCCTTGGCTGGGCCAACGCATCGCTGGAAGGGCCTCCGGGCTGGCGTACAGCCCCGAGCCAATGTGAAGGATCCTTGGGCTAACTGCTGGATCCAATCTGAAGAAAGGGCCCTTGACCTGATTGAGGTGTCCACACTTTTGTAAAGTGGCGTCCAGCCTGACGGAGAGAGTCCGGAGTCGTGAATGAGGGCCCCTGAGCGGACAGAGAGGACTACTAGCCGCAGGAACCCCGGATAGTCGGAAAGGACCTAGAGCAGGTATGAAGGGTACCTAGGCCGACGCCGCACATGGGCCCTCGCCTGATAGAGGAGGCCCAAGCTGTTGAAAGAGGCGCCTCTGGCCGAAAGAGGGCCCTGAGCTGTGAAGGAGAGCGACTGAGCCGTCGTCGGGGACTCTGAATCGATTTTTTCATTTTAGATTTGGACATGGAAGACTGTATGAAA
The DNA here is from genome assembly GCA_034440575.1 of Imbricaverruca yamaguchii. NCBI lineage: Eukaryota > Metazoa > Arthropoda > Thecostraca > Neoverrucidae > Imbricaverruca > Imbricaverruca yamaguchii. Next base: position 3,233,861 of record JAOTOL010001650.1, on the reverse strand, counting down.
TTCCATTTTTGAGCATAATTAATTCCGTATTATTGCAGTTTAGGTCCTTCATAGGACAAGCTGTACAAATATTTAACCTCATCAAAGCAAAAAAAAATGGTTAGGTTAGGCTAGACTAGGCATGATGCCAGCAAAGGTACAGGGGCGGGAGGACTCACCATGGACCCTATGGTTTGATATCTTGACAATGTTTAATTTGTCACTTTCCCTATTCAAGCTGAAAATATATCTTGACAATAAGTACTTGGGCCCCCTGGCCTCGTCAGATCTCCACCCGCGTTGAAATGAGAGAAAAAGATAATAATTATCTGCAAGATGCTCTGAATGCGAATATTCAAATATTCACAACAATATTCAGAAACAGACTATTTTTCAACGCAGAGAAGTGCGTGATGCCTGAGGTAACCTACAAAACCTGTAAATTTGCTGCTCACTGTACATAAAATGCATTCTCACTGAGCCGTCTTGCGTTTCCTTATCGTCGGCATACAAACACTAACAACTTGCGACGAAATGTGGCAGGCGGCGCATAGTTTTGGGTGCAGTAACTGCCCAGATAAGCTATGAGCTGGTTACGAGTTGGCAGAAAATGATGAAAGTGGCGGGATTTTGAGTGGCCTCTTTAGCAGCACTCGATAGCCTAAAGGAATTTGCAGGCGCAAGTAAGGGATTTGCATGGAAAACCGAGGGCGAACGAGTCCCGAAAGACCAACTTTTCAGAAAGTTAAATGTAGTTTGGTTCGCAGTGTTGCGATAAATGAATTCGTCGTGACATGATCCGATGTCGCAATACATTTGTTTCCCGACCTTTCAGGCCTTAAGGATGCGATTTCAATTATCGCGACATTTGATGTCATGATAAATGGTTTTTAATTGAAAATCCGACTTATCGAGACAAAATATGGCGGTAATTAGGGAAAACGAAACCTCGAAGCGATTTAATTAGCGAAATAAATCCTACGCCCAACCGCTAGGCCAATGCACGGGGAGCGTTAAGTCTCTTTGGTGCTCTCTCCCCTCTCTCTGGGCCTCAGACCAAAATTTTCCTCACAAAAACTGAAATCATGAGGGCGAATTAATGTGTCTCCATGCTTGTCCTGAACTATTATTTTAGGCCAGCTGTAGCGTAAACTTATAGCGTAATGGAGTCATTATCTCGCCCTGGGGTTGGTTTGCTCTACTGGATGCATAATTATGTTCCTTTGTATGAGTGACCGATGGAATTAAAGGTATAATTATATGCTTCACGAATGCTGTAGTATTGACTCTTGCATAGAGTAGTTTGGGTTAATTTTAAGCGAGCTTGCATCTGAACAAAAGTCATCAGTAGTTTATGTATGTATATATATATATATATGTGTGTGTGTGTGTGTGTATGTGTATGTGTATGTGTATATGTCGTGTGTGTGTGTTTGTGTGTGTGGATATAGTGCGACTATAGGCGCCCATGGGCATGTTACCTGAATGTCGATGAATACTTTTTTTTCAATGCCACATCATACATTACTTGTTTTCTACAGGAGACGATACCCGACACAGAGGTCGAGGACGACACTGAAGAAGGGATCGAGGCGGAGATCGAGTGCTGTACCACTGAGGACGGGCAGAGCGCCTCGTCTCCTGTCACGCTGTCAATGGAAGCCGTCTGCAGTCAAGCGGCGAGAAGCTTTGACAAGGTGAGTAACGGCATCTCGCTCCTACGAAGCGACCGGTGTTTGATTCAGTCGTCGATATCCGTGCTCACGGCAAAATTTCACCCCAAGGTCTTGCAGTTGCAGCACAAAAATAGAGTGAACAAGTATTCAATGATGCCAAGTATCAAGTAGCATTGGAAGGTTATTGTAAGCCGGACATTTGTTTCAAGAACAGGTAAATTTGTCAGCGATGGCGCTGAAATCAGAAGAATTAAACGTACTTATGCCAATAGTTTATGTGAATCTTCAGCAATGCATCACAGAGCAGTTTGTTGTGAAGCCGTACCGTTCAACTTTCATATCAGAAAAAAAAACAATGGCAGGGTGCTTTTTCTGAAGAGGATAATGTTCCGGAAGCGAAAAAAAAGAACAGAAACAGCGTATGTTTTCAACCCTGCACCCCACATTTTGACTACCTATTTCATAAACTCACCCTACTAAAATACCTGCCATGGAAGTAACAAAACCGTGCACGCCGTAACTGGATACAAGGCCGCATGTATCGAACGTCCAAGAATTTGAAGGTCATTTCTTCTTTGTGAAGTTGTTCTTTGTGAGTTTTGATGCCGTTTGGAATTGATCAGATCCGTAGAATTGTTTATCCCATGCTGAAAGAGAAAACAACCGCTGAATGTGACTCGGTGACGCGTCATGACGCAATTCGCAGCATGGGCAGTGCGCCTCGGCTTTTGACTATTCACTTCTGGCCCCTGCTGAAAGACTGGATGACACCGTCCCGGACGGAGCTGCTGCTACACATCTGCTGCACAGCGGTGCTGTCGCATGCTACTGACATTCCATCGACGTTGCTGCTACATCGCATTCCCGCCACGGACCTAATTGCTCCCGATAGTACTTCCACGCGACATTGAGTAATGTCGAAGCAGAATACTGCTACGTATGTCGAGTAACAATGCGGCTACACGATATTACTCTCGCTGACTGCACTGCACTTCTCGCTGACTATGCGACATTGTTGCCGTGGAATATACAGCTCCATACAGGACTGCTGAGCGACACTGTTGATGCAGCGACTGCATTGCTCAGACGTCGCTCTTTCCAACAAAACTTATATTCAGTAGTACCGCCACGGATCATTACTACTCGATACATCACTACTCCAGACGTCGCTTGCCGAATACGACTCGTCATTCACAAACTCGGAATATGGTCTAATGTATGCATGCACTTTACATTGGAGGCTTTCAAAACTTCTCCTATAGGGTAAGTGGTCGTGCAAACAAAACTTTGCTTGGGCTACCCCTGATCAGTGTCATAGAATGCTGCACTTGGCCACAATACTTATTGTCAGGAACGACAGCATATTTGTTCCGAATTTTACATAAGCGGAAATACTTTATTTCACTTTCATATTAGTTTCGTGGCTGAATATACCGCATAGTAATTTTGTTGCGTAGCAGTAATGTCGCATAGCAGTAGTGTTTGAAACAGGGAAGAATGTAGCAGCAATGTCACATAGAAGTGATGATTGTATTGGTATGGTTTGTAACAGTAATGTCGCGCAGCAGCTATACATGGAGTAGCAGTATCGCGTAACAGTTGTGTCGGCACAGGTGCGTGGTCAACAGTCAGCACAATAGCAGTTTTGGCAGTAATCCTCTCCACAAACCCGAGGTGTGTAGCTGCTACCTGATGACAGATGAGTCCCAGTACGATTACTATGGTGGAGGCGTTTCCAGGGCAAAGGTAAATAATGTTCAAATGAATCCACACTTCACACGTGTCAGCTATGTGCATAGACATAGTGGCGCTGCCGACGTATGCACACAGTCCGGGCGATAAAATGTGGGCGCCACGATTTACGAGATGCCGACGACGTTTGGTTGATTTATTCGGCTGTGATATGTGGGAGTCGGTGGTGCCCTCTCGGGATTTTAATCCTGGAGCGAAAGTGGGGATCCCAACGCCACCGCCGCTGCTAATTCGTGAGCTGGAAGCAACAGCTGAATCAAGCGAGTTCAAAGGGTCGAAAACTCCATCTCTCATCACGGGACGACTTGTCTTCGAAACTGCTACGGAGCGATAGATCATCCTGTCTATCGGTCCTAAAAATGATTTTGTCATCCAACTGGTTCGAAATTAAGAAGTAAGGGATTGACAACTAATGGAGATTTCCAAACGTCTTCTCTATGTTCTGAAATGGTAGAATGGCGCAATCGACTATTCCTTGTGGTTGTTGAGCTATCAAACTAATATTAAATCCTGGATATTTATATTTCCAAGACATGATCAGTGGTGTGGCCGATGCACCGCACAACTTCGCACCACGCAGGAATTGCAACATCGCCCAAGTGTAACTCCTGGTTGCTAGGCAACGGCACTATTTCATAAACATAAAATTAATGTAGCGTGGAAATTTGTATCAATCATAAGTTTCTTTTGCACCAAAATGTCAAAACATCAGGTGGAAATCTTCGCCTGAATGAATGGCACCTTTGTCCGGAAGCTGTTTAGAAGCCTACCCATTTCCATGTCCCATGCGTCCTTGACAACTATATTAAAATGTCATCTCATGTTGAGAGAATGGGCTTTCCAGCTGTTGACACACTTTATTCATCTGATGCTGGGTTTTGGAAGACGACGACAACCTTGGTATCCTCCACCGTTTTAAACAAGGTTACTCTACCTGAATGATATCCATAGCCTTGTGTGGGTGTCTAGGATGAAGACATATATCCTATGCCCTCATTGTATGCAAAAAAAAATATGCCCTCAACATTTTCGGCACTCTACCAAGCAACAATTTGTGTACCTCATTGAAAGGTCATATACGAGACAAATGATGATTGTTCCAAAACTTGACTAACTTTTGACAATATCTATTGGTTTATATCTGAAATTACTTGGCAACGGAAATAGTGATGTAGTTAATGCCGATGTCTTCTGTTATCTGGAAAAAGAGCGATATTTTGCTAAAACCTCACCTAGTGCTATTTCATAACATAATTAGCTCAAAGCTTGTCTAACAAACTCATCCAGGATTCCAGGCTCAATGGTGAGCTCTTGGTGTCATTATCTGTGGTCTACTATGCGCTTGAATCCTTTTGACATCCTTATTTATACTCATTGCCGACGTAATATCTCGCATGATTATGCTTTCAAAATGGGCTTTACAGACACAGTCCGATTTTGCATCATTAGAGTTAACAAATATTCCTTTAATACTTCAAGTACTTATTATTGCCTCATGTTCTTTAAAAAAAAAGCATGTCCTTCTTCGATCCATCTTTGTGGCACAGGCTGCCAATTAGGTCAGAGCGAAGCCCCGCCCACGCTTCTCCGGTGGCTGAATGACCGCCGGTAATGTCGGTGGCACGAGCCGGGTCAGTGATGCTTGAGAGGCCACGGTTGGCAGTCCGCACGTCAGTAGGTGGGGCTGCAGACTGAGGAAGCCTGAACACAGGAGCCGGAGTTGTTGAACACACCGAGGCGATGACAAGTACCATTGCTTTTTGTTCGGCAGCAAAACACCATAAGATCAACAGCTTCGATTGCGTTTGTCTATTGCACATTGCTCATTGTCAACGTACCATTGACATAAGTGCATTTGTGAAAGTTATATGGGGCGCCAACCGGCTTGAAATGCACTGCAGCTGGGCAAGGTGCTAAGTCCAGGCATAAGCGTGCTCTGTTAATATCTGTGCCGTGGGGACAGTTTTCCTGGAATGTCCCAGACCATGAAGCACTGACAGTTGGAAGCTGCTCACTATGTCACCGGACTAACATTGGCAAACCGCCGTCAGCCTCATTTACCTTCGGGTAAATGAGGCTGACCTTCGGGTAAATGAGGCTGACGGTGCCACGAGCCGTAGCGCCCCGGACCGGACGCGGCTGGTCTGGAGCCGTGGCGCCCCGGACCGGACACGACTGGTCTGGAGCCGTGGCGCCCCGGGCCGGACATGACTGGTCTGGAGCCGTGGCGCCCCGGACAGCCGTGGCGCCCCGGACTGGACACGACTGGTTTGAAGCCGTGGCGCCCCGGGCCGGACATGACTGGTCTGGAGACGTGGCGCCCCGGACAGCCGTGGCGCCCCGGACCGGACACGACTGGTCTGGAGCCGTGGCGCCCCGGACCGGACACGACTGGTCTGGAGCCGTAGCGCCCCGGACCGGACACGACTGGTCAGAGGCCAGGGCGCCCCGGACCGGACACGGCTGGTCTGGAGCCGTAGCGCCCCGGACCGGACACGACTGGTCTGGAGCCGTAGCGCCCCGGACCGGACACGACTGGTCTGGAGCCGTAGCGCCCCGGACCGGACACGACTGGTCTGGAGCCGTAGCGCCCAGGACCGGACACGGCTGATCTGGAGCCGTAGCGCCTCGGACCGGACACGACTGGTCTGGAGCCGTAGCGCCCCGGACAGCCGTGGCGCCCCGGACCGGACACGGCTGGTCTGGAGCCGTGGCGCCCCGGACAGCCGTGGCGCCCCGGACCGGACACGCCTGATCTGGAGCCGTAGCGCCCCGGACCGGACACGACTGGTCTGGAGCCGTAGCGCCCCGGACAGCCGTAGCGCCCCGGACCGGACACGACTGGTCTGGAGTCGTGGCGCCCCGGACCGGACACGGCTGATCTGGAGCCCTGGGGTCCGATCATTTTCAATATTGTCCAACTGCCTGTGCCTGATATGGCCACGGGGAGAAATAAACATACCAATGTATCACTGTATTGGCACAGCCATCATATTATCCCATTTTCCAGCAATGGCACGGTCAGAAGGGAGAGAAGGCAGGAGCTAAGCTGGTTGTGTGCCCGGACGCATTTCCAAGTAACCCGTCTCATGCCACACTTGGTACTACGCTGCAGTGGAATCGGTGGTGCAAACTGTGGCGGCAGCCAACGGTGGGGAAGGTATGTTTCGTGGGTAGCGTCTCCAAAGCCCAGTGGGTCCTAAAAAAATGGAGAAGTTGCTTCACGAAGCCGTCGAGTTTGGGCTCGTCAGTCCAATAAGGCGACATTGAAAGTGTATTCAAAGGGTGAATGATTGACGAAGATTGCTTGTTAAGGGTACATCGGGATTATGTCTTGTACGGATCGTTTTTAGCCTATATCTAACCTATAAACCGCGCCCCGAAACATGAAAACATGAATATATTCCAACCTAAAATCCTTCACTCTGCCACCTAGAAACCTTCACTGTACCACCTAGAAACCTTCACTGTACCAACATTTACGTCCAACGTATGTGCATCGACTCAGCTGCCACGACATTCTAAATGGGCAACAGAATTGATGACCCCGAGTTTTCCTCCCCGTGAAGAGCCGACGGTTCCGTCGAATTCGGCCGGGAGCCGTGCGCGTCGGCGGACTGGTGCCGGCATTATGCCGCGCCGGTTTCCCGTGGGCAACCGACGCCGGAGGTTCCGCGAATGGACATGTTTACCAGGCGCACACAGCACACTGCCGTCGCCTTCCGCCATCCCGCACGGCGACTCGAACCGAACGCCTGCCGACAGCTCTGTTGATTGCACGTCACTGTCAGCGGGACGGGAAGCGCTAGTTGTGCCCACGGGAGGCGGAACGTGGCGCGCCGACGTATCGCAGACGCTGATTGATGGTCCGTACCACTAGCGCACATGATTTAAACAGGATGATTTCAATTTATTGCCGATGTGTCTGTCGGATGTTCATTTGCTTTCAATGTATGCATGAATTCTTGACACGATTAATTGGGCAATGTCTTACCCTTGAGGAATGTAAACATAAATCATATTCATCTGCGATTTGAATATTATCAGCCGTTTGTATGATATCAGGGAACAGATCCAATGGAGATGGAGCCATTTTGTAGCCATACAAAATAGGGCTACAAAAATGGTTAATGGCATAAGCAACCTGGCAAATGAGGAAAGATTGAAGAAATTGAATATGTTTTCACTTAGATATAGAAGGCTGAGAGGATACCTCATCGAGGTCTTTAAATTTGTCCATGGTCTGGAGAGGGGATATCTTTGGGAAATGTTTGAATTGAACAGAAATGATGCAATTAGAGGTCATAAATTCCAAATTAAAGTTAACCACAGCAGAACAAGGTTAAGGCAGACTTTCTTCACCAACAGGGTAGCAGAATACTGGAACCAGCTGCCAGAAACCATTGTCAGCAGCAGCACATTGAACATCTTTAAAAGCAGCATAACCAATCATTATAAGAATAGAGGGCTTGCTTTTCAGTATTACAAGGAGGGCTGATTCACAGATTTGGTGGGCAACTGGTTCAGTGTACAGAGTGCAACTAAGAAGGGCCCTTGTGGCTCATAGTTGCACTAATCTTTTATGTCTTTATGTCTTTATTATGGGAAGCAAGTAAAAGAAGCAATTTATTAGTATTTTTGCTATCATCAAACATCCCCCTCCCCCCATGGATCCGTCGCTGGAAATCGGGAAGCGATGGAACTTGCAAACACTCCATATTTTGTACCATCCTTGCACATAAATACTCCTTGAACTGTATTTACTAAGGTATTACCAGCTGACGCGCTGGTAAGTACAGCACTTGGAAAACATTTGGGATGTTCAACTTTGAAAAAGACTCAGTGGTTTCGTCAACGGGTTCATCTGTGCTGAATACAGTGACAGAGCAATTCATTTCGGTTCGAATGCTCAACGCGGGGGCTGTTCTTGGCAATTGAGTCCAATCACAATCACACTTTGTATAGAATGGTGCGCTCGCAAAGAGTCGTGCGCCATCGGTTTAATACGGGCAGTTGGCAGTGCTGGGGAAGTTTCACCCAGCAAATAGCGCGTTGTCTTTCAACCCAAGTGCAATGAGGTGCATTAGGGGACGCCGGATATGTCATATGTTCAGAATATGAACACAGAGACCATTGATACACTACGCACGTCGAATTAGTATTCATATTCACTCGTTTCGACACCCATCATGTAGTTCCAGACGTCTCCGCTCCAAGCGCTGCGGTCGGCATGTCCGCTTCTGCTCCTTGTCGAGGCAAATGAAAAGATGCGAATACTCAGTTGTTTAGCTAATATTTAGGTTAGTTACATAGGCTATGAAGCCGAAGCTTACATCCATCATGTAGCAACGAAACAGAGCACTTATATTATATTTATGTGATAACTGTCTATGGTTGACGTAAGCAGTAAGTTCAATAGGCTGCACTGCCCTAGACCTGCGCCCCAGCCATCACAGTTGATTAGATATATCTTGCGCGCTAAATACTGGAGATCAATTGTGTTGCGTATGTAGGTCTAGTCCTTCATGAATGGGCTGATATAGTCAGAACCGTCGGAGGGCACAGATAAGAACTTTTAGTTTGTGTGACCTACTTATCAAAACCTCCCCCACCCCACCCCACAACAAATGCCGGCCTCAGCAATCGTGCTGCCAGCCCCAGTGACCGCGCTGCCAGCCCCAGTGACCGTGCTGTTCATCTCAGTGGCTGTGCTGTCCACCTCGGTGGCCGTGATATCCACCTCAGTGGCCATGCTGTCCACCTCAGTGGCCGTGCTGTCAATCTCAGTGACCGTGCTGTCCATCTCAGTGGCCATGCTGTCCATCTCGGTGGCCGTGTTGTCCATCTCAGTAGCGGTGCTGTCCACCTCAGTGGCCTTGCTGTTCATCTCAGTGGCCGTGCTGTCCACCTCAGTGGCCATGCTGTCTACCTCAGTGGCCGTGCTGTCCACCTCAGTGGCCGATGCTGTTCCACCTCAGTGGCCGTGCTGTCCATCCCAGTGGCCGATCTGTCCACCTCAGTGGCTGTGCTGTCCACCTCAGTGGTCATGCTGTCCATCTCAGTGGCCGTGCTGTCCACCTCGGTGGCCGTGCTGTCTACCTCAGTGGCCGTGTTGTCCACCTCAGTGGCCGTGCTGTCCACCTCAGTGGCCGATCTGTCCACCTCAGTGGCCATGCTGTCTACCTCAGTGGCCGTGCTGTCCACCTCAGTGGCCATGCTTTCCACCACGGTGGCTGTGCTGTCCACCTCAGTGGCTGTGCTGTCCACCTCAGTGGTCATGCTGTCCATCTCAGTGGCCGATCTGTCCACCTCAGTGGCCGTGCTGTCCACCTCAGTGGTCATGCTGTCCATCTCAGTGGTCATGCTGTCCATCCCAGTGGCCGATCTGTCCACCTCAGTGGCCATGCTGTCCACCACAGTGGCCGTGCTGTCCACCTCAGTGGCCATGCTGTCCACCACAGTGGCTGTGCTGTCCACCTCAGTGGCCATGCTGTCCACCTCAGTGGCCGATCTGTCCATCCCAGTGGCCGATCTGTCCACCTCAGTGGCTGTGCTGTCCACCTCAGTAGCCATGCTGTCCACCTCAGTGGCCGTGCTGTCCACCTCAGTAGCCATGCTGTCCACCTCAGTGGTCGTGCTGTCCACCTCAGTGGCCGTGCTGCTTGCCAAATCTGCCACCCGTGCTGGGTGACCGAGATCCTCACCACTCACGCTGTTGGCATCCGAATCCGCACCATCCGGATCGATGGCAAGCAAACGCTGCGTCAGCAGCATCACTGTCGCCGTCCTGTCGCATTCCAGCTGGCGCAGGATGCTCTTCTCTCGTCACTGAGCACGAGGGCCAACATTCCATGATGCTCGCTAACTTGTAGAATATCGATGTTTGCCACAACTTCACTGGCGCCCTCCACACAATCGACTGAGGAGCTTGGAGCTTTGCGTTGTACCCGGCAGGCTGTGCGTTGTCGCCGGCGCACGCGGCATTTACCACTTTCCGGCCGGGGCCACCCTTTTTTCTAAAGTTGCGTTTTTTTAACACTTTCCGTGCACGAATGCCGTCGACCCTGACGTCACATGTCGTTCATTTCTACTCCTCACGAATCAAGATCATAGGCACAGACTTCGAAAAATTGCTGGAGATGCAAAGATGTGATTCAACCACATTGCCTTCATGTAACGGTATCCAATGAATGCTAAATCATGAAAGTTAGTGGGAAAGTTTGCAAACAACAGAGACACGAATGGTGTACATCAATAATCCGGCGCGAAGTTTAACAGAATGCTCGGTGGCTCCAGCCTACGAAGTATGCAACGTCAACTCCACAGAATTCGCGCAATGAAGGAAACAAAGACACAGCTCCCCATATATTGCTGTCATTGACAAAGGTTCGTGTTCAGCCGAACGCCGATACTAGCCCCTGAGAATACGTGAGTGACCCTTAGACCCCGTGAGTGATCCTGAGACACCATGAGTGACCCTGGGACCCCGTGAGTGACCCTGACACTCTGTGAGTGACCATGAGACCCTGTGGGTGACCCTGATACGCCATGAATGACCCTGGGACTCCGTGAATACCCTAATGCGCCATCCATGACCCTGAAATTCAGTGAGTGATCCTGATACACTTTGAACGACCCTGAGCCTCCGTGAGTGACACCTGAGAATCCGCGAGTGACCATGATACCCCGTGAGTGGCCTTTAGAGGCTGGCCGCTTGCTCAGACTGAACGTTGGGTGCTGAGTAAAACATACACATGAATGCTGGCCACGTTGGACTGCGTACAGTTGGCGCGGCGGCTGCCTGTGTCTCCTGTTGCTGAGCAGCTCCCATTGATAAGGCAATACCAAAACAAATGGGTAGGTGTGATGTGTCCAATGGTCGAACAGTGGATAACAGCCATAACCGGAGAGCCTCTCTATATCGAGATCTGAAACGAAATGCCGATAGCTTGATGATTATGTACATTCGACTGGAGCTAAGGCGCGTGGCTGCAGACATTTCACACCGTGTGGGCACTTAGTTTCTACAAGCTACAAGCTTTCAAGTAGTATAATATTTTGTAGATCAGTTTCACATAATGAAATTCCAACCGATTGGAAAAGGGCAAATGTAGTTCCTATTTTCAAGAAAGGAGAAAGAGGGAAAGTTGAAAACAATACAGGCCAATAAGTCTCACATCCCTAGTCTGCAAGGTACTCGAATCAATTATCAAGGATAGAATAGTTAGTTATCTGGAAGGTAGCAGATTGATTCAAGATACTCAACATGGGTTTAGAAAAGGACGATCGTGTCTCACAAACCTCTTGGACTTTTGAACTTCGCCACAAAACAATTTGATCAGGGAAATCAGGTTGATGTAGCATATCTTGACTTTAGTAAGGCCTTTGACAAGGTACCCCATAAACGGTTAATGATACAGCTTCAGTCCCATGGTATTGCAGGTAGCATCTTAAAATGGATAGAGTTGTGGCTTTCAGATAGACAGCAAAGAGTGATGCTAAATGGTACAAAGTCATCATGGCAAAATGTTCTTAGTGGAGTCCCCCAGGGGTCAGTACTAGGGCCATTACTGTTCATTATATTTGTAAATAACATTGAAAGTGGCTTAAGCAGTAAAGTTTTGAAATTTGCGGATGATTCGAAGGTCTTTAGGGCAATAACAGGTCAGGGTGAGCATATCTCGCTGCAAAAAGACTTAGACGAACTTGTGAAGTGGTCCGAAGAATGGCAAATGAAATTTAACTTTGATAAGTGCAAAATCATGCATGTAGGTAAGCAGCATATGAAGGCTCCATAGTTGATGGGTGGCCAAGTGCTATCAGTGACTCAACAGGAGAAGGATTTAGGTGTTATTCTAAACACAAGACTGGGGGCATCAGAACAGACCAAGGAAGCCAGGAAGAAGGCACTGAGAATGCTCGGGGCAATAAATAGGAATGTATCATACAGAAGTGAGGAAGTGATCAGGAAGCTTTACTGTGCATACGTCAGGCCATATTTGGAATACTGCATCCAAGCTTGGTCTCCTAGCTATGAAAAAGATTGTTGGCTTTTGGAGAGAGTACAAAAGAGGGCTACAAAAATGGTTAATGGCATAAGCAACCTGGCATATGAGGAAAGATTGAAGAAAGTGAATATGTTTTCACTTAGATATAGAAGGCTGAGGGGAGATCTCATCGAGGTCTTTAAATTTGTCAATGGTCTGGAGAGGGGATACCTTGGGGAAATGTTTGAATTTAACAGAAATGATGCAATTAGAGGTCATAAATTCAAAATTAAAGTTAACCACAGCAGAACAAGGTTAAGGCAAACTTTCTTCACCAACAGGGTAGTGGAACACTGGAACCAGCTGCCAGAAAACCTCGTCAGTAGCAGCACATTGAACATCTTTAAAAACAGCATAGACAATCATTATAGGAATAGAGGGCTTGCTTCTCAGTATTACAGGGAGGGCTGTTCGACAGATTTGGTGGGCAACTGGTTCAGTGTACAGAGTGCAACCAAGAAGGGCCCTTGTGGCTCATAGTTGCACTAATCTTTTATGTCTTTATGTCTTTACTTATACGTGAAACCACTGATATGGCGGGTACACCGGGATTAAATCAGTCGCTAAGTTCAGAACCATGCAAAGCAAACTGTCTCTGAACACCTATGTTTCCCAGAAATAGGTCACATTTGGTCGCTGACGTGATATTACTTTGCGGAGGTCCAAGCCATGAAGCACGTCACCGTTCATCCAAAGAAGTGTTTGTGGACATTCAGTACCTGACGAAATACATTTAGCACCAGCAAATTCATGATTAATCACGTTCACACCTACGTAACACGTCACTAAGCCCAACTTCTCGAGCATATCTCCTGAGCTTAACCTAACATTGACCTGAGTATGTAACCTCAGGTAAGCACATGCGTTCTCGTAGGTTTCTGCTTCCTTGGAGACGCAATAATGTTTCTCATATCTTCCGAACTAAATTTTTGGCCCACTTTCAATCCTGTCCGGAAGGCGTCACTTTTTGGAAGGGGTGGCTAGACCGAAGGCCATCAGGCTAGGCGTGGTCAGCCTAACCTGACGGTCTTCCGCGATATCGAGACAAAGCTATTCTAACAATGAATGCAATTATCTGTCGTCTACCGGGATGCCGAATTTCTCGGCACTGCACACCGAAGTTTTTTGTTGTTTTTTTTTGCTACCATCTTAAATCATCGGGAGGTGAAACTGACCCCATCCCTGCCGAACGCGTATTAAGGAGTTGCCGCTTGTATTCGTTTTCATATTGTCATATGCATATCCAGGAAAGCACTCACCTGCGAGTGTCGACAAGTGCACAGCCGATTACCGCATCAGAAATATCCGAACAAGAGAACACGCACCGGACATCGCCACTGCAAAAGCACGTGACAGAAAATGGCAGGAAGAGGAGGAGAGGATCTAAAAGCATAGCGATCTAAATGCGACTCATGCAAAATGTTCACCGTAAAATATGCAAAGTAGGTACTGAGGTGTGGTATGGAGGACAGCACAAGAGTAGAGGCAATTGAAGGCACAGCGGTAGGCTACAGATAGTCGGTACACAGTTAGCAGGAGCAGTATGTTAGAGATATGTGAAGCTTACCCAAAGCTTCCCTGGTTGGGAACTGCTCCCGAGATCGTATGTGTCAGACTGACATGCTGTCTTTGAGTTGCAAAGTCATCTTGCCGCAAAACACCTTCCGATCCCTGTATATTTGTTCGAAAGATTTGGATCCATTTCGATCGTCGCACGAGTTTGATACTTCTTACATCAACAATGCAACATATTGAACATATGGTCTTGAAGCGATGACGGATGATTATATTTTTGTTTTTATCAAACGATTCGAACGAGCGACAATATACGTGCTTATTTGTTAATGTTGAGCCTGGGATGGCCCATGCTGCATTAAAGTACGAATATGGATGTTCTAAATTTTCAGCCGCGAGATTGTCTGCATAGATCAAGGGTCAGTTATCTGCAAATCCTATGGCTACTGAGCGGTGATGAGAACAAGGTACAAAGGACTGATACATCGATAGGATATCTCGTGAACCTTCTGCAGTTACTCACCAAGGATATATAACTCTTCTATGTACCTCCTCCAGCAGCCTGAAGTCCGCTGAATACTCTCGCATATGCCGGGTCAAAGACCACCGTGTAAATAATTTTGGTGCAAAAGATGTAAATTAGTGCATTCCTTGCCTATCTCAACTGGTAACTTTTAGTGGTATAAGACAGATGAAACTAATTGGATTTGGTTGCGTATGCGTGCACAAGAAGATGTTCGTTTCTTTAAGTTGGAGCTGAGGATTTAAAAGTGGGAAGTAAGAGCTGAACAGTTGGACGAAGTATTGCTCCTCATTTCCAAAGTGGAAGCACTCCCACGTTGCGAAGTAATCTCTCTATTCCGCTAAGCAACAGCCAATCCACCTCATTTCATGGCTACGCTCGCCGGGCTCGGGCCCGCCAGAATCGTCCTGTTGGTAGCCTGACTTTGGAGACAGCCATTACCGAAGCATGTGTCTCTGAAGTGTCTCTAACCCGGCGGTAACTGGCACTGTCATGAACTTTATAGGATAAACGGCTAAGCTGAGACCAGCACCACCGGTCGCTGAGGCTCGTCATGAGAGAAGTTACTAGTATATTCAATCATATCCTATGCGAAGGCAAATAAAAACCAGAAAAAATATGACATATGGTAGATACATTTAAGGTTAAATTAATGTTCACGATCCAGGAACGACTCAAAGGTATAAAAATTGTGAAGATATATGACTATAAAGGTATATGACGTCTCGGCCCCAGGCTTTTGTCAGGTAATACACGTTGCGATCGGCAAACTGGTCGAAAATTCAAATTGCTGTAGGCAGCAAAAACTCGACAAAATCCATCCACCGCCGCCACTGAGGTTTAAAAAAAACAGTGAAGAAAGAGGCTGCATACACCTGTAAACACAAAAGAGGCAAATGAACCTAACCTGCACATGCATACACAGGGACGGCAGGTGGAAGACGTCGCGACACGAACGCATCCACCTGGCGACAGATGATGCGCAGTGGTAGCATCAAGGTTATCAAAGTCACACCGCTTACACACATCTATATACTATATACGAATCTGCATTGCCACTAAATCTGGACAGTTATCTAATACTCTACGTATGTGATTATTTTCCAGACACACGCAAAACATCGCTAAAGCTGATACCCTACATTGCATGCCATGACGATTCGTTGGAATTCATACTCGGTTTAAGATCGCGAATAAGAATAGGTCACGAATAAGGATTAAGGTCACGAATAGGAATATAAGATCACGAATAAGATGTTTTAGTCCGTGCAGTCTCACGCTGTACCTTTGGAATCTACATTGAAGTTTTAATTTACTTCCGGATGGTTCATGTTGAAGTGATGACCCGCCATATGTTCACCTAGGGGAAGTGAGGGGACGACGGAGACGTGGATCCTCCAAATGTTCGTTGAATCTTTACCTTATTGAGCGTATCGTTTCCCCAACATAGTTCCCGGACGGACAAGTGATGCACGTCACGTTAAGAACTGTATTTTAGTTTACATCTTCCTTTCAGGCCATTGACACCTGTGTTACATTTGTTATCACATGAAGCGCAAGTGGGGATGCCGAGGGCTGATATTACCAGACCATATGTTAGTGAGGGTCCGCCGCACCACCAAATTATAATTTGATTTAGCTAAGATGAGCGTAGCATTTGGTTTACCTGCCGGCAAAGTTTGCCGGTGATGGTAGGTGGTCGGATGTAGGTGTCGTCCAATTACTTTTTTTCGTGTTCACAAAATGAGCCAGACCACATCTACATCCAGCGGATGGTTTTCGCCCAGGATGTGCCCGCTAGTTTTCACGGCGAATAGCTGGAAGGCCATCACACCACAATTGGTTCCCGGCCACGCTGGCCTGGGGGAAATGTCGATGTCGACCACATCGCTAGCGGTGCGACAGAATCGTGCGATCGGCCGCAAACGCCGATGTATTTCCCCAGCTTCGGCCGGCGATTCACTGTCACGTGAACCGGATAGCCGGATCGAGAGCCGTCAGACCGCAGCGCCGGCGACCTCCACTGGGACACGGCGATCCACCCCGCTGGGACCAGACCACCCTGTCCAAACTGAGATCGGGCTACTCTCCGCCGACGCGGTCGACACTTAGCGCAGGGTTGGTCTCGCTGCCGACCGTCTCTGTAGGGAGGGCGGAGAGGAAGAGGGCGTGGAGCACTTCTTGACGACCTGCTCCACGACTAGGCGATGAGCCGACACTGGGGGGTGTGTTCCCGCGATAAGTAAGTTGTTCCCAGGTCTGGTTTCGGCCAGTATCGGGTCAGTCCCTGGAGCGGGTCGAGGGATCGGCGGCACCAATGCGTCGCGTGCCGAGAAGGATTCGTGGACAGTCGACCCGATTGCCCAGGGCATTGCGAGGATGTTGTCTTGCGGATGAAAGGCGCCGGTTTGGGTGGTGTCACCGGTGATTAGGTCTGTGGAGTGGCGGCAGGACGGGTTCGGGTTGTTTCCAGGAATGTGTGGTACGAGCGTTGAGATGTTGAACTACGGGTGTCACTCGGCGTTCTCTTGAGATGTGCAATTGTTTACAGGAATACTCGGGCACCCTACACCATCCACTAGATTGCATAATGTGTGCCGAGACACCATGCCCGAGGCATATCTGCCCTCTTATTCCAGTATGTCCGGTCTACATTTACAATTATTTAGCACGGCTAATACGTAAAAGTAGTCTTCTTTTTTCGCCCAGTCATACTGGAATTGGTGAAGATATTTGACTACACCTTAAGAGGCACACACTTGGTTCCCTCATGTGTGGTATCGACATTGCCCGCCCTTGGTCAGGCAGTTACGTATTTTAGATTCATTATCTACGGTTAAGACACCTTTCGCCAGGCAGTACACCTCGCACTTATCTACACTGACAATGACATGCCTTCCTTTGAAGCTTCTTGCTTGTAGCCCATATCCTAGCCAGCACCATCATTTGGGAAAGCATGACCTTATACCCATTGTGCACGGTACTATCAAGACTCGGTCCGAATTTTGACACGCTGCATGATCTTCTTCTCCGGGCGTGCTACATTTCTGCGTGTTGGTGAGCCAATATCACGATTCACGCACGTTCCACATTTCCACATTCAATGGCGCCGCCATGATACTGAGCGTGGTGAAATCTGGTCCAGAGCAGAATCATAAACAACTTGGAGCAGGTGATAAGCAACAAAAAGTGCACCTGCATACCCTATTCGCCGTGTTGTCTTCAACTGCCATTGCAATTTGAATCCGTCGTCACTGGTGACTGAAATTCAGTGGAAAGTTGATAGTTGGAACTATGTGCGTTGGAACATGTGAGCGTTACGCAATTCAAAATTGAATGTTGGGAGGCGTCATGTGTCAAGTGAAGTTAATTGAATGCTGGATGAAAGTTCAACATTTTTGGCGATGAAAAAGCCCCCTCCCACACACCTAAATTTCGCAGTCTCGGAGATCTAGTTTGCTTTGGCATACCTGACCTTACCGAATAGTTGCTACAAGAGAACACAAAAGTAAGTCATTACCAATGTACATTCACAGTGGAGACGACTAGCCAAGTTCAGTAGCTTTGCTCTCTGATAAGGCTTCGTTTTATTATCCCGTTATATTGTTAACTTGCGCCCTAGTTTAAAACTGATATTGTTGTTAATGATTTTCTTCTGGCAGTATTGAAGAAAAGTGTTTTTACGCCTGTCCTAGGGTATCGCATTCTCGATCTACTTTCTGATTCTTCCGTTTGGCTTGTTTGTTTTTAAGGACAAGAATGCGCTGCAATTGTTAACTCAAGTAAGTGTCGAAGTTGTACATGTCGGTTGATTAAATATTCAATGGGAAATTAATGCTGCCCCGACGAACGTTTTAAGACAAAGGATATAACATGAGCACGATAGCATACAGTCAGTAAAGGTGTCAAAAACCATCATGATAACAATACATTTCAAGCCAAATAATTGAACAAAGCGATCCATACAATCATCCTCGTTTTTGTCCATCGATCGTGAAGTCTGAAAAGGAACAAGTCGTCTTTGAAAGTGGTGGCACCCGAACAACGACATCACTTCAGCAATGGTCCAAGTGCATCCGTTTGTTTTCCTATTATTTATGTTTTATGCATCCTGTCTGCACGTTGTGCGATAATTGTTGACAGCGGGGCGCCATCGACTACCGCGCTATAGTTCTGGACTCTGAGCCTCGGGTTCCTATCACCTGTCCTGATTCCTTTCATCCTTGCGTTCTATCCATCCCGTGTGTCCAGTGTCTCCGCCCATATTATAATGCTTCACCGCGCCGTGCTTGAGTCCGTCGCGGCTTAATAGCCACCATGTTTGCGTTGTGGATGTGTCTGCATGGAAATGATGAATGAATGTGTGTATGTGACTGTGTGTGTGTGTGGTGTGTGTGTGTGTGTGTGTGTGTGTGTGTGTGTGTGTGTGTGTGTGTGTGTGCGTGTGTCGTGTGTGTGTGGGTGTGTGTGTGTGTGTGTGTGTGTGTGTGTGCGTGTGTGTGTGTGTGTGTGTGTGTGTGTATGTGTGTGTGGGCGTGTCCATGTTTGTGTGTGAGGTTTGTGTGTGTGTGCATGTGTGTGTGTGTGTATGTGTGTGTGTGTGTACATGTGTGTGTGCATTACGGAGGCATGGGTCAGTAAAGGGTTTTTGAGATAACTTATAGGACTATGAGATCCAGGGATACAATATGTTTTCAGCAATAGGGGTCCAGCAATGAAAGGGGTGGTGTAATGCTTATATAAATAGCTTATTCAGTTCTCAAAAAGTGCAGGTGGGTGTGTTGGGCTTTTTGTTTTTTTTATCTGGGGGGAAAAGGCAACAGCAATAATTTAGAGAGAAGGGTTCACCGATCAGGAACCCTGCAAAATTTCAGGAAATGGGGGTGGGGAGGGGGTTTTTGAGGGGAAATTAGGGAGAAATTTTAAGAGGAAGTGCCTTATTCTCGGTGACTTTAATCTAAAAGGTTATGTGTTGTTGTTTTTTTTTCCTTCATATTTTTTTTTTAAGAATTTTCTTAGAGGGGCTTTTTTTTTTACACCAGTTTGTATCGGAACCTACCAGGCATGGTTTGTGAATAATTTGAAAGGTTCCAAATTTCAACAGAGCAGACTTTAGATGAACATGTCCCCAAAAGCAAAGACGCAAAAGAAGGGTAGGAAAGCAGCATGGCTTACACCAGACGTCATAAAAACAATTAAGGCTAAGAAAACTGCATTTAGAGTTTTTAAAGAAGCCTTCAAATGTCGTTAATCTAAAGGCGTATAGAAAAAATTGTGATGCAGTAAAACAAGAACAGAAAAGCGAGCAAAAGAACTGGATTTAATTAAAAAATAAAATGGAGAAGGATAAAAGTTCTTTTTTTTTTCAAAATGAGGAAAATTTTTTACACCATTGGGTCCATTGAAGTAAACGGGACTATATTGGGTGAGGATAGTGAGATGGTTGAGGAGCTGAGCAAGCAGTTCAAATAGTGTTTACATTGGAAGATAAGACCAATTCGCTGACCATAAACCATAGTTCAGTGACATGGGATCTGACAAATGATGTTGATTTCATTGATAGTGATGTTGTTTACAATCATATCAGAAAATAAAGCAAAATAAGGCAGCAGGACCTGATGAAATTTATGCTAGGGTGTTGCGGGAAAAAAAAGGGGATCTTTTTTTTTTTTTATAATATTTTTTGAAAATTTTTTTTCATATAATGAATTTCCTTCTTTTTAAAAAGGGAAATTTTTTTTCCTTTTTTAAAAGAAGGGGAAAGAGGGAATGTTGAGAACTAAAGGCCAATAAGTCTCACATCCCTAGTATGCAAGTACAATATTTTTTAAAAGGGAGAATAGTTAGTTTTTTGGAAGGGAAGAAATTGATTCAAAAATACTCAACATGGGTTTAGAAAAGGACGATCGTGTCTCATTTTAAATTTCATAAAAAATTTATAAGAAAAAAGGGTTAATAAACATATCTTTTCTTAAAAAACCTTTTAAAAAGGATATTTAAAACGGTAATACAGCTTCAGTCCCATGGTATTGCAGGTAGCATCTTAAAATGGATAGAGTTGTGGCTTTCAGATAGACAGTAAAGAGTGATGCTAAATGGTACAAAGTCATCATGGCAAAATGTTCAGGGTTCAGTACTAGGGCCATTACTGTTCATTATATTTGTAAATAACATTGAAAGTGGCCTAAGCAGTAAAGTTTTGAAATTTGCGGATGATTTGAAGGTCTTTAGAGCAATAACAGGTCAGGATGAGCATATCTCACTGAAAAAAAGACTTAGACGAACTAAAATGGTCCGAAGAATGGCAAATGAAATTTAACTTTGATAAGTGCAAAATCATGCATGTAGGTAAATTGCTGTGTGTAGAAAACTGTATAGTGATTGGTCTCCTAGCTATGAAAAAGATTGTTGGCTTTTGGAGAGAGTACAAAAGAGGGCGTGCGTGTCCATGTTTGTGTGTGCATGTTTGTGTGTGTGCATGTGCGTGTGTGTGTACATGTATGTGTGCGTGTGTGTATGCGTGTGTGTGTGCATGTGTGTGTATTGGGGATGTTTTCAGGATTACGACGATCTCCACGCCTGATACGCTCTCCAGGTGCGCTCGTGCGCGTATAGGTGTGCGTGCGCGCGCGTACGTCTGCATGCCGATCGCGCACATGGGCGTCGCCACAGGAGGGCAGGTGGGACACGTCTCCTGAAATCTCGTGAAATTTAACATTTCGCCCACGGCGTTGCAGGGAAACAATCGATCTGAAAACGATCCAGCGAATACCATAGGGACGTTAAGTGTAGGCGGTTTGTTATGTTTCCAAGTCGATATTATGTGACTTTACGACATACATGATCCGTTGTTGCTATGCTACTATTTGGCACCGTCTGACCATGCGAGAGCCGAAAAGAAGAGCTTCGCTGCCTTCGGCTTTGAACTATCCACGCCGCAGTTCGGTGATGGCTCCTTTTATCTTTATGTAAGGGAGCCCAGCGATATTTAACACGTCCCATCGAATCTTCACAATGAGGTTTCATTTCGAGCGCATCAGCCTCATCAATGTCCATTATAGAGCCACTGGTGATCTTCATTCATCTGGCGGTGGGCGGGCCATATATCAGCGGCGTTTTTCAGATTTGGCGGCCCCAGAAAAGTCGCAGCTCGGCTGCGCGACTGCACTGGCTTGGACACGCCCGGTGATTCCGCTTCCTCTCCACTTCCGCCCCAACCTCGATGGCAGAAGTTGGCCCCGACCGGAACTACAGAACACCTCCAACTTACTGGGGCACGCTGATTGAATCTGAATTTGCCTGATCGAACATGATGATTAAAACTGGCGGCTACCCAGTGCAGCGGAAGCCGATATAGCGAAACCAAGCGAACAGCCAGCAGAGAGTGGTGGATCAATGTGCTGTTGCTGACATGGCCAGCATAGTCGCCAGCATCAGGGATGAAAGGCACAATCTCCAGACGTGATCAGATTTCTATTAAATTGTTGGCACACCGCTGTTGAAATGACACACAAACATTGAGGTCGTGTACTTCCACTCACTATAAAATTGCATAGATTTAGAATTGCGGTGTGGTGCGATTCTTTGATCGTTTCATGCAATAATTATCTTCAAACACGCGACCTCTTTTCACTTAGTGTTTGGTTTCTGACAGAAGCCAAATTCACACCTTTTAAAGAGTTGGTGATGAAGTTTTGGAAGACGTCTGCCTTTCTGCACCGCACGGGAAACAATTTTCGTTCTGTGATGTTCCCGCGTTTTCAGGTCAAAATCAGACTCTTGAACAGAGGCTTCCTATGGCTAACACTTGGTTCCATACGAGTAGATTACAGGTGACGGATGCTTGCTGTGAGACTCGTGTTAAGAATTAGTGGCACAACTTGCCTTAGTCTCTCGGTTGCTCAAATAATCCTTTAATCGAACATAATATCTAAATCAGCTGTATGTTCAGCCAAGAAACCGAACCTTGGAGAGCTGCACCCATAACGTGAGTGGTCTATGGTAGCGTGAGACTCCCAACCGAAAGGGTTTGAGGTCAGCTGTTACCTGGCGCTACTCTTCGCTTGTGGCATATTCATTTTGACAGGATACATAGGGAAGGTATGCAAAGTCATCAACGTTTCATGATTCTAGGACGAGTGAAGGACATAGAAATGACATGCGAAATTACTGCGTACTAGTAGTCGGGGATGGATCCCTCGCAGAATACGGCTCGCCTGACAGAGAATGTCTGTCATATTTTTCCTCGAAATTGATATGTACATATATGTATATATATGTATATATGCTTATGCATACATGTGTACCCTGTCTCTACCACAAATTGCATCCTAACGCACGATAATTAAAATCACGGTGAACAAATTAAAATTATAGCGGCTATGCCTGTCTAATAGGAGTTGTCCTAATGGTACTATAGTTGAGTTATTTCCATGTTGGACAGATGTGCCTATTCTCTGTCAGATTACACCATAGTTAAGAGCAGTTTGGAAGTACCTCATCACTGTTACAGCCACGGCGATGGACTGCATGTTTGCAACAATGTCGGAGGATCGCACGGCATTTCTCCGGGAGTGGGCGGGGCGGAGTCCGCCGCATGCCAAATTGATGTGGGAAAAGGTATGCCAAATTTTGGCGCGCTGCCGCGCGCCGTTCGTTCACTCTCCGTGAAAAACCTGAGGGGGCGGTTCAAGACCCCCGAGACGGGACGGGTTAAAGGAGGGAAAATCAAGTGCCTGGCTACTTCCAATAGTAAGATGAGAGACGAAGCCCCACATCCAACCGCAGTTGCAAAGCTACTAAAACACCATAACATGTCTTTTGCCCGAGCTCGTGCATCGTCCTAAGTGAATCATGTACTGGCACATTCCGTACACTAGTTATCTCCTAATTACACTGTATATGCAGGAGTAAATTGTGCATGCAGATCGCATTATATGTGTTGGTGCGATACCCAGTGATAAGGACGTGACTTTAGGAAGTCGGTTGGTTGGTTACAGGGAGGGTTAGTTGACCTCCTTTGTGGCCAAAACTGCACCGAAAACCATTTGTATCTAGTGAATGCTCACAATCCCAATGGTTAAGTTTCGGCATGATGATGGGGAGGGGGAAATCAATGATTGGTTTTGCCAGTGGCCCCTTGGCAGATACAAAGTGCATAAGGCTAATGGCTTAATACAACGAAGAATGGCTTTTAAGTGCTCCTGGGTTTTAGACAAATGTACGAGAGAGAGACGAAATGTACAAAATGAGACGTGTTTGAATTCTTTAATTGAACGTGAGAAAAGTTTGAATTTGAATATTTGCGTGAGACGAAATGTACAAATGTACGAAACGTTTCGGCCAGGGCCCGATGGCCTCTGGCCGAAACGTTGAGTAATATAGCATAATCCCTAACGTTACTTTTGATGTAAACTCAGCACCTCCTGGTACATTGAGGGTCGTACATTTCGTCTCACGTAAGACTAATGGCCACAACTATTAATCCGTGAACATCACAATCGATGTTCCAAATATAATTTGTGTATATCAAGGCGCACAATTTGCTGACATATTCCAAACACTTCCATTTCGCAGATACATTTATAGCATGAATTAGTCGGCTTGGCTTTCTAGTCATCCAATTGATTCACTACAGTATGCAGTTGTAATTAAATGGCCCACGTTACATATTCACCCCTTGATCTAACCCAGTGGTGTCGGTCGGCGTCCGTGCAATTCCCACCGGCCGGTTCCTCTTCCGGAATGCATAGAGTCGTGACGTCACAAGTGGTCGATACAAAGATCGTTGGCAGCAACTCGACGGAGGCGCACTAGGCTAAAAGGCATATGGATGAATAGGTAGGACAGTTTTTTTAGCTGTGATTTCGATTAGTACAAGCTACGATTAAGGTTGTAAATTACAAATGTGTTCATAGCTGTCATATAGGTCGCATCAGTCCCCACCAAGTGCAAGTTAAGACAGTCCCCACCTACGTTGCCTTCTCACTTGTAGGACGTCTTAAGCTTGGATCGATGGTTCTCGTTGAAGGTTGAATCGCAGTAAAGTTAGGTACCTGGGCATGAGCGTAGCCACCGTGGTATACGGAGAGAGGAAAGCCCCCTCACAACTATGTGCAATTTAGCATTAAGCCTAATAGCGCTGCAATGGAAGAACCAACCCAAAAACACATCCACCACTCCACTCCTCTCACATATTCTCGGTGCCACAGTTGCACCTAAGTACCTACCTACCTGTACATATCGGAGTATATCTATTCCTAAATGAGCCTGGTTTAATTGACATTTATCTGATCCAATTTATATGAAGGAAAGCTGATACATCACCAAGCCATTGATGGTCATGCATGCACACCTGGCACAGATAAGATTTGCCTAGGCACCTTTCATTGTATTAGTGAAGAGCATGACTTGGCTGCACGGGCTGCTCCAAAGGGGGACGGGGAGGTGCCCTCCAATTTTTTTTCTTCAAATTGAGCATTATAAAACAGCATATAAATCCTCAGCATATAAATCCTCATAAAACAGCATAAAACATCATATACAAATTGCATAAAACAGCATATAAATCCTCCCATCCCCATATTCAACCTCCATGGAAACAATGTCTAGTACGCCCTCTCACCTCACCACTCGGTGTGGTAACTACAACTGAGACATGGCTGGTAACTCTATAGTCCTCTTCAATCATTGCCAGTTTCACATTTCGATCATTTTAGCCGGGGTAAGCCAGTCCCGGTGCTTCTGTCTGGACGTCCGGGCGCTGCTGGTGACTGCTCTGGCCGGCTCGTCCTGGCCGTGGAAGTGTGCCTGCTGGTGACTGCTCTGGCCGGCTCGTCCTGGCCGTGGAACGTGTGCCTGCTGGTGACTGCTCTGGCCGGCTCGTCCTGGCCGTGGAAGATGTGCCTGCTGGTGACTGCTCTGGCCGGCTCGTCCTGGCCGTGGAACATGTGCCTGCTGGTGACTGCTCTGGCCGGCTCGTCCTGGCCGTGGAACGTGTGCCTGCCGGTGACTGCTCTGGCCGGCTCGTCCTGGCCGTGGAAGATGTGCCTGCCGGTGACTGCTCTGGCCGGCTCGTCCTGGCCGTGGAAGATGTGCCTGCTGGTGACTGCTCTGGCCGGCTCGTCCTGGCCGTGGAACGTGTGCCTGCTGGTGACTGCTCTGGCCGGCTCGTCCTGGCCGTGGAACGTGTGCCTGCTGGTGACTGCTCTGGCCGGCTCGTCCTGGCCGTGGAAGATGTGCCTGCTGGTGACTGCTCTGGCCGGGTCGTCCTGGCCGTGGAACATGTGCCTGCTGGTGACTGCTCTGGCCGGGTCGTCCTGGCCGTGGAAGATGTGCCTGAGCTCGGCAGTCAGTCATCACCCACTGGTCCTCAGAAAGAGAGGGGCAGCCGTTCTTCGGCAGCGAGAACGTCCTGACTGGCCAGTCGGATGAATTCAGTGATGGATTTGGGCGGGAGGGAGAAGGGTAAATAGAAATACGGGAAACATTCGGTATCTAAAGCCGAATGGCAAGACATTACTTGCATGCAATTGTACTGAAGCGCCTTCTACCACAAAACAAGTTGTGCCTGCCATACAAATGAATCGCTTTACCCGCCGACGTACATTTGCGTTTGCGTATTAATGCGCCGACGTGCTCTTATGTTTACATACGTTTGCAATTTCCATATTTGGCCATACACTCATTTGCGCCTAGATCTGCTTCTGCGGATATGTCCTGACGCTAGCAAACACTTCAGCTTTCATTTGCGAATAATCTGCGCTCACTTGCATTCAAATCTACGCAAAAATGGGCATAAGCGTAAGTACTCCATTTGCGTTTACGTACATTTCCTCTCATGTAATTCCCTGTTGACATGTAATTGCACTTGCGAATGTTCGCGCTGACGTACACCGCATTTATGCACAGTGCGTATCCTTGCCTTCGCTTCACGTCCACATTGCTTGCTTAGTTGTGACGTCACTCCTTGCCATGGATGGTCTGGCTCCCTTTTTTCCGCCGCATGGTCCTGCGGCCACTGCTAAATAAAACTCCTAGTGGCGGAGAAATATGTGTTGGGTGTGTCAGCCGAACATTCAGTTGTCTGTTTAGCAGCATTAAGCGCTCGTAGAAATAGTGGCCAGCTGAACTAATTACTCCACTTTGCACTCCGAGTCGACTGCGATGATCCTATCGTCTGATGAAATAGGATGCGGCTCTCGAATAGCAGGGTATATAGAGCCCTCTGTGGATACGGCACGTCACTGGGTGCGCTAAGTCATCTCGGCTGCTTTTCTGAGTAGCATCACCTGAGCAACGGGGGCTGTGCGCCATATAAGTGGATCGCTGATTCAGTTCCGCTCAGTTTAAGCTGATACCTGTTGCGCTCGTGGAACGTGCTATTCGCACTCACGCGCATTTGCGCCTATCTTTGGTTTCATTGCATGTGTATTGGATTTGTGTTGTGGTGAGCTGTGTTGTGTTCGTGTGCTCTGTTGATGTTGGCGAATGTGGCGTTGTAGGAGTGCCTTGCAATCGTCCACCGAATATTCCACGCTAGGATAAATGTTCGATGCTAAGGCTTTCAATTCAAATACGGTCTGCTTCTTCGTTATCTGGGATATTGGCGTGGTCTGGAATCCAGAGGAAGGAAATGTTCACGTTTAAGTTATGGCCACGATTTATTGGATTATATCAATGGCATGATGTGCACAATCGTGGCTGTTGCTAATTGACTGGAAGACGGATTTGGAGTCTAAGCAAATCACTACGTTTCTAGTTTTACGCCTCATGAGAATGAAGATAGCGGTCAGAATGGCCATTGCTTCAACGGAGTAGATGAAGAAGTTATCTGGTAGACGTCTGGAAAGTCTAAGACCTGGTCCAGTGATTACAATGCCTACCTTAGCCTCGTGTCACGACCCGTCCGTGAATACGAGTGATTTGTGATTGTTGTCATCGGCGAACTTGTGGAAGATGCCAAGAATTTCAGCCGATGTGGCAGTAGATTTCTTCTCCGAGAGCAAGTACTTGACCTTTGGTTGACTGAAAGTCCAGAATGTCCTAGTGGGCGGTCGAGCTTCGGTGGATGGCATTGTGAGGCTAAGATCTGAGAGAGCCGAGAGAATTTGAATGCTATACGTTGGATGTTTGCGCCCAAATGGGCTTTTGTCGTATATGTCAAGCGTAAAGCAGCACTGTGCCGGATTATTTTGATTGGATTTGATTTTTATGTGGTAGCGGCACAGCTGTTGTGTCCTGAAGTGGAGTGGAGGCGTGTTTGAGTCCACTAGAAGATTGGCTATCGGTCTTCTATGCTGAGGGCACCTGTGGCTGCCCTGATGCAACTGTTTTGGATGATTCCTAACTTTCGGCTCTGGCTTTCTGAAATGGTGGGACGTGGACGTGAAATGGTGGGACGTGGACTTCCGTGCACGTCTTCGGCGACACCATTTTGCGCATGTGTACATTTGCCATACGTACATCCGTACATGCGTACATCTTCCATATGTGCATCTGTACTTGCGTGCATTTGCTTGGGTACATATGCGCACGTACATTTACCACAGGTGCATTTCCGCCTCTGTACATTTGCGCACACGTACATCGGCTCTCAAGGAACTTTGCCATACGCATATCTGCTACTATGTGTTCTCGCTGAGGTATATTTCCGCATGTGAGTTCGCGCATATGTCCATTCGCTTGCGCCCAGTTGCCCAAGTACGTGAAATTGTGCACTGTATTTACGCTAATGCACACTTGTGGTAAGGTACATGTGTCCATACGTACACTGGCACATACGTACATTTGCGCTTAAGTGCATTCAGAGGCACGCAGATTCTCAGCACCGTCTCCAACACGGAATCGAGTCGTTCCAACTGTCTCACTTGGCCTGGGCTTGGCGCCTGGCCTTGGACGGTAATGTACATGATGAACATTGTGCGTTACGTTAATAATTGCACGCTGCCTATGCAGGTTCGTCTCGTTAGACAAGGGAAATCCTCGGGTGTCTGACGAGACATCCGGCGTAGGCAGCTGAGGATCAGCATGAGCAGCGCGGGCTGTGAGGCTCAATGGAAAGAAGAAAACTAGGTTTTTGGAGTTACAATGTATGATTCATGTATCTGTCATGTGCGATAAATGAACAAATTTGAGAAAATGCTGCAAATGCGATTTTTAATTTGCGACTACATACCTTTGCATTTGCGTACATTTGCGCTGATGTACATTCGTAAATGCTCACTTCTGGGGATATGTACTTTTGCCCTTGCGCACATTTGTGTGAACGTACAATGTATGGCAAGTGTACAGTTATTTTTACGTACATCTGCCACACGTGAATTTTCGTTACATTTGTCACACTGTCATCCTTGGGTATTCCGAAACTTCCACTGCACGCCTTGCCGGTGGCACCTGGCCGTCAGACCAGCTCCTGCTAATGATACGTAGCAGCTCTTCCTGGGCTGTAGAATTTCATCGGTGAGGCATGTCGCTGGAGACGTCTGGGCCACGCCTCCGCCTCCTCTTGATCTTCGCCACGGCGAGAGAGCGGAGATCAGATCGGACTGTCCCGCCGCACGTCCACACCAATCCGCTACTATTCTGACGCCGAGTCTGATGCTGTGGTCCTCTCTGTTGCATTTTGGCAGGTGACGGAGGCCTCGGGCGTGGTGTTGGCAAAAGAGCTTGGAGTGTTTTGCCCGTCGGTGACCGCAGAGACAGGCAAGATCAGGGAGAATGACGATGTCTTGCCGACCTGTCATAGCCGACCTCGATGGTCCATGCAGGTTATATGTTGGGCGCGACCATCCATTGCCTTAATCGGACCGACCACATATCGGCGTCCGGTCGCAGGTCCATCATCTCTCCCCGGAACAAGGCCGCTTTTTCCTGCCGGATGTCGCTGCCTCCATCACTCACGCGGCTTCCCGTGCGTCGACGGCCTCTTGGCACCAGTCGCACCAGTCGCTCCGGAAAGCCGGTCCGTGACGTTGGCCGTTACCAAGGGCTGTGGCACGCTCGGCTGCCCGGACAGTAGCGCCAGCCAGCGTGCTCGAGTTTTCCAGTGTGCTGGTGTCTTGAGGATTCCGCGAAAGCCACGCAATCAATCCTTCCAATCTGACTCAGTGTCAGCTCAGCAAAGTGTACCACCTCAGTCGATATTTACACAGTTTTAGTTCTTGTTTGCACTTAGCGCAAACAGATAGTATTTATTATAATTCGTTTCATTTACACAGCTGTCACAATCAAAGAATTGCTTAAACCACTTCGCAAAAGTGAGCTTATACGAGCTCACTATTTTGCGAGCTTATTCTACTTGACTATGGATGTAGCGGGTGATAATTGCCAAGATACGGTCAGTGCAGGAAGCTTAATTGTAACTCTGATTGATATGCTGCCAGTGTAGCATATTCTGAAGTGCTGCATATTTGTGAATGTATAAGGGACCTAAGTTAAACTCATCACGTTAAGTGCTGGTCTTTACATTTCGCGCTAGCAACTTCCGTGCTGCTAATCAAAACTTGCAGTATGCTGTACCAGAATCCTCTGCTATAGGAAAGTTTAGCTAGAGAATGATGTCCAGATAGGTGTCATGAAACAACACTTTCATACGTTGGTGAAATTGTCCATAGATGTTTGTCAATTTGTGGGTTGCCTATGCAATATTTGACTACTCTTGATCAAATTTGGTACATGCAACTGCTTTCGTTGGCTATTCTGTTAGCATTTGGTTCACACATCTGGTAGGAATCGTTGGCTCCCCAGAGGTTGGTAAGTGTATCTGCTCCTATTATTTTCCGTTTTAGCTTTAGCACAACAGCATTGAGTAAGCACAGTTTATGTGATCATATTTCGTTCCGCTGGACTCCATCTGGACGTGGATTCGCCATACTTCGCTGCAGCGACTCTTGTTTAGTGAAGTAAATAGAGTATACCACTACATGATGGATAAATTATCTGACATTAGGCACACGTCAAAGAGCGAATGCGTCCCCACATTGATGTGCATTTGCACAGCAATGTGCACTCTTGCACCACAAGAGTGCATTTGCAGTCCGGTCAGCGTGGTGCTTCCGCGAAACGCTCGGCGACTTTCTATGCGTTTCCAGACATTTGCCGTCTTGATGCAACTTCTGCGATCGACGCATTAATCCGAGACCGAACTGTCTGTGCACGGTATCGAACCCGCAAGCTGTACAAAGGCGCTGCGCCGTTAGCAAGTTGACACCGGCGAGGACAATCAACACCTGTCCAGCTGAGAAGACCTCCGCGTTCGACACATCACCGATTCTAGGGTGCCCGCAAGGCAGCAAGGTGTCCCGCCGTACCGTGGGACTCGCCGCGGGGAAGAGTCTTCTAGCCAGCGCCCCTCCGACCGCCTGACATGATGTCAGACATGCCGCTCCTGGAGGAAACAGGGACACTTCTCGGCGGTTTGTCGATCCCAGTCTGGAAGCTAGGCTTTCAAGAAGGAGCAAAGGAAAACGATGACGTCAGCAATCACCATCGGCGTATCACCAGACAACGCGCCCCTGTGCATTGGAAGCAGCCAATGGCAAACCCTTGCCAACACTCTGCCTGACACTGGAACCGACTTGATGGTGGTGGGCGTAGACTTTCTCGGAAGTGTTCGCGAAGCCACACAAAGAACCCCAGCTCGGCGACGGACCATTCGAAGCTAGCCAATCTAGAGATAATTGTGCATTTTGTCATTCTGCCTCTTCGCATTACTCTAGGTGATGTCACAGTCCAGGAAACTGTGCACGAGCTCCCAAGAGGGCCTGTGTGTGGCCCTCTGCCCTCCCGGAAGGCGATCAAGACACTGAAGTCGATTCCTCCAGATATCCTCGCAAGATTCAGGCCTTCTCCTCACAAGATCCAGGTTAGTGTCGTGACCTGCTCCTGGCGCGCCCATGAGTATCTCCAGGAGCGGGGAAACGCCCATCTGCTTCAGAGCCAGGCAGACGTCTGACGCTTGTTGGGAACAGAGAAGCGTCCACGGGGCGGCGCTCCTGGAGTACGCCCATCGGGCGAACGTCCGGGCGGCCGTGCTGCGCCGCCGCCTCCCGTACCCACGCCTCGACAGGACAGAGCAGCATCTGGGCAGGTCGACAGTGCACCTGACGCAGCGAAGCCGGGCATGGGAACACGGAAACGCGCCGACGTCGCTGCAAGGCGTAGCGGCCCGATTAATTTCTGAGTTTCTCACAGTGTTTCATGGAAACAGCAGGGCTGTGCCTGGGGATAACTTCCGGATTCGCCTGCAGGAAGACGCCGAGCCCTTCTGCGTGGCCGCTCCACGGAAGTTTCATTAGCATTTACTTACTCGTTCGCTGGAGTTTGTTCCTTTGCAGTTGCGACCTACGGTTTGGCTTGCGACGGTCTCGACTCCAGTTAGCTTCAGCCGTTCCGTTTTCGTCGATGTACGGCTGAAAGATCGTCTCTGACGGAAGGAGGAGACTGGAAATGGACGTCACAGGCCCAGATGTGGTTGATGGGGTGAAGGTGGGCTAGACTATCAACCCTGTTCTTCCGTTGTTCCGGCCGGAAGGTGCTCGGCTGCGGCGGGAAAAGGGACGTTGCCAGGTAGCACAACACATTTCAGCTGTGAATTAATTTCTGAGCGGGACTTAGTAATACTGCTTGTTCCCATCCGCCTATTTATTATGTTTGAGTTACGAATGTGTACTGGTCCATTAATCCGCAAGTTTTTTTTTGGCCTGGTTTAGTTTTGTAACCGGAAATTCCACGAGTGGCCCGCCGGGCACTACATCTACCGGCAGTAAGTATAGATTGTATTAGAAGTTCTATGCCGCTAAAGGTGGCGGGAACAGCCCGCTGAGTTGCGCGCCGCGCCCTAAGGCGCGGGCTGAGCGGTCACGACTTCGCGTCTCGTAACAATGCTAATAACCATTGCCCTCACGGGAATGTACTATTTCTACTCCGCGACAAGCTCCTTGCCTGGTTGGAACGCCTGCAGCAAGATGGGGTGATTGTGTCACCCGCGGAGCCTGCCGAGTGCTGTGCGTTCGGAGTGGGCCACTCCGAAGAAGAACTCGGAATTAATATGTACATATGCCGATCTTTCGTTCCTCAGCCGTCACGTGAGGAGGGAGTTCCGCCAATAAGACATTCCAGCTGACGGCGTGGCACGCGTGTGACGTGGTCAGGCAGATTTTATGCGATCCAACATTCATTAGTTTGATGATTGCCTCGCTTTACCTTAGAGAGCGGGTCCACCAACCTTTCAAAATTGGAAATGTCGCAGCTTGTTTGGAACGTCATGTTCTCCATTGCCTTTAAATAACTATTTTGGTTCCATCGACGCTAGGCCATTTGCTTATGATGTAGGTTTTGTTTTCAGCATGCCAAATTGTATTTACTTCCAACTGCCGCCAAATGGTGCCGAAGCGGCAATATGGACCCAAATGTTGGCGAGTTCAGAACGACTCTGTGTTCCTTGTTGTTACAAAGTTTTGAATCTGTTTATTTCGTCGCCACCGTAAATATTTTGTCACCTAAACATTCATATGTGAGTATGTGATGATTCCTCAGGCAACCGATTGTACGGAGGTCCATTTGTATTAAATCAGTCCTATCCTATCAGTTGATGTGTCAATCTGTGGCACGACCCTCCTGCGTACTGCAGCCTGTTTAACGCGATTGGGGCGCTCGCCGGCGTCGATGGGCGCTTCTGTCAGCCACTTTCGGTCGCTCGCTCGCGACGATGATCGGCGCCAACACCACCAGTGCGGACGCCGGCGAACCTGATCTGCCGGTCAACACTGCAATCGATACGGATGGTTAGTCCTGATTTGAGCTGGCTTTCCTCTTAGCGCAAGGCTGGTGTCAGCATTGGCGCCACCCACGCAAGCACGGGCACGGCGGTGACAAGCATGCGACCTGACGAGCGGGCACCAGAGCCTCGCTCGTGCCGGGCGGTTTGCCACCTTCGCTTGTGCGGATGGGGTGGGGGCGCTGCGACCCCCAGTGCGTTCGACCGGAGAGGACAAGCGACGTGAAGCATAGCTCGGCGTGTGGCGATTTGTGTGTCGTGTTTATGCCGTCGGCTGCTGGGTGTCCTCTCATGTCAGCGTAAAGGCCATTTCCCCAAATCGAAAATGTGTACGCGTATTCGTTCCGTGCGCAACACCAACAACCGAAACGCTTTATGTCCAATACAATATTCCGCAGTATCTTTGACTACCGCCAATGCGGGATATGTTGCATTTCGATCCATACGTCACAGGTCACTGGGGGTCCTAGTGTTGCAACGTTTCAGAAGCTTCCTAACCTGAAATATTTTTCCTACAGGCAGGTATGATTGTTATGCTGAATCGCTGAAACTCTGCGAGTGGATGGTCCTAGTATCAATAATATATCGGTAGCCACTAAATCTAGAAGTACCAAATGCGGAGAGTAGACTACGGCTGTAATGAACTAGATTCGGTCGAAGTCTCATGGTCCTAGGTCAATATCTTCATGGTCCTAGGTCAATGTCTTCATGGTCCTAGGTCAATGTCTTCATGGTCCTAGGTCAATGTCTTCATGGTCAAATGAGGTCGAGATCGGCTGCCACACCGTCCCACCGCGGAAGCTCTACTGTTGCGGCTCGAGCCTTCCAGGCCAGCACACACAGCCGATGCTGATATTCCCGGTTGGTGACGATCTGTCCCACCGAGTCGGCAGTCGCGTCATCCGGTCGACG
This sequence comes from Imbricaverruca yamaguchii, assembly GCA_034440575.1. NCBI lineage: Eukaryota > Metazoa > Arthropoda > Thecostraca > Neoverrucidae > Imbricaverruca > Imbricaverruca yamaguchii. The sequence goes on along the minus strand of JAOTOL010001650.1, from coordinate 3,199,679 downwards.
ACACCCCTGCCCCCATCCCCCTCTCCCCGGATGAGTTATTGATCGTCGCTCGGATAGACGTGACCAGTTTTGTCGGATAGAGCACGCGCAGAGGCGGACATTTGTTGAAGGTGCGACAAGGGCCTTGATAGCGCAGACGGACAGGGTGTAGACAGTGGCGTGCGTTGTCTCGTGTGAAAAGAGAACTCGCGCCAGCTGTGTTCCCGCTGGTCTAGACGACCGGTCCAACGCTAGAGTCCTCTCCTCGTCGGTTGATAAACACGCTGCTATCTCGTATGGCGGCTTCCTGTGGGAAAAAACGTGTCGTTGGCTCCAGAGTTTCGCCCCAAAGTCACGCGATGGATCGGTGCCGGATACGCTGCTTCGCAAGTTGTCTAGTAGTTAAATGTTTAAGAAGGGTGACGATGCTCAAGTAACTTTCTTGCCGCTGCTTCGTTGATCACGTAAATTAGCATAATTAGCTTCACTCAAAGCAGCTCTTTGGAACGATCCGGAGCATGCAAACGTAGTCATCGTGGCAATACGAGCCATACACATCGGATGCGAACGTGTCGACTACTTAGCCACTTACCTAGATGATAGGCTAGCACGGGAACTTCCATGCACTATAGAGCATTTACAATGTTCTACAATGTTTTTTACATGCCTCGCTGTCACCGATGGATGCCTCTCCTCATGCCTAGACTTCAGTCGGGGGAGGGGTCCATGACCTGTTTTGCGTCCGAGATATTAAGTGCACATAATAGGCCCAATGCAAACTTGCATTCGAGCATGGATATAGGATTTCCCCTTCGAGTATCTCCCATGTGCACTGTGCAGCGTACACGAACGTTGTCACTGTTGGTCGCTGCGCAGCCTTCACAAACGTTGCCACTGATGACGCTGTGTAGCACACACGAACGTTACTATTGTTTGCTGTGTGTAGTCTACACAAATATTGCCGTGTTGTTTATCACTGGACAGCCTACTCGGACGTTCCCGCTGTGCATCACTTTGTAGCATACAGTAACTGACTCTATCACTGTGCGATATACACGAACGTTGCCTTTGTTTGTCACTATGTAGCTTACACGAACGTGGCCAATTTGTGTCACTGTGCGTCCTACACAAACGGTGCCGCTGATTGTCACTGTGTAGGTTTTCACAAATATTGCTACTGTTTGCTATGCTGAGTAGTCTACACGAACGTTACCATTGTTTGCCACTGTGCATCCAGCACGGATGCTGCCGCTAGTTTGCACTGGGTAGCAAACTTCACGCACTCCCAGACGCCTGGGAAGCATATATTTGCTTTTTTCAATCTCCGATGTTGTATATGCATTGTTCGTTTTCGATGTCGGTTCAGCAGCAAATGCTCAGGCAGGTGGCTAGCTTAAATTCCCTGTAGTTGGCAGAGAAGGTATGATTTCGCCTCTGACATCTCCAGTACAGCGAATGTCACAAATAGTTATTATAGTGTTTATTCATGACTAATTTTATATTGAAAAAGAACGCTACAAAGCATATACATTTACCGTATTCTCTACGACTTTTCCCATCAATAGAGATGAATGAATGTCTACATGCTTGCTTGTGAACATGATATGTATTGCTTCTGATGTGCTTGCTTGCGGTATGGTATGGATTGCTGCTGATGTGCTTTCTTGAGATATGATATGGATTCATGTCGATGTGCTTGCTTGATGCGTGATCGAGGGATGTTTACATCGCACTTGTGGACAGGTGGTCGTTTGATAATTCTGGGTTAACGATCCACTCACGTATCATCTACAATGTATGACAGCACAGCTTTTCTAGCTTAATTCATTTGACATCTGCGCTTGTCCCAGTACAATACTCCCTACAAGACAGCGCGCGAGCATCCATGCAAATTTCTCACGAGCTTAAACCATGTCATTGACATGGCGGCTGATGATGACTTTGCGCGCTGTTCGACGAAGGGATGAGAAGATGCTGTTTTGACGGTTGATGAGATGTTGGATTATGTTCACGGTAGTTATTAAGGGAACATCTATAGGTGTGGCGTTGACCGCAATTATATGAGCTATCTGTCCTTGCATGCCATTTATATTGCCAGTCTCGCAGTGGTTTGGCTGCAATCTGATTGCAATTGCAGTTTTTTGTTCTTCAGTCCTCTTGTTTGCTGTGCTCCTCTTGCAGTCGCAATGGCATCGCACCTGTGTGGCGCACATGTTCACGTTTGATAGATGGAATGTGGCCGATACTTGAACCAAGCGCAAGATGTGTTTCGTTGGGGTTTATGGGCACATCGACTGCAGTGGTCATGCAGCCAATATGTGTTTCAAATAGCTGTCTCGTCTGGTTGCCAAGATCTAGCCACAATCGTGAAAGATCGCCCAAATCAGCAAGATAAACCATTCAGCCCACTATGTGAATCACGGGACACGCCAGACGAAACTATGAAACTGACACCATCAATTGTTCAACCAATGCAATAGTGACTGAACCCAGCCACTATTGCATTGGTTGTGGCTGAATTGTGGCTGAATTTAGTGCAACAGTGCTAAATACATCTGCAATCAACCCAGGGGCGTCACCAGGGATAGGAGACAGAGAGGGGGCCGTGTACCCCCCCCCCCCCCCCAGCGTTGTTCGTACCCCACGCGCTGGATGCTCAGATGTTGTATAAGAATGTAAATTGGATGAAGCGCCCCCCCCGGGTGAAGTGACCCCATCCCGGCAGCAGATACAGACTGACCCAGTAGGTGAAGAGCACTGTGACGAAACATCCCGGGACCTCTCCGGGTCCAGCCAAGCGCACATTTCAGCATGGTGTCAACAGTCGAGTGCAGAGGTCGAAAGCGGTGTATCTCCTACAACTTCCCTGTCTCCATCCATAGATTATTGGAATGAACTTGACGAATTGCGAGTGGTGCTCGGGAACACTGTGAATTCGATGTCGCTATGTACTTGCCACTGGCAAGAGGGAGAGAGAGAGGGAGAGAGAGAGAGAATAGTGCGGCAAGAGGGAGAAGAGGCAACAATTTTCTGTGAATATACATACCTTGCACCAATGCATATTCACGTACTTACGCTCGACTAAGATTTATGCAGAGATGGAACTTAATATTTCTGGAGATGCAAATAGATACTCCATGGAAAACATGCATCCACAATTTGCATTGCGATCCACATCCACCCATTGCCATCCATTGCCTTTTCTCCGAACATTTTAAGGTGATAATAGCATTCAAGCGAATGTCTCGCTAATGTTAATGCTGCTAGAAAGCCACGTAAGGCATGATGCAGACATGAGTGAGTGAGCGTCGCACAGTTTCGTCTGTCCGACTGATCGTGCTCTACGTCTGGAGGTTGGAGAGGTGTTGTCCTTCCGCCATCCCAGCCGCTTGGTGGCCAGGGGTGCCTAGTCTCTTCAGCCAGCTGAAGACAGTGGCTGGGATTGTTCACGTCTGGTTTGTGGCGATCACCCATCCAGACCTCATTTTTTCTTCGCTTGCTTTTTATTGAAGAACATCGAATGTACATACCCTACCAGCTGAATCGCGCAAGCTCACGTAGGTGGACGGGGCGGAATCAGGATTGAGTATTTCTGGTTTGCGGCGAAGATCCGTCCAGATAAAAATATAAACTAAGATAAATAAATTAGTGAAAAACGGACTGGTTCAGTACATGTACGCACGTTGTTGTTGGGATTGTTCGGGGTTGTCCATATGTCGTTTGTGCCGGTCATCCTTCCTGGACACATTTTTCCTTGCATATTTTTTCTTTGAAAATGTATTTTTCGGTGAACTTTCCTTCGCGTGGAGGGTGATTTGATAGGTATATAAAATCATATATATGTTTATATATACGGTTTTTAGAGATTGAGCATATCTATACTGATGTATGCATATGCATAAACATAAACATTTATATATATATATATATATATATATATATATATATATATATATATATATATATATATATATAGTGTGTGTGTGTGTGTGTATATATGTTTATGTATATGCATATATCAATGTAGATATGCTCAGGCTCTAAAAACCGCTACAAACAATTAAACGTCAGATACATCTGTGAATGTCCCATTGATCCATCATCCTTAATGAGATAAGAAGAACATGTCGCATTTCCAACTGACGTGCTTACCATGATCAGTGACCACATTGTCGATCTTTGCCTTACGACATTTTGTCCGGTCGCCGAGGCCATCAGCCGCCCGACAAGGCCCCGGCACCTTTTAGACTCTCAGCATTCCCCGCCCTCTATCTATATGCTTGTCCAAGAAAATCGCAGTGTCCCACGTTGAGCCGTACTTCGGAGCGAATGCGTACATGCTCAAGATCCACAAGAGCAGAGATTTTCTCATATTTGGTGGTGAAGACCGGTAGCCCTTCGATCCCCACCGTTGTGCCGTTGTGTATGGACGCACATGGCACTTCCTCGGTGGCGAAACGGGCACCCATTGCGGAATTTTCGGAACTGAAAACTGTGGTCGGGAGGACGACTGTGCTGCTGTGTGGTCGATAAATATTAACTGTTGTTCTAAAGCCGGGGAGGGGAGAAGATGACAGAAGGGACAAAAGCACAAGTGAGTTGGCGTATGTTTCTGATTGGCACAAGCTCTGGAATGCTGCTACTCACCAATTAAGCTTCTTCAACTATATCGGCGATGTATGAATTGTAATATATCCCAGAAAAGGGAGAGCCAGAGCAATTGACGCAGACCATGCAAAAGAATGGCAAATTGTAGCACCTTTGTCCTGATCTGATATAGAAACCTGGCATATGGTGATGTAATCTGCACAGGCTCAACTGTCAAGCCACCCTGAACAAATTATGCCTTCAGACTTTCTTACCAATGATGCCGAAGGCAGAGTGAAGCTTACTGTACTCTTTACAACCATAAGGCCGTGAGATCGAAGGACCGACACCCCGGACCCGACTGTGATACACATTGCGGGCTTCAACGCCATCAACTTAATATAGTTAACCATAATCAAGGTAGGAGGTGAAGGAGAACCGATATCAGCTAAAACTGTACTTGCATTTATTCTTGATAAATTGAAGGAAACGTGTTTGATGGACAGACCTGATGAATCGCGTAAGGCAATGTTGTGTGCGCCAATGTGTGATTACTTGAAATGCGGATGAAATAATAGGCGGCGAATCATGGACTAAGGTTGATATATGTTTGGGAAATGATGCCATGTTGAAGAGCAGACACCGTATATTTCAGACCTTCGGTACACTATTGCTGAAGCGTCCCTGCAGATGGCCGGACCACACGCAAGTACGCGGGGAGTGCCATCGTCAATTTTCGCAGAACTTCCGCGTCCGACGATCTGATGGCACTCTGTATCCGCGAGATCAGCTGGTGCTCAGACATCACCTGCCATTCGCCGCTGCGCACCGCTTGATTCAGGATACGCTACCGGCCTTCGATTGGTTGAATCTGTGGGAAGTTGGGTGGATTGTCCGGACTGCTCACGTCGTCGATTTTCAACTCCCCAAGAGTCCGATGGCTTCACAAGCGTAGCGAGCCGTGGCAAGGTCGGGCCACATAACATGGTATTCGTGGTAATGCTTGGGAGCTTAAAACAAAGCTAAAGTGTTCCCGGCACACTTTTCTCGGTAGAACTGTCCATCAATCGTTGTCATGCGCTTACAGAATGCTGGCTAAGTTATCCCTCAGTAGCGTATGGCTATGCAGACTATAATATTCCCCGGGAACGGACCTTTGAAAATTAGTCTCTCTTCATCTCGGACATTAGCGTCAAGAGCAGCGTATAATTCCAGGTTGTGCGGCATTTCGCTCCCAGTACACGTGGAATAGGCCCCATTGTCCACTGTGGCCTCCTGTTCACCCCAGTCGGGAGAGGTACCAGGGAGAGCTGGCGTATCTTGGTTCTGTGGCTTCTCTTGCTCGTCTGCCATCGTACGGCCCCGTTGATGGGGAATAATCATTGGCTATCATTGGGGAATAATCATTCCTAATCCTGGCTGAGCACGACGCCCACCCCGACCCCCACCCCCAAAGGTTTGCTGAAACAGAGAATACTTCCGTCATTAGAATCCGAGGTATTAAGATTTTGCGTGGTAAAATCTCGAAATTTCCAGTGTCATCTAGTGTATTCTGGGTGTTAATTGGGAGGACTGCTCCCTCCCCTCCCCGTCTTGGTTGTGCCTCTGTGCGTTATACAACTAGACGCACCGAGTTTTGTTTTCATCTAAGTGTATCTAACTTGAGAATAAACCTATAAAAGTTTGATTCATTATGCTGTTAATAGTCTGTGATATAGGGTACCAAGCATTTAATGATCATGTCATGCCCCTACCAGATTCAAAAATCCATCGTGTAATATTTTCAGCCTTCAGCCTCATCATTACCTTCTACGAACACCCTATAAATGGCCCCCTTGACATCGTTGACTGCGCCGCTTTTGCTTTGAGTTGACACTGCTGGATTTGAACTCATTTTGTGATTGCTATGATGTGGCATAGCTAATGCATGAAGGAGCCCGTACTGATTGCAATGGACAGGGAATAACTCGAAAAGGCACCATATATTGAAGGAAATACCAATTCAAGAAACATTCAAACCCATCATTGCACAAGGATGGCTCAAAAGAATGCAATATGGCAGCAGCTACAATAATGTGTCATGTCATGGCCCATAAAATTGGCTCCGCTTGCGCTACTGTCAGGCACCATTTTGGGGTACAAAAGTCAAGCACGGTCAGCCTCATTGTGTTCCATGCCCGCCGTGCCTCTGTATTTTATCTCCCACATCGCCACATTCAGCCACAGTCTACGACGAACTGCCACGACGCAAACCGCTGCAGAGGCGAATTTTCGCCGACACATTCAACCGTTGTCATTGTAAAGATTGCCCCAGCAATGGCAGCGCGTAATTTGGCGGTGGTCAGGCTCATCCTCTATTGGATACCCTTGTAGAATCACGCCCAGCTGCCGTTGGCGGGCCGGGGAAGTGGGCCATCTCGTGGTGGTCAATGTGAACGAGCGGATGAAAATGTCAAATTGCCGTCCATTGCACTTTCCTACTCCATGTGCATATCAGGGCTTTGTACTTTGTAATCTTGTTACTTTGCAATCCTGAATATGAAGGGTATTTTTAGGTGGGTAATCGAATAGAGAAATGATGTTTTTCTTCGAATCTTCGACAGCATAAGCATTGCACCTTCCAGTGATTGTTGAGCACTTCATCACGGCGTAGTTCATTGTCACACAACGCTATTCAACCTCCAAATAAGGAAAATGAGATAATAGTTTGGTAGGACAGGCATTGTGCGTGGCACCGTAGTGTGGGCGGGGGGTCCTGGACGGCGGAGAGCGGCTCGGGCGGCCGGCCACGTGCTGTGTCGCTGCCGCCGCCGGTGGGCGTGGTCAATTGCAGGGGCGTGCCAGACCGATGGCGGGCGTGGCCAACTGCCGGGGCGTGCCCGACCACTGGTGGGCGTGGCCAACTTCCGGGGCGTGGCCAACTGCTGGGGCGTGCACGGTCACAATTGGGCGTGGCCAATCGCAGGGGCGTGCCCGGTCACTGGTGGGCGTGTCCAACTGATATGGTTTGTCCGGCTACTGGCGGGATTGGCCGGACGCTGGCGATAGCCGTATTGTGATGTGGGTGTGTCGGCCTGACACCGCCTCCGCCCTCGGCCACTTTTGCTGCCGCTGTTGTTGCAGCTGCTGTTGCTGCTGTTGCTGTGTTGCTCGGACTCCCGCCGCCACTGCGCGAACCTTCGTTGTAACGCGACGGCCGTGCCTCCGATGCTGTTTCATGATATGCACGGCCGCTCCCACTGTGTGGACCGGTCAGCCCGTGCCACCCATACACAACACGTGAACAGCGACTTCCACTGTGTGTACCGGTCAGCCCGTACCACCCATACACAACACGTAAACAGCGACTTCCACTGTGTCGACCGCCCGCCCCGTGCCACCCATACATAGCACGTAAAAAAAATAAAATAAAAGGAAAAAAACAAAAAAAAATTTATTCCAAAATTTTCAAAAGGGAATTACAGCGACTTCCGGAGCTCGTGATAAGGGTCATATTGAATCAATGCTTATAAATGACAATGATAAAGAAGCTATTTCAGGGTCAGGATAGGTTCATCCCAGTAGCAAATATTTTTTTTAAATCTCAAAAAACGTGGGTGAATGCGGAGGATCTTACAATAACACAGAACCGTAGAAAGCAGTCAGAATATAAAACCTAATAAAGCTTCGGACCAGAGAAATATATGCTAGGATCTTAGTAGAGTGTGCAAAGCTTAGCAACCCCAGGTATCATTTTCAGGCGATCTATGGAGTATTCAGAAGTACCTGAAGATTGGAGAAATGCAGTGAGTACCAATTTTCAAAAAGGGAAAAGGAGAGTGTAGGAAACTACAGGCCAGTCAGTTGACCTCATTAGTTTGCAAAGTACTAGAAAGCTGTTAAACAGAATGTTCAGATTCATCTGATAGGCACAACCTTTTAAGGGATACTCAACATGGATTTCGATCCAAAGGTCTTGTTTAACTAACCTATTGGAGTTCATTGAGTATGTTACCAAAGAAGTAGACAATGAAAGCAGGATGGATGTTGTGTACTTGGACTTTAGCAAAGCTTTGATAAAGTTCCACATGGAGGTTAATTCATCAATTACAACAACATGGGATTGTAGGAAAAGTTCTACATTGGATTGAAGCATGGTTGCAGGGAAGGAAACAAAGGGTAGTATTGAATGGATGTAAATCTGGTTGGAAAGATGTTCTGAGTGGAGTGCCACAGGGCTCTGTTCTAGGGCCCCTCCTCTTTATCATCTTTGTAACAACATTGAAGTAGGGCTGAGGAATAGAGTGTTCAAATTTGCTGATGACATCAAGCTGGTAGGAGTGGCTAACAGCAGAGATCAATCTAGTAATATTCAACTAGATTTGGACGACCTAAAAGAGTGGGCTGATCAATGGCAGATGACTTTCAACTATGATAAGTGTAAGGTTATGCATATAGGGTCTGCAGGCGAGACATTCAGTTATAAAATGGGAGGGAGGGAACTGGATGTTATTGAAGAGGAAAGGGACTTAGGTGTGTTGGTCTCAAAAGACCTTAAAGCAGAAAAAACAATGTATCTCAGCTAGAAATAGGGCACTCAGAATGCTGGGACTCATTAATAGAAGTGTGAAATATAAGAGCAGGGAAGTCATGAAAAAGCTGTACTCAGCATATGTGCGGCCCCACTTGGAGTACTCTGTACAAGCATGGAGCCCCTACCTAGAAAAGGATATAGATATGTTAGAAAGAGTCCAGCGCAAAGCCACTAGACTCGTCAGTGGATTAAGTAACTTAGAATATGGAGAAAGGCTTAATGCATTAGATATGTACTCACTCAAGTATAGGAGATTAAGGGAGACATGATTGAAATGTACAAAATTGTTAGAGGGCTAGATCAGGTCAATTTGAATGATGCTCTGCAGTTTAGAGTATCCCATAGGGGTCATCAATTCAGGTTAGACAAAATGAGGTGCAGGACAGTTAAACGACAACAGGTCTTCAGTCAAAGGGTTGTTGACCAATGGAATAGGCTGCCTGCTGATGCAGTGGGGAGTCCCTCATTGAATGTCTTTAAAAGTAGGGTGGATAATTTTTTAGACAGGAAAATGTTGTTTTTGAATTCTAACTTGTGATGCATGGGATATTGAGTATTTTCACTAGCTATATAGGGTATAACATTATGCTAGTATTATGTTGTACTATATGGGGTGTACCTAGCAGTGGATTTGGCAACTTCCTTGCGATGTCATACTGATGAGATTGGCTGGGGTGGCACAGGTGGAGGGATTGCATGGGTTTGGAATTGATAGGTGTGAACATGTACTTTCTAATATCTTCTAGACAGGCTTGACCCAGATGGGCCCTTGTGGCCCTTATTAAGCCTTAACACTTTATGACTTTATGACTTTATGAGACTAGCGAGGCCAGGTCATCCGCTGTCACCACTTACATCCGTGAGCGGATCTAACTGGTGATGGTACCGGAGAAGGTTGGGGATACTAGTAATTGGAAGGGAATGGTGATGGGTAGGCATAGATGTTGGAGTTGAGTCCGTTGCCGGTCATCGTCCAGCGTCGAGGCTCTTATGTGCTGAGATCCCCTTTCCTTTCCTCCTTCTCCCCATCAGCGATGCCCTATGGGTCACCGTATTTGCAATTTGAGGGTCTGGGTAATCATCTTGGGTTAAAACTTTGAGATGGGTGGTTGCCCGACAGCTGGATGCATACATCACGCCGCAACGGCTCCGCTGGGCCTTAGCTACCCAAGGGTGCGTCATGTGCGCTCCCACTGGATCGATTCATTTGCGCTCCCACTTGATCCATTCGTTTCCTCCGTTGATCTCATTATTTATCCCATGCATTACAACGCAGATGCTGGCCGCACGATTTCTCCGCTCAAGCGTTACGCGATCGTTCAGCAAGTCGTACTGTCTCGGATCATTGCTCGCTGGATTTCGAGCACAAAACTCGACGTTAATTGCCCGTGCTTAGGTTCACGACCGTACCCGGAAGGAGTAGCACACTCGGTTACGTACGGTTCATTTTTCATTCGTTATTGCCTTCTCGACTTGTTAACACCCGATCGCGACATTCCGATAGTTTCTGCTGGGTGTTATGTCTGCGTTCGGGAATTAATGGCCGACGACCTACCAGCCCTTCTCAGGCGACTCCATGTCAGGGCTCAGCCGCTGAAATCCGCGACCTGGAGCCGCTCGGCAGCCGGTCCTGAACCGCATATCGGTAGGCGTGGTCTCTCGATCGCCTCTCGAACGTGCACTGCTCGGGTCACGGCCTTGAGCGCGTTGTCAATCGGTCCGGTAAAAGGGCCCGTCGTTGAGTTTGGTGACACGAGAAAATATAAGCTTGACAATGTTCCGGAGAAGATGATGTTCTGCATGGCAAAACTCCAGGAACAGCTGTACGCAACTCTGCGTAATACCCATGTGTCAAGTTACAGTATGACATTTGCGTACGTGGCCGACTCACTGAGCCACCGATCCACTGACCGACCGACACACCGACCCACCGTCCCACCGACCTACCGTCCCACCGACCCACCTTCCACCGGCCGACAGACCCACCAACCCACCGACCCATCGACCCACCGAGCGACCAACATCCGGCTTCAGCTGTCCAACACCACAGCCACGACTTTCAGCCCCATGTTGGGCTGAAAGTCGTGGATAGAGCAAAAATCACCGAGATGCCATCTGACGTAACTGCCTTCTCGTAGCAACAGTGTTTGACACTAACAGCCACAAAGTCGTCGGTGGTTTGTATTGCCGCACGGACCCAACGACCGCTCGATCGACCTGAAGGTCGGGCTGCCCCACCTACCCACCGACCGTCCGAGACAGACCGACCCACCTACCCACCGACCGTCCGAGACAGACCGACCCACCTACCCACCCACCGTCCGAGACAGACCGACCCACCTACCCACCCACCGTCCGAGACAGACCGACCCACCTACCCACCGACCGTCCGAGACAGACCGACCCACCTACCCACCCACCGTCCGAGACAGACCGACCCACCTACCCGCCGACCGTCCGGGACAGACAGACCGACCCACCTACCCACCGACCGTCCGTGACAGACCGACCCACCTACCCACCGGCAGTCCGTGACAGACCGACCCACCTACCCACCCACCGTCCGAGACAGACAGGCCCACCTACCCACCGGCAGTCCGTGACAGACCGACCCACCCACCCATCCACCGTCCGAGACAGACCGACCCACCTACCCGCCGACCGTCCGAGACAGACCGACCCACCTACCCACCCACCGTCCGAGACAGACCGACCTACCTACCCACCGACCGTCCGAGACAGACCGACCCACCTACCCACCCACCGTCCGAGACAGACTGACCCACCTACCCACCGACCGTCCGGGACAGACCGACCCACCTACCCACCGACCGTCCGTGACAGACCGACCCACCCACCCATCCACCGTCCGAGACAGACCGACCCACCTACCCACCGACCGTCCGGGACAGACCGACCCACCCACCCATCCACCGTCCGAGACAGACCGACCCACCTACCCGCCGACCGTCCGAGACAGACGGACCCACCTACCCACCCACCGTCCGAGACAGACCGACCCACCTACCCACCGACCGTCCGAGACAGACCGACCCACCTACCCACCCACCGTCCGAGACAGACCGACCCACCTACCCACCGACCGTCCGAGACAGACCGACCCACCTACCCACCGACCGTCCGGGACAGACCGACCCACCTACCCACCGACCGTCCGAGACAGACCGACCCACCTACCCACCGGCAGTCCGTGACAGACCGACCCACCCACCCACCCACCGTCCGAGACAGACCGACCCACCTACCCACCGACCGTCCGGGACAGACCGACCCACCTACCCACCGACCGTCCGTGACAGACCGACCCACCTACCCACTGGCAGTCCGTGACAGACCGACCCACCTACCCACCCACCGTCCGAGACAGACAGGCCCACCTACCCACCGGCAGTCCGTGACAGACCGACCCACCTACCCACCCACCGTCCGGGACAGACCGACCCACCTACCCACCGACCGTCCGGGACAGACCGACCCACCCACCCATCCACCGTCCGAGACAGACCGACCCACCTACCCGCCGACCGTCCGAGACAGACGGACCCACCTACCCACCCACCGTCCGAGACAGACCGACCCACCTACCCACCGACCGTCCGAGACAGACCGACCCACCTACCCACCCACCGTCCGAGACAGACCGACCCACCTACCCACCGACCGTCCGAGACAGACCGACCCACCTACCCACCGACCGTCCGGGACAGACCGACCCACCTACCCACCGACCGTCCGAGACAGACCGACCCACCTACCCACCGGCAGTCCGTGACAGACCGACCCACCCACCCATCCACCGTCCGAGACAGACCGACCCACCTACCCGCCGACCGTCCGGGACAGACCGACCCACCTACCCACCCACCGTCCGAGACAGACCGACCCACCTACCCACCGACTGTCCGAGACAGACCGACCCACCTACCCACCCACCGTCCGAGACAGACCGACCCACCTACCCACCGACCGTCCGGGACAGACCGACCCACCTACCCACCGACCGTCCGTGACAGACCGACCCACCTACCCACTGGCAGTCCGTGACAGACCGACCCACCTACCCACCCACCGTCCGAGACAGACAGGCCCACCTACCCACCGGCAGTCCGTGACAGACCGACCCACCCACCCATCCACCGTCCGAGACAGACCGACCCACCTACCCGTCGACCGTCCGAGACAGACGGACCCACCTACCCACCCACCGTCCGAGACAGACCGACCCACCTACCCACCGACCGTCCGGGACAGACCGACCCACCCACCCATCCACCGTCCGAGACAGACCGACCCACCTACCCACCGACCGTCCGAGACAGACCGACCCACCTACCCACCCACCGTCCGAGACAGACCGACCCACCTACCCACCGACCGTCCGAGACAGACCGACCCACCTACCCACCCACCGTCCGAGACAGACCGACCCACCTACCCACCCACCGTCCGGGACAGACCGACCCACCTAACCACCCACCGTCCGGGACAGACCGACCCACCTACCCACCCACCGTCCGTGACAGACCGACCCACCTACCCACCCACCGTCCGTACCGACCCACCTACCCACCGGCAGTCCGGGACAGACCGACCCACCTACCCGCCCACCGTCCGGGACAGACAGACCGACCCACCTACCCACCGACCGTCCGAGACAGACCGACCCACAAACCCACATATTTTAGTATCGATATTTCTCGGAACACCACCCCCCCCCCCCCCGGACGGATAGCAAAGATAGTCAAGCAGTTTCCAGGGACTGATTGTTATTCCGTAAACGCATCTGATCCATTCCGGGAGATCTTCGCTTGAGCATAAAAGGTCCACGTGGAGATGTGTTACGGGCGCTACAGTGGTTCCACTTATTCCTGAATAGTAGACAACTGTTGAATGTTTTCTGAATGAAGTCGGCAGTGATGCCGGTGCCCCGCCACCACCCGGACGTTTGGAGAGACGTCGACGTGTTTGGGTTCGATTCTGTCCATTCAGCGTCCTTTGGTGTAATGCTAAGTGCCGAAAATGTTGGAGCATGTGTTCCCTTGACCCTTGAATAGTGGCGGAACCCCCGACTAGGTGGATGAAGAAGCATGCTGCTCAGTCTCAGGGCTACGTACGTCACAATGTAGAAATGAATACCTATTGCGTGTTGCATTTGTTGGTTGTTGGAGTCCTTGTGGCGCTTGTCTTGCGAGAATACTCCGGAGGCTGTTCAAGCATGACTATGCTGTGCCTTCGTCCGCGGTACATTGCGCACGAAGTCCCTGCGCACACTGCCCGTCCCACTCTCTCGACACAACCCACGTAATACCCTCGAGGGCGTACAATGTAACGTAGCGGCCAATCACGAGCCAGGGCCGATGCTGGTCACATGGCGGCATCTAGCGCCCGCGGCACTGGGCGGCCGGCAGCGGTCAGCGGTTAGGCTGTGCCGCCAAGCACAGCCTGTGCGCTCACAGCAGGCTATATATATATGAAGCCTTCGATCAGGGCCTACCCTATTACGCGAATAGTGAGCACAAAGTGGCACCAGAACCCATTGTGATGTCTTGTTTGTGGCTCTTGGACGTTTGAAGGGACTATCATGAAACTTTGTGACTTTTCCTGGAAGTTTTGATTATGTGGGGTGTTAAATTCTTGCAGTCACAACTTTATTGAAGGGCGACCCGGGGGCGGGTTGTCGTGGTGTGTGTCGAAAAATGCATAAGTTTAGCAACTAGGAAACTACACCGAGCATCATGAAACGGTTCAGGAAGTTTTGGAGAATTTCGATGCCATGTTTTCGTCGAGAGCGCCTCTGGACTACTTTTTTGAGGACAAAGGAAAGCTTCGCCCTGTCCCTGTCTTACCTCTTCCATGTCTTCCCTGCGCCTTCTCTCATCCTGCCTCTCCGACTGAATTGGGATATTATTGGAAAATTGCTGCACCTCGTGTAAGGCTTAAACTTGCGCGCTTGTCGTGAGTGCAGAGGTGGTATGGCTGCAACTGAGTTTGGTTCTGCGAATAAAATAAAATCATAAAATCATTTAAATGAAATTAAAAATTGAAATCACCAACATAAAATCATTGAAATATAATCTTGGTTTAAGGCTGCATGGTAACAAAATATGGATATTTGGCACGCATCTGGAAATGAATATTCAAGAAATCTGTCGGCGGATGCCCTGGCAAAGTTGCTCTGGAGGCATGTTTCTACGAAATTGTGCCAATTTCTATATATCCGCACGCTCGTCACCAGCTATGCCTGCAATAATTGCTGCAGTGAGCCTGTTATTTTTTGTTTGTCTGAAATAAAGTTGTTCATCACCGGCAGTAGGTCTGGGATGTTCGGGATGGCTAAAGAGTATGAGGTAGTTGTTTTCAACCATACACTGAAAGTGCAGCACTATGAGTATAATTGCTGCCCGAATACATGCGTGGAAGTTTAAATATTGTCGAGGGCCTCGCCAGTGGAGGGTGGGCATACAGCCCTCTCCCCCTTAGGTTTTCGTGGAGAGCCTCCGTTCCGCTCAGCCGCATCCAGTGAAATTATTGGCACTCTCTGGGATGCCTTTTTGGGAGCTCTTGGTAAGATAGGGCGGGTCATATCAAGTCGCGGAGCTATGATGTCATAAAGGGGAACACCTCCGACCATTTTTTTCGGAATCGAAGATTATCGCATCTCGATATGGCATTGTGAGCTTGAGCGATACATTGTGTGACGATTAGGCTAGAAGACAACTGGATCGATATTCTGACAATGTCCCCTTACCATTCCAAGGTCCCCCAAAATAATTTTTCTAGGTTGACCTCAGGTGACTCTCTTTAGCTTGATGAATATTTAGCGTTAATTTAAATCCTAAATCCCATTTGCCGTCCATTTTTTAACTGAGGTGGATGAAAGCAATGGTTTCAGCCAGCATTCTGTCAAATTTTCCAGTGCGGGGTCGACTCTTGGCCCGACCTGACCCAAGGCCTACGTCTTAAGTAGAGTTTGAGATATGGCATTATACCCGTAAAGCACCGACGAACATCCTGATAAGAACTAAGGGTACATGCCTTGCAATTTAGGACGCGTTTGTGATCAACTTGTGATGCAGTCAATTTTTATGCGAAAATTTGACCTTTGACCTGACCTAGAGGGTCACCTATCATATACAGGCACACAGATCGGATGTCAATCGCAGATCTCGCTCTGTCTAACACGCTCACGTTTGGCACGTTCTGTTTGCAAATCCCAGGGGATCGCACTAACACCTCCCTCCACTAGCGAAGGTGGCAAAGTGTAGCGCACGGGCGAGGGCTAAGACATCTATCAAAGGTGGTACTGGGATAAGTGCGTGGTGAGAATCGTTTTACCCCACGTGTCCATTTTAGGTACTCGCTAGTGCAGCCCAATAGCTGGAGGCAACCCCTTTGATCCAGATCAATAGATCGCCTTTCAATACTTTTTTATCAATGGAGTGCTCTTAATGAAACGTGAATAAATTATGCGTGGACTTCGAGGGAGCGGCAAATTTCATCGCCATTGTCCTCTTTGTATTATTTTACTTTTAGTTCTTGACAAATCGCCACCAGAACGAACAACCGACCTGTATGCAAATTCACAAGCTAGATGAAATACAAATGCAGGTAATATATAAATCAGCATGAATGCATGTACTTCGAATCACTGTCTTGTCGCCTGTAATGCATGTTACGCAACATGTTTATGAACACCGGCGTTGAGTCACGCAAGACATCTGCCCGTAGACCACATGTTAAGAATGTGTTGGCTGCTCTCGGTACACGCATGCAAACTCACAGATCCCAGCATTGATGCGCGCGTGAACAAACCAGAGGTGGGAAACACAAGTGGCAGGGTCCCTGGTGTGATTTTGAAGCCAAAGGGGAAGCTCGTGCTCCACACGATCAAGCCGCACCGTGCGAGTTTGGCCGCACCCGTCCATATCACACTGCGGTGTTGTAATATTGATCTGGCATTTGCATAGTAATCTGCAATTGGAGCCCTGCGCTTGAATAAATCATCACTAAGGCCAGTGTGAAGTAACGTAATGGGCACTGGACATGCCAAGTGCTCTGCTTGCACGGTTTCCTGCATAGGTGCGATATGCTGCAACAGAACGCCATGCGCAGCACAATGGAAAGCTTTACTGAAATGCGGTAGCAGTGATGCCGATCTTCAGGCTAGAGTGGTTCTTTTTGCTGTTATTTCATAATATCGGTATGATGTGGGCATGTCACCGAAGGTCGGAAGTACAACTAATAGCACGAATTGATTTCTTTTGTCGGTGGAATCGTCAGCTCGCTGACACATTATCTGCTGATGCGCGCACTGGTGGTATTTGGCCCGGGTGCTTTGTGTGCTGGGATCGTCTTCATGTCCTTTTCACTGTGTCCACAGGTACGGTAATAGTGTGCAAACAGCCGACGTCGCAAGCCGGGCGTGTGGACACATTGTTCACGCCAGGGTAGGGGAACTCAGCAGAGAACGCGTCATTAAAAGCTGATTCACGGTCCAGGTTGCCAGACACGATACCTCCCGTGCCAGTTACGGAGTCAAGCTGGCAAGCAAAGTGGCAAAGCTGCCCTTTTGACTATGCATTTCCGGGAGGGCCATCGCCGCTTCGCGTTTGTTTTCAACTTATCCGTAGGCTTGAGCAGCTATTCCTAACACTCCGTAGTGTAGGCGGATTTAAATGCGACTCCTCTACTGGAGACGTCGAACCGGCTCTACGGTGCGGGGTTTCGCCCCATCAGTCGAAATGCTGTCTGATGTAGACTGAGCGCAGAGCGCACCCAGCCGCCGAGCCAGGCCGCAGGCGACGTCGGGGAGCCACTGCGGGAACGTAATCTGTTCGGAAGCATGACAGCTGACACCGCACACAGCGAGTCAACAGATCCGCCGACGTCCACACCGTCCAGGATGTCTCGGAGCACAGGTGGCAGACGGCGACGCAGCCTCTCAATGTCGGCGCCACGGTTGTAAATTTCACGGCGGCTGGATGCCGCCGGCGGATGACATGCGTACTGACATGTAGAAACGCGACAGTCGCTCTGTGGTCCGACAGCAACAATCCGCCTTCCGCTTGGCATGCATGGTGAATACATCGTCTGGGATGCTCTCGTCACGTCTATGCGCCGAGGCCGACTGTTTCAAGCCAAGCGCGTCGCATTCATCAATAGATTGAGAGGCACGGTTCGGCACGCGCCGCGACACGCGAACGTCCCACCAACACGGGAACACTCCATTAACACGGGAACGCCCCACCAACGCTGGAACACCCAACCAACACGCGAACGTCCCACCAACACGGGAACGCCCCACCAACACGCGAACGTCCCACCAACACGGGAACGCCCCACCAACACGAGAACGCCCCACCAACACGGGAACGCCCCACCAACACGGGAACGTCCCACCAACACGGGAACGCCCCACCAACTGCCGTTCAGCCAATCTCGGCTGCATTACACTCGCCGACAAAGGCCAGTTTAATGCAAACGGCGGTATTCTGACAATCCAGCGGCTGTGTGGTGCCGATATCCGGGCGGGATACCGCCCATAGTGCTGTCGATATCCTGACGGGGGCTGCCTCGTCGTCCGACGGTCGGTAACACGTGGCGGGAGGTACCGTCGATAGTGGTGCCGATATCCAGGCGGGAGGTACCGTCGATAGTGGTGCCGATATCCAGGTGGGAGGTACCGTCGATAGTGGTGCCGATATCCAGGCGGGAGGTGCCGTCGATAGTGGTGCCGATATCCAGGTGGGAGGTACCGTCGATAGTGGTGCCGATATCCAGGCGGGAGGTACCGTCGTTAGTGGTGCCGATATCCAGGTGGGAGGTACCGTCGATAGTGGTGCCGATATCCAGGGGGTCCGTCGATATTGATATCCAGGTGGGAGGTACCGTCGATAGGGTCCGAATCCGGGGGGGAGGTACGTCGATAGTGGTGCCGATATCCGGGCGGGAGGTGCCGTCGATAGTGGTGCCGATATCCAGGTGGGAGGTGCCGTCGATAGTGGTGCCGATATCCAGGTGGGAGGTACCGTCGATAGTGGTGCCGATATCCAGGTGGGAGGTACCGTCGATAGTGGTGCCGATATCCAGGCGGGAGGTACCGTCGTTAGTGGTGCCGATATCCAGGTGGGAGGTACCGTCGATAGTGGTGCCGATATCCAGGCGGGAGGTACCGTCGTTAGTGGTGCCGATATCCAGGTGGGAGGTACCGTCGTTAGTGGTGCCGATATCCAGGTGGGAGGTGCCGTCATTAGTGGTGCCGATGTCCAGGTGGGAGGTGCCGTCATTAGTGGTGCCGATGTCCAGGTGGGAGGTACCGTCGATAGTATCGCCGATATCTGTGCAGGGGCCGCCTCGTCGTTCGACGGTCGGTAGCCAACTGCAGGAGGCCTCGACGAATACTGATATCCCGGGCAGGGGCCGTCTCGTCGTCCGACGGTCGGTAGCCAACTGCAGGAGGTACCTTCGCGCGCCTCAGCCAGATGACCGGCGTCTCTCTGTCGGCCCGATCCGACGGGCGCAGCGGTAGCAAAGGCCCACGGACGGCATGGCCGACCCCCCCCCCCCCCCGCTGCCTTGGGACCCGCGTCACGTAGAGGCCAGACGTCACCCTCTAGGCCGGACTCCAGCTCGGTCGTTCACGCCACGCCTCGAAGAAGCAAACTGCCTCCTTTTCCGATATACCGATTCCGACATTAGGTCACGTTGTTCTTAAAGTTTAGCTTAGCTATCTTACTTATGTTTGCCCGCCTATCTCTATCGTTGTCTGTATATCTTAAATATTTAGAGCGAAACAAGAAAGTGCGAAGATGCTTAGCACGAGTAATGGCACACGTGGCATATGCGGCAAGCATGATCGCATAAGACTTATAGCTCTACAGCCACATTACCTGCTAGATGTTGTTGTCTTCGATTTAAGGAATCAAATATGAACATCTCAGCTGACATCCGCAACCCGTATGCCGAAATGTGATCAATTCAAGTAACTGCAAAACATGGTATGAGTGATTATTCATCCATCAATATTAATGGATAGGAGTGAAATAATCTGAGTCAACCTATGCTCCACCGTTCAGTGCGATGTTCCCTGTCCTTCGTCTATTCCCACACACTGAAGAATCAAGCATGAACGTGTTGACGGCATGAGGTCCTGCTAAACGTCAATTAGCGGGGAAAAAACTTGCCGACGGAAGAGAAAAAGATCACAAGACAAGATGTTCGGTGTGACCTATGGCATGTTTTTCTTTCACGATTCATTTGACGTCGTGCATCAATCGATGACTTTGCCCATCATTTTTAGTCCCAAGAAACTAAAGAAGCGTACCAGCAAGTTACATTACCTTGTTGCGCTCAAATTGAATCCAGGCAACTTCCCATGCACCTTCGCCACTGTAGCCAGTTTATCATCCACCTCCACCGCAGCTGGCAGCTTTCCGCACACCTCCACCGCAGCTGGCAGCTTTCCATCCACCTCCACCTCAGCTGGCAGCTTTCCATACACCTCCACCGCAGCTGGCAGCTTTCTATCCACCTCCACCGCAGCTGGCAGCCTTCCATACACCTCCACCGCAGCTGGCAGCCTTCCATACACCTCCACCGCAGCTGGCAGCTTTCCATACACCTCCGCCGCAGCTGACAGCTTACCATGCATCCCCACCCCAGATGGCAGTTTAACATGCACTTCCATCATAATAGGCAACTCCCATGCACCTTCGCCACTGTAGCCAGTTTATCATCCATCTCCACCGCAGCTGGCAGCTTTCCATACACCTCCACCGCAGCTGGCAGCTTTCCATACGCCTCCGCCGTAGCAGGCAGCTTTCCATCCACCTCCACCTCAGCTGGCAGCTTTCCATACACCTCCACCGCAGCTGGCAGCTTTCTATCCACCTCCACCGCAGCTGGCAGCCTTCCATACACCTCCACCGCAGCTGGCAGCTTTCCGCACACCTCCACCGCAGCTGGCAGCTTTCCATCCACCTCCACCTCAGCTGGCAGCTTTCCATACACCTCCACCGCAGCTGGCAGCTTTCCGCACACCTCCACCGCAGCTGGCAGCTTTCCATCCACCTCCACCTCAGCTGGCAGCTTTCCATACACCTCCACCGCAGCTGGCAGCTTTCTATCCACCTCCACCGCAGCTGGCAGCCTTCCATACACCTCCACCGCAGCTGGCAGCTTTCCATACACCTCCGCCGTAGCAGGCAGCTTACCATCCGTCCGGAATGATAAATAGGCAGCGTTCGATTAGCATCCAGGGAATCAATTTCTGTCCCAGGGTGGGATGTGCGCTGTTTATTTCTTCCCTCCGAAATGCAACGTGGTGAATGGGTTGCATTCGGAATTATTTCCCCTCAACGCACAAACCTGAAGACGCGTGGCCGAGTAAACACTCCTATCCTTGCGCCTGTGGCTGATATGCTCGGCATGACGGCAACATAAACTGTGGCGCTTTTCCACGAAGTGATCACACACTCGATTGCCCTTGGCGAAATTCGTGGCGGTTGGAATATGTTCGTCAGATCGACAGAATAGGTCGAACCATTTGACCAACAGTCCTCGACAGTTTCGGCAGAGCTGCTGCACAGTTCACATGATATTCCAGATGCTGAACAGTTTGCGCTTAGTCCTGACATGCAGGCATTGCATGCACGACTACCAGATGGTTACATGGGCTTACCGAGAGATAGATGACTAACGCGACCAGGGTGTGTGTTAAGGTATCACTAGCCTTCTACGATAGGAGTGATCAGAGGTCAGACTTGTCGAGATGAAAAGGATTTTCGCTGTTAGGGTTTCGTCGATACATGGCAGGGTTAAGTATCATTCATAATTTGTTTCCGTTTCTGGGCTTCCATCAGTTATTTCTTTGGCTACACGACAACTTTCTTCTCTCTTCTCTCTCCTTCGCACTCTTGCTGTCACTCATCCCCACCCTCTGATGCTAGATCTCGCTGAGCAAGTGCAGCACCTCGAACACTGCACCCGGCCTGGACTTTGCATCGAAAGTGGTAGGAGCATAGACGCCGCAGAGGTGTGCAACGTCGTTGTACACATTACTCGTGGGACTATTCGTTCATAACTATTTTTGCTCCAGCCGATGCTTCGTGTGTGACATTGATGCTAAAGATGATGGAGTGTTGTGTGGTGTAATATGTTTCCATTATCCGCTTTCGATTCCGGTCATATATCTCTGGGCGTTTGTCAAATGTTCCGGAACAACCTTGGAACAACTGGTTTAGAATCAGAATCACTTAGCCTTCTGGTCTTTGGGGAGACCATAGAAGCGAAAGTACTTGAGAGGGTTGTTGTGACGCCTTTAGCCAGAGCATCAGGACACTTGTTGCGAAGGATTTCTCTAAATATCCTTTTGGTTTGCATATCTGCTATTGTTGTTTGTTCGTCCCGCACTTTTCATGACTGCTGGTACCACTGAGTATGTCATGTACTTTAGTATCGTAAGTGTTTTCATCAAAGATAATCGTAGCATATATTGAAGATCCATTTAGCATAAATGACTAGATGACTTAATATTGGTCAGATGGCTTTCCTTACCTGTGTCACCTGACTTCATTCACTATTACGTTGTCGTCGGATATTTTCCTTCTCTGTGGTTTTTCTTCGTTATTTTTGTCTTGTTCTAAGCATGGAGTCTCTAGAGATCGTTTTTCCTTCAGCCTGTCCTATGGTGAAAAAGCGGCCGCTTTTTCACCGTGTCTGGAAAGTTCGGTCGGGATCTCCTGCGGATATTTTTCCAGTGACACCAGTTAACCATTGCTTCGGCCAATGACAGCACGGTAATCCAATGATCTGGAAGGTGTAGCATCATAGTCCATCGTCGTAGTTGGTGGAGCCACAGTGTCTATTCCAGTCCCCTGGGACCTGTGCTATGCTTGCGGGCTGTTCGCCAGTTGGGTTGTCGCCGCCAGCTTGCTGTTGGCAGTTGTTGCCAACTGTTGCCGGTGGAAATATCGCCACCTGTTCTCATTCCGCGCGCATTCCGGACCGGCTTCAACTTTGTGGAGGACAGAATTGTTCTTGGACGGAATTACAGCAAATTCGGGACCATTTGAAGGACAGTTGAGGGCATCAGAGGTTCGATGTGAAGAACACACATTGTTTACCCATTTCAGCGCAGTGCATTTTCCATCGTTTGCATTTTTAGCTAGCTGAGGTTCCACGCTCATTACCTTCGCCTTCTTCCAAACAGTTCTTTGGCAGTCGACCTCGCTAAACCAGGTCGTGAAGTTCTAGCGGCATTCAGCAACTTTGCCTTCCACTCGTCACTATATATTCAAAGACGCGCTTACAGCTACCCTTCATACATTTGAATGAGTTTGCCTTGCCGCTCAGCGTTATCGTGCTGCCACAAGGCCACTTTCGCCCTAGGTATGCATTATTGCTGGAAGCATCCTTCGCAGATTCATCCAGCTGGCTTCATTGAAAGGCACTGCACCTCTGAAGGTACTGTTTACGGTAATTAACTTGGAAGCAGGTGGCGTGGCATTCGCTAAAGGAGAGCTGCGTGGGCTCCACAACAAGCCAGCATTAATGGTCAAAGTAGCTCTCAATGTTTTTAACCTGCCTTTGAAAATGACGGCCAATTAATCCTCGCCCGTGCACTAGGGGGTTGCACACAGACGACGGTTGAACGTGAAGCTCTTCGATTTGAGCGAAAATTTAACTTCGAAGTGACCTAAGGATTACTCGGTGATGCAAAGTTTTGCGAGCAGGTATCAATCACGAGATCTTGTGACTCGCAACACGTCGGCTGTTGTCGCTAGCCCTCCGCCCGAAGGCAAATACCAGCGCGACCCCTTCACTGGCCAATGCCAGTGAAGGGAGGCCCTTCACTGGGAAAGGTCGCGGCATGCCGTGCATGGACGATACATCAAGCAATCAGTTCAAGTAGGAGTACGGCCGATCTGGACCTTATACAACCCTGAAGGCATTGACCAAGGATCAGTAAATTCATACTTCAGGCTTCACTACAGTCATAATCGTCCTCCAAATTTTGTGCTTCTAGCTTCGGTAGCTTCAGAGATCTAGGGGACATAACCCGCCCCCCCCCCCCCCCCGGTGAACGATATGTAAGAGGCCCTGTGGTTCACGTGTTAGGCGTGGTGCGGAAAGATGAGTATGCTATTGGGCGAACCGGAAATTCTGAGTGTGCTCAGGAAGAATCCCACGGGCATTCCTGTTTTCGTACGATAGTTGTGGCGCGAATAGTAATGTATGGGATCGTGTTTGTTCGTGGGTTTCATATTTTTCGAAAAGACACATGTGCTCCATTTTCGCCCGACCATGGTGCTTAGGAACTAAATCCCCCCTCCGTTCCGTCTGATGTAAGTTGGAGGAGAGATGAGTATAGTTCAGAATGTATTTCACAACAGTCTCCGTCATGATCCACCATCACTAAAACATCATCAACTTATCTTAGTCAAATTGCATCGGACCATATGATCGACCTTCAATGATCGGCCTTTACGGTGTTCACCAACAAACACGCCAAGATCTGGCACAGGTTGATCCCATTGCAGGTCCACGCATTTGGCAATAGGCCTCTACCTCTAATGCGCCAAATTTTACGCATGTCTGCACCAGCTGAACAGCGCGACCTTCGGGAACGGGAGGCAGCTAAAGCATCAGTCGTATCGAAGGTTCTCAAAACAGCTTCCAATGTACGCTGTACATGTATGTCAGTGAACAGTTGCTTTGCATTGAAACTCCCTATTTTGTGTCGGGTAAGCTTATCTCCGTGAGCCTGTTTAGTACGCCACACAGGTGTTATCAATTGCTGACGCGCACATTTCAAGCAAGGCCGAAGGCGGTTTTACAAGCATCTTGGATGGCTTGTGTGGGCTGCTTCTGATGCATGCAGCTATTGAGCTTGTTGGCACCCCAGATTTGCGTGCTTCCGGCAGCCCTCCAATACATGATGTTCTTTGGGAATTATTCTATTGGTTGCAGAAGCTGCTTCATCTTGCCATACCTCTGGATAATCTTGCCAGCTTTCTTTGGGAATATTTCGCTTTCTTTTTCAGTACTTCCCTGTGGAGCAGATACGTCTGCGGCAATGTCCTCCAGAAGCACACGCATTTTTCAAATGCAATCGCATCTGTTCAGAAAAACCACTCTGCTTCTCTTAGCTGCACTTGGCATCGCAGTCTGAGGAGCCCTGCCTAGTTATATTGGTGCGTCGAGACATCTTCTTGGTAGGGTCCGGTGTGCATTCATCCATAACGCTGCATCCAGCACGTGATCAGTCACTGAATGCAACCCTTTTCAACACTGAATGCAACCATCTACTGAGTGCCAGCTATGCCGTCGAGATAACTTGCCTTGTTGGAGCCTCTGGCGAACTTTGGCCCGAGAGATTGTGTTCCTGGAGGGGACTGAATGCGGTCGGAGATGCTCCCGACCAAATCGCGACGTCAGGCGTCTTTCCATGGACTGGTTTCACACAAGCTTGACAGTGTGGCTTGGAGGATGGGTTGCTGGTTCAAATCGTGGCATTGCGTGCGGCTACCAGACAGTGAACCAGATGGATTCCATTGATGCGACTCTTAAAAAGATCGACTGCATTTTCCTGAGTTAGCGCATTTGTGCTTCAAATATGTTCGGACGTTGGCCGAGAAACCATGGCACACAGAGCAAAGTTCGGCAGACGTAGATTCGGTGAAACATGCACGTCAACGCAATCACAGAGCCACCTTTTATTTATTCTTCGCGTTATCTCATTTACGTCTTAAATGAACATTTCGTTCAACAAGATCAATATGCTCGCCATTGCCAACGTGAGACATATTTTGAGTGGATGTGATGGAAAGGCAAATTGTAGTGAAATACAGCGATGGTAACATACGCATAGGAAGAAAATGTTTCGTCCATCCTACATATTTTAATTCTCAAACAAGTGCAACTCACTAAAGCGGAGTGAATAGTGGAACAACACATTTTATGCACATCCGCATGTCCTGCCTTTAACCCATCATGTTACCATTAAGTTAACCCTTCCAGTTTTTAACTACCTCTCGTGCGGCACGAGCTCTGGTGTAGGTCGAGAGAAGTTGCTACGATCTCCGTAGCATTTCCAGGCGAAGAGTTAGTCTGGGTGATTCTCTCAAATCAATTCACGAACATGTCGTGTGCAAAAAAAA
Organism: Imbricaverruca yamaguchii; assembly: GCA_034440575.1. NCBI lineage: Eukaryota > Metazoa > Arthropoda > Thecostraca > Neoverrucidae > Imbricaverruca > Imbricaverruca yamaguchii. The sequence goes on along the minus strand of JAOTOL010001650.1, from coordinate 3,173,360 downwards.
ATTAAACATTTTGCGCTAAGTTGTTGTCCGTGTGAAAACAGTTGCCGATATTCGCTTAAATGTTAATTACAACTATCCTCAGCATATTTGGATACTAACCATGTGCGACGTGTTGCATTTTAACATATAGGTAAGTTATCGTGTGCATGCCTTTTGTTATAATCGTATGTGTATCTAATCAAAAGTATAGTTTATCTCAAGTACCGCCGACCGGCAGCACATGTGATGGACTTGCGTCTATTGTTTAGCTGCTTACTCTTGTATAATGCGTATTTATAGCTTGAATATCCACGATGAATAACTAAACGTCCCATGGATATAAAATTACAACATAGCAAAATTGATATCACTATCACTGATTACCCACTGAACGATAATGTCAACTTTTCCGTCATAGCCAAGAAGAAGTTGCGAAAAAAGGTTGATAAATGCGAAGAACTCGGTCGAATTCGACAGATCATGTTGTGATGCGATTTATAGTCTAACTTCATGATCATGCATACATTCACGTGTATATATATACATATATATATATGTGTGTAGGTATAAGTTGATATGTATGTATGTATATATACATGTATATATATGCATATATATGTATATATATGCATATGATATGTATATATATATATATATATATATATATATATGCATATGTATATATATATATATATATATATATATATATATATATATATATATATATATATATATATATATATATATATATATATATATATATATATATAATATATATGTATATATGTATATATATTTTCTGATATATTTAGGATCACACTATTTAATACATACTTAGCTTAATATTTCTATTGATGTTTAGTGATAGCGACCAGCCCGAAAATGTTCAGCATTGTCATCGCAAAAGCATCTATGTCACATTACTTATGACATGAAGAGTGCTACGTCATCCTAGTAGTGGCATCATGATATTTTGCCAGAGATAGAAGCCACCAAACCTTGACAACGCCTGTGTCCACAGCAGGCAATACCCGAGGAGGAGGAGGAGTACGAGGAGGGTGAGAAGGTGTACGAGGACAACCGGGAGCCAGTAGCGTTCGTGCCAGCCACATCGGAGGAGAGTCTGAACGGCACCGGCTCGTCCAGCTACTGCTATGGATCGCAGGTCGGTGGCCTCGAAATGAGAACCAGTTGCTTGCCGCCGCCATTTGCTGCAGCAGGTCGTGCAACACCAGTGCATAATCTATGGCAGATTTGAAGTATTTTTGTATGTTGTAGCCGACGAGGTTTCAATTTCTCCGAGTGCTCACATATTGTGTACGAGGCCGAAGTTCTTTGTGAAAAAGCCGACATTGCCGTCATCGGAATTGATATGCCGTCCCTGGAGAGATTCTTCTTCAGTGCATACAGCTAACGATGTTCTAGTGTCAATTTGTATAGTCAGGTTGTGCCCAGGTCTGCGAAATTGCCATGGAAAGACAGAATTAAGTACTCGATCATGGCATAGATCTCGCCGCTCTCATAAAATTTCTGTCTGGCATTGTATAGCGCAGGTTTCTTGATGGCAAGTGTTTGGTGGCGTGGCTGGCATGTGAGTTGCAAGTTTTTTAAGTCGTTCCTTCACAGATGTGCCAACGTGTGTGCTACTGTAATGAGCTGCGAGGTATTTTCGCGCCTTCATGTGTACCCGGTGCCCGCCGTGGGCACCACGGCAGCGTGCTGAGGTGCCGCTTCAGTGGCGTCGCCAGGGTGCTCACGGTTATTCAAGCGGGAATACTCGCCATATGTTGCTACCTATTTTTCCATACCCGGCGTTGCTCCTGCTCTCTATTTGGAAACGTGATGGTGTTGAATCACCCCTGCCTCCACACCGGCGAAGGCGGCAAAATGTCGCGTACGGGCAGCGACAGGGGCACAGAAACAGCATGGCGCTGCAGAAAACACGTGGATACTTTCGTGTGCACGAGCTGATGACATGTGCCGTGAAGACTCTCCTCCGATGTGGCTGGCACGAACGCTACTGGCTCCCGGCTGTCCTCGTACACCTTCTCACCTTCCTCATACTCCTCCTCCTCCTCGGTCATTGTCTGGCGTGGACACAGGCCTTGTCAAGGTTTGGTGGCTTCTATATCTGGCAAAAGATCATGATGTCACTATTAGGATGACGTAGCACTCTTCATGTCATAAGTATGCTAGATGCTTTTGCGATGACAATGCTGCATGTTTTCGGGCTGGTCGCTATCACTGAACATCAATAGAAATATTAAGTTATGTATGTATTAAAAAGTGTGATCCTTAAGATATCAGAATATATATATATATATATATATATATATATATATATATATATATATGTGTGTGTGTGTGTGTGTGTGTGTGTGTGTGTGTGTGTGTGTGTGTGTGTGTGTGTGTGTGTGTGTGTATGTGTGTGTGTGTGTGTGTATGTGTGTGTGTGTGAATGTATGGTTGTTCATAAAATTGGACTATAAATCGAACAACAACATGAAGTATCGAATTCGACCGAGTTATTCGCATTTATCAACTTTTTTCGCAAGATCTTCTTGACTCTGGCGGAATCGTTGACATTATCGCAGCGCCATACGTGTCCGCTTGCCACGGGCACGGCCAAACCGCCGCCGCAGTGTCGGCTGGAACTGTGCCCGCGCCTCCAGTCGCCGGCTTCGTCCTCGGAGAGCACTTGGGCGGTGGCTCTCTCGGCCGGCCGTCCCCCGGGTGTCGGCCACTCGTTACGGTCGACCCGCGGACCCACCCGGCTGTGGGTCGGCCGCCAATGTCGCCGACCGGCTGCGACAGGCCGCGACCGGCTGCGACGGCTGCGGTCTGCGAAGCTCGGCGTCCCCGGGGTGTCGGATACTCATCACAGCCGACCGGCGGATATGGCCGCGGCTCGACCGACACTGTGGCCGGCTGGTCGTCGTCACGGCGACCGACTGTCACGGCTGGGCTCCGCGAAGCCCGGCCTCGATCTCCGATGATGCTGAAATGTCGCCTGGGCAACTGTCCGACAGCGGAAATTGGACCCACTTGGAATACTCTTCGGCAGTTAATCTCAAGAAAAACAGCCGTGCTGCCCATCACTTGGCAGAGCGTGCGCCAGAATTGCATGCAATGCTTGGCCATCAAGCTGTTTGTTCGTCTCTCGTCGGAAACTGCGCCACAACTCGGAGCGAAACTCGCGATATTCAGAACTAAAATATCTACTGTGAGTGGACTGGACAAAAGGGCATTGAATTTCAGGATAAAAAGACAAGAACTAATAAAACAAGACGGCACCGAAGCATGGAATGAAACTTCAATAGCGAGAGTGAGTGGCAGAACGACGCCCCCGTAATATTAGTTGAAATAGCAGAGTGGGTGGCATGTGGGACGTTCAGTGATGATGACTGCAATAGCAGAGAGCGAGTGTCATGCATGACCCTCTGTAATGAGCAATGCAATAGCAGAGAGTGAATGCCGTGTATGACGCTCCCTAATGTTAGCTGCATTAGCAGAGGGTGAGTGTCATTCATGACGCTACCTAATGTTAGCTGCATTAGCAGAGGGTGAGTGTCATTCATGACGCTACCTAATGTTAGCTGCATTAGCAGAGAGTGAGTGTTATGCATGACGCTGCCTAATGTTAGCTGCATTAGCAAAGGGTGAGTGTCATGTATGACACTGCCTAATGTTAGCTGCATTAGCAGAGGGTGAGTGTCGTGCATGACGCTACCTAATGTTAGCTGCATTAGCAGAGGGTGAGTGTCATGTATGACGCTGCCTAATGTTAGCTGCATTAGCAGAGGGTGAGTGTCATGCATGACGCTACCTAATGTTAGCTGCATTAGCAGAAGGTGAGTGTCATGCATGACGCTACCTAATGTTAGCTGCATTAGCAGAGGGTGAGTGTCATGCATGACGCTACCTAATGTTAGCTGCATTAGCAGAGGATGAGTGTCATGTATGACACTTCCTAATGTTAGCTGCATTAGCAGAGGATGAGTGTCATGCATGACACTACCTAATGTTAGCTGCATTAGCAGAGGATGAGTGTCATGCATGACACTTCCTAATGTTAGCTGCATTAGCAGAGGATGAGTGTCATGCATGACACTTCCTAATGTTAGCTGCATTAGCAGAGGATGAGTGTCATGCATGACACTACCTAATGTTAGCTGCATTAGCAGAGGATGAGTGTCATGCATGACACTCCTAATGTTACCTGCATTAGCAGAAGGTGAGTGTCATGCATGACGCTACCTAATGTTACCTGCATTAGCAGAGGATGAGTGTCATGCATGACACTACCTAATGTTAGCTGCATTAGCAGAGGGTGAGTGTCATGCATGACGCTACCTAATGTTAGCTGCATTAGCAGAGGATGAGTGTCATGCATGACGCTACCTAATGTTAGCTGCATTAGCAGAGGGTGAGTGTCATGCATGACGCTACCTAATGTTAGCTGCATTAGCAGAGGGTGAGTGTCATGTATGACACTTCCTAATGTTAGCTGCATTAGCAGAGGGTGAGTGTCATGTATGACACTTCCTAATGTTAGCTGCATTAGCAGAGGGTGAGTGTCATGCATGACGCTACCTAATGTTAGCTGCATTAGCAGAGGGTGAGTGTCATGCATGACGCTACCTAATGTTAGCTGCATTAGCAGAGGGTGAGTGTCATGCATGACGCTACCTAATGTTAGCTGCATTAGCAGAAGGTGAGTGTCATGCATGACGCTACCTAATGTTACCTGCATTAGCAGAGGATGAGTGTCATGCATGACGCTACCTAATGTTAGCTGCATTAGCAGAGGGTGAGTGTCATGCATGACGCTACCTAATGTTAGCTGCATTAGCAGAAGGTGAGTGTCATGTATGACACTTCCTAATGTTAGCTGCATTAGCAGAAGGTGAGTGTCATGCATGACGCTACCTAATGTTAGCTGCATTAGCAGAGGGTGAGTGTCATGTATGACACTTCCTAATGTTAGCTGCATTAGCAGAGGGTGAGTGTCATGCATGACGCTACCTAATGTTAGCTGCATTAGCAGAGGGTGAGTGTCATGCATGACGCTACCTAATGTTAGCTGCATTAGCAGAGGGTGAGTGTCATGTATGACACTTCCTAATGTTAGCTGCATTAGCAGAGGGTGAGTGTCATGCATGACGCTACCTAATGTTAGCTGCATTAGCAGAGGGTGAGTGTCATGCATGACGCTACCTAATGTTACCTGCATTAGCAGAGGATGAGTGTCATGCATGACGCTACCTAATGTTAGCTGCATTAGCAGAGGGTGAGTGTCATGCATGACGCTACCTAATGTTAGCTGCATTAGCAGAGGGTGAGTGTCATGTATGACACTTCCTAATGTTAGCTGCATTAGCAGAGGGTGAGTGTCATGTATGACACTTCCTAATGTTAGCTGCATTAGCAGAAGGTGAGTGTCATGCATGACGCTACCTAATGTTAGCTGCATTAGCAGAGGGTGAGTGCCATGCATGACGCCACCTAATGTTAGCTGCATTAGCATGTATGACGTTCCGTAATGTTAGCTCAATAACAGAGAGTGTGGCAGTATGACGGTCTGCTGCCTTGTGTTTGCCCTCCGGGATCTCGATTTCGGTCTCAGAGTGGGATGACGCTTATTATTCCTGCCTCCGGGAATGCAATTTGGTGGATGTATCGCCTCCGAAATAACTTTAGCTCCGCGCGGATTACTGAAGACGCTTGCCTGTAACAACACTCCAGACAATGCGCCTTCGACTGCTATACATGGAAATTCTACTTCACCCGGGCTTTCAATACTGGTTATTCAGCGTCCCTTTAGCACTTTTCATCTTTTCCATCACGGACATCGTTTCCATCGGTGGTACGACACACGCACAATTAAACTGGTGCAGACCAGAGGTGCGATTTGCATCCACGTCCTGGCTCCACTTGCGAAGCGTACATAAATGTTCTTGCTCTCTGGGAAGCGGGACTGGGCCAGCTTAAGCGTCCCGGCCTTTATTTGTTCGATACGTTCGGGCTACGGTGTGTTAGGAAATCAGCCACAAGAAGGTTCATTTTCCCCTCTGCAAGATATTTCCAGCGGCACCTTTGAGCGCGGGCAAGGTTCTCAGGATCAACAGTGAAGATGTCACTTGCGTATCGGAGCTTTTTGTAGTTACGTCTTACGTCTCGTCTTCTGATCATGACGAGACGATTGGGTCTGCCAAGGATCGGTCTCGGGTGATCTTTCCCAGAGAGCATTGCATATCAGTCTGATTGGACATGTATAACAATATTCGAGATTTTTGCTTGCACAGGTTGCCCTCCTGCCACATTACTTTCATCCGTTTTACCTCAGCTGATTATGAACGCCTCTCGTTTTGCGCATGTGGTGACCATCTCTTTGATAACTAGATGAGTCCCGATTTTCAGGTGAGTCTAAGAAGTTTGACCTCATACCTATCTGAGATTCGAATGTCATCTTAGATGTGTACATGCTCATAGTTCGACATCTGGGTGTTTCAACGCAAAATCCGATTAACGTTGGTGTTTAAAAGCCCAGTTTGCTGCCATCATTGATTACTTGTTTTGAGGAGCAAATTGTTAGCCTAACACAATTTCCCCGAAACCAGAAGATGCTATGTTTTGCCAACCGCTGGAGCAGGCCGCACCTGCGCCCATTTTTCAGCCGCACCTGCGCCCACTTTCCAGCCGTTTCTGGAATGATCGCGCCCGCGAGGGACTGTAGCCACATTGTACTGACTATATGAACAGAGTACATCTGCTCCAATACTGGCCCAAAACTATAGCGAACAACCAAGCCGGAGCTGAACGGTAATCGTACACCTCATTGCCATTTTAGCATCGTGGGAGTTTGTTCGTTGTATAGAATAAGTACACGTTATCGGGAGGGACAATCACTTCAGCTTACCGACTGTGGGTACTCTTCCCACCGTCACTGCGGCGGACCCAGTCTCCGTGCCAATGGGCTGGAAGTTTGCCTGCTTTCCGGTCACCAGCGCTGCCAACTGACCAGGCGGCGCCCTGACAGCGCTGCCAACTGACCTGGCGGCGTCCTGGCAGCGCTGCCAACTGACCAGGCGGCGCCCTGACAGCACCAGCCGAATGTGTCACCTCACCGGCAGGCCTGCGTGACGGCTATCCCACCGTTTACTGTCGGTGCTATTGATTGGCAGTAGTATTGGAGGCGTCGATTGGCTATCAGCCTGCGGCCACAGCGGGAGCCGAAGGGTCTGACGGTCCCCACCGTCCCCACCGTCCCCACGAGGTGCTTGCCTTGGTGGGGGCTTCCGTGACTGTTCAGCAGAGGCTAAGTAGCTTCCACCGATAATACTATCGGTTGGAGGCGGTGAATGTCCGCATTAGGCTCATTCGTACCGTCCAATAAATCAGGGACCTTCTAATTGATATGCGTAGCCTGGAAATGTTGCCCATCCGCGCAATAAGTCAAAGTAACTATCAAGGTGTCTGTGAGAAACTAGCATGCATGCTCGGTTTTGTTTCGGCTCTCGTCCACAGGTGCAGAACGTCCCGGCAGCTATCCCAGAGTTGCGCCATTTTCACCGGCGTTGCTCTCTTCAGCGCGCCACTTTTTTAAGCGGTTGAAGTACCCCGACAGTCGATCGGTTGGCCAGAGATCACACTGGACACTGCCGTACCGAGCCAGCGAATTATGCCTCCGTTCCTGTTTGGCACGTCGTGCAGGTCGTCGGAAGTCAGGTTCATAACCGCCCCTGCTGCCGACTGCTACGGATGCTAACGACCTCCTGCCTGGACGCCGTTCGGGAGGCGTTAATTTCCAAAGGCGCGAGGCACCGTTCGCGGGGTGTATCTCCGTCGACTGACAGATGCACACTACGGCGCGGCGGGCGCCAGGGCCGAACTCATCGCCAGCTGTCAAACACATACGCATCGTGAGCATGGAAATAGTCCGAACGTATAAAGGCGCGACTATAGCGGAGTGGCTACCGATTTTGGAGAGAACCGGCCCTCGTTTGGGAGGAAGAGAGGAAGAGAGGAAGGGAAGGAGAGTGGGAGAGAGGCAGAGAGGGAGAGGGTGCGAGAGCGAGAAAAGTTTGGCGTAGCGAGTTTAAATGCTTCGGCAAATAAAACTGTGCAAACCAATGAGTGCAGAGCAACTTTGTGGTTGGCAAGTCCAGTGCCGATTTCAGGCAATTTCTTCCATGCATCTCAGGTAATTAATGTTGAAAATTCGCCCCAGCTGGCACAGCAGGTACCATTCTGCACGTGGACATCTACACTATTGCCGCCACAAAATGTCGGGTCAAGGATCAGCCCGTATGAGTACACCTTAAAAATGTCTTGGAGTATGTTATGGAAAGACGAAAGGCGTCCGACGCAATGCGGACATCGGGAGATATCCAGTTAAAAAAACAAAGCTGTTCCCGAGGTCATTTTTTCCAAACTGAAATAATATTATTAATCTGAGCTGCGAAAGAACGCCACGTTATCCGTAGCACGGCAGCTCATGCTACTTCATCTCCATGAAGTGATATACGAAGGTGATTTGGTAATGTTAACGAGCCTTCAGATATCCATTGCATTGTCACCTATGGCGATATATCACAAGCATTACGGTGCTGTGATTTGCTTTGGGTATCTCTTGTTGAGATTTTGAAATCTTATCTCTTGTCTGGCGATCGTCTGCCGTGGGTCGCTCTCCCGCGGTCTATTTAGTGGGGCTCGGAGGTCCGTGTGGATCTCGCCTGCGTCAGAGTGGTGGTGGGCGCGGCCGGGGCCGTGTGGCACGGGCCAACTCGTCACGATTGGCGGCTAGTTGGCATCACCGTTGGTAATCGAGTTTCCACGCATCAGCCGACGACCATGAAGAGTGCGGCCGGCCGACCCCCAGCATAACGTGCCGCCGGCCTCCGCCGACGATGTGGCCGGACGCGAAATCAGCCGACCGACTTTGACGGGCTGCCGACGCCAAAGTTGCCGACAGATTTTCACAGTTGGAACGCTAAGCGAAGTGCTTGGCGTGTGGTTCGCCACTGTTGGAATTGAGACTGACAGTTCTCCTGAATGTTTTTGAAGTTTCGTTGGCAGTCTGCCCCCGAGGGGTTGCGTGGAAATGATGCACCTGCAACCGAGAATATCGCCTACAACACCGCCGCGGCGGAGCCGACGGTCTTCGGTATTGGTCGGGGGTAAAACTTTCTTTGTTTCTAAAAGGCTCGGGGCCCCTCCCAGTCATTTCCTCTCACCCTACACACTATGTATATATGTATGTATGCACATATATATATATATATATATATATATATATATATATATATATATATATATATATATATATATATATATGCATATATATATTTTTACATATTTGTATATATTTATATGTATACATTTATATATATGCATATTATATATATATATATATATATATATATATATATATGTATATATATCCATAAGAGTAGAGCCTTCCTCATTTCGGCCATAGCCATTGTGGAAAAAGCGTGAGAGGGGGACAATTTTATATCCCCATCTCGCAACTGTGTGTGTGAACACTCGCACGTCCGGCGTTCCGCACCAACGTCGCCGGTCCGGGGGGCAAATGTCTCCTCCCTAAGATCTCTCGAACTATGCTAGCTAGGGACAAACGGAAAATGGCGTTGGATAGCTGGTGACAAGCTCTATCGAAAGTGTTTCGATCATTTTTTCGCTCAGGACAATATTCAGGTCACTGGGTCATCATAGGTCAAATTCGACCAGATCGGGCGGGACTCTCAGATATTGACACATATTTCAGGACCTGTAACAGATAGAAACAAATGGCGAACGTTCTTCGATTTGCAGAGGCCAATCGAGGCACCAACTACGCGGACAAGCAGCAATACTTCTTCCCCGAAACTATGACCTCAGGTCAAGGTCATGAAGTGACCTAGGGAGGGTATGTAATGTATTAATCGACACGTTTTGGCGATACAAGCAAAATGAAGGCAATTTCAGCATTCTAGCTCAATGCAGTGCGATACAATGCGCAGAAATGTGTGGTGATCTCAGATGACCTCAGATGACCTTAGTGAGGTCACTCAGCAAAAATGTCAGCGATGACACTTAGCATAGCTTCAACTACACGCCACAACCGTTGTGAGGTCATTCTGAGGGGAAATATGTAACCAGGAAGCATTTGTATATTTTACCATAGCCTTATAATGGGGAAGCCATGTCCATGACCTGACCTCGGGTCAATGCTCTGAAGAAAACGAAATATATATTATGATCCCTGATGAGTTCATGACGTGTTATAAGTTTGAAATCAATCGCCAAATTATTGTGGAAGTTATGCCACCTAGAACTCCGAGGGAGGTTAGGTCACTTCGCCTGACCTGCTGACCTGACCTTAGATGATCCAGGGTTAAAAATGTATGAGGATATGCGGAAAAGACGAAGGAGCAGCCATGCGAGGTTTGGCCTTGCTAACCCGATTAGTATGGCGGTAAATTAGGAAAAACCGCAGAGTGCAGATATCTGCCCCCCCTGACGTGCGCGTGTTAATCATAGAAGTACCTCATCGAATACGTCGAAACTTTATCAATGCCATGTGCCGCGAAAAAAATATCAGCAGCATGCATATGCCACAAACCAGTGCGTGCCCGTCCACCATGTTGCAGATGAAAGGAAATCATGCTTCTAAACAGCCCTGTACAAATATTGTTCCTAGACCTTTGAGCCTAAAGTGTATGAATATGTATGTGTGTATGTGTACGCGTTTGGTTGTAAAGAAAACAATTAGTTGGAATTGCGAAATTTGGTGTCATTCAAAATTAGTTCAATCGTGTTCGCCATGTCGTTGCTCGTCTGAACTTAAGACCTTCCCAAAGTGCACCATGTCGAACGGCAGCCTTAAAGCATGCGGGCGCATTTTGCGTCCCAATCTATGACCGGCAAAACGACGACGTCGTCACTTTATCAGAGTGCAGTCGGCTGTTGCGGCCGTGTTCCCCTAACGGCCGTCACGGTGGTATTTCACGGAACTGGCAGGCAACACGGGCCTGGCATCAGGCCACCCACGGCCGTTCACCCCCCCTCCATTCATCGATTGCCCCATCGGGTGTCACCACGTCGCACGTCCGACGTCAGGTCAGTCTGCCGAGCCACAGCCTGACGTAACGTGGAGCACGCTGAGGTGTGTTATCGTGGCCTACGTCCCCGTGCGGTACCACGGCCCACGTCCCGGCGCGGTACCGCGGCCTACGTCCCCGTGCGGTACCACGGCCCACGTCCCGGCGCGGTACTGCTGCCCACGTCCCCGTGCGGTACCACGGCCTACGTCCTCGCGCGGTACCGCGGCCTACGTCCTCGCGCGGTACCGCGGCCCACGTCCTCGCGCGGTACCGCGGCCTACGTCCTCGCGCGGTACCGCGGCCCACGTCCTCGCGCGGTACCGCAGCCTACGTCCTCGCGCGGTACCGTGGCCTACGTCCCCGTGTGGTACCGCGGCCCACGTCCCCGTGTGGTACCGCAGCCCACGTCCTCGCGCGGTACCGCAGCCTACGTCCTCGCGCGGTACCGCGGCCTACGTCCCGTGTGGTACCGCGGCCCACGTCCCCGTGTGGTACCGCGGCCCACGTCCCCGTGTGGTAACGCGGCCTACGTCCCCGTGTGGTACCGCGGCCCACGTCCCCGTGTGGTACCGCAGCCTACGTCCTCGCGCGGTACCGCAGCCTACGTCCTCGCGCGGTACCGCGACCTACGTCCCCGTGTGGTACCGCGGCCCACGTCCCCGTGTGGTACCGCGGCCCACGTCCCCGTGTGGTAACGCGGCCCACGTCCTCGCGCGGTACCGCAGCCTACGTCCTCGCGCGGTACCGCGACCTACGTCCCCGTGTGGTACCGCGGCCTACGTCCCGTGTGGTACCGTGGCCTACGTCCCCGTGTGGTACCGTGGCCTACGTCCCCGTGTGGTACCGCGGCCCACGTCCCCGTGTGGTACCGCGGCCCACGTCCCCGTGTGGTAACGCGGCCCACGTCCCCGTGTGGTAACGCGGCCTACGTCCCCGTGTGGTACCGCGGCCTACGTCCCCGTGTGGTACCGCGGCCCACGTCCCCGTGTGGTACCGCGGCCTACGTCCCCGTGTGGTACCGCGGCCCACGTCCTCGCGCGGTACCGCTGCCAGCCACGACCCATGTTTCCGTGTCGTACCGCGGCCCACGTCCCCGTGTGGTACCGCAGCCCACGTCCCCGTGTGGTACCGCGGCCCACGTCCCCGTGTGGTACCGTGGCCCACGTTCCCGTGTGGTACCGCGGCCCACGTCCCCGTGTGGTAACGCGGCCCACGTCCCCGTGTGGTAACGCGGCCTACGTCCCCGTGTGGTACCGCGGCCTACGTCCCCGTGTGGTACCGCGGCCCACGTCCCCGTGTGGTACCGCGGCCCACGTCCCCGTGTGGTAACGCGGCCCACGTCCCCGTGTGGTAACGCGGCCTACGTCCCCGTGTGGTACCGCGGCCTACGTCCCCGTGTGGTACCGCGGCCCACGTCCCCGTGTGGTACCGCGGCCTACGTCCCCGTGTGGTACCGCGGCCCACGTCCTCGCGCGGTACCGCTGCCAGCCACGACCCATGTTTCCGTGTCGTACCGCGGCCCACGTCCCCGTGTGGTAACGCGGCCTACGTCCCCGTGTGGTACCGCGGCCTACGTCCCCGTGTGGTACCGCGGCCCACGTCCCCGTGTGGTACCGCGGCCCACGTCCCCGTGTGGTACCGCAGCCCACGTCCCCGTGTGGTACCGCGGCCCACGTCCCCGTGTGGTACCGCGGCCTACGTCCCCGTGTGGTACCGCGGCCCACGTCCCCGTGTGGTACCGCAGCCCACGTCCCCGTGTGGTACCGCTGCCCACGTCCCCGTGTGGTACCGCTGCCCACGTCCCCGTGTGGTACCGCGGCCCACGTCCCCGTGTGGTACCACGGCCCACGTCCCGTGTGGTACCGCGGCCCACGTCCCCGTGTGGTACCACGGCCTACGTCCCCGTGTGGTACCGCAGCCCACGTCCCCGTGTGGTACCGCGGCCCACGTCCCCGTGTGGTACCGCGGCCCACGTCCTCGCGCGGTACCGCGGCCCACGTCCCCGTGTGGTACCGCGGCCCACGTCCCCGTGTGGTACCGCAGCCCACGTCCTCGCGCGGTACCGCGGCCCACGTCCCCGTGTGGTACCGCTGCCCACGTTCCCGTGTGGTACCGCGGCCCACGTCCCCGTGTGGTACCGCGGCCTACGTCCCCGTGTGGTAACGCGGCCTACGTCCCCGTGTGGTACCGCAGCCCACGTCCTCGCGCGGTACCGCGGCCCACGTCCCCGTGTGGTACCGCTGCCCACGTTCCCGTGTGGTACCGCGGCCCACGTCCCCGTGTGGTAACGCGGCCTACGTCCCCGTGTGGTACCGCTGCCCACGTCCCCGTGTGGTAACGCGGCCTACGTCCCGTGTGGTACCGCGGCCCACGTCCCCGTGTGGTACCGCTGCCCACGTCCCCGTGTGGTACCGCTGCCTACGTCCCCGTGTGGTACCGCAGCCTACGTCCCCGTGTGGTACCGCGGCCCACGTCCCCGTGTGGTACCGCAGCCTACGTCCCCGTGTGGTACCGCAGCCCACGTCCCCGTGTGGTACCGCAGCCTACGTCCCCGTGTGGTACCGCAGCCCACGTCCCCGTGTGGTACCGCAGCCTACGTCCCCGTGTGGTACCGCAGCCCACGTCCCCGTGTGGTACCGCGGCCCACGTCCCCGTGTGGTACCGCAGCCTACGTCCCCGTGTGGTACCGCGGCCTACGTCCCCGTGTGGTACCGCGGCCCACGTCCCCGTGTGGTACCGCAGCCCACGTCCCCGTGTGGTACCGCAGCCCACGTCCCCGTGTGGTACCGCAGCCTACGTCCCCGTGTGGTACCGCGGCCCACGTCCCCGTGTGTCCCGCGGCCTACGTCCCCGTGTGGTACCGCGCCCACGTCCCCGTGTGGTACCGCGGCCCACGTCCCCGTGTGGTACCGCGGCCCACGTCCCCGTGTGGTACCGCGGCCTACGTCCCCGTGTGGTACCGCGGCCTACGTCCCCGTGTGGTACCGCAGCCTACGTCCCCGTGTGGTACCGCAGCCTACGTCCCCGTGTGGTACCGCAGCCTACGTCCCCGTGTGGTACCGCGGCCCACGTCCCCGTGTGGTACCGCGGCCCACGTCCCGTGTGGTACCGCGGCCCACGTCCCCGTGTGGTACCGCGGCCTACGTCCCCGTGTGGTACCGCGGCCCACGTCCCCGTGTGGTACCGCGGCCCACGTCCCCGTGTGGTACCGCGGCCACGTGTGGTACCGCGGCCTACGTCCCCGTGTGGTACCGCGGCCTACGTCCCCGTGTGGTACCGCAGCCTACGTCCCCGTGTGGTACCGCAGCCTACGTCCCCGTGTGGTACCGCGGCCCACGTCCCCGTGTGGTACCGCGGCCCACGTCCCGTGTGGTACCGCGGCCTACGTCCCCGTGTGGTACCGCGGCCTACGTCCCCGTGTGGTACCGCGGCCTACGTCCCCGTGTGGTACCGCGGCCCACGTCCCCGTGTGGTACCGCGGCCCACGTCCCCGTGTGGTACCGCGGCCCACGTCCCCGTGTGGTACCGCGGCCCACGTCCCCGTGTGGTACCGCGGCCCACGTCCCCGTGTGGTACCGCGGCCTACGTCCCCGTGTGGTACCGCGGCCCACGTCCCCGTGTGGTACCGCGGCCCACGTCCCCGTGTGGTACCGCGGCCCACGTCCCCGTGTGGTACCGCAGCCCACGTCCCCGTGTGGTACCGCAGCCCACGTCCCCGTGTGCGGCGCCCACGTCCCCGTGTGGTACCGCGGCCCACGTCCCCCGTGTGGTACCGCGGCCCACGTCCCCGTGTGGTACCGCGGCCCACGTCCCGTGTGGTACCGCGGCCCACGTCCCCGTGTGGTACCGCGGCCCACGTCCCCGTGTGGTACCGCGGCCCACGTCCCCGTGTGGTACCGCGGCCCACGTCCCGTGTGGTACCGCGGCCCACGTCCCCGTGTGGTACCGCGGCCTACGTCCCCGTGTGGTACCGTGGCCCACGTCCCCGTGTGGTACCGTGGCCCACGTCCCCGTGTGGTACCGTGGCCCACGTCCCCGTGTGGTACAGCAGCCTACGTCCCCGTGTGGTACCGTGGCCCACGTCCCCGTGTGGTACCGTGGCCCACGTCCCCGTGTGGTACCGCAGCCCACGTCCCCGTGCGGTACCACGGCCTACGTTCCCGTGTGGTACCACGGCCCACGTCCCCGTGTGGTACCACGGCCCACGTCTCGTGTGGTACCGCGGCCCACGTCCCCGTGCGGTACCGCGGCCTACGTCCCCGTGCGGTACCGCGGCCTACGTCCCCGTGTGGTACCGCAGCCCACGTCCCCGTGTGGTACCGCAGCCCACGTCCCGTGTGATACCGCGGCCTACGTCCCCGTGTGGTACCGCGGCCCACGTCCCCGTGTGGTAACGCGGCCTACGTCCCCGTGTGGTACCGCGGCCCACGTCCCCGTGCGGTACCGCGGCCTACGTCCCCGTGCGGTACCGCGGCCTACGTCCCCGTGTGGTACCGCAGCCCACGTCCCCGTGTGGTACCGCAGCCCACGTCCCGTGTGATACCGCGGCCCACGTCCCCGTGTGGTACCGTGGCCCACGTCCCCGTGTGGTACAGCAGCCTACGTCCCCGTGTGGTACCGTGGCCCACGTCCCCGTGTGGTACCGCGGCCTACGTCCCCGCGCGGTACCGCTGCCAGCCACGACCCATGTTCCCGTACCGTACCGCGGCCCACGTCCCCGCGCGGTACCAGCGCTGCCCTCAGAGTTAATTCGATATTTACCTATTGCGCGTACCAACGTTGAATCGGAAAGAATGAACCAAACTAGTTGTATAGTGCGACAGTGCGATAGTATAGTTCAAGTGCTTTGGACTCACATTCATATCGATATAGGAAGGTAGGTAGAATGGTCCACGCTTTTTGCGATTCCCTTTTAGGTTCTTGCTTGTCCTCACACGCACTGTTTCCTCTCACTGTCAAGAAAATCTCGTGGTAGACGCGCCCGGCTGTCGAGGATGCCATAAAGCTATTGTGGATGTCGCCCAGCTGTCTTGGATGTCCCCTGCCTACGAACGTGGAAGTCTGCCACTGTTGTGAATGTCGCACAGCTACTGTGTATGTCACCCAGCTGTCGTGGATGGTGACACAGCTGTCGTGGATGTCGCCCAGCCGTTGTAGATGACACCCGGCCGCGGATATGGATATTATTATTGGCTGCAGTGACGACATGGGGAGATGCATGGCTTACGGCCTCCATGACACTGTTTCCCATTGTGTGATTAAGGACCGTGGTTCGATTCATGTCACCTCAATGAAATGTGTGCTGTCTGGAGACGCACTGTTGGATAGGGCCAAAGCTGAGTACGACTTTCTGGCAACCTTCACACTCAGTTCAGTCCGTCCTTGTGCGCAAGGAAATTCCAACTTCTTCCCCGTCCATCGAAGTTGTTTGGCTTCACATTTGCGAATCGCTTGAACCAGGCTCAGAAGAGGTGATTACTCCGAAACTTGGTAACTTATATCTGCCGAAAGAGAGGGGGTGTGAAAGAGAGAGAGAGAGAGAGAGAGAGAGAGAGAGAGAGAGAGATAAAGAGAGCAAAAGAGAGAAAGGCAGAGACATGTAGGCAGACAGGAAGACAGACAGGTAGAAAGGCAGAAAGACAGGGAGACAGACAGGGAGCAACGTCAGAAGACTGATGGATGTATTTGTGTCCCAAAGGATCGCATACTAGCATGCCATCCCATTGACTGGGAGTTCAGATTAAACACTACAGGACAATATTGCTTTGTCAAATGCATGTGCGCCTGTGAGCTATCGGTGTGGGTACGCAGAACGGCGTACAATGAGCCTTGATGAGCATTCCGATGTGGCGTGAAGTCCTTTGGCAGACTGCTTAGGATTGCACTTGTCGGCTCGCTGCCGTACAGAACGGAGATTAGACAACGCATCGCGAATTGTGCATCGCATCGCCACCATAGCATCGTGAAGGATAGAGATTGGAAACACCGAAATGGCTGGCCAAGTGCGTGGAAATAGTCCGTGTGTACTGCAATGTTTCAACGGACCACCACAAGTCTTCTCCTGACATCAATAACACGCGCACGTCCTGGGGCAGATATCTTCCCCATCCAGTTTTTCCTCATTTGCCGCCAAACTAATCGGGTTAGCAAGGCCAAACCTCGCATAGCTGTTCATTGGTCTTTTCCGCATATCCTGATACATTTGCATTCCTGGGTCATCTCAGGTCAGGTCACCAGGTCAGGCGAAATGGCCAAACCACACTCGGAGTTCTAGGTGGCGTAACTTCCACAATAATTGGGCGATTGATTTCAAAATTATAATATGTCATGATCTCATCGGGAACCATAATATGTATATTGGGTTTTTTCGTAGCATTGACCTTAGGTCAGGTCGCGGTCATGGCTTCCCCATTACAGGGCTATGATAAAATATACAAATATTTCCTGGTTACATATTTTCGCTCGGAATGACCTCACAACGGTTGTGGCATGTAGATGGAAGCTATGCTCAGTGGTACCACTGACATTCTTGCTCAATGAGCTCACCAAGGTCTCTGAGGTCACCAGAGATCACTACACATTTATGTGCATTATATCGCACTGCATTGAGCTAGAAGGCTGAAATTACCGTCATTGTGCTTGTATCACCTATACGTGTCGATTGATACATTACATGACCTCCATAGGCGACTTAATGACCTTGACCTGAGGTCATGACTTCATGGCCTTGACCTGAGGTTTGGTTAACCTGACCTTAAATTACACCGCCTATTGTTGGTAGCGCATTTCAAGGACTGTCGAATGGCGTTCGCCGTTTGTTTCTATCTGTTACTGGTGCTGATATATGTGTCAACATCCGAGTCCCACCTGATCTGGTCGAATTTGACCTATGATGGCCCAGTGACCTGAATGTTGATCTGAGAAAAATGACTGAAAAGCTTTTGATAGAGCGCGTCACCCGCTATCCAACGCCGTTTTCCGTTTGTCGCTAGCTAGCATAGTTCCAGAGATCTTAGGGGGGCAGACATCTGCCCCCTCCCCGGACATGCGAAGTTGGCGCGGACCGCCGGACGTGCGAGTGATAAGGCACAAATGTCATCCTGTACAAGTTCAATATCCCGTTCGTTTGTGCGAGCATACCGTATGGTGATTTCCCTGCATTATTTCGGATTTCACCCCGGTCTAGGTCGTCGCCGGGGATCTCATTCGTACGGCAGGGAGACAACTACTGCAGAGAACTAACTTCTTTTGCAAGTGGTGCCAAAAGTTTGTGACCAATCACGGACATTCTCGACACATCGCAGATTATTTGTGGCTGTCAGGGCAACTTTTTATTGAAGGGAATCCCCCTCCACTCCTTGGATTGTGTATCGATCGTGAACCGGCGCATTAACAACAACTAAAGCGGTCTCTTACTGCAGTGCTTCCGATGGAAACCAAGAGTGAAACAAATGTGCAACATGGTGCTTAGTGTGATAAACGTAGGCTCATATTCTTTCGAGATAATTAATTTACATTATTTTCAGAAACTGCGCATGCTCAGCTTTGTTTCATTCTGAGCATTTCTTGCCTATGAGACAGATGGAACAAATAAATGCCGGCATAGTAGGGTTTTGTTAATGTATTGATATGCCAAGCGGAGACGGAGCAAGTCTTCTACAGGCGGGTGGGCAGGGACGAAGCAAATCCACTACAGGCGGGTGGGCAAGGACTAAACAAATCTGCTGCAAGCGAATGGGCGGGGACGGAACTGAAAAAACAACATTGGCAGGAATCAGCAATACTCATCAATTCGAAACACATTGAAAGAGAGTGCCTAAAAATGGTCCCCAGTTCAAGTCTGTAATTGGCTATTCAATGCATTTTGAGCTGCTGACCGCCAGCTAACAGATATGGCATGGACGTGTGGAGCATTTTCAAAGCGTATTACGCTTTGTCCATGCACATCTTATACTTCTTTCCAGTTGCACCATATCATGCTTCCATGGCATGGTATTCGCCTGTAGGAGGCTCGTAAAGCGGGATTCGTAAACATAAGAATCATGAACGTGACGTTTGTGAACTTAAAGTTGGTAAAGATGAAATTCGCTAGCATTCAGTTCGCAAACATGAGGCTCGTGACATAAAGTACACGAGCATAATTTGTGTCAGCATAATATTGGCATGTACACGACATTCGTAAACATGAAGCTCCCAAGGATCAGATTGAATGTTCAAGCATAAAATATTGATGAGGAGCTTTTTGATGTTTGAAGATGGGTTGGCGGGCGGCCTCTATCTGTCAGCGGTGTTCGTATTGGAACCAGTAATAACATCTACATCCATTTCCAAGCTTCTGCAGTGGAGTTTACACTACAACCAGAGAGCATAATATGATACTAATAAAATTAACTTGATTTTTTATGCATTCCCAAAGTCTATAAATTGGAGATACTAGCGCCTGGAAAACCCTTATGGGCCAGTGCTGTTGTTTCATAAAAATTGCTGAATTCAGAAGGCAGCTTTGGGAATATGGAATTCAACTGATGTCCTTGTTATTTGCTTTTTAGAGGAAGAGTTGTGCACCTGCCCTGAAGCTGTTGCAAACACTTCCTTTCAAAGGCGCTTCTTGTAATTGCTCCGTGTGCATGAGCAGGTCAGCCGTAAACTGAAATTTCCAATCTGGCCGATTCGCAAAAGTTTCGGTCGCGCGGCCGGTTTGCAAGAGCAAATCAACCACCTAACCGGATTTTCGCGATTTGACGGCTGACGAAATGTAGTGAAACGTTTCGAATATTTGGCGCACTTTTGCGCTTCTTACACACCTGCTTCGAGCAACGGCGTGCACAGGCACAAGGTATCACCTATGATCCATGTCGTAAGATGGTGTTGGGCAGAGATATAGACAAGATGTGAATTCGAAGGATTTACGTAGCCGATGACACGTTATCGATGACAACATAGCCCGTTCTTTTTCCAGAATCAAACGGTGCATTGTTTCCGGGCCAGACTATGCTCTATAGTATAAGTTCTACACTATGTAATGGGGCATTGTCCCAGACGGCCTTGTTCCGGACTGTGTAATTGTCAAATAAACAGGGTAAATCAGGTTCACTATGTAATCCAGGAGATAAATCAGTAAAGCCCAAAGCTGTCACAATTCCGCCAATTAAACACTCCGCCAAATGGTAAAACTCATGGTTGGGGCAAGGACTAATAATGTGACGTCTCAGCGCAGATTTCAGCTGTTACATGTCTGACTTTTGTGTTTGAGAGCCAGGGTCGCAAATATAATTAAAAACAAGACGTTTATTTTTCATAGTTACCCTAAACTTACTCAAAACGTAGCACAGAAAAGCCTCAAGAAGTGCCATGACATCTGTAGCCGTACCGTTTCATGATTGGCGCTGATCGCAAACTTTCACCTACCAAAGCGTAAATTCGCGTTTTGCTTTTCGCATGTTTTTCTACGCAAATGCCCGTGTACAAGAGCATTATTTTCGCAAGTTTTCCTGATCGCATCGTATTCGGAAGTTTCGCCGCTCACGTAAACGGGGTAAATGTGACAGTTACGAAGGCTCCTCATATCCGGGGAGATGCCAAGTGGATGTTTGCCGTAGCTGTTTGCCTGGATTAGTGGATGTTCGCCTGATAAAAAATGTGATGATGTTGAAGGGGAGCCATGAAGCATTTTGGAGGTATTAACATTGAAGGGGAGCTGGCCCTGCAAAGGTATATAGCACGACGCACGTGCTAGGATTGATCACTTCATATTTAATAGCAAAACCTACCGCTCTGCTGTGTCTAATCAAGATCTTCCCCAGCCACAGTGAGGTCAGCCATTTGTGCCCAGCTGATCAGGGATCGGCGCTCCCTATGGTTGCCACAGCCGCTCAGAAAAGTGGTGTGGAAGCACGAAGGTGCTTTCGGTGGCTCCATCCGATTCGTCGTGCATGGAAAGGAGCTCGGAATGCTGCAGCTCATTTCCTGAGATGAAGCTGTTACGATAATTGGAAAAATATTGAGTGGCAGTTCCAATGAGTAACGTTGAGGGAGGGGCTGTGAGATATTTATGGGATGTGCAGAAACGCAACGAATCCAGAAAATCACACACATTGTCACAAAATATTGCATGAACACGACCTATCTTCATATTCAAAGAAATTGTCACAAGTCCAACTGAGCATCGGCCACTCTATGATGCGCGCCACCACATCTTCCCCCAGCCCTACAGATAAATTGTCTCAACAGCGACAGCACCACCAATCATCAAAGGATGGCTAGGGCGCCCCTACCCAGTTTCTTTGTCTTGACCCCTACATCAATTGAAGAATACTGGCTAAAAATTAAGCATCGTCAGAACCAATGACTGAGGCAGACAGAGCATTGATCATTGTCCAGGTCCTGGCTGCAGCTCTGCTTCCGGACGTGTTTTGTGCGTTGTTTGAACATCCAATTTAGTAGTCAGCCCGCACACCTGTTGTTTGTGTGCAGCCTCTGCAGGAGAAAACCGGCACGTCGCCCTGTTGAAATTTCGCAAATCTCGCCAGAACTTGGAGCAGAGAGACAAAGAGGGAAAGAGAGAGAGAAAGAGAGAGAGAAAAAAAGAAACAAAAAGAGAGAGTGAGAAATACAGATAGAGAGAGGGTGATAGAGAGAAGAAGAAAACAAAGAGGGAAAGATAAAAAAAGACAACGAAAAAGAGAAAAAAAGAGAAAGAGAGAAAGAGGGAAAAGAGAATTAGATAAATAGAGAAACAGAGAAAAAGAGAAGAAGATAAACGGAGATAGAGAGGGAGAGCACAGGAGAACAGAAATTGCGCCATCACCAGGCAGACGGACTCTGCCGACTTTTGTTTGTTTTATTGCAAATTACATTTCGGTTATTCAGGCTATTATGTGCCCTGAAGGAAACATAGACGAAACAAAATAATACTTTTTTATAATTCAGCCAATCAAATATGAGAATAGGTTTGTTTTGCGAAGAAAACCAAGTTTAGTTCGATAAGAAGTTTGCGTTTCATTTGCCAAAAGTGTACACAACGAAAAGGGGATTTTGTGTGCCCGGCCGTGGGCGGTCAGCGTTTTTCGAAAGCATTGTTATTCCTGGTGGTGTAAGAAGATATGTGTGACTGAAGGTTGGTGTTTCATAATAGGCATGAAAGCCGAGGTGAAGCTGTATAAAGAAATCGAGTATGAGAAATGTATCACTAATACGGAGCCGCGGTGGGGTTTTTTATCGAACCGGTTGTTTGAGAATATGATATTCATGGATCAATGACAGGTTTGATGAATTTTAATTCTGTATGAGTACTATTTTTAGTCGATTATTGGTTCCAAAGTACTCAATGTTCTGCCGTATTTATGCAATGCATTCAACATGTGGCGCAACTTGTGTGATATGTGGTAAGTGTAATGATTCTTTCGCCAGTTCATTTGCTTCCTCTTTTCCTGAGATGCCGCAGTGACTAGGCACCCACAGGAAATGAACCGTCACGCTCATCAGATGACGCGCTTCATACGTGTTACAAAAATGAAAATATGGCAATGGTGCGAAGATGAAAGTGAGGAAGGTGATTGAAGAAAAAATTTGTTGTCGGAACAAGCGTCAACGCTGCACATGGAGTGACAGGAAGTTATTGCGAATACGACGGAGGGCAAGGAGGATGGCATGTGATTCAGCGATTAAAATTCAGGCTCCGTTTCGTACGTGATGTTTTTGTATGCTCCCGAAACAATGGTATTTCCTGTAAGGTTGACATTTTTGGAACCGCTGGTAAAAAGGAACAAGACGATGACGAGTACGCGATTGGTGAAATGTGTGTTTGACGTATTCTGGGTAAAGCTGTGACTGTAGTGGTGATCAGATAATAATGTGCCATTCGACCATCTGCCACAGTGGTGTAGTTGATGGGGGAAGAGCAGTTATGTGTGTAATGTTGTATTGAAATTGTGTAGAAAATGTTTTGGCGTGTGAGGCTGGTTGGTTTTTCGGCTAGACTTACATAATAATGGTGTAAATTTGAAGAATAAGAATTCAAGGACTTCTGTGTGGGATGGTGCACGTAAAGACAGTTTTGGAGGCATGCCGGTGTCTGTTGTACTCCCCGGATACCTAGTGGGGTAATTTCTGCGTCAGATTATAGAGAAATTATGGGGGATGTAGTCATTGCACCAAGTGCTATGCGGACGCGCTTAATTCGAATTGTGTCCAAAGTTTTCAAGAAGGGGTTGCTGGCACTAGCATAAGTTACCGAGCCATCTTACATGATGGGCGAAACTAAGGATTTGTCGATGTGGAGGTTCCACATGTCGATGTCGATTGACATATTGACATCCGCCTATGGATGTCGATAGGCTCCACGTGATGAAGACGTGATTCATTGAAATTGTGAAGTTAATTCAGTTAAGTTATAATTCCGCAGTTGATTGACGGTAAGCAGACGTGGTCAGTTGAGGAAATTCCACGTCGGAGTCCGGTGGCGAGCTGGATCAAAGTCTTTCTTTCGTAGTTTCCCGATCGTGGGAAAAAGGCACCCTACCTAATGAAGCCTACAGGAAATCAAAGAACACACAGAAACACTGGGAACAAAGGCACGACTGAGGCGAAAACTACGTGGGGTGATGGGTGAAACGAACGAAAATGGAGGTGACGGCTGTCACCCCACTAGAAATTGACAAATGCGCACAAACTCCGAGGGAACAAAACGAAACTCTCCTAAAACGCGCGTGGGATGGCGGGGTGCGTCACGCGTACAGACTTTCTGGATGACAATCAACGGCCCAATGGTCTGCCGGCTGGATGTAAACAAGCTCAGATTTGCGCGGGAAGGCTACGCGCGTTTAGATGTGGTCATGATGGTGAAGATAACACCACATGTTGATGCCAAGCCGTAAAACCATCCGCGCATGCTGATATCTGTTGCGGGTTTCTTTTCGCTTGGTAATAAATCTGGCTGGAAAGGAACACGCAGTATTTCAAGCGAAAATAAAGGAATGAATACACACGGGTAGACTAACCGCCGGTGATAGACGGGGCGGACGATTCTAAGACTCTCGGGGCCGCACGAAGTGTAGATCAAGTGCATGTGGAATTTGGGCCAGCTGCGGTGATATTTTAACCCCGTGCCGTCTGGCGTTGTTGGCGACCACGACGATTGGGGGACTGGCCACTGAGATTTCAGGACCTAACAGATGGGTCTGATGATTTCCATCACCCACTAGCTCATACTGGTCATTCCTGTCACCGCATACTGCCTTCACCAATGTCCATTTACCCGTATCATATGACGTCATAATTTGCATCACATTTCGAACGAGTGGCGAAGGAAACTATTCAGCCCGTTACCTTGCATCCTAATTATTGTTGTTGAGGTGCAAACTAGGCGAAACATTGATTCTATGGCTAATTTTTTGCTTTAAATGCGCTGTAGTGCACGCATTTGCACTATGCTTAGCATCGGATCATCTTTTATCTTCAAGTTCTTTCACTTTTCGCACCATTATGTTGAAGATTGTTGCCATGTTAAGAATTCCGGATATGGTAAAACTTTTTAGATTACAAAACGCCTCGAGGAGTGAGGTGGTTGGGAGTGATAGTACCGAACTCTCCCTCCTGTCTTCACATTTGCAATTGTTTGGGTGACGGTCAGGAGAAAAGGGGCCTTGGTTCCCGCGTAGCGGCTTCCAGGGGCCTACGAAGGCCAAAAGGGGAGAGCGAGTCACTTTTTGGGTTGGTCCCTTCTATGCAAAGCCATGAGGTTGGTGCTAAGCTTTTCAAGAGCGTAGGGGCCACACCCCCTCCCTCGTGTTCCAACACACTATGCATGGTGGAGTTAGCAACGCGGACATATCTGAGAAGGCGACTTTAAGACATGTCTTGGCAGGCATTGCCATAGGTCTGACTTTAGAATTTGTAAAGTTGGTGCACTAGCTGGCGCAGGTTGGTCTGGGAGGACAACTTCCTCCTCAAAGCAGGGCTTAGCGTTTTCTTCAACATGAACAAGTATGCCTAAATTATACGCCTACTTTCAACATTAACATGTTGAAATTTATGTTAACTATATTCGACTTCCAACTACCCCATCACCCGTACAATTTAAACAAACAGCATGGTTCAACAAGTATGCCTAAATTATAGGCTGCTTGAATGCAAAGTACTAGCTCAAGCCAGCAATATACTTCTTGCAAGGCTGTACGCATAATAAAAGCCACACGTTGGCACATTGCTTGATAGCTTGAGGCATCGGGGACAACCTGGCTCTAACCAAAGATTGCGTCGCTTGAGCGTCTCCTGGTTACATTTACCAGTTTTATATTACATTTAGTTGCATTAGAATATACTAATATAGGATACTAATAAGGTGCAAGAAGATACTAGAACAAATAGCAACTCGTGCTAAGGTAGCCTATAAAAAGAACATCATAGCGCGAAAAAAAAAAGATTTATTCGCGCAAGAACAGCAAAAATAAGCCCTTCTGATGGCATTTAAATGAGCCCAAGTACAAAACGAGTATGTCAACATTATAACAAACAATGAATGGACTCCTGTTGTTGGTTGTATATTTAGCCAAGACCAATCGTTCCTTGCATTTGCATTTTATGCACTTTTACCAATCGTTCCTCGCACTTCTTTTGTAACAGGTAGGCAAAGTTTATGATTTCTGGAAGTAGTTACCATGGTGACTACCCAACACACGGACAGGACTGGAGGCTGACAGACAGCCGGACGGAACTGACAGACAGCTGAATTTTTATTCCCAAAATTTACACGGCGAGATTCTGAGAGAAAATCAAGTGACAGTCATCGCCTGAACAAAAGCGTTTGTTTTTTCGCTCTTGCACAACGTGGAAGCTCGAGTTGAAGAGCTGACGGTCGATCAAAGGCTACAGAAAATCCGACCAGCAGGATAATATAAATGGCACGTAGGATCACAGACACGCCAGCGTTTCAGACTGAGCACCAAAGCGAATGCAATTAGTGATCGATAGTATGGCGTGGATACGATATAAATAGTCCCAGCGAGGGATGGGATGGCTATCTCAGCCAGGGTCGAGATCACTGGCGCCACCGACAAGGAGTGTTGTTACCTCGCTGACAGAAACTGCAGGTGCTCGGATCATGTATCGCAGAACTACAGTGGATTCTGGGACCCCGTGCGATAGAACTGCAGTGGGCCCTGGGACCGTGCGTGGTGGTAGTGGTGGTGGTGTTGGTGTTGGTGGTGGTAGTGGTGGTGGTGGTGGTGGTGGTAGTGGTCGTGTGATGGTGGTGGTGGTGGTGGTGGTGGTGTTGATGGTGGTGACGGGTAGCGGGATGTGGTGGAGGTGGTGGTTAGGTGATGGTAGTGGTGATAGTGGTGGTAGTAGTGGCGAGTGGTGGTGGTAGTGGTGGTAGTAGTGGCGAGTGGTGGTGACAGTGGTGGTAGTAGTGGCGAGTGGTGGTGACAGTGGTGATAGTAGTGGCGAGTGGTGGTGACAGTGGTGATAGTAGTGGTGAGTGGCTGTGGTAGCGGTGGTAGTAGTAGCGAGTGGTGGTGACAGTGGTGGTAGTAGTGGCGAGTGGTGGTGACAGTGGTGATAGTAGTGGCGAGTGGTGGTGACAGTGGTGATAGTAGTGGTGAGTGGCTGTGGTAGCGGTGGTAAAGTAGCGAGTGGTGGTGACAGTGGTGGTAGTAGTGGCGAGTGGTGGTGACAGTGGTGATAGTAGTGGCGAGTGGTGGTGACAGTGGTGATAGTAGTGGTGAGTGGCTGTGGTAGCGGTGGTAGTAGTGGCGAGTGGTGGTGACAGTGGTGGTAGTAGTGGCGAGTGGTGGTGGTAGTGGTGGTAGTAGTGGCGAGTGGTGGTGATAGTGGTGGTAGTAGTGGCGAGTGGTGGTGACAGTGGTGGTAGTAGTGGCGAGTGGTGGTGGTAGTGGTGGTAGTAGTGGCGAGTGGTGGTGGTAGTGGTGGTAGTAGTGGTGAGTGGCTGTGGTAGCGGTGGTAGTAGTAGCGAGTGGTGGTGACAGTGGTGGTAGTAGTGGCGAGTGGTGGTGACAGTGGTGGTAGTAGTGGTGAGGGGTGCTGGTAGCGGTGGTAGTAGTGGCGAGTGGTGGTGGCAGTGGTGGTAGTAGTGGCGGGTGGTGGTGACAGTGGTGGTAGTAGTGGCGAGTGGTGGTGGTAGTGGTGGTAGTAGTGGTGAGTGGCTGTGGTAGCGGTGGTAGTAGTAGCGAGTGGTGGTGACAGTGGTGGTAGTAGTGGCGAGTGGTGGTGGCAGTGGTGGTAGTAGTGGCGAGGGGTGCTGGTAGCGGTGGTAGTAGTGGCGAGTGGTGGTGGCAGTGGTGGTAGTAGTGGCGGGTGGTGGTGACAGTGGTGGTAGTAGTGGCGAGTGGTGGTGACAGTGGTGGTAGTAGTGGCGAGTGGTGGTGGCAGTGGTGGTAGTAGTGGCGGGTGGTGGTGACAGTGGTGGTAGTAGTGGCGAGTGGTGGTGGTAGTGGTGGTAGTAGTGGCGAGTGGTGGTGACAGTGGTGGTAGTAGTGGCGAGTGGTGGTGACAGTGGTGGTAGTAGTGGCGAGTGGTGGTGGCAGTGGTGGTAGTAGTGGCGAGTGGTGGTGGTAGTGGTGGTAGTAGTGGCGAGTGGTGGTGGCAGTGGTGGTAGTAGTGGTGAGTGGCTGTGGTAGTGGTGGTAGTAGTGGCGAGTGGTGGTGACAGTGGTGGTAGTAGTGGCGAGGGGTGGTAGCGGTGGTAGTAGTGGCGAGTGATAGTGACAGTGGTGGTAGTAGTGGCGAGGGGTGGTGGTAGTGGTGGTAGTAGTGGCGAGTGGTGGTGGCAGTGGTGGTAGTATTGGCGGGTGGTGGTGACAGTGGTGGTAGTAGTGGTGAGGGGTGGTGGTAGCGGTGGTAGTAGTGGCGAGTGATGGTGACATTGGTGGTAGTAGTGGCGAGGGGTGGTGCTAGTGGTGGTAGTAGTGGCGAGTGGTGGTAGTAATGGCGAGTGGTGGTGGCAGTGGTGGTAGTATTGGCGGGTGGTGGTGACAGTGGTGGTAGTAGTGGTGAGTGGTAGTGGTAGTGGTGGTAGTAGTGGCGAGTGGTGGTGACAGTGGTGGTAGTAGTGGTGAGGGGTGGTGGTAGCGGTGGTAATTGTGGCGAGTGGTGATGGTAGCTGTGGCGGTGACGGCGCACCGATGAGACTGCTGCCGAGTTCACGCAAAACGACATTGCACGTAGCGACACCGTCCGGGGCTCTCCGTCCAAAAGTGCGCCGTATCACACCCTGCGGCGATCTCGGACAGGGTGGTGCCAATTATACCGTGCCGCGTTATCTCCGCCGCCGCATAGCCGATCAGGTCTTAAACGGCGAGCTCGGGCTAATTATCACAACGTTTGTCGCAGCCGGAACCAACGGGGACACACGTCCTCGTATCGCCTTTGGCACAAGGACACAGATGAAATGTTCTCAATGCCTACCGATCCCCGAGCAATACCGTAAGCACGGGCGTCCCTGGAGCGCCATGCTACTGAAAGCCCGCAAGCTTTTGGGATCCCATCAGATCCCCACATCTGTCCCCCGAGACGCCTGTTTGTGTTGCGCTCTGTGTGTGTCCGAGCCTGGATGTAAGGTCACTGGCAGAGGGTGCCCAGCTTCGCGCGTCGGCTGCGACATGGAGCCGAGTGTGGGTCATGTCCCGGCAGTCATATCTCCCATGGTAATAGGGAAGTGCAATTCTCCGCCTGAAGTAATTTGCTCAATGTGTGCGAAATGTAGCCCTTTGTCATTCAAGGGCATATCCCAACGTCCCCTTCCTCCACTCTATATTCTCTATATTGAATTATGTTCTTTTCCCCACTCTTTCACTATCTCACTATCTCACTATCTTACTCTCTAACTATCTCACTCTCTCACTATATCACTCTCACTCTCTCACCATCGCTTTCACTTCTACTATCTCACTCTCACTCTCACTCTCTCACTCTCTCACTCTCACTCTCTCACTCTCACTATCTCACTCTCACTCTCTCACTCTCACCATCTCACTCTCACTCTCTCACTCTCACTCTCTCACTCTCACTATCTCACTCTCACTATCTCACTCTCACTCTCTCACTCTCACTATCTCACTCTCACTCTCTCACTCTCACTATCTCACTCTCACTCTCTCACTCTCACCTCACTCTCTCACTCTCACTCTCTCACTCTCACTCTCTCACTCTCACTCTTTCACTCTCACTCTCTCACTCTCACTCTCATACTTCTTCCCTCATTCTCTCTCATTATCAAACGTCGCACTTTCTCTGATGTGGTAGGACTCGCTATGTAAGTGGCTGGAAGGGTTTAATCGACCATTTACTGTGTCTCAGGTCATGTGGGTGACTTCGTTGAGGAAGGTACGTATCATATCATGTTTCAATGCAAATGCAATTACATTTTACGCTAAATGGCAACGAAGACCTCAGGGGTTTTGCCTAGAAACTTCGCTCTGCTGCGCCCCACGTTCGTGTTCGGCGAGGATCGGGGGAAGGGAAGCCGAGAGGGTTCTTTAGAATGTCAGCTACAGCTGTAGAGAGGGTTTGCTCCCCAGAGCTTACCGGACATTTTTCGCACATGTTTAGGCAAACTTCTTTGCACATAGATAGCACGAATCGAACCTCAACATTGACGATATTTAAAACACCGGGTATACATTCAATAGCTCTGTGTCTCAATCTCAGAGCTATGATTCAAGAATCTTGACAGGCGCCCCAAACCACGTATTCTTACATTGTGCAATTAGTCAACAATTAAATGGCGATAATTTTTCAAGTTTCCATAGTGCAACGTGACAGACAGATTATTATGATAGCACCGTTTGACACATACAGCTTCAACGGCCTTACATACGACTCTTCAGCTTACATTCTGACTGGTCTTCATTCACCCTATCTTTTCAAGTATTCAAACAGCTACACCTCAAACAGTCACATGACTCTCAGACGGGGTTGCACGTACCTCAGTATCGAAGTGCGGGACAGGGCCGGCCAGCTACCGGCCGCCCTACCCACCGAGCCCCGACTCGCGATCCCTCGGTGACGCGTCCCGGTGACAAGTAATAGTATATTCCCGTGAGAGCAATGTTTATTAGCATTAATACGAGACGCTAGTTGGCAGTGACAGAGCGATCTCTCCGCCCCGCGAGCCGAACATGACTGCCAACGCCCGAACGGCATCACGCCAGCGTGCACGTCATAATCACGCGGCTTATCACGAGGACCGTGATATACGTGTCGCATCCGAGAACAATGCTCGTCCCCGATGAACTCCACTTCGGCTGTGGCGCGCCGTACCTCTGAGACATCAGAAACGTTCCATCAGACTAGAGTGATCTCTGAATTTCGGCCGCTTCGTGGGAACCACTGCTGGTCCCGCCTGTTTCGGCAGCACCGCGCCGCGGCCTGGCTTCACAGCGACAGGCCGCTACAATGTTGATATCCAGTGACATGTCACCACGCTGTTGTCTTCGCTGCACACAGGCGACAGGTAGATTGTGGAGCCGCTGGCATCTGACATTTCGCCGACACATTAACATTCATCCAGCAGTCAACCAATATTCCGCGTCGCTGTTACATTCATAAATCATACACACACATATATAGACTAGACACATGTCCAATCACAGGGTAAGACATCTATCATACCTGTCATTCCACACAACACACACATACACACACACGCACACGCACACACACACACACACACACACACACACACACACACACACACACACACGCACACAAACACACACACACACACACTCATTTCACTCTCATTCCCTCTTAGCCATACTCACGGGACGTGTCCTGTCAGACAACTGTCATACTGTTCATCTGTCATCTCTCAGTCATGTGCACGTACATACGCACCTATATTGATTGCTCCCCGAATGGAATCCTGACATATATCACTCACGACAAATCACATTCAACGTCACCCACTGACACTTCATCATCTCAGACAGCGGCGGCCGACGGCGGCGGTACCAAGGTACCAGAGTGTCAGGTTTTTGTGCACCTTGGACGGAGGGGGAGGGGAGTAATGAGCCGCTGACCTCTGCGACACTGCCGACTGAGCAGTTACAGGTCGGCCGGTGGAATCCCGTCCCGGTAGGGTTTTCTGTCGACATTATTGGGGAGGGTAGGGGCTAAATCTGTGAATTCAAAGTGTCCCCCGGTGGAAGCTTCGCTGCACACCTTCCGCTGTCCCTTATGTTGGCAGCTACAGCGACCCTGTTCTTCATTTTCGTGACAGATACATGATGACTTACTGGAAACATTCCAACGATAACTTCAAGATCGCATAGCGCCCACGATTTTACCGAGGACGAATGCTGATGTCAGGGGCGTAGTACGCGTGGAGCCAAAAACCCTTTTGAAGTTAGCTCTTGTCATGCATCCCCATAGCATTAATGTTAAACTTGCATGAAAAGTGGCGGCCATGGCCCTCTGGCTCCCCCCCCCCCCCCTCCCGTTCCTACATCCTTGGCTGACGTCATTAAACCGGAGTGTGCTCATGTAGCCTCACGGGCTTAGGTGACTATTGTACTTTGCTCTCATCCCAGGCTATTTTCTGTGCCAAATTCGAATTAGCCAACCCCTTTACGTGAAGCCATCCAAAAATATCTTTTCATGCTTCGCTACTTGTTATTTTCTGGAACCTAACTCTATTCGGTATCTATCGCTAATTTGGTACAGCTAGCAAAAATATAGCGTATTCGGAGTACAGGTTTTTAGTGATTAGGTGAGTTTTTTATTATCACAACGTGCTATCAAACGCATTCAAGACGCGAAGGTACAAAAGATATTCAAGCTATTCCAGTTAGCCTGATATTTCCCTTATGATCTAATCTGTCTAAAAATGTCGACCTGTGCTTGCATCGGCAATATGACATGCAATGCATGCCGTAGGATGCTGGAAAGTGTTACTGTTGGATTCAGACCAATGATTAAGCTAGCTCAGAGTTGCCATATTATATCCATTAACGCTTGAACTTTTCTTAATGCAAGCCAGTCAAGCCTTGACCTCCGATGATTCCGAATAGAACACTTTCACATAGGAAGTTAATTTGGCGACGGACTCGATTCGCCAAGTGTCAGGATATGGCGCTGTTCCGTCTGTCGAGTGTGGCCAGCGCCTGTGGCGCTGTTCCGTCGGTCGGGTGTGGCCAGCGCTGTGGCGCTGTTCCGTCGGACAGGTGTGACCAGCGCTGTGGCACTGTTCCGTCGGTCGGGTGTGGCCAGCGCTGTGGCGCTGTTCCGTCGGACAGGTGTGACCAGCGCTGTGGCGCTGTTTTGTCGGTCGGGTGTCACCAGCGCTGTGGCACTGTTCCGTCGGACAGGTGTGACCAGCGCTGTGGCGCTGTTCCGTCGGACAGGTGTGGCCAGCGCTGTAGTGCTGTTCCGTCGGTCGGGTGTGACCAGCGCTGTGGCGCTGTTCCGTCGGTCGGCAGTGACCAGCGCTGTAGTGCTGTTCCGTCGGTCGGGTGTGACCAGCGCTGTGGCGCTGTTCCGTCGGACAGGTGTGGCCAGCGCTGTAGTGCTGTTCCGTCGGACAGGTGTGGCCAGCGCTGTAGTGCTGTTCCGTCGGACAGGTGTCACCAGCGCTGTGACGCTGTTCTGTCGGTCGGGTGTGGCCAGCGCTGTGGCGCTGTTCCGTCAGACAGGTGTGGCCAGCGCTGTAGTGCTGTTCCGTCGGTCGGGAGTGACCAGCGATCGTCCCCCGGCCAGCGCGCGCAGCCGCCCAACGTCGCTGTCCGTCTCCGCACACCCGCCGACCGGCCGGGCTTCCAGCTCCGCCGAACTCTCTCGGGAGCGGCCAGCTTCGCCGACGGGCGAATTTGTTGTCCGTCCGCCAACAGAGCGGCTCCCTGGTCTGCCATCGCCGATAGCCTGAGCCGGCGCAAATAGGCGGCTGGCGGCGATGTTTTGTCGATTTGGGACACCAGCTGACAATGGCTGCAGCGCATTGCGACTCGATGGATCGGCAGTGGCGGCCTAATTGTCCTGGCACGCGCCCGCAGCATTTGCAATGTGCGATGTTCGATCTAGTTTGGGTTTGCACGCGCTAATGGAGAAACGATGAGACTAAAATTGTGTTTGCTCTAATAGAAGCTCCGCAGCTTCTTTCCCCCACACTCAAACTCCCTTGAGTGTTGATGCCAGCTTTTGTATCTTGAGATTGCTGGGCTGCAGTATGCGTAATTTGTCTGAGTCGGTATCAGTCGCCCTGGCAAATAAATTAAAACAAAATGGAATATAACGAACGAAAACAACATGTAGAATATTGACAGGATTACAGATAGGGCGACTTCTATGCCAATACTTGGCGTTGGTAGGCTCGCGGGTATCGCCGCATGACATTTCTGGATAGGTGATAGGTAATGGGGATGACTGTTCACCTTGTCTGCCCTGCACGTGCCGTCTGGAGCGGTTGGCTGGTTGGTTGGTTATTAGTTTTACGACACATTGACCGTTGAGTCATGTAGCGTCGCCAATCTCTCACGCCGATTGATCGCGGGCGAAAATTAGCGACAGGTGACTCGAACCCACAACCTTTCGATTGTGAAACGAGCAACTTACCCCTACACTACTCGTCCCCCGACTTGAGCGGCCTACGGATGACTGTCACACCTCTCGCCAATATAACTCGTGTCTAAGACATATTTTTCCATTCGGATTTCTCAGGTTGTCAGCGACTCTCTGTCTTATGTTAATATTCACCCTGACACTTCCTGATTACATAGGTAAGTGTCCGAAGAAACTTGTGAAGTGCTTTTCCTGTATCGAAGTTTTTGAAAGGCGACGTTTGTCATAAGCTAGTCTAACCGTTTTCAAAGAGTTGTTTATTGTTTGCTTGCTTCCCGCCCCTGTATATTGTGTAAGCGGGACTTGATCTTAGCTGTATTGAATCAATTGACTTCGTCAATTAGTCTAACGCAAATCCTGTTGACAATCTATATGAGTGCGCAATAATCAATGTGTTGCAATTACATCCACCAAGGCATGCAAGCAATTCTTATGGTATCGTTCTCGATTATAACTAGAGTTTAGTTTAGAAACGAGCATAACACAACCAAAAGCCAGCTGATGCGTGTCTAACTTGCTGGCAAGCCAACGAAAATGTGCACCTGATTTAGTGAGCAGCAAACAAAAATAGCTTCTTGCAATTTGACAGCAGCCAACAGATATTGTGTAGAGACGAGTTCAGGAAGCAGAGGGAGGGCACCCAGTCCACGGAAGAAAAATTAGACTGGATTAGGTTCCTGATAGATCTAGCTGCGCTGTCGGTCGAAATGTATAATCAGTAAGTGGATCTGTGTATGTGTCAGGCATAATCTGACCTATCTATAATCATATTTCTGACCTCAAATCAGCATTGGAGTGGATGGTGTAATAATTGGCATTCATTTATGAAATTGTCAACAGGATTGTCACATTTATAAACGAGATTTTCGTGCTAAAATCACTTCAAACTCCAATCTCAGCAATGTAGCCTGCTAAATGCCTGCATTGCCAGTCGTGAGCACCGTAGGGGAGGGTGAGGAATCGATCCTGGGACGTCGCCAGGAATTTCTCTATAAGGTGAGGGGGAAATGGTGGGATTAAGAACCAATTCGTCGGCGTCACCAGGTGACGAGTAGCCTGGGTAAGTTGCTTGTCTCACAATCGAAAGGTTGTGGGTTCGAGTCTCACATGTCGCTACTCTTCGCCCGCGACCAATCGGCGTGAGAGATTGGCGACGCTACATGACTCAACGGTCAATGCGTCGTAAAACCAATAACCAACCAACCAATCGTCGGCGTCACCAGGGATCTGTCTGCGCAGTCTGGTAGAAGTGCCAATCCGGGTCGCTTCCGGTAATTAGGGTCTAGAAGAGTAATGTGGTGATTTAGATGTGCAACCGTGGTGGCTTTTATGTGATGAGGGCCCTGATTCAGGAGCACCACCACGAAGTTTTGCCAAACCCAGGTAGGTTGCGGGAGCAGGCATTTCCCATTGCCTATATATATATATGCATGTATGTATGTATACGTATATATATATATGTATATATATATATATATATATATATATATATATATATATATATATATATATGTATATATATATGCATGTATGTATGTATACGTATATATATATGTATATATATATATATAGTATATATACAATATATACATATATATACAATGACATATACATGTATATATATATATATATATATATATATATATATATATATATATATATATATATATACATGTATATGTCATTAAGCTTAATAATATTGCGAGGTATTATGTTCTCAATTCGATCCGACCATTCCGTCAACTGCGTATATATTCTACATGGCTTGCTTCTCTTGAAATGAAAATTATTCCTACCAGGGTCTACCGCAAAAGTCATACCCCGAGTGCGGATTGAACGCGTGACCTAGAGACTATGAGACTCATGTGCCGTTTACTGTTCCGTCGGGGTTAGCGGTACCTCGCGAAACACAGAATCTCCGCCTGCTTCACTCCCCTGTAGTGGTGCTATACGTACCTCTACACTCTTTAACCCCATATGTCTTGTCCTCCATATTGTCAATTGCCCAAAATGTCGGTGGTTAATGCTTAGTGTTATCAATATCTCCACCGAAATTTCACCGCATTTTTTCCTGTTCCTCGTATCGAAATCATGGCAAGTTTCTACTGAAACATGTAGCACAGACGTTTGGCATACATTATTCAGGATCGAGCTCGCAATATTTGTGTCTGGCTGAATGTCAGTTGTCAATCAACATCCAAATGCAGGGTAAAGTCCAATATCAATCTTTATAAAAATCGAATACAAGACTGACAACTTGATAACTTCAGTGACATTATGTTTCCTTTCAATCGGTTCACTTCGTCAATTGTGTGTGCTTTCGGTGATTCCGTGCTCCTACTGGAGTGAAAAGCGTTCGATCGAAAATCCAATTCAAAAGCCGTGCCCCGAGTGAGAATCGAACTCACGACCTCGGTATTATGAGACTCACGCGCTGCCCACTGCGCCGCCGAGGCCCGTGCGCCACCGCGCAACACAAAACTTCCAACAGATTCGATTTTTCGTGTAGCTGTGCTATTCATCCAAGCAATTGTGCTGTGGCAAACATTGAGACAAACCATGCACGTTCCAGCTCGCAATGTCGATATCTGATTGAATGTCAGTACAATACGTATGAGGAAATGTACACAAGCGCAAATGTACGCAAGAGCAAATGTACGCAAGCGCAAATATACGTATACGCATATGTACGTACATGCAAATGTACGTATGCGCAAATGTGTATCGATGCAAATGCAAGTAAATACAGAAGTGCTTAAGCGCAAACGTACGTGAGAGCACGTAGTTGCAAATATACTCGAATGCAGGAGCACGTGACGTAAATATGCATATGAGGAAATGTATGTAGCAGTAAGCGTACCCAAACGTAAAAGCATGTATGCACATAAGTGCGTAAGCCCAAATATACATGAATGTAAAAGTGCGTAAGCGCAGATGTACGTTTGCGTCGACGTACGTAAGTGTAGGTGTGCATGCGCATAAAAGTGCGTAAGCATAAATGTACGTAAGCGCAGATGTACGTGAGCGCAAAAGTGCGTAAGAGTGAACGTACACAAATGTATGTCACCGTAAGTTTACGTAAGCACAAATGTACATCAATGGAAAAGTACGTATGACAATTCGACGTAAACATGAATGTACGAAAGCACAAATCATGTAGGTATGAGCCCAAATGTATGTATGAGCCCATACACGTACATTCACGTTTGAGTGCCTTTAATTAGGTATCTATGCCATGCGTAAACTTTCCTTTCCGCACGTTTGCCATCAATGCATTTGCCATTCGTACTTTTTGTGCTTTAGGTACATCTGCGCTTACGTACATCTGGAACGCGTACTTTTGTGCATACGGACATTAATTTATCAAGGTAATGCATGGTAGCGACGCAATTGCATTCTTGTTCAGAGCGTCTGTTGCAACTAAGAGAACCCATTCTTGAACACCAGT
Organism: Imbricaverruca yamaguchii; assembly: GCA_034440575.1. Lineage (NCBI taxonomy): Eukaryota > Metazoa > Arthropoda > Thecostraca > Neoverrucidae > Imbricaverruca > Imbricaverruca yamaguchii. Next base: position 3,136,257 of record JAOTOL010001650.1, on the reverse strand, counting down.
AGAAGGCTAAATATCTTGCAAATACAACAAGAACACCAAAGATGTGGAACAGTACCCTGCATCCTCTAGAAAGTCCAAGATAGGAAGTATGCAGGTATGCGGCACTGATGCATGAGGAGCATTAGTGCCCTTCGGTATTGGAGGCGACATTTTGCCTCATAATGCCTACATTTATGGTGATGGAAAAATCGAGCTTGGAGAGGGTGTAACTGATTCTTGTCGTTGAACATGATACGCGTAGAAATGGCAAGATATGTGTTGTTTACAGCAACACGCCAAAAGCCGCAACGTATCCAAGAGCATAAACTATGTCATTTTTCAGACGTGATCACTTGCCGTAGTTGAAACTGGTTGGCAATGCTGATCAGAGCGATAACCTGCTCGCAAAGCTTTGCATTTGAAGGTTGCTGAACTCGGCAAACGGCTGACGTTATAAAGCATGATTCGGAAGCCATGTCCTGGGCTTCCGGACTTTCGACTGCATATACCAGGCGAGGAGCTAGATAAGCAGCTCCAGAGCATGTGCGTAAACAAGCTGTTAATGGACCCAAAAACTTTACGTTTTCGGTGCGTAAGCTTGCGCTGTTTGTCACAAACAGTGTAAGTGCAGTGTACTTATAACTTAACTTGGTCGCTTTATGTAATTTAAATGCATTCAGATTAACGTAATTGACATGAACTACCTCCGCCGTTTGGATGCCCTTGCGATTACTTCCCTCTACCGCCTGTTGTGAAATCGAATATTGCTACGTCATCAGAAGACTCCGAGTTTTGCGTGTACATTCTTCCGATGGCGCAGACTCTCCAACGTTCTCTGGCAGACTATTCCATGTGGATTCTGCCTGAAAAACAGAACTATTTTGCGCGAACTCGGTCTCCACCCTGGGGAGCTGCCACCGCCCAGAAACGACTCCTCGCGTCGAACGATGTGATAGAGCACCACGATAGGTGAAGCACTTTTTCAAGTTCACAGGTGAGCTCCGCCAGTACAGAACTTAGCAAAAGTGTGACCACGTCGCGTTCAAACTGTTGCTCACAGCACTACACCATATAAGCTCGGTCGTAGATGCAAACATAAACTCGGTCGCAAAAGAAATTGCAGACGCATGATATATTTTTATATCGGCCCATGATATGCAGGAATATTACCATTCGGGCACAATTGTTTGTAACTTTTTTGAAGCCAGTTACACTCCCCAGTCTCATACCCTGACATGCAATACCTTTATTTGTGGAAAGCAAGGTCTGAATATAACTTGTGTTCACATTTTCGTTTTCGTTCTCGTCAGTTTTTGTGAGGACTTCGATGGACCATGATCCAGCCGTAACAATGCTTAATACTCCGTAATGTGTGTGATTCACACATCACATATTTATCACACATCACATATACTATCACGCCACTTACACTATCACTTATACCCATATAATATCACACCGTACTTCTACTAACGCAGATGGGTCAATATTAACCCGCGCCGTCTTTCCGGTCAAATCCTCACACCCCGTCTCGGGGGAGGGGCGGTTGAAGACCCCCTCTAAAATCCAAACTAAGCATCGCACGAGAACGAAAGAGATGTCGTCGGAAAGTGCTCGACGAGTAGGGTCCGGGTCCACCCTCCAAACAATTTCCCCCCAAAAGTGACGTCACCAGTGGGGCTAGATTTTGACGACTTTTCATAACTTACATTATGTTTTTGACTCTGGGAGTTCATTTTGGGGATATATGAAGAAGAAGAAAAATATATGGAATGAGAAAAGGACAGCGAAATCGACCAGGCCTATTATTTTTTTGGCCCACCAAAAATGAGTTATTTTTTGGAAATTTCACAATTTTGAGTTTTCAAGTTTTCTTTAATTTCCTTTTCTAATGGGTAGAGCAGACAGAGAAACGTTGTTGGAAGTCAACTTGCGCTAATAAAAAGTGCTTACTTTAGCCAGAATCCTGTATTTGAACTGCAATTTGGCAAATACGCAAAATTTATATGTAGTCAACAACGAAAAAAAAAATTATTCTCGTACGTTTCGTTGCATCCGTAAAGATAAGCAAACGCTAAAAGTTTCATTAACATATCTGCATCCGTTAAGGCGTGACGACTGGTTTAACTTTTTTGGAGGTGACCTCACTTCACCTTCATTAACTCGTTGACCCTAGATGACCTGACCTAAAAATCTTAAATCAGCATGTGAAATTGATGTGGGAAAAGGTATACCAGATTTGGGTGCGTTTCCGCGTGCCGTTCGTTCGCTATCCGCGAAAAAAAACCTGAGGGGGCGGTTGAAGACCCCCCTCCCCCCGAGACGGGACGGGTTAATGTTTCCGAATCAAGCAGGAGAAATTACATTCCGCCATCCAGGTGTCAAAGGAGTCAATGGGCTCCCCATCGTCCTGGCGGTGAAGAAAGAACTCTCATGTGGGTATAGTTATGGCGATGTTCATTTTGCTACCTGCTGCTGTGGGTGTAGTGATGTACGTAAGTGTGGTGTATGTGGTGGTGCAAAAGAGTGAGCTTGTATCAGTTGTGTGCAACGTGCAGATATTTACAGGGTTTCAGGCGGAGTGAAAGGGATTGGCAAGAAGAAAGCCATATAGTTTGTAAATGCGGGACATGTACATACGAAGAGAACGCAAATATATCAGAGAATGTGAATGAATGGAGGCTCGGTGGCTCGGGTCGGTGGTGGAAGCCCGGGGAGCGGTGGCACCGCCGGACTGACCTGAGACCCAGTCGAGAAGTTGAAGGCCGTAGAGCGAGAGCCGGATGCAGAGGAAGGAAGGCGCATCGAGTCCAGACCGGGTCCAGCTGATCTGGAGTGGCGAGCCGCGTGGAGTAGACGGCGTCTGAGGTTGTAGACCGTAGAGTAGATGCTGAAGGCGCGACGAGTCCAAGATGGGTAGACGTCTGTGATAGAGGAGTAGGAGTCGGGAAAGAACTGGTGGTGTAGTGTGTAGGTGTGGGTGTGTGTGTGTGTGTGTGTGTGTGTGTGTGTGTGTGTGTGTGTGTGTGTGTGTTGGTGTCGGCGGTAGATCGATCCTCGCCGACCTCTTCGATTCTCGATGTGAAACACGTGGAAGGCATGCCTTTTCTGTCGATCACACATCGGCAGCGAGCCGCGAGCCAATCAAAAAGCCGACCGAAGTCGATTCCGTAGCAGCGCCGAGTTCTGCGACGAGCTGATCACGTGTGGCGCCGTAAAATGCCTCGGACGTGTCGGCGGTGGCAAAAGATCAGATTTCACCCAGATCAACAATTGTCGTGGCGGCGTTAACCACGGCAGCATCGCTGTCTCCGTCGCACTCTACGGAGACAGCGCTAAGGAGACTCCAGGTCAGCGGTCCGACCTGGAGCCGCTCTGGTGGCCAAAAGTGTGCAGTTTTGATCAGACACGATTACAAACTGAGTGCAAACTACTTTTTCAGTTAGCTTAGCCCTGGTGAGTAGGATTCGAACAGGCCCAGAGCTATTTGGCTCCGATTTATTTTCGGATGTGCGCATGTGGGAGTGATGGTCGCTGCCTTCAAGTTAGCCGACAATGATACAGTTACGGCGGAAGGATTCGCAGCATTGAACAAGTGAGGTGCGACAGGAAAAGTGGGTCGAAGCACCTCGTCGTGATGTCGTCCGTCGCCTTCACAAGCATTCACCGTGCTCATGTCAGACAACGCCCAGCTCGGTTCGGGAGGTGTCGCTGATGTCACCCTGAAAGGGGCGCTACCCTCTGAAGGGGGCGCTGGTCGGGCGGCGGCGCTACGCACTGAAGAGGGACGCGGGTCGGGCGGCGGCGCTACGCACTGAAGGGGGCGCTGGTCGGGCGGCGGCGCTACGCACTGAAGAGGGATGCGGGTCGAGCGGCGGCGCTAAGCATTGGAGAAGGATCCGAGCGGCGGCGCTACGCACTGGAGAAGGATCCGAGCGGCGGCGCTACGCACTCGAGAGGGATCCGAGCGGCGGCGCTACGCACTGAAGAGGGGCGCGGGCCGGACGGCGGCGAGTCCGACGCTGTCAAGACACCATTGCAAGGACAAATGCCGCGACGTGATACTGCTGTCGCACGAGACACAACTGTGGGCGCAAATACTGCGACGTGATAATGTTGCTACAGGACACGCCGGCAACTGCAAAGCCTGTGACTTGGCATTGGTGTTGTAGTCAAAATTTATATCGACGTTAGTGTGGCACGAAGCAAATGCAGCTACTTCAACTCCACGAGACTCTATGGCTATGTGAGGGGAAAAACTGGGCTGCAAGAACTGCGTCGCGTCATTGCTACTGCCGGGAAAATATTTGCCGACTTCGTTGCTATGCGATGCGACTGCGAATGCATGTTCGATCGCATCAAGCCTCCGGACGTTCATTTGCTTAAAAACGTCCATATGTTCGAGTACTAAAAACCGACGTATATTCGATGGCCTAAATAGTATTAGGATACATGACGTACGAGATGTCATGGTTGGATGCTACATTTATCGTCGTGAGCGGTTTTTCTTATTCTACTGATTACTGGACGACTTTACTGAATACGGCCTGAGACATTGCATTCGCCTAATGTACCTTAGTGGCTGTCGCATGTGTCTGTCGAAGTTCGGCCGTAGTGTTCAGGTCAAAACTGATGTAGGCGTCTGAGATGTTTGTGATACAGGCAACACGTCAACATCGCTTCCTGAACGACAACCATTGATAAAAATAACTAATACTCCCACACGGAAAGCACTCTCTTCTCCAATTAGGTAGATCAAAGGAGACTCACAGAGCGCTTCTAAGAGTCATACGCCACATATGACGTAGAACTCTCCTAGGAGCGCTTTCAGAGCCGCCTTTAATCACCCTCGTTAAAGAGCAGAGTGCTGAGAAGTAATTGGGGAAGTAATTGTTGTAGCGGTGTGCCTAACCAACCACCGCCGGTGAGCTGAAAAAGAAACCCTTTTGCCCATGGTGAACCTGACGTTGCTGTCCATGTTGTTGAACATGCTGCTACTCCATGCTGATCCTCGCAGCGCGATTGTGGCCACGGAGACTCGAGATGTTTGTCTGAGGTGTTTGTTTAAGATAAGGGGAAAAGACGTTTGCTTGAACTTTGGCATGCTTTCCGGCAATCAAGCGTACTTAAGCGTGCTTAAGAATGTGGTGGTCACGTCTCTGTGTTTAGTATATACTTTTGGGTCGGCTGCTCGAGGAGTTTTGCGGAGTAAATCGGACATGTACGCTCGCTGCGTACACAGATATTCCATCTGCTGGGTCCTTGCGGGACAGTCTCGTTCACACATTATTCGCAGGTTCATCGCCGCAGCACGTTGTGCACAGAGCACATGATGGAGCTATCCAGATCTCTCGTGTCCGCTGAACAGAGGGATGCTCCGGTAACACGAGGTCAGACCGTGCACTCTGGGCGTGCCGCTGGATCTAAGAATCCGATTAAATACAGATCCTGCCCAATCATCCGATGCGGCTGGTGCTGGTCGGTCAGCGTTGATCTTGCGGCGTCTATATCAGACTTGGGATAAGGACCTCGTGCACTGGAGACCAAACAAACCAACCAACGACGCCCCCGCGGTAACGAAAGACGCCACCCGCTCTGATCCAGACCCCGCCGCCGTGCTTCTGTTGCCGCCACCAGCGCCGTGTGGGCGGACAGTGTGCCGCGACTCAGACCGCGCCGCCGTGTTTCAGTTCGTCTTCCACGGCGGCCTGTACGGGTACCCGACGGGCCTGGTGCGCCGCCGCATGGCCGCCGTGCCCGTCATCAAGGGCTTCACCATGACCGACGTCGACTTCCCGCTGTACTTCTCCAGCTACGACATCCCGGTGGTGAGCGCCAGCCGGCACGCCAGCTTCACGCGCCGCACGCGCCTCGTCCGCCTGCACAACCGCTACACGTCGATGCCGGTGATGCACGCCGAGCGGCCGGTGGCGCGCACTCAGACCCTGGCGGAGGTCGGCGAAAGCCCTGCTGTGCAGGCGGCGCTGCCGGACAAGCACTCCGAGCCGGCGGAGAGTGGCTGACGGCGAGATGCCGGATAATCGTAATCGCATCGGCCGCCGTCAGACGCTTACGGCGGAGAATTGGACCGGGCCGCGCGTCTGTTTGTTTGTTCGTAATTGGTTTCTCGTCGCCGCAGACAGGCCGGCCGCTGGAAGCAGCTGGGGTTTCCGAGAACAGGAGGATGATGTGCTTGGGCTGCGCCGGCGAGCCTGTGTGCTGGCGTACATGGCCACATGTGAGACGCTGTAAACACAAGTAAATCAATGTGTGCTTTTTCAATGGTTGTGCGGTAGCATGTATCATGTGCTTGGTGGTCGTCGTGCTGCAGTTGGGATTAATTTATGGAGAACATTGTCTCTGGAGGGGCTGCTCGTCCCGTAGGGCCTAAGAGGCGGTAACTTTGACACATAAATGTTCTTGTATGGCACATTAAGTTTGTGAAACATAAGGTATGTGTACTGTCCGTAGGAATGTGTCACTAATTTGTTGAGATATAAAAAGTTATGTTTATTCCTACAAACATCTGAACTTCTAGCTACTCGAACTCAAGGAGTGTTATAAATATAAACACGCGACATATATGCCTGCTTAGGAAAACAATGTGTCTAGTCCCAACAGGCTAAGTCAACTACATGTTCAGTTTTCCTCGCCATGAGGTCATTTGCTTGACGAGCTCTACAACACCACTTCGCACGACGTGTTAAATACATGTTTACAATGTTGATCAGTTCAGATGTTCGTGGCACTTCTAAGTATTTGAAGTGCAGAACTAGATTCGCTGAAGCCCGCTTGGTGACGTCAAGCCGTCAAGTGCCTGCCAAACATGATCAATGGAAACGTTCCAGTCGTTAGGTGGAATTGTGACGTCAGCATTCAACTGAAGTCGCTTCTAGGAGATGCACTTAGGAGCGAAAGCGGCACGTCGAGAGTTGTAGTCGAGCTGTCGACAGACTTGTTTTCGCCGGTGTGTTTTGCATCGCGCCTGGCGTGTGCTGATGTCAACGTGGCAACGACGGGCAGCCACGGCGAGCATTAGCGTTGGGAGGGTGATTGAGTCACGCGTCTGGTCAGGCATTCCTTGATCCTTTTACGGGAGGGCCCCGATTGGCCACAAACAGGCAGGGAAAGGGCCGATTGGCCACAAACACACAGTGCGCCCTGAAGTCTTGCAAAAGCTGGCCGGCTGATCCTGTTGTTGATGACGGCAATCGGTTTCCTACGACATGCTTGTATTTTCATAACAACATTTTGACAATTATAACACGGCCGGATGTAGAAATCCCAAAATGGTGGAAAATATCGAAGCTGTCCAGGCCAGACTTCTGAGGCATTTCGTAAAGCATTTTGTCATGCTCGGCCTCATTGTATAGGTCATGAATATGTTTTTTTTTTTCAGCTGGAGTGAAAACGCACTTATTTTCAAAAGCAATAGATGAGTTCAGGTAATATATGATTGTTGGAAATTATACTTGACTATTTACTTTCTGTATGACAATATCGATATTAAACAGAGCTGTTGTGTCTTCGGTGAAAGCAACTTCAAGGTGTACAATGAATGACGAACAACACACTTTGACAACGGCCGAATCAGCGTATTGGAACAGAGGCAGTGTGATGGAGATCAAGGTGACGAAAAGTCTGCACTATCCCGTGTCAACACCTGATTTGGAATCTTTCGGAAGAGCACCTTCTGTATCAACTTTGTCTTGAAATGCGACGTCAGACACATTAGAGTGGGAATGTCATCCCATCCCGACATGCACACGGACTAAACTAGTCAGGTTCTTAAAATGGGCAAGGGAAGCAAAGTGTTCAGATCATGTTGTTTTTGAGAGGATGTTTCAAAATTGTATTTCGGTGTAACACCTCTGGTGTGTTCTGTCACAAGCGGCGGGGGCGCTGGCTGCGCTGACGAGGGTACAGGCGGCGGGGGCGCTGGCTGCGCTGACGAGGGTACAGACGGCGGGGCGCTAGCTGCGCTGACGAGGGTACAGACGACAGGGGCGCTAGCTGCGCTGACGAGAGCATAGGCGACAGGGGCGCTAACTGCGCTGACGAGGGCAGAGGCGACAGGGGCGCTGGCTGCGCTGACGAGGGTGCAGACGGCGGGGCGCTGGGCGCGCTGACGAGGGTACAGGCGACAGGGGCGCTAACTGCGCTGACGAGGGTACAGGCGGCGGGGCGCTAACTGCGCTGACGAGGGTACAGGCGGCGGGGCGCTGGCTGAGCTGACGAGGGTACAGGCGACAGGGGCGCTAACTGCGCTGACGAGGGTACAGGCGGCGGGGCGCTGGCTGAGCTGACGAGGGTACAGGCGACAGGGGCGCTAACTGCGCTGACGAGGGTACAGGCGCCGGGGCGCTGGCTGCGCTGACGAGGGTACAGGCGACAGGGGCGCTAACTGCGCTGACGAGGGTACAGGCGGCGGGGCGCTGGCTGCGCTGACGAGGGTACAGGCGGCGGGGCGCTGGCTGAGCTGACGAGGGTACAGACGGCGGGGCGCTAGCTGCGCTGACGAGGGTACAGGCGGCGGGGCGCTGGCTGCGCTGACGAGGGTACAGACGACGGGGCGCTAGCTGCGCTGACGAGGGTACAGACGGCGGGGCGCTAGCTGCGCTGACGAGGGTACAGACGACAGGGGCGCTAGCTGCGCTGACGAGAGCATAGGCGACAGGGGCGCTAACTGCGCTGACGAGGGCACAGGCGACAGGGGCGCTAGCTGCGCTGACGAGGGTACAGACGGCGGGGCGCTAGCTGCGCTGACGAGGGTACAGACGGCGGGGCGCTAGCTGCGCTGACGAGGGTACAGACGGCGGGGCGCCAGCTGCGCTGACGAGGGTACAGACGGCGGGGCGCTAGCTGCGCTGACGAGGGTACAGACGGCGGGGCGCTGGCTGAGCTGACGAGGGTACAGACGGCGGGGCGCTAGCTGCGCTGACGAGGGTACAGGCGGCGGGGCGCTGGCTGCGCTGACGAGGGTACAGACGACGGGGCGCTAGCTGCGCTGACGAGGGTACAGACGGCGGGGCGCTAGCTGCGCTGACGAGGGTACAGACGACAGGGGCGCTAGCTGCGCTGACGAGAGCATAGGCGACAGGGGCACTAACTGCGCTGACGAGGGCACAGGCGACAGGGGCGCTAGCTGCGCTGACGAGGGTACAGACGGCGGGGCGCTAGCTGCGCTGACGAGGGTACAGACGGCGGGGCGCTAGCTGCGCTGACGAGGGTACAGACGGCGGGGCGCCAGCTGCGCTGACGAGGGTACAGACGGCGGGGCGCTAGCTGCGCTGACGAGGGTACAGACGGCGGGGCGCTAGCTGCGCTGACGAGGGTACAGACGGCGGGGCGCTAGCTGCGCTGACGAGGGTACAGACGGACAAATATCTGGAATGCGGACGTTTATTTGACTTGACTATTAGCGTTGCTCAAACGATTGAATATGCTACTTGATTCGAATTCAGCATTAAAAAAACTGTATTCTCCCTTATCCCATCAATAAATGTCAAAGGTCAAGTCTTTGCTCAAATAATCCCCAGGAGGTCACCAAAAGTCAGTCAAGTTCATAGAAGTAAAATGCATATCAGGTCACTCGAGATCATCGAAGGTTGTAAGGCAACGAGATCACGAATCGAACTGACTTCAGCCCTGAGTGACCTACAATCAGGTGCCATTGATGACGTCATCGCTCAATGCTCTGATTTTTCATACAAAATCTAGAAAAAAATATATCTCCAATTTCTTTTGTAGTCAAAGACAACATACTACACAACAATATAAAAATGTAAAAACTGGATATTTCCCATGCGCTCGACATGATATGTGTCACGTGACCTTAGGTCACGTGACCAAAAATAAACAAATCGTAAAATTTAAGAACAAAGCACTGTAACGTGATCTTTGGTCTATTACGAATCCAGCGATATATTTGTTTATGCAATTATGTTGATTATAACAGAAGTTATGGCCATTTAAAGTTAACCTTGTATCGTGACATTAAAAAATACCTGAGGCTATAACGCACGTGCGGTAGGTGAGATCGAAATGGGAGTGTCACCATTGGATTCGGGGCGCTCAAGTACCCTTGTCGACCAATTTATGAAGAAATCCGGGATGGGTCGGTTTGGGGGGTGTGACGCGCATTGGTGGGCCGCACCTAATGTTGAATGGCAGCAGCCAGCGTTCGGCAGAACTGTGGACGGGGGAATGCTGCCGCACGCTGAGACTCAGCACCAAGTACGTTTGGTGTTTGATTGGCTTTACGTCGTTTCACAGTCAGCGTCATTCTCACGTGCTTTGTAGTGCGCCATGAAATAAACGTAGGCCGTTCACATTTCGTGTGTTGTCTTTGCCATGCATCGATGCATCAAATCGCAGTTGACCACAGATTTTTGTCCGTTCGCCATTGGCTCACCATTATCAGCTCAGATTTGGAGTGGAGAGCTGCGAAATCGCACGGCCTGCATTCGCGAGCACGTCAATGGACCTACCGCCAGCTGCTCCCTCCGGAGAATGGATGACATATCTGGGAACAGCTCCGACTTCGAGGGCGCCCAGTGCGCGCCCGGTAACAAGATCGCATTGAGCGCGAAACTGCTCCATTTCTGAAGACGGAACTCCGTGTGCCAGATGTTGCCCTAGCGCAGGCGACATCTGCTGTGGCGACATAACGCCATTCATCATCACACATCACGCCGTTTATCAAGTCGGTCGTAGTGGGGTCACTGCAGTTTCAGCTGTCGCCATCGCACTCACAAGCCAGTAGTCGGCAGCGCCGCTTCAGTTGTTGTGTTATTCAACGAAGTGGTCCTTCCTGGCATGCTCACAAAGGCACACAAGGGTTGGACCTGGCGACATAGAGGCACTGGTAGCTCTGGGAGTATATCAGTATGCGGGCGGCACCAAATGAACTTGGTCGCAACCCCGTGCCATGCCATTATGCAATGGTTCACTGGCTATGGGACGCCTCCCAGGATTCCATTAAAAGAGTCATTACAGGTGAATTAACTGCGCAATGTCTGATGAGCGATGAGTAATTGAAGTATCCTGACATGAATCAGTTTGGCTACATTTCGCTGATGTTCTTTCAATATTGTCAAATTTTCAATGGTTTCAATACCAAATAAAAATGTTGTGGCGTTTTCTGTTCGCAATTACCGTTTGTGGTTTGAAATATACTCTTGCTTTCCTTATATTGCTTCTTTTGTGCTGCTCCAGATTACAATATTGCTAAGAAAATAATTGAATGGAACCTTCACAAGTGAAGTTTTAGGCTACTTTCGCACGTTTATTTCTTTCCAAAAACCGAGTTCAAATATCGCGGCATATAGTATCAGCTTTCGTATCCGAAGACTCTGCTGAGCTCCCGGGGCGGCTTTCACTATTTGTTCGTATGTGCCATGGGAAGAAAATATCGCAACTTTATTTGGCAAATGCTTGTAAAATGCAACTGTTCTACATAAGAGCGAGTGCTTTGCGAGATATTCAGCACTGTGTATCGATGACAAGCTCATTCGTAATGCTTGTGCTCTTCAAGACGACAGGAATTCCCTCAATCCAATGGTTAATATAAGCACTGGTGAACAAACATTTGCACTAAATTATGGCGGAGGCAAATCGATCATTCGAGGAGATTGTTGAGGTAAGCAAATTCCGTTCACGTCTATTTTCTGGTTCCGGTGTGAAGACGTCTCAGACTGTTGGCCTGTTTCGTTGATTCATAGAGGATAATAAGATGGGGAGGTTCGAGGACCTTCGAAGAACAAACGAATGGAACGAGCGGTGAAGATTTTGTAAGATATCAGCTGTTTGCGAGAAATCGTCTTTCTATGAGCTAGTCAATTGTTGGGCTGGTAGTATTACAGACTTATGGTGGTTTAGCAGCATAAAATTATGTTTTTTTTCCTCACCCTGTTCCAAAAAGAGTAGAGCAACTTGGAGCAACTTGGAGCATTTCGGAGCAGACTCGGTAAAAACGAACGCTGAAACGTCTGCAGCAACTTGGAACAGAAACCAGTTGCTTATGCTTCTATTATGGTCACATATATGACGCAGATGTTTGAAACTTGCGTTGAACCATTACGCGATATTGTATGAGATAGCCTATCATTGCGGTTCGAAGGCAATGTTAGATTATTGTGTAACATAGAATTACCGTCTTACCATCAGCAAGCAGCAGGAACACATCCAAATTATAACACAACAAATTTGATGCAATCACAAAGCGCTTCTCAAATGCATCTTCAGCGCCACATTTGTGCTACTCAAAGCTGCTCCAAGCTGACCCTGCTCTCGGCTGGAGTAAGTTAGAGTAGATTCGAGCTACTCCAATCTGCTCCGGAAACCCACGGGAACATGGAGAAGCTACTCCAAGTTGCTCGGAACAGCTTAGAGCATGATCAGGAACAGACCCTATGAGACTAAGCTTCAAGAGTCCTCAAGCCACTTGTATTGTCGACACTACCAACCTCGAAGAGACCTAGGCCCACGTAACCCGCGTGATTGTCAATAAATATTATTGGCACAAGTGCGCAATATTTCAGCTATTTGCCTAAACTAACTCGCATAATTGGATAGCATCGAATAGCTTGGTGATGATTCAGACAGAATCGTTTCGCCAATTGAATTCAAATGTGACGTTTAGTGAAGATATGAACAGGTTATAATTGTCAATGGAACAGGCCCTGCGTATGAAAGTACATGCCACGAGCGCTGGGTGATGCAGAGAAAGAAGAGTTCCTCTCCATCTGGTGGCTTTTGTGGAGTTCTCTACTCCTAAAAGGTACAGAACACTATGACAACTTGTGCAATCGTTTCCCTTTTTGCAGAATAGCTTCACTAAAAAAAACCGCAAATTGATTCTCGTTACATACTTAAAAGCGGCCAAGCCTATTCAAATGTCTAGTGTCATAAAGTAAGTAGGATGAGCATGCGCAATTTTCATTGGAAATGTGTGGAATCGTGTCCAACCAGTATTGGATGCCATCAAGCACTGTAGAATGGGCTCATCTATCTGAGCATGAGTGATATCAGAGGATTTGTGCATCCAAATGTATTTTTTAGGTCAAGGTTTCTTCAAATCGTCGAAACACGTGCGAAGCTTTGAATAGACTATGGCGCATCCTTTACCAAACCTATGATGTGAAAATTCAACATATCCTGTCGTTTTCTCAGCTATGATGTAAAAAGAGAGAACGTCGGGATCGTTTTTCGTTTAAAAGCATGTCCGTTATCGACAATTGATACAACTTACTACCCAGAATCATCAATGCTGGATGTGCTCGGGTAATAGACAACTGAATTACCTGTCATCGGTCTTTCAAAGGCTGTCTTACATCAAATTGACGTCGGCTGACCTTTGTGGGATTGGGAATAATGAAACGGTTAATGGGCGCACAAAAACACATCCAGAGTGTATCGACTACCGCTGCTGCACAGGCTTAGGCGCGGTGAACTGACTGACTCTGGTCGTCAGGGCGATACACGGTGTCCTGGTGACACTGTTGACGGCTGACACTGGTCGTCAGGGCGATACACAGTGTCCTGGTGACACTGTTGGCGGCTGACACTGGTCGTCAGGGCGACACACAGTGTCCTGATGACACTGTTGACGGCTGACTCTGGTCGTCAGGGCGATACACAGTGTCCTGGTGACACTATTGGTGGCTGACACTGGTCGTCAGGGCGATACACAGCGTCCTGGTGACACTGTTGGCGGCTGACTCTGGTCGTCAGGGCGACACACAGTGTCCTGGTGACACTATTGGCGGGTGACACTGGTCGTCAGGGTGATACACAGTGTCCTGGTGAGACCGTTGAGGGCTGACACTGGTCGTCAGAGCGATACACAGTGTCCTGGTGACACTGTTGGCGGCTGACACTGGTCGTCAGGGCGATACACAGTGTCCTGGTGACACTGTTGGCGGCTGACACTGGTCGTCAGGATGATACACAGTGTCCTGGTGACACTGTTGGCGGCTGACACTGGTCGTCAGGATGATACACAGTGTCCTGTTGACACTGTTGGCGGCTGACACTGGTCGTCAGGATGATACACAGTGTCCTGGTGACACTGTTGGCGGCTGACACTGGTCGTCAGGGTGATACACAGTGTCCTGGTGACACTGTTGGCGGCTGACACTGGTCGTCAGGGATGATACACAGTGTCCTGGTGACACTGTTGGCGGCTGACACTGGTCGTCAGGGCGATACACAGTGTCCCGGTGACACTGTTGGCGGCTGACACTGGTCGTCAGGGCGATACACAGTGTCCTGGTGACACTGTTGGCGGCTGACACTGGTCGTCAGGGCGATACACAGTGTCCTGGTGACACTGTTGACGGCTGACACTGGTCGTCAGGGCGATACACAGTGTCCTGGTGACACTGTTGGCGGCTGACACTGGTCGCCAGGGCGATACACAGTGTCCTGGTGACACTGTTGGCGGCTGACACTGGTCGTCAGGGCGATACACAGTGTCCTGGTGACACTGTTGGCGGCTGACACTGGTCGTCAGGGCGATGCACAGTGTCCTGGTGACACTGTTGGCGGCTGACTCTGGTCGTCAGGGCGATACACAGTGTCCTGGTGACACTGTTGGCGGCTGACACTGGTCGTCAGGGCGACACACAGTGTCCTGGTGACACTGTTGGCGGCTGACACTGGTCGTCAGGAGATACACAGTGTCCTGATGACACTGTTGACGGCTGACCTGGTCGTCAGGGCGATACACAGTGTCCTGGTGACACTGTTGGCGGCTGACACTGGTCGCCTGGGCGATACACAGTGTCCTGGTGACACTGTTGGCGGCTGACACTGGTCGTCAGGGCGATACACAGTGTCCTGGTGACACTGTTGGCGGCTGACACTGGTCGCCTGGGCGATACACAGTGTCCTGGTGACACTGTTGGCGGCTGACACTGGTCGTCAGGATGATACACAGTGTCCTGGTGACACTGTTGGCGGCTGACACTGGTCGTCAGGGCGATACACAGTGTCCTGATGACACTGTTGGCGGCTGACACTGGTCGTGATGACGTCAGGGCGATACACAGTGTCCTGGTGACACTGTTGGCGGCTGACACTGGTCGTCAGGGCGATACACAGTGTCCCGGTGACACTGTTGGCGGCTGACACTGGTCGTCAGGGCGACACACAGTGTCCTGGTGACACTGTTGGCGGCTGACACTGGTCGTCAGGGCGATACACAGTGTCCTGGTGACACTGTTGACGGCTGACACTGGTCGTCAGGGCGATACACAGTGTCCTGGTGACACTGTTGGCGGCTGACACTGGTCGCCTGGGCGATACACAGTGTCCTGGTGACACTGTTGGCGGCTGACACTGGTCGTCTGGGCGATACACAGTGTCCTGGTGACACTGTTGGCGGCTGACACTGGTCGTCAGGGCGATGCACAGTGTCCTGGTGACACTGTTGGCGGCTGACTCTGGTCGTCAGGGCGACACACAGTGTCCTGGTGACACTGTTGGCGGCTGACACTGGTCGTCAGGGCGACACACAGTGTCCTGGTGTCACTGTTGGCGGCTGACTCTGGTCGTCAGGATGATACACAGTGTCCTGATGACACTGTTGACGGCTGACTCTGGTCGTCAGGGCGATACACAGTGTCCTGGTGACACTGTTGGCGGCTGACACTGGTCGCCTGGGCGATACACAGTGTCCTGGTGACACTGTTGGCGGCTGACACTGGTCGTCAGGGCGACACACAGTGTCCTGGTGTCACTGTTGGCGGCTGACACTGGTCGTCAGGGCGATACACAGTGTCCTGGTGACACTGTTGACGGCTGACACTGGTCGTCAGGGCGACACACAGTGTCCTGGTGACACTGTTGACGGCCGACACTGGTCGGCAGGGCGA
This sequence comes from Imbricaverruca yamaguchii, assembly GCA_034440575.1. NCBI lineage: Eukaryota > Metazoa > Arthropoda > Thecostraca > Neoverrucidae > Imbricaverruca > Imbricaverruca yamaguchii. The sequence goes on along the minus strand of JAOTOL010001650.1, from coordinate 3,120,400 downwards.
CACACAGTGTCCTGGTGACGCTGTTGGCGGCTGACACTGGTCGTCAGGGCGATACACAGTGTCCCGGTGACACTGTTGGCGGCTGACACTGGTCGTCAGGGCGATACACAGTGTCCTGGTGACACTGTTGGCGGCTGACACTGGTCGTCAGGATGATACACAGTGTCCTAGTGACACTGTTGGCGGCTGACACTGGTCGTCAGGGCGATACACAGTGTCCTGGTGACACTGTTGGCGGCTGACACTGGTCGTCAGGATGATACACAGTGTCCTGGTGACACTGTTGACGGCTGACACTGGTCGTCAGGGCGATACACAGTGTCCTGGTGACACTGTTTGCGGCTGACACTGGTCGTCAGGATGATACACAGTGTCCTGGTGACACTGTTGACGGCTGACTCTGGTCGTCAGAGCGACACACAGTGTCCTGGTGACACTGTTGGCGGCTGACACTGGTCGTGATGACGTCAGGGCGATACACAGTGTCCTGGTGACACTGTTTGCGGCTGACACTGGTCGTCAGGGCGATACACAGTGTCCCGGTGACACTGTTGGCGGCTGACACTGGTCGTCAGGGCGACACACAGTGTCCTGGTGACACTGTTGGCGGCTGACACTGGTCGTCAGGGCGATACACAGTGTCCTGGTGACACTGTTGACGGCTGACACTGGTCGTCAGGGCGATACACAGTGTCCTGGTGACACTGTTGGCGGCTGACACTGGTCGCCTGGGCGATACACAGTGTCCTGGTGACACTGTTGGCGGCTGACACTGGTCGTCTGGGCGATACACAGTGTCCTGGTGACACTGTTGGCGGCTGACACTGGTCGTCAGGGCGATGCACAGTGTCCTGGTGACACTGTTGGCGGCTGACTCTGGTCGTCAGGGCGACACACAGTGTCCTGGTGACACTGTTGGCGGCTGACACGGTCGTCAGGGCGACACACAGTGTCCTGGTGTCACTGTTGGCGGCTGACTCTGGTCGTCAGGATGATACACAGTGTCCGGTGACACTGTTGGCGGCTGACTCGGTCGTCTGGCGACACACAGTGTCCTGGTGACACTGTTGACGGCCGACACTGGTCGGCAGGGCGACACAGTGTCCTGGTGACGCTGTTGGCGGCTGACACTGGTCGTCAGGGCGATACACAGTGTCCCGGTGACACTGTTGGCGGCTGACACTGGTCGTCAGGGCGATACACAGTGTCCTGGTGACACTGTTGGCGGCTGACACTGGTCGTCAGGATGATACACAGTGTCCTAGTGACACTGTTGGCGGCTGACACTGGTCGTCAGGGCGATACACAGTGTCCTGGTGACACTGTTGGCGGCTGACACTGGTCGTCAGGATGATACACAGTGTCCTAGGACACTGTTGGCGGCTGACACTGGTCGTCAGGGCGATAACAGTGTCCTGGTGACACTGTTGGCGGCTGACACTGGTCGTCAGGATGATACACAGTGTCCTGGTGACACTGTTGACGGCGACACTGGTCGTCAGGGCGATACACAGTGTCCTGGTGACACTGTTTGCAGCGACACTGGTCGTCAGGATGATACACAGTGTCCGGTGACACTTTGACGGCTGACTCTGGTCGTCAGGCGACACACAGAGTCCTGGGACACTGTTGGCGGCTACACTGGTGTCGTCAGGGCATACACAGTGTCCTGGTGACACTTGGCGGCGACACGGTCGTCAGGATTAAAGTGTCCCGGTGACACTGTTGCGCACACTGGTCGTCAGGGCGATACACAGTGTCCTGGTGACACTGTTTGCGGCTGACACTGGTCGTCAGGGCGATACACAGTGTCCCGGTGACACTGTTGGCGGCTGACACTGGTCGTCAGGGCGACACACAGTGTCCTGGTGACACTGTTGGCGGCTGACACTGGTCGTCAGGGCGATACACAGTGTCCTGGTGACACTGTTGACGGCTGACACTGGTCGTCAGGGCGATACACAGTGTCCTGGTGACACTGTTGGCGGCTGACACTGGTCGCCTGGGCGATACACAGTGTCCTGGTGACACTGTTGGCGGCTGACACTGGTCGTCTGGGCGATACACAGTGTCCTGGTGACACTGTTGGCGGCTGACACTGGTCGTCAGGGCGATGCACAGTGTCCTGGTGACACTGTTGGCGGCTGACTCTGGTCGTCAGGGCACACACAGTGTCCTGGTGACACTGTTGGCGGCTGACACTGGTCGTCAGGGCGACACACAGTGTCCTGGTGTCACTGTTGGCGGCTGACTCTGGTCGTCAGGATGATACACAGTGTCCTGGTGACACTGTTGGCGGCTGACTCTGGTCGTCTGGGCGACACACATGTCCGGACACTGTTGACGGCCGACACGGTGCAGGGCGACACAAGTGTCCTGGTGACGCTGTTGGCGGCGACACTGGTCGTCAGGGCGATACACAGTGTCCCGGTGACATTGGCGGCACACTGGTCGTCAGCCGTGTCCGGAACTGTTGGCGGCCTGGTCGTAATTTTGGGCGAACACAGTGTCCTGGTGACACTGTTGGCGGCACACGGTCGTCAGATGATACACAGTGTCCTGGGACACTGTTGACGGCTGACACTGGTCGTCAGGGCGATACACAGTGTCCGGACACTGTTTGCGGCTGACACTGGTCGTCAGGATGATACACAGTGTCCTGGTGACACTGTTGACGGCTGACACTGGTCGTCAGAGCGACACACAGTGTCCTGGTGACACTGTTGGCGGCTGACACTGGTCGTCAGGGCGACACACAGTGTCCTGGTGACACTGTTGGCGGCTGACACTGGTCGTCAGGATGATACACAGTGTCCTGGTGACACTGTTGGCGGCTGACACTGGTCGTCAGGGCGATACACAGTGTCCTGGTGACACTGTTGGCGGCTGACACTGGTCGTCAGGGCGATACACAGTGTCCTGGTGACACTGTTGGCGGCTGACACTGGTCGTCAGGATGATACACAGTGTCGTGGTGACACTGTTGACGGCTGACACTGGTCGTCAGGGGCGATACACAGTGTCCTGGTAACACTGTTGGCGGCTGACACTGGTCGTCAGGGCGACACACAGTGTCCTGGTGACACTGTTGGCGGCTGACACTGGTCGTCAGGGCGATACACAGTGTCCTGGTGACACTGTTGGCGGCTGACACTGGTCGTCAGGATGATACACAGTGTCCTAGTGACACTGTTGGCGGCTGACACTGGTCGTCAGGGCGATACACAGTGTCCTGGTGACACTGTTGGCGGCTGACACTGGTCGTCAGGATGATACACAGTGTCCTGGTAACACTGTTGACGGCTGACTCTGGTCGTCAGGGCGACACACAGTGTCCTGGTAACACTGTTGGCGGCTGACACTGGTCGTCAGGGCGACACACAGTGTCCTGGTGACACTGTTGGCGGCTGACACTGGTCGTCAGGGCGATACACAGTGTCCTGATGACACTGTTGACGGCTGACTCTGGTCGTCAGGGCGATACACAGTGTCCCGGTGACACTGTTGACGGCTGACTTGGTCGGCAGGGCGATACACAGTGTCCTGGTGACACTGTTGACGGCTGACACTGGTCGTCAGGGCGATACACAGTGTCCTGGTGACACTGTTGGCGGCTGACACTGGTCGTCAGGGCGATACACAGTGTCCTGATGACACTGTTGACGGCTGACTCTGGTCGTCAGGGCGATACACAGTGTCCTGGTGACACTATTGGTGGCTGACACTGGTCGTCAGGGCGATACACAGCGTCCTGGTGACACTGTTGGCGGCTGACTCTGGTCGTCAGGGCGACACACAGTGTCCTGGTGACACTATTGGCGGCTGACACTGGTCGTCAGGATGATACACGGTGTCCTGGTGACACTGTTGACGGCTGACACTGGTCGTCAGGATGATACACAGTGTCCTGGTGACACTGTTGACGGCTGACTCTGGTCGTCAGGATGATACACAGTGTCCTGGTGACACTGTTGACGGCTGACACTGGTCGTCAGGGTGATACACAGTGTCCTGGTGAGACCGTTGAGGGCTGACACTGGTCGTCAGAGCGATACACAGTGTCCTGGTGACACTGTTGGCGGCTGACACTGGTCGTCAGGATGATACACAGTGTCCTGGTGACACTGTTGGCGGCTGACACTGGTCGTCAGGATGATACACAGTGTCCTGGTGACACTGTTGGCGGCTGACACTGGTCGTCAGGGCGATACACAGTGTCCTGGTGACACTGTTGGCGGCTGACACTGGTCGTCAGGGCGATACACAGTGTCCTGGTGACACTGTTGGCGGCTGACACTGGTCGTCAGGGCGATACACAGTGTCCTGGTGACACTGTTGGCGGCTGACACTGGTCGTCAGGGCGATACACAGTGTCCTGGTGACACTGTTGGCGGCTGACACTGGTCGTCAGGGCGATACACAGTGTCCTGGTGACACTGTTGGCGGCTGACACTGGTCGTCAGGATGATACACAGTGTCCTGGTGACACTGTTGGCGGCTGACACTGGTCGTCAGGATGATACACAGTGTCCTGGTGACACTGTTGGCGGCTGACACTGGTCGTCAGGGGATACACAGTGTCCTGGTGACACTGTTGGCGGCTGACACTGGTCGTCAGGATGATACACAGTGTCCTTCCTTCTCGGTGACACTGTTGGCGGCTGCCACTGGTCGTCAGGATGATACACAGTGTCCTGGTGACACTGTTGGCGGCTGACACTGGTCGTCAGGGCGACACACAGTGTCCTGGTGACACTGTTGGCGGCTGACACTGGTCGTCAGGATGATACACAGTGTCCTGGTGACACTGTTGGCGGCTGACACTGGTCGTCAGGATGATACACAGTGTCCTGGTGACACTGTTGGCGGCTGACACTGGTCGTCAGGGCGATACACAGTGTCCTGGTGACACTGTTGACGGCTGACACTGGTCGTGATGACGTCAGAGCGCGATGAGCGGGTCCCGCGACGGTTCATATAACCGTCCCATCGGACCGTTCGGGCCCGTGCCCAAGAACAGCGGCATGGAACAGGACGGCCACTTCAGGAGAACTCCGATTGTGGCCGGGGAGATGCCGCGCCGCCCGAGCGACACCAGCGCCGTATCAGCTGCCTACCACACCGTCCAGGTAACTGTGACGTCATCTGCCTACCACACCGTCCAGGTAACTGTGACGTCAGCTGCCTACCACACCGTCCAGGTAACTGTGACGTCATCTGCCTACCACACCGTACAGGTAACTGTGACGTCATCTGCCCGTCACACAGCCGTCCAGGTAACTGTGACGTCATCTGCCTGCCACACCGTCCAGGAAACTGTGACGTAATCTGCCTGCCACACCGTCCAGGTAACTGTAGCGTCATCTGCCTACCACACCATCCAGGTAACTGTGACGTCATCCGCCCACCACATCGTCCCGTCGAAGTACCCGTGATGTTATCTGTCCGCACCATCATCCAGGTATTCGGGACGGTATGTACCCACTAAGCATGTGCGATAACCTAGCCGTCCGGTCTGACAATAAATCATGAAAATACTGGAGAATACTGGAATCAGCACCAAGCGGGCTTGCACAGGGCGCGTCTCCTGCCTGAATGCATGTAATGTATATTCGCTTACACATACGCCAAGCCGTGTTGCACACGTCGCTGATATATGTTAAGTAGTAATAGGCTACTTGATTGAATGAACTACCACATTCGGTGGCGCAGCCGGGATTTTCTTAAGGCGGTGAAGAGCGACAATGCTACGTCAGAGGCTGTGCTTAGGGCTGTTTACAGAGCAATGGACAGGGTTGTGCATCACCTGTGGACAGGGACTGTGGGCGGACGCCTCTTATGTGTGTGTGCTGTGTGAGTGGTTTATATTTCGCTCTACGTGGGTATGTCCGATTTCCTTTTATGCACGGATAGCCCACCACAGCCAAGATATTTACGCTTGGCTTGCACCCAGAAATGTCATCGAGAAGCGTATTTCCTTGCCACTCCATCTGACCGAGTTCACATGCAGGGCTCGGGCAGCGACGTCTCCCAGTCGGTGGGGTACCAGACCACCCGCGGCGACGGCAGCCAGCTGAGCGACACCGACAGCCGGCAGGAGGTGCTGCTGCCCTCCAAGCTGAGCAACGAGTTCAAGTCGCACGCTTACTGGTCACGGTAAGCGCCGCGGAGACGTGGTCCGGCGCTTTGGGTGTCGTGGAGAGATGGTCTTGGTGGTGTCTTGATACTTTTCAGAGGCATGTGTCCTCAATGTTCAACTTCGCCCTCCAATAGTGAAAATGCGTCCCTGTACAGGCAAACACAGTAGCAGTATTGCAATCACACACAGCAGCTTGTATAGCAAAAGACATGCAATTATACTCGGAGAATGTGCTTACCATAATTTGATGTCGTCATTGTGGATGGCCTTGATGGCCTTGCCGATTAATGCAAATATCACTAATATTTTATGAAAATGTAGATAGGAGCTCAGTTGCAGGTGCTGTAAGTTTAATGTTATTGTGTGTCGGTCTGGCTGCTATCGAGAAGAAACCGAATGGTAAAAGAAATAGCCGCACAAAATAACTTATTTGCTGTCAGGTGGTAGCACATTGACGTATACATCAACACCAGTTATTGACTGACATGCCAGTATATTCTGATCCCGCTGTACTACATAAAACATACACGAAAACACTCATCGACCGGTAAAAACAGGACCCACGGTGGACTCTATGACGTCATGGCAGCATGGCCCTGGACGAACTTGAAATTGACTTTTGCACTGGATGCTTGATTTATTTCCTGCACGATGCCAGAAGTTTGACATATCTGTGTCTATCGGGTTGGCTGGTATCTCATGTCAACCAATCTGAGAACAAGATATCCCCCAGCCACCCTGCGTAGCGACTCGAGGGTCCACACCTCTAACTTTGTTTTTGTTTTCACTGTTACGCCACCTTTGCCCATCTCGGCACTGTTACAGGCTGCGGCCTGATATCTCGAGCGGCACGGCCTGTGTAATCTGGAGCCTTAAGGCCCCCACCAACGAGGACTCGTGCACAAACTGTAATCAAAACGTCGACGGACGCACGCCACCGTGTCGGACGTGTCGGACGTGTCGGACGTGTTGGACGTGTCAGATGTGTCGGACGTGTCGGACGTGTCAGACGTGTCGGACGTGTCGGACGTGTCGGACGTGTCAGACGTGTCGGACGTGTCGGACGTGTCGGACGTGTCGGACGTGTCGGACGTGTCGGACGTGTCGGACGTGTCGGACGTGTCGGACGTGTCGGACGTGTCGGACGTGTCGGACGTGTCGGACGTGTCGGACGTGTCGGACGTATCGGACGTGTTGGACGTATCAGACGTGTCGGACGTGTCGGACGTGTCGGACGTGTCGAACGTGTCGGACGCCCAGACAGATCATCGGGGCAGGTGGGCTCTACGCTTCACGAGCCAGCTCTCAAATTTGTGAAACTGTCCCGGAAATCGCCTCTGTTGGGCATTTCTGCGCAAATTTTTAGGGTCTTCTAACATTCAATGTATTTCGTTTGATCAAATGTCATACATTGCCGGTGTTTGATTTTGGTACACGTGGGTTGCCATGGCGTGTCTGGCGTTAGCTTTGTCATTGCGAATGACCACAGCCAACCGTGACCACAACCATCTCACGGCTTGTATGATCCCACGTCCTGTCTGAATGACTTGTATGTAGAATGTGATGTGAACGGCATCTCACAACTAACAGCTGCCTGGATTATTCACCTGAGATGACCTTGACTTCACGCGGACGCTTATGTTCATTCAATACATTACGTTAATGCTGTTCATTCAGTGCATGCCAAGTGGAAAATGAAAACGCGCCTTTTCCAACGAAACAAAATAGAACACTTTGTAGCGTCATTGAAAGCCAGTTACCTATCATGACTCATCACCTATGACCTATTGTCAATATGAAGTGTCAGATGCAGGTCAGAGAAACATTATTAATTAAAAACTGCTTCAAGATCGGCACATTAGCAAGACTCCACCTTAACCCGTCCCGTCTCGGGGGTCTTCAACTGCCGCCCCCTCAGGTTTTTCGCGGACAGTGGACGAACGGCGCGCGTCAGCGCGCCCAAATTTGGCATACCTTTTCCCACATCAATTTGGCATGCTGTTTCAAAATTTTGAAGTCAGGTCATCTAGGGTCAACGAGTTCGTCATGGTCACGTGAGGTCACTTCCAAAAGAGATCAACCAGTCGTCACACTGTATCGGATACAGATATTTTAATGAAACTTTCAGCGTTTGCTTATCTTTAGGGATGGAGCAAAACGTACGAGTGGAATTTTTCTATTTTTTTCGTTTTTTTACTGCATATAAATTTTGCGTATTTGCCAAATTGCAGTTGAAATAGAGGATTATGGTTAAAGTGAGCTTTTTTTATTGAGGAAGGTTGACTTCCAACAACGTTTCTCGGTCTGCTCTACTCATTGAAATAGGAAAATCGAATAAAACTTGAAAACTCAAAATTTTGAAATTTCAGAACGTAAAATTTGTATTTTTGTGGGCCAAAAAAATTAAAGCCCTGGTCGACTTCGGTAACGTTTTCTCATTCCAAATAAATTTTGTTTTTTCATATATCCCCCAAAATGAACTCCCTAAAGTTAAAAACATAATGTAAGTCGTGAAAAGTCATGAAAATATATCCCCCTGGTGACATCACTTTTGGGAGGAAATCGATTTGGGTGGTGGATTCGGACCCTACCCGTCGAGCGCTTTCCGATGACACCTCTTTCGTGTTCGTGCGATGCTTAGTTTGGATTTTAGAGGGGGTTACTAACCCCCCCCCCGAGACGGGGTGTGAGGATATCCTTTTCACACAAGCTTTTATCCGACATGCTGAAGCTTAGACCGCTTAAATAAGTGACGTGATATGGTGTTGGTCTTACAATCATAGCGTGTCCAGAGGCTATTGCTTCATTTGATACCTGGAAATAGTGTTAGTTTCACGGAATGTTTTCCGCGTTCGGAAAAAAAAATGGCAGAACTCTCAAAGTCGTATTTCGTACTTTCGAGAGGAAAGCGGAAAGAAATGAACAGTCACCAAGCTTTAGTTCTAGTGGAAATAATTGGAACATGACATGCGAAAAACGTCTGGGAGGAAGCTGCCTTCCAACAGGAGTAGGTTGCGAAGAGAAACAAATACAGCGTGTGCAGTCATTCAATATAAATGTTGACTCCATTAAGCTACAACACTCGCAACGCTCGCGATATTTCCCAAATTCGTGTCCCACTGGCGAAGCAGTGTGGGCGGCACCATTAGCCGTGAATGTGCATAAAGTGAGTCGTGAGCCACCCAATAAACAAACAAACTCTACTAAGCTACTGCGGTGACACTCTCTTGATTACATTGTGCACTTCTCAGCGCGTTATTAATGTTCCAGACCGGCCTGAGATAGGGGTCTGTTCGTAATAAAGGATGAGTATGAAAAACTTCCGTACCGTCTGCTGGCGCTTGGGTGATGATCATCGTGTGCCGACGCCTCTACCGTCGCAAAGCCTTAATCACGTCCTATATCTGGTGACAAAGGTTCAGGCCTAGAGCTGGTACCTTGGGAGATGGACTTCAGGGGGTGGTAAAGCTGCGCCGCATCCACTGAGTGGCTAAATGGAAAATAGCATAACATATATCCGCCCTAGTGCACAGCACAATGTAAAGTTCACCAAGCGCATGAGCCATTCAAACCACATCGAAATTATCAGATGCATCGCGTGTCGAACTGTCCCGAGCCACCACACACCCCGAGCCGTTAAAGTCGCAGTCCACGAGCAGCGCCGTTACAATTGCAGCAGCAGCACCGGCTCGCCGGGCTCGGCGGACCGTGGGCGGCCGGCGCCGACCACCTCCGGCTCGTCCAGCCCAGCGGAGCGGCACGCGGCCGCCTCCAGTCGAGCGCGCCTCACGCAGCAGCGCGCGCGCGGCCTGGAGCAAGCCGAGGCGATGACGCACGCCGAGCGCCACTCGAGCGCCAGCAGCCGCTACCGGAACGCCGACGGCGCCAGCTCGACGCCGGGCAGCGCCGTCAGCGGGCCGCCCGGCCGCCGCTTCCCGTTCGAGGTGGGTGTGCTGCGCCTGGCGCCGCTCTCGGCTGGTGCTTCACACATGCGTACGGACAATCTGGCAACCCAGCCGTGTAAAGTCGTATTGCGACTGCTTCCGTGTGCGGCGCGAAATGGCCTGAGGAGGCCGAAGCGCCTTATCTAACAAAACGACACGAAAGTTTCAATGTGAAACTGGAGTAATCTTCAGATGTGGAAAGATGTAGCGATGCGCTTTTGATGCACCTCAAATTTACGAGACCGTTAGCGATTGTGGGCAAGTATGTTTGACAACTGCTTGAAGGTGAAAATGAATCTGCTGGTACACGCCACAGGAGCACACTCATAATGCTGCAGAACATGTACGAGGCTGTACTGTGGTCCAACTACCAGGCCACAGTTTCTGGTAGCTCTCGTTATGTAGCCATTTCGTTATAGGATATCTGTCCCGCCATATCGTCACAAGATGGCTGTCACATGCTGCCATATCGTTGCAGGATGGCCATCATTACGCTGCCTTATCGTTGCAGGATGGCCATCATTACGCTGCCTTATCGTTGCAGGATGGCCACCATTACGCTGCCATATCGTCATTGGATGGCTGTCACTATGCTGCCATATCGTCATAGGATGACTCACATGCTGCCATATCGTTACAAGATGGTTGTCATTATGCTGCCATATCGTCATATGATGACTGTGACATGCTGCCATATCGTTACAGGATGGCTGTCATTATGCTGCCATATCGTCATAGGATGGCTGTCATTATGCTGCCATATCGTTACAGGATGGCTGTCATTATGCTGCCATATCGTTACAGGATGGCTGTTATTATGCTGCCATATCGTCATAGGCTATGCTGCCATATCGTTACAGGATGGCTGTCATTATGCTGCCATATCGTAAGGATCTGTCATTATGCTGCCATATCGTCATAGATGACTTCATACATCTCCATATCGTTACAGGATGGCTGTCATTATGCTGCCATATCGTCATAGGATGACTGTCATTGCCCATATCGTTACAGGATGGCTGTCATTATGCTCCATATCGTCAATGTGTCATTATGCTGCCATATCGTCATAGATGACTGTCATCCCATACGTCACAGGATGACTGTCTATCCATATCTTACAGAGGCTGTCATTATGCTGCCATATCGTTACAGGATGGCTGTCATTATGCTGCCATATCGTTACAGGATGGCTGTTATTATGCTGCCATATCGTTACAGGATGACTGTCACTGCCGCCATATCGTCATCTGTCACGTGCTGTCATATCGTCACAGGATGGCTGTCATGCAGTCATGTTGTCATAGGATGACTGTCACATGCTGCTATATTGTCATAGGTATTGAACAACGGGACCAGCCTGCGGGTGCCGCAGACTATGGTGGCATACCAGGACAACAACCTCGCTATCCTAGTGGCCGATCCTAAACATACGCGGCTCAGAGTCAAGGCCACGGAGAGACAATCAAAGGTAACGATTGTCAGACACCCTTTAGGTGCATGAGTAGGGGTTTACTGATCAATCGAGGCCGATGTTCATACATACATTTATACACAACGAATTTTTGTTTATTTCAACTTATCTTAGGATCTACACACATTGATCACACGTATCTGCCAAACGTGCACTACCCAATACCCATGCGTAGATTTACACTTACGTCCATCCGCGTGTACCCACCTTTGCCATATGTACATTCGCACATGAGAGTGCATCTGCTTCCGTGCACTTGTCCACGTATGTTTGCCACGCGTACATGTGTTCTAAAATTATATCTGCATAGCATTGGCGCGCCGCAGACGACAGCTGACGATGTCCTTCTGACGACGATGTTCGTCCGACGATGTTCGTCTGTTGGTTATGTCCGTCCGTCCGACGATGTTCGTCCGTCCGACAATGTCTGTCTGTTGGTTATGTCCGTCCGTCCGACGATGTTCGTCTGTTGGTTATGTCCGTCCGTCCGACGATGTTCGTCTGTTGGTTATGTCCGTCCGTCCGACGATGTTCGTCTGTTGGTTATGTCCGTCCGTCCGACGATGTTCGTCTGTTGGTTATGTCCGTCCGTCCGACGATGTTCGTCTGTTGGTTATGTCCGTCCGTCCGACTATGTTCGTCTGTCGGTTATGTCCGTCCGTCCGACGATGTTCGTCTGTTGGTTATGTCCGTCCGTCCGACGATTTTCGTCTGTTGGTTATGCACAATGTTCTCTGTTGGTTATGTCCGTCCGTCCGACTATGTTCGTCTGTCGTTATGTCCGTCCGTCCGACGATGTTCGTCTGTTTTCGTCCGTCCGACGATGTTCGTCTGTTGGTTATGTCCGTCCGTCCGACAATGTTCATCTGTTGGTTATGTCCGTCCGTCCGACTATGTTCGTCTGTTGGTTATGTCCGTCCGTCAGACGATGTCCGTCCGTCCGACGATGTCTGTCTGTTGGTTATGTCCGTTCGTCCGACGATGTTCGTCTGTTGGTTATGTCCGTCCGTCCGACGATGTCTGTCTGACGATGAAGTCCGTCCGATGATGTCCATCGGTTGACGATGTCCGCCCGTCCGATGATGTCCGTCTGTTCCTGTCGAGCTGCGTCAGTTAGCCGACTGGCCGCTGACACCGTCCGCCGGCCACACAGTCGAGCGGCCCGGCCACCGACCGGCTGGACGCCGACATCCACGCCTCCTACGGCAACCTCAGCGCCGACATCCACGCCTCCTACAGCAACCTGAACGGCACTGGCCACACGCGCGAAATCCAAGAGATCGCGTCAGCTGGCGGCTCGGCCAGCTCGCGGCGCTGGAGCGCCGAGCGCGAGCAGTTCTACGAGACGAGCGAAAACGAGCAGAGCCACGAGCAGCGGGCGCACACGGGCATATCCCGGCTGGACGAGATGCAGGGATCGGTGCAGCAGCTGAGCGACGGACGCGGATCGGCGCGCGGATCCGCCCGGCGGTCGAACGACGCTCGCGGATCGGCGAACGAGTCCGCGCGGCATCTGGCCGGGGTTGGTGCGGGCTCGGAGCGTCGCGCCTCGCAGCGCTCCGGCGAGGCTCGCGGGTCGCCACGTCATGCCGGCGAGCCGGCCGGCTCTGAGTGGACTCAGGGCGGCGGCGGCGGCAGTCGAGCCGGCTCCCGGGCCCAGCACAGCTCCGGCTCGGCTCGCCACGGCAGCGCCAGCCACCTGTCGTACGACGCGCGCGGTGCCGCCGGCGGCGGCGGGGCGCGCCGCTCCAGCGCCAGCTCGTCGTCGGAAGACGCACCGCCGGCGGTCGGCCGCTCGCCGTCCCCGAGACCGGCGACGTCCGCCCGGCCGGACGCGGGCCACGACGGCACGCCGGCCGCGCTGCGACGCGCCCTGCAGCCGGCCGACGACTACGACGACGGCTTCGAGACGCACTTCGTGCGGCGGGAGGGCGCCGGCCGGTCGGCAGACTCACGGCGCGCGCTCTCGGCCACCATGCTGCGGCACGGCGACCTCGGCCAGGCCGGCCGGTACGGAGGTCAGACGTCGGACGAGGCGGGCTACCCGCGTCGGCCGAGCGGCGACTGGCGGCGCAGGTCCAGCGCGTCCCAGGTGCTCGTGGTGGAGGACGAGGTGTGTGACCTGGAGGAGCGCGAGGAGGTGCACTCTGGCCCGGTCAAGGCTGACCTGGGCCGGCCGACTGCCGACCGCACGGACACCGACTGGAGATCGAACGCACATCGCACGTCCAGATCCGAGGAGAAACAGGTGGGTGGTGCGCTCATGTCGGCGACCAGAGGCGACTCGATCCGACTCGGCCGTCACGCTGCTAAAACTTCGGGAAATTTTGTGTTGCAGCCTTTGGAATTATACTTCGTGGCTCTGTGATGTTGCTCTTTAGCTTCCGAAGAAAGCCACCCTTCATAACCATTTTTCATATACTCACAATATTTGCTCGATATATTTTGCGAGATATGCTCGCAATATTTGCTAAAGAAAAGACTTGTAGCGGGGCTGCTTGCACCCGCATGACGGGTGACGCCACCTGTGGTTACTACATATGTAGTCTCCACGGGGTGCCAAGCTGCAGTCGGTTCATAATTACCTTGTCTAAAGCGATGTCATATTCGATCCATGCCGTGCTTGCAGTACGAAAGCCACAGTTCCCGGCCATGGCCTTGCTTGAGCATCCCCACAAACGTGGTTTTATGTTGGCGTACGCCATATATAGCTTACTGCAAGCTGCAAGCCCAGTGCAAGTTTTTTTACGATTTAGTTATTGGATGCGGAATGTTGAAGACCGCCATTTGTCCTAATGAGTTGTGGTGTGAAGTTTAGACTTCTAGCATTCGCAAATATTGCACTATCGCGCTGTGCTGTATTTTTTCAATGCGTTCGCAAAATTTGTGCAAAATATCGGTAGGTTGATTCGGTATTATTCGACTCTTTCAGTTCCACCATACATACGATGATAGTTAATGTCCAATGTGCCTTAATTTGGAAAGATTTCTAATGGCATCTTTCCCAGTCATCATATTTAATTTTTAAAATAATGTGCATCAGGAGCGCACCATTGCGCAATCTCCGCCCTTGAGGACTTTTAATGATTCTTCGATGATACCTGAGAAAATTTAGCCAGGCTTTTTTTTAGCAATCTGGGACCTCACGTCTCTTATTGCTCGCACAAATTTATCGCATACCACACACTTTATCCCAGCGACTTCCTTATCATCTTGACCACTTCGGGATCTTTCAACTCATTCCGTGTGCCCCCGCCCGATCTATGTTCAACGTAACCGCTCGAAATTGCACCCGAGAGTCGTGCTGGCACAACGTAATCAAACAGAAGTGGATAGGACGCCTGGGCGCGCGACAATGCATCGATACCAGTCCACGATTCCTATAGGACCTGATTCGAAGCTATGCATCGAATCCGTCGCAGTCCCGGTTGCCGCCCTTCCCGTTGACAATTTCCCCGGAGACGGAGGATCCATGAGTTGATAGTTCGGTGATGGGCGAGTGCTCACGCGGCCAATTTCGTCGCCAGCTTGGTACGGCGCGCCTCACGCACGACGTGCGCGCCCGCTCGTCGGGAGAGCTGCACTACGGTGGCGCCTCTGGCGGCCAGGCCGGTCACAAGCGCGAGCTGGGACTGCTGGCGGAGACGGCGGCGCGTTCGGCCAGGTACGGCCGCTGCTGCGCCTGTCGACACTTCCAGTTCCACTTCGAGCGGAAGTCTAAATGTTGATGGCCACTCAGCTGATCTGAATACAGAGGTGGATGGTGCGAGCTGTTTCAGACGTGACTCCGTCGCGCGGCGACGCGACACGGACCTGGGCGGGCACCAGAGCACGGGTGAGCGGCACACGGCTCGAAATACTGAAACTTTGGATCCAAATTAATGACATCCGGATAGGAAATCGGGAGTTGGAGTTTAAGAGCGCATTGACAGTGTCGGTCATGCAGCCCGGATAAGAAATCAAATGTGCCTAAGTTCTAGGAGGGTTTCTTGTAATATTAGCATGGTACGAGAAGGGAACCTCATCTGTCCTACGCGAATTTAGGGTTTGGGATGCATCAACGGCAGTCACCATGTGAAATTTTGTCTTCAAAGTGCACCTTTTGGATTGGGTTACCACATGCCTTATATATATATATAGGTGTGCATATTCGTGTGCGAATGTACCTATGGATGTAGGCGTGAGTGCGCGCGCGCGTGTGTGTGTGTGTGGGTGTGTGTGGGTGTGTGCGTGTATGCATGGCGGGTCGCACCCCAAGTTACTTCACAGAGGATCGAAGTAAAACTAAGAAAGAAGAAAATGAATTATTACCATATGTGAAGTACGGGGAGCTAAGTAGCTGCTAAAGCTAAACTAAGCACGCAATTTATTTCCCTACAAACAAAGGAGGTGCATTATGATAGTATCATCCATAGCCCCTTAGTGTATTCCAGCGACAAGTGGTGTAGTGGCGTAGGAATGCGTTGGAAAACGTTCGTGCAAGAAATTACATCTTAGCAAACAATGTATAACCCCGGGTGAGCATTCTAAGCTTATGAAGCGTGATATTTGTTTCGCAACTCCCAATCACGGTATGCTAATCACATCTAAACACGTGGATTCAGGTGCACCGAAAATCAGTTCTCACACCAAGACACCTCTGAAGCTGGGTGTGTCCGCTGCCCAGAATATCACGAGGTATCTCGCGCTGACGACTATGCCTGCCTCGACAGCGAGACGGACTGCTACATCCACATTGATGGGACGGAGATACCGTGCGTCTCGTGGGCGGTACGGAGGTACAGTGGGTACCTGCGACAGCTGGGACGAGTCTCGCCGCTGCACGTCAATCTGCCACAGGTGTAGTGGCTGAACGTTCGGCACGGTTAGTGGGCTCGATAGATGGCAGAGGCGTAGTGTAATCACACATTGTATGGTAAGAATCGTGAAGAGTTGTACGTTTTGGTCGTTAGTGGATAATTAGACAATAATTGATGGATGTCATTGCATTCCGCGTATAATTGGCTTACAATCGCTCAGGGCGTTGAACCCATGGAGTTCCCCTTAATGTTAGTAGTAACATATAAGTAACAGCGACCTCAATCGGCAATGTATAAAAGGCATGCACATTATTTGAGGGCTATGCTGTAGTGTCGGACCAAAGCGCACGTCTTAGAGATGTAGCTAACTAGCATTTATTCATGGCGATACTTAGAAGAAGATTAATTTATGTTGTCTATTGTGTACTTTAACTGGGCTGTGGAGACAAGTGATAATGATCAGTGATGCTCACTAGTACAAAAACCGCTGCAGTGCCATCCAGTGCAGTCCGGTGTCCAAGGCAGCCTTGTACCGAGCAAACGGTACACGTCCCATTAGAGTATCCCATCACATTTCAACCGCCATTTCCCCACTTCTCTGGTTTTCGACTGAAGATCAAAAGGGGACTTGATCATCATCATGGGGATTGTTTTGGCGGGCTCATGCCTATCCGGTTCAAGTGATACAATTTTAATGCTAAGTTGGCTACGTGAGTAAACGAAATCCACCACTTCACTGAAACCAATGACATACAATTTCTGCACCGGCAGAAGCTAAAGTAGACGACGGTGTTCACCCTAGCTTGCATTGCATTGCAACTTCCATGCTTCTCTCACACACCACAGCACCAAACACAGTGGCGGAGTGGCAAGGTACGGCCGGAAATATTATCGACTGCTCGACTGCAACCACTGGAACTAAGAGACAAGCAAGAGTGGATCTTGTGTAGAATTGCACTCCTGGGTGTATTCACGTATGTGCAGTCGTGGATTTAGGAGCAGGATCAGCATAAATGGGACCAACCAACCCCCCCCCCCTTCTCCGTCCCATGGAGATGCGGTGCCATCCTGATTGGAAAGAATACGCCCCTCCAGGACGTTCGAGTGCGCACCACGGCTTGCTTTTGTAGCCAAAATGTCCCTCTAATTGGAAAAGACGCTACTCTAGAGGCACTCAAGTGCTGCCCTCTCCCCTTGAAAACTATCAATGCGGGTCACCACTCACTCACCCCCACGCCCCAGGGCAAATGTCTCTTCTCCAGACGAGTACTCCCTTTCCGTCAAAATTGCTGGAACCCCATGTATGTATATGGGTAGCATATCCTGCTATGCACGGTGCAATGAGCAATGGTGGATGCTGAGTTTTGTGAGAATGGTGAATAAAGACGTCTTCCACGATAAACTGAGATTGATGAAGAAGACAGCCTCACAGACAGTCTAAGTCTGGATTTAACTTAATCCAGACATAAACTTGACACATACAGGAGGATGCCCCATGGGAACACATCAATGTGTCTCCAGGGACGTTGATTTCTGAAAATGATTGGGGGAAATACATCTGGGCAATGAGCGGGCCCAAGTTCATTGTGGGCACACTCCATAGGGTCCATTGTTAAAGGCTGAAGTTATTGAGGTGGAAAGGCGCTATATGACCTATGCAGTCGATGCGCCCCTAAACCACAATAACTACTGAGGTGGCAAAGCCAGAATTGATTGGACAAATGCATCCTCAAAAGTATGCTAAGCAACATCCATGTGTGCACTTGTGCTACCATACTGTGGTACGTCTATGGGCGCAAAATGACCCTAGATGTCGACGCGCCCCTAAACTCCAATCCACCACTGTTGTACGTCTGATCCGTACCTGTGCTACCTTACTGAGGTACACCTGATGCGTACCTGTGCTACCCTACTGAGGTGCACCTGGCGCGTACCTGTGCCACCCTACTGAGGTACACCTGACACGTACCCGTGCCACCCTACTGAGGTACACCTGACACGTACCTGTGCCACCCTACTGAGGTACACCTGACACGTACCCGTGCCACCCTACTGAGGTACACCTGACACGTGCTGGTGTCACCCTACTGAGGTACACCTGACGCGTACCTGTGCCACCCTACTGAGGTACACCTGACACGTACCTGTGCCACCCTACTGAGGTACACCTGACACGTACCTGTGCCACCCTACTGAGGTACACCCGACACGTACCTGTGCCACCCTACTGAGGTACACCTGAGACGTACCTGTGCCACCCTACCGAGGTACACCTGACACGTACCTGTGCCACCTTACTGAGGTACACCTGACACGTACCTGTGCTACCCTACTGAGGTACACCTGACACGTACCTGTGCCACCCTACTGAGGTACACCTGACACGCGCCGGTGCCCGCGCAGGGGAGCAGCTCGCCGTCAGCAGTGGCGGACGCCGTTGAGTGGTGCTACCGGTCGGCTGGAGAGGCGGCCCGGCTGGTGACGCCCGACAACTGTGCTGAACTCTACCGGGCGGCGTTGGCACTACAAATTCCAGGTGACCGCCACCTCGTAGTTCCTAGCAGACGCAAAAACACCACACCGGGGCGAGTGTGGATGTGCTATGGCACAGATAGAAGTTTCCTACCCCGTCCGTTCGATAAAAATAAGCAAAAAAAAAAAAACTGACACGTACCTGTGCCATAAAAAAATAAGCCGATACCGCTTTGAGACATTTTCTGAGCGCTTCGCGAGCCGAAACTATTTGGTTTGGCGTGGTGAATATCTCAAAACTTATTGCACGTCCTAGTGCTTTTTTATTTTCTCTAAGGGGTCTTAGGCCCAAGTCCCCTCCCCACCAGCACCCCCACCACCATGGCTACGTCTTTGTGGATGCATTTGCACCCACCCTCATTTACTTAAGCACATTTGGCCAATTGTAGAGGTTGAACTTGGAGATGTTACGTAACCAGCGAATTGCCGCCGGAAAACCATAACCCTATCTCTGCCTGGGTAATAACGCACTAACCAGTGGCGTAGGATCATAAGGTCAGTTAGAGGGCTCAGCCCTAGGTCGATCAACCTAGAATACTCCCAAATACCAGTTTCTCCCGGATTTGTTCCACTTTATTTTGCAATCCTGAAAAAAAAATGAATTGCGTAAATGTTATATTCCTTTTCCTCGTTTTTTTTGTGAACTTAGCATATCCAGGGACAAAATATGCAGGAAATGGTTGATCGTAAAACTCCTACTGAGTACGGAAGGTCCACTTAGTGCAAAAGTGTCTTCTTTCCCTTTCGCTTCGCATTGTGTCGAATTATATTATTGTTTTGTGGTATTTATATGTTACTTCAAATTTCCCTCGATCAAAACGGATTAACAGTACGAACAGTACGAAAAGAAATAACACGCAACCATCATAACAAACTACACATTGCTGTCGGTGGTAAATGACCAGTGTGATTATCGATTTGAGAAAACCTGAAATATGATTGATGGTACTATTTCAGCTTATCAAAGAGGACAGTTTGCACCAGAACTAAAGAATGCGGAGAAGAATCTCGAGAAAATTGTTACCACTCATGATAAATAATGGACAATCTTACACCCGTCCAGGTCGAACACAAATAGTATATCGTACTCGACATTTATGCCGTATTTATTTTATTATTTAGCCCGCATTTGTTTATCAAACCATCGCGATCGGTAGGATAATGGCAGTTTGCGGCGCTCACACATCGAAGGGCAGAGATGGCACTGTGTAGACTGTGTATCGGCCATATATATAACACTATAACATAGTCTCCTTTACGGGAAACGACAGAGTTGGTGCACGGCCGATGTACGGTGCTTCACCAGGTCGTTGAAGCGTCGTCTGTTCGACGCATCGCTCACCTGAATGTTTTAGTCTTGCTCGTCATCGTCATGTCGTTGTAACTCATTTACTTGTATGGCCGTGTGTACATTTGCCTCGCTCTTGTCGGCTTTCTGACTGGGGAAAGAATTGCCACTACAAAGTGGAAAGCCACACGATGTCCAGTGGAAATGCAAATGCAAGTAAGAGGACCGAAGCGTAGTGCTGTACACTGGCCGGCGTTACAGAGCTGGCGGACCAGTGTAGAGGACTGTTCACACCTGGCGTAATCTCGACGCACTGTCGGAATCGACGCAAAGCTAACGGACAGCTAGTATGGGCCCCAATGAGTCTCCAGATTCTGCCATTGCGCCAACCTTACGTCAGCTGTTTGCTGAGTCCCACAAAACGCTGACGATTTCCGAGCGGACAAAGTTGGGTTTTCTCAACTTTTTCCGCTCGGCGCACCAGCGGCCTTGACGCAAGGTTGACACACTGCTCGGGACAAACTGCGGTCGCCATATTTGGTGATCTTCGGCGGATTGGAGCTACATCGGCTGCGGTTTTTCAGCTTGTAAGTTGCATAGTCCGTCCGTATTACGTATCCTATTCCGTCAATGCGCTGGCTTTTTTGCGCCGAGATTACGCTAGGTGTGAACAGTCCTTAAGAGAGTCTGCGACCGCAAACCGCCCACAGTATGGCTGGACAGTGTAGTGATGTACACTGTCCCACCTTACAGAGCTGACGGACCATTGTAAGAGGGTCTGCGACCGCCAACCGCCCACAGTATGGCTGGACAGTGTGGTGATGTACACCGTCTGGTCTTCCAGAGCTGGCGGACCAGTGTAAGAGAGTCTGCGACCCCCAGCCGCCCGTGTCAGGACCGGACAGTGTAGTGATGTACACTGTCTGGCCTTACAGAGCTGGCGGACCAGTGTAAGAGAGTCTGCGATCGCCAGCCACCCACGCCAGGACCGGACAGCGACAGGCGCAGAGCCACCTTCTCTCCGGAGCTGGAGATCTACCAGGATGAAGGGTGGGACAGCTCGGAGCTGGATCGAAGCGAGGAAGACGCAGCTGATGGCTACCGCGATGAGTCGCAGAGCCGGCGACGGCGCTCCTCGTTCGGCAGCTCATCACCCCGGGTGAGACCGACCCGCCACACTGACATAGTGTGGGCTCGTTAGGTGTGATGGGTCTGCTCGTGATGTGTTCGGCCGAATGAGACCTGCCAGCCGACTGGTGTGTAAGTAGAGGCTCGTTAGGTATGATGGGTGTGTTCGTTATGTGTTCGACCGGGTAAGACCGAGAGAAGCGTTTCAACAAGCGGCCCATCCGCTACCTTCGGGATTTTAAGCTGTGATTGCCAGTTTAAAGGCAATATGTGACTATTAAAGAAGTGTTTAAGGTCTGTTAGCGATACTCAAAACCAGGAAATTGGTGGAAATTGCAATCATATTGCAGTAAAAGTGGTTCGAAATTCTCAAAAGCAATGTCAAAGGTGATCTGTTCATCAAGCAGTTTAAACCCAATAAAACTGAGGACAAGAAAGTACTGGTTTCTTTTAACCAAATTTGCATATTTTTTACAATTGATGGGTGAGCAACAAATAGTGAAATACGCTATCAGTCTATTTTCGTCCCTCGATTCATGTCGGCTCCCATATATTCGGACACTTGCTTCATGCCAATACCTTGTAGCCGAGAGTACATTGGACCCGTAATAAGGTATGAAGGTATGAACAATTGCATTCATCTTTTGCAAAAAAAGTAGCAGCGACATTGTTTGTATGGATAACCTGTATCACAAACAATCATGTAATTAAGTTCCATGGACACTGGGGCGTCCACAAATTTCATAAGGGTGGTTTGAATCCTCCCCCTCCAGAAAAAAGTGGTATGAGAAGGAGAATGATTACGGCGCTCAAAGTTCGCCGACAATTTTGGATTTTGCGTTTAAAAAAAATGTATATGTCTAGTTTGATCTAGTGCATTTTTGGATGCTAAGGTGTGGCCCTGACTCCCCAGCCCTCCCCTGGCTGCTCCTCCATCCATGGATGCAGCCAATATGACACATAACTCAGGATATGGTTTGTGGTGCTGGCGGCATCCAAATTCATCAAAGGACTAGTAAGTTGTTTGTCGATATTTTTTCACCGTTTTCTAATTGTCTCGATCATTATAAAACTGGATGGTGTAGGGCAGTGCCCGCGTAGCTAAGTTGGTTAGAGCGCTGGCCCGCACTGTTCTCCCCTGTCCCGGCAAGACAGGATTCGAGTGGCTTCAAGCGCTCGCATTTAGCCCTCGACTGAGAGGGTCATTTGCCAACTGGCCTGAGAAGGCCGGAGACGAGCTGTTTGAGCGCCAATTTCGGCGCATTGATGGGCACGTTATGCTGTCGGTAAATTCTGCCATTGAGCTGGAATTCATGGATCGGGTGGAGAGGTCAGGGTTCACGAAACAAGCTCTGCTGAACAATACGACACTTTACGACACTTATCTATAAAGCCACCCCAGTCAGAATTCGGGCTAAATTTCAGAAAAATCCAGTGTCAAAACAACTACGGAAAAAGGGAAGTCCTTCCGTTATATTGGGTTGCGACCGTAACGCTTCTTATTTGTTGTGGGGGAGTGACTGATGGACTGGTTGGAATGTGAGTACTCGAGATGTGATGTAGATAATTTATAAATCCGTAGTAGATGGCCTTGAACATCTCTGAATCTTCTCACGTTAACCTTCCATCTGCTTCACTGCTTCTTCTTTTCTCACCCCTTCCGCTTTTTCATGATCACATCCTCTATTACACAGCTGCGCCGAGTTTGTGACATTTTCTGAGTATCGGTATGAGTAAGTGCTGGCAAACCTCATTTATGACGTGGTGCTCAAGCTGACACGACATAACGCTCAAGATGGTTTTAATTGAAAAAGATCGGACATTCAGTTTTTGAAACTAAACGAGCGGAACTAGACTAGAAGCCCAAGGCTCTTCGCCGTTTTCTTTTTCACCCAAGTGTGGACAACGCTGATCGGTTTCTCGTTTGGCACTCCAGAAGTTTGGCATTCACAAAACATCGATAGATCCTGGAAATAATCATAGGGATGTATGTATAACGTTGCATCTAGCACTAATGGCAGCAGCTACCAAACAAATTACCGGTAACCAGTTACATCCAACTCACATGCAATCCAGTGAATAATCGTACACGAGCTGAACTTGCGTGCGTTCATTCACGTGAACGTGGTGCTAGCATCTGCTCTCCCTCCCCCCCCCCGCTCCTACGTCCATGGGTACAATTGAGATTAGTGACCTGGAGATACATGCAAGGTACTGATTATCGGGGGGCCAAAGCTTGAAAAGCATTGGGGAGGCCCATGCACGAAGACGAGAGGGTCGATGTCGATAATGGCCCATAAGATCCCGAGCCAACATTGGAAGAGGTAAAGCCCCTTCAAAAACGTGCAAATGGACATATATGCTGGCTTTTATTCTCGGCATGGCCTGTTGTGTTACGCTGCAGCTGATGATTGTCGGTTGGCTGTTAATGTTGGTATGCTTTTGGGCGTCTGGCTGTTGACCGGCGATAGGCGATGACTTTTCATGGGTTATGTTGTTGATGCACACCTAGATACCGGATGGATATCACAATATCGACATGCTTCGTCGCTTGTCGGTCGTTTTTCTTTGACTTGGAAGTGACTACGGTGCTGAGCGTGGGTATGTATTTCTACATTGTTATTGGCCGATATCTAAAGGGCATTCCGATTTGGGATCGTAACGTGGGCTGCCGGTTTTGTCAAACTCTCTGGTGAGAGCTGTTGGTGAGCAGCGGGATGAACTGCATACATGAGCTACAGCAGCACAATATGCAAATGCTGCCCGTCCTATCGCTGCCTGTATCAATCCGCTGTATCAGACCACATGGTTCATGTGTGATGCCTGCCAGAACATTTCGCTTATATCCCATGGAAGGATCAATATTGTATTGTCAATGTTTGTAGAAACCCGGCAGCTGGTCTCTCCACAACTGCGTTATCGCTCAAGCGATGGTCTGCTCCCTGTGATGTCATCACTTGGTTTGTTTTCAATTGCTGCTTTTCTCAACAAAGAATATGATTGTTGTGCTATTGCACTTGTATAGCAATTACCCACTCGCCGAGCGTTGTAGACAGACAGACAGACAGACAGACTTTATTGAGGTCATCCACAATTGACTCGTGGCTATTACGACATCGCGTCAAATAGATAAAACAACACAGCACAAAAGGTAAAAAAGAGGGTCAAAATCACAGAATACAAGTTAAACTATAAAAAAAATATATATAAAAATAACAGCAAGTCGAGCAGTCTATCAGTCCGGCACGGGCGGCACGTCGAGTGCCGGAAATTGGAAGGGTTACAGGGATCACCGGACTTGTAGATGGGATGGACGAGGGAGTGCTTCCAAGAATCAGGAACATCGGATTGGGTAATGCTTGAATTGACCAAATGCAGGAGCACCTCACCTAACCAGTCGATTACAATTTGTGTAGCTCCATATAGCACGGCAGAGGCACTGGTGGCTCCGTTGTTCGTTGCTCTCCCAGTGCCCATTGCATTGTGGATTCCACCTTCCCATGACGTCTCGTGCTGGTGGCTAAATGCTCTTGCTGATGCGATTAATTCGATACCAGTCATGCACTGCATATATTGGTGCGACTACTGTGAGTCGTTAAGAACGGCGCTCGCTCATATCAAGTAGCGCATCGCCCCGCCCACAAACCACATTGACCAATCAGCGCATGTCTTCAATCTGTGCCACAGGCTATCCGACCTTGAGCCTCCATTTCTCTCATGTTAGACAGTGTGAGTACAAGCCCCCGTACCCCACAATCCACGTGCGAAGACCTTTTTGCGTGTAGGCGCAAGGAGCTGTTACTGCATTTCCAACATATGATACATCGCGCTCCTGACAGCTAAGTTGGGTCTCGCCTCACCGTTGTCTCCCCGCGCAGAGGAGCTACGTCCGAATATACACACAAGAGGAGCACGAAGCAGCCACCAAGATCCAGGCCGGCTACCGGGGCTTCCGCGCGCGTCAGGAGCTGAAGAAGTACGGCGCGGCCGGCGCGGCTCGATCGCGCCGCTTCTCGTCACCGACAGCGGCCGGCGCGGCACGATCGCGCCGCTTCTCGTCGCCGACGGCGGTGGGACCACGTGACTCGGCGGCGGCGCCGGCGGCGCCGGCCGGCTTCGACTCACGGGCCAGCGTGCGCCGCTTCTCGTCGCCGGCGGCGGTGGGACCACGCGACTCGGCGGCGGCGCCGGCGGCGCCGGCCGGCTTCGACTCGCGGGTCAGCGTCCGGCCGAGAGCAGAGGTCGAGGTCGAACCGCCGTCCGACACCAGCGACACCCACTGGTCATCGGCCGACGACGGAGGCGCCGAACAGACGCGCGACGCACGCGAGGCTCACTCCGAGGCGCACTCCGAGGCGGCGCACAGATATCAGACGGAGATCAGGCGCAGGCTGCAGGCGGAGGTTGCGCAGAAGTCGCACGCGGACATTCGACGCAGGTCGCAACTGAGCGCGAGCCAGCAGTCGCAGGTGGGCGTCAGACAGACGGCAGTGCACGGCTCCCAGGCAGGAGTGAGGCACAGGTCGGAGACCGACACCTGGCACGCTTCCTCTGTCACACTGCAGTCGCGGTCAGAAGATCAGTCCAGACGGTCGGCGAGGCCGACGGACAATTCGCCGTCGGGCTATGGAAATAATCATAGGGATGTATGCATAGCGTTGCATCTAGCACTAATGGCAGCAGCTACCAAACAAATTACCGGTAACCAGTTACATCCAACTCACATGCATTCCAGTGAATAATCGTACGCGAGCTGAACTTGTGTGCGTTCATTCACGTGAACGTGCTGCTAGCATCTGCTCTCCCCCCCCCTCGCTCCTACGTCCATGGGTACAATTGAGATTAGTGACCTGGAGATACATGCAAGGTACTGATTCTCGGGGGCCAAAGCCTGAAAAGCATTGGGGAGGCCCATGCACGAAGACGAGAGGGTCGATATCGATAATGGCTCATAAGATCCCGAGCCAACATTGGAAGAGGTAAAGCCCCTTCAAAAACGTGCAAATTGACATGTATGCTGATATTTATTATCGGCATGTCCTGTGCGTTACGCTGCAGCTGATGATTGTCCGTTGGCTGTTAATGTTGGTATGCTTTTGGGCGTCTGGCTGTTGACCGGCGATAGGCGATGACTTTTCATGGGCTATGTTCTTGATGCACACCTAGATACCGGATGGATATCACAATATCGACATGCTTCGTCACTTGTCGGTCGTTTTTCTTCGACTTGGAAGTGACTACGGTGCTAAGCGTGGGTATCTGTTTCTGCATTATTATTGGCCGATATCTAAAGGGCATTCCGATTTTGGATCGTAACGTGGGCTGCCGACTTTATCAGACTCTCTAGTGAGAGCTGTTGGTGAGCAGCGGGATGAACTGCATACATGAGCTACAGCAGCACAATATGCAAATGCTGCCCGTCCTATCACTGCCTGTGCCAATCCGCTGTATCAGACCACAAGGTACTTATGTGATGCTTCACAGATCATTTCGCTTATATGCCATGAAATGATTCACATTGTATCGCCAATGTTTATAGAAACTCGTCAGCCAGTCCCTCCACAACCCTTGCGTTATCGCTCAAACGATGGTCTGCTCCCTAAGATGTCATCACTCTGTTTGTTTTCCATTGCTGCTTTTCTCAACAAAGAATATGGTTGTTGTGCTATTGCACTTGTATAGCAATCACGCACTCGCCGAGAGTTGTATCTCCATATAGCACGGCAGTGGCACTGGTGGCTCCGTTGTTCGTTGCTCTCCCAGTGCCCATTGCATTGTGGATTCCACCTTCCCATGACGTCTCGTGTTGGTGGCTAAATGCTCTTGCTGATGCGATTAATTCGACACCAGGCATGTACTGCATACATTGGTGCGACTACAGTGAGTCGTTAAGAACGGCGCTTGCTCATATCAAGTAGCGCATCGCCCCGCCCACAAACCACATTGACCAATCAGCGCATGTCTTCAATCTGCGCCACAGGCTAGCTGACCGTGGGCCTCCATTTCTCCCATGCTGGACAGTGGGAGTACAAGCCCCCGTACCCCACAATTCACGTGCGAAGACCTTTCTGCGTCTAGGTGCAAGGCGCTGTTATTGTATATCCAACATCGCGCTGCTGACAGCTGACTTTGGTCTCGCCTCACCGTTGTCTCCCCGCGCAGAGGAGCTACGTCCGAATATACACACAAGAGGAGCACGAAGCAGCCACCAAGATCCAGGCCGGCTACCGGGGCTTCCGCGCGCGCCAGGAGCTGAAGAAGTACGGCGCGGCCGGCGCGGCTCGATCGCGCCGCTTCTCGTCACCGACAGCGGCCGGCGCGGCACGATCGCGCCGCTTCTCGTCACCGACAGCGGCCGGCGCGGCACGATCGCGCCGCTTCTCGTCGCCGACGGCGGTGGGACCACGTGACTCGGCGGCGGCGCCGGCGGCGCCGGCCGGCTTCGACTCACGGGCCAGCGTGCGCAGCTTCTCGTCGCCGGCGGCGGCGGGACCACGCGACTCGGCGGCGGCACCGGCGGAGCCGGCCGGCTTCGACTCGCGGGTCAGCGTGCGCCCGAGAGCAGAGGTCGAGGTCGAACCGCCGTCCGACACCAGCGACACCCACTGGTCATCGGCCGACGACGGAGGCGTCGAACAGACGCGCGACGCACGCCAGGCTCACTACGAGGCGCACTCCGAGGCGCACGCCGAGGCGGCGCACAGGTATCAGGCGGAGATCAGGCGCAGGCTGCAGGCGGAGGTTGCGCAGAAGTCGCACGCGGACATTCGACGCAGGTCGCAACTGAGCGCGAGCCAGCAGTCGCAGGTGGGCGTCAGACAGACGGCAGTGCACGGCTCCCAGGCAGGAATGAGGCACAGGTCGGAGGCCGACACCTGGCACGCTTCCTCTGCCCGACTGCAGTCGCGGTCCGAAGATCAGTCCAGACGGTCGGCGAGGCCGACGGACAATTCGCCGTCGGGCTCGTGGCGTGCCTCGCGCACCAGCCTTTCTCAGCCATCCCAGCTGGCGGGGCATTCAAGGTCAAGGTCAAGGTCAAAGTCGCCGCGAACGTCGCGCTCCCGGTCTCCGGTAAGTTTTGGCGCGTGCCCTTACCCCGGGTAGACTGTCTGATCTTCAGCAGGTTCCCACCCGGGGCACAGCAGCGGCTGGGGGGACCTCACTGTGCCGCGAGGTCACCGCTGACCGACCAGCGCCCAGGAGCACCATGTCTGTGAGCACCTGCCTCCACCACATACCTCGATCAAAGGAGACATGGCAAGGATTGTAGTAACTTTCTCGGACATAAAAACGCCCATATAGTGGATAACTCAAACAGTCTCTACGTATGACCAATGGTAACGGTGGTATCTTCTTGTCTATTATAGGTTTTTATTTAACGCCGGAGTTGGATATGAAAGCGATGCGTGTTTGCATCGTCCCTCAACTCGTGATCTGCACGATGTGACCAGGGTCAGAAAAACAGCCTGTTATTGGGCTTCTGTCACCCAGAACGTTATCGTCTCCTTCTATGCCACGAAATTGAATGATGCTGTTTCCCAATGACTGCAAACCTTTGGTTCCGGATGTTACAAGCAGGAAGGAAATTGTCTTCTCCAGTTTAGATAGCGAAAGAAACTTTCCTATCCCATTCCAGGATTTCAAAATATCAATTCCACCCTGGGCATGACATACATGAATGTATGTACATGATCTTCGTGATCCTTTTCTACTCACTCACAATTCCTAATGTGACATCCTATTCAGAACACATTGCGACTTCGTTCACCATCGGGTTATTGGTGTTGGCGACTAACGCCAAACAAAAATAGAAATAGCCGAAGGGACAACCATTCCGTAATTTAATATTTTTATCTTGAGAATCTCCTCCACTTAATCCCAACGCCAAGGGAGCCGCCGCTGGTCTAAGCAGATTGTCTTCGGCCATTTGTTTCGACCAACTTGTCTGAACCGTCGGCAATGAGCCATGCTCGGTTGCCCCGCTGAGCACGCCGCGCGTGACACCGCTTCCACCACTCGCAACAAGGACCGCCGAGCCCCATGCTTCTGTGCACCGAACGCGGCGTCCGCCCCACCCGCCGACCTCCGACCTCTGACCGCCGATCCGCGGCCCAGGCCAGGTCGCAGGTGTCGTTCCGAAGTCGGCCGGACGCCGGCCGGCGCGAACAGCACGCGGCCGTGGTCATCCAGCGCAACTTCCGCGGCTTCTCGGCGCGCGTCCGCTATGAAGAGCAGCGCTACGCGGCCGCCACCATCCAGCGCTACATGCGCGGCCACCTGGCCAGACGGCAGGTCAAGCGCATGAACGAGGCCGCCACCAAGATTCAGACGTGCTTCCGCGAGCATCTGGACGCACGGCGAGCCGCCATCGACCCCGAGGACAGGTGAGGGTGCATCGAACGGCACGACGGACCTTGTGTGCATGTTTGTAGGTTGTGTGCATGTTGCACGCCGTTGCACTTGCGTGCTCCGGTAGTGTTGTTGTTAGAGGCGTCGGTGCCGGCTGACGTGGTACAGAGATACAGAGCTTCGTGGTCGTCATCTACCCGGTCGCAATTCCTAATGTGTCATCCTACTCAGAACTCCATCGTGTCTTCAAGTTTGGTATTGCAATGCTGGTGCGCTTTGGTACAATAACGAGTGGTACTCGAGGGCCGTGAGCATTAATAGTAGGGCAGCTAAGCTTTGTGTGGAGAATGTGGTCAAGCTTTTTATATGTTTCGGGTGGCCTTTAGAGGCTGCTCGACATCCTTGTTCCAGACGGTGTCCATCTGAACGGAAGAGGAGAATTACCAGGGGTGGGGAGAGTCTTTGTGGGTGCTAGACGGCGCCCATCTGAATGAACGGGCTAAATTACTGGGGCATGAGGCGATTCTGTGCGGGTATTAGATGGGGTCCATCTGAACAAGAGAGCGGAATTACTCGGGGATAAGGAGCTTCTGTGCGGGTGTTAGGTGGGGTCTATCTAAACAACCGAGCGGAGTTACTAAGCTGACATTTCGTGGCACAGTGCACACAGCACTCAGAGCGATAATACTCAAAGGCGCTCGCACCTTGTGGCGCAACAAACATCGCCACTTTCAGTCTGCTTTACTTGTTGACGCGGGCGTGGACCAGTGTCACCTCGAAGAGTACATTGCCCGCGCCTTGCGGCAATTGCAGAGCGTGGTGTTGCACTGCTTTGCTCCTGCCTGGCACGCGCAACTGATGAATCCCTCCCCTGAAACAAGGAGAGCAACGGAAGGCCTTCCGCAAGCTCCCGACCCTCTGACGGCCGTTGTTGGCCTTGAACCGACGTCTTTGGCACGTTGCCAGCACGCGCTGCGATGTGCCGACACTCTCCTGCGTGCTTTACTCTGGGCTGCCAGCCCTCGATATTCCCCAACACCGTCCCCAGTTGGTAGACGTCATTTATGACAACAACCGCATAGCTGTTAGCAGGGTCAAGCGGGCCTGTGACGTCGTCTGAAGGTGACGTCAGGCTGCGCCTCTGATGTTGCACGGTGCTGTGTTTTCCGCGTAACGTTCGGTAAGGTGACGTCAGGCTGTGATTCCTGTGTCACGGTTGGTAGGGTGACGCCACGCCGTGTTTCCCACGTCACGGTTGGTAAGATGACGTCAGGCGGTGTTTCCCGCGTCACGGTTGGTAGTGTGACGTCAAACTGTGTTTCCCGCGTCACGGTTGGTAGTGTGACGTCAGGCTGTGTTTCCCGCGTCACGGTTGGTAGTGTGACGTCAGACTGTGTTTCCCGCGTCACGGTTGGTAAAGTGACGTCAGGCTGCTTCCGTTCACAAGCACCGTGTCGTGACGTACGCCATTTTACCGTCTCACTCTCACGTTTGTTGTACCGTCTCACTCTCACGTTTGTTGTACCGTCTCACTCTCACGTTTGTTGTATCGTCTCACTCTCACGTTTGTTGTACCGTCTCACTCTCACGTTTGTTGTACCGTCTCACTCTCACGTTTGTTGTACCGTCTCACTCTCACGTTTGTTGTACCGTCTCACTCTCACGTTTGTTGTACCGGCTCACTCTCATGTTTGTTGTACCGGCTCATTATCATATCTGTTGTACCGGCTCACCATCATGTTTTTTTAACCGGCTGACTCTCATGTTTGCTGTACCGGCTCACTCTCATGCTTGTTGTACCGGCTCACTCTCATGCCTGTTGTACCGGCTCACTCTCATGCTTGTTCTTTCTTAGTTAGTATCGATGAGAACATTCGTTCCGGTTAAGGCTTCGCCGTCGGGAGACCAGAGGAGGTCCCAGAACACGCTCTTCCAATTTACATGCCCGGCTCTATGCCTTGTTTTCCCCTGATAATTGATGCCTTTGTGGCTGTACTACAGGCGACAACTGAATCGGCGAATCTCGTCCTCCTCCGATTGGAAATGCCGCACCCTGCTGCACCCAGAAGGTGGCACTGTCCTCGTCATGGCAGGCCTGAACCCCATGCAGAACTACTGCGCCAAGTACAACTCAGGGCGCGACATGTACCGGTATCGACCGTTCGAAGTATGTTCGTCCAGCTCTTCTTTTTACGTGACAAACAAGATAACTGCTTTCTAATACAAGTCGCTTGTTTCCTGACCACATGGACCATCCTGACCATACCGACCATACCGACTATCCCGCCCATACCGACCATGCTGACCACTGTTCCTATGTCCAGGCGCGCACCCAGGATTTTTCCATGGGGGGGGGCGGACCGAAAAGGGTACTTGGCCGGCTCCAAAAGGGCACTTGACCGGCTCCAAAAGGGCACTTTGCGGCCCGGGGCACACTGGAAGGTTTGCTGACCGGGGGGAGGGGTGGCGTGAATTTTCCATGGGACACGTTATATGTAATAGCACCGAACCCTTGTATCTACAATAATATTTCTAAAAACATGCAGCCTGCATGCATTATGTCGTGAGATGAAGGTTGCCCGCTTACCTTTGATGTAAAAGCACGCAGGATGTGGATTTCTGGAAAGGATGATAACAGCTGACACGAAGGGGATGGTCCTGAAGGCAGGTGACATGTACACAAACATGTACCACAATAAAAATAGCGACGAAAGCTTCTTGCATACCCCAGATGCAGCAAGAGTAAGTGTCAGACAATCAACGCGATGAAGTTCACGGTTAGTTCACGGGCAGGGCAGAGCTCACGGTATAGCACGAGGCAAAGGGCAGGGTACAGGGCAGGGCACAGGGAACTTTTAGATCAAAATGGCGCCTAATTGGGACAGGCATAGGACAGGAAAGGACACAGGGGAATGCCATTTTTAGGCCAAAAGGGCAGTTTTGGGCCAAAGGGAACCTTTGGCACAGGCGGGGTACATAAGGCAGGTGATTTTTGGGCTAAAGTTGGGACATTATGGCCAAGAGGGCACTTTTCGGTCAAAAGGGCACTTTTGGCCAAAAGGGCACTTTGGTCTCATGGGGGGCCGCGCCCCCTGCCCCTCCCCTCTCCAGTGCGCCTATGCCTATGCCGCTCACTGGGGCAGACACCGGGTGACACACGCTGGCTTCAGTGGCTTCTGCCAATCAATCTGAATTGCATGTACTTTCCTCGCTGTTATTGCAATAGTGCAGAACAGCGAACTAGTACACATGTGTCCCTAGTGCACGCTAAATTACAACTCTGGTTCAACTTTGTTTTCGTTTAGGCAAATTAACTCCACACATATGCACTTGTCTCGTCTCTCGTCAAGAGTAGCCGACGAAACGAGGCGCGGGGCCACAATGAAACGACAGACTGTACCGCAATACTCTGCCGTATTGCGGGTCGGGAGCAAAAGGGGACTCGTGGCTCACAGCGTCGGCGTGACTCCACAGTTTCAAAAGTTGTGGGAGGACATAGGTTGATACAGAGGGGGCACGGAGAACTGTGTGAATGGGTCTCCCACTCCATCGTAGGGTGGCCCCCGTCTGGACGGGAAGGGCCAGAGGGACTGGACTGCGGTGCCGTGAGCTCACCTGAGGCCGTGCTGTACTGTGGTACCGTGAGCTCACCTCAGGCCGTGCTGCGGTGCCGTGACCTCACCTCAGGCCACACTCCGCTGCCGTGCCGACAGAACACCTGGGAGTACGTGGGTAAGGTGCCGGAGCCGCGCCACCACGCCACCGTTGCCTGCCTGCGCAGTCTGGTGTACCTGCTGGGCGGCACCGACCCGCGCTTCAAGGACCCGAGCGCGCGCTGCCGCGCCGTCAACACCGTCTGGATCCTGGATCCGTCATCGGGCGACTGGTGGATCGGCCCGCCCATGAAGCACGCGCGCATCCACCACGGCACCGTGGTGGCACAGGTGGGTAGGCAATGGGCCAAAGGTTGGAAAGCAGACTATGCCACTATGGTACGTTCAATGCCAGACAAGCCAGACTAGCCATACGAATACTGTCGGCCCCTTCATCACAGTCGAGACGCTCCTTTGACTCGACCTGACCCTAGCCATCACTTCACCTCGTGGAGGTGCTGTTTCCCATCCTCCATCCTGCACCCGCTGCTCTCGGCTGCCGTGACCCGACCTGACCCGGCCGGCGGCAGGGTCAGCTGTACGTGATCGGCGGCCAGGATGCCGACGGCTGCGCGCTCACCAGCGTCGAGCTGTATGACCCGGACGCGGACAGCTGGCGCGAGGTGGCGCCGCTGACCTGCGGCCGGCTGGGCGTGGCCGCCGCCGTCCACCACCACCGCATCTGGGTGGTGGGCGGCATGTGCCCGGCCAAGAAGAAGGACGTCGTCACCACCGTGGATATCTACGACACCATCAGGAAGAGGTCGGTCGGCCGGCGGCCGGCGGCACGCGCGCCATGCGCGATGGGATCGGCGCGATCGGTGGGATCAGCGGGATCGGTGCGATCGGTGGGATCAGCGGGATCGGTGCGATCGGTGGGATCAGCGGGATCGGTGCGATCGGTGGGATCAGCGGGCGCTGCGGTGCCAGTGCCACTTCTGTCTGCGCTGGTCAAGGCGTCTGCTGGCCGGTCCGGTCACGGAGCTGTTTCGTCCGCCTGGTGGCGTCACATGTACTCCTGACGCGTGCTGTCCCGCCAGGTGGTGTCACATGCACTCCTGACGCGTGCTGTGCCGCCAGGTTGTGTCACATGTACTCCTGACACGTGTTGTCCCGCCAGGTGGTGTCACATGTACTCCTGACGCGTGCTGTGCCGCCAGGTTGTGTCACATGTACTCCTGACACGTGTTGTCCCGCCAGGTGGTGTCACATGTACTCCTGACACGTGCTGTGTCGCCAGGTGGTGTCGGGGCCCACCGCTGCGCCACCCGCGCTGCTTCGCCCGTCTGGTGGTGTCGGCACACCGTCTGTTCGTGGTGGGCGGCGCCGGACGCACCACGCGTCACCAGAAGGCCATCAGCAGCGTCGACACGGTGGACAGGTTCGAGGAGGAGCAGCGCGCCTGGGTGCACGTGGCGCAGATGAAGACGCCTCGTCACGGACACGCCGTGGTCGAACAGAGTGAGCGTGCAACGTGTGGCCATAGTATCTGTCAGACTGAAACAGCTTTTGCATGTCAGAGACGCTACATCAGCATAATCTGGAATCCTACAACTGCTTATTTTGGGTACTTTGCATTTGTTCAGTTTGGGACCGTTGTAACTGCTTAATTTGGGACGATGTCATTTTGAAAACATTGATATTGGGCAGCCGGTCAGATTTCCAAGCCGAGAAAATGAGATCATGTTGTGCATCAGAGGCAACAGCGGCAAAGCATCAATGTTTGGATACCTCCACCCGTAATGATGTCGGCCTGGTTCAGTGTAGTACACTGGATAGAATCTGCTTAGCCCAATCACGGGAGTGGAGAACTTCGCCGGGCTGCGAAATAGCCAAGTGGGAGGGGGCACGTGGAATCCCGTGGGATCTCGAAAACCAATGGCTGATATGTTCGTCAGAACGGTAAGCGTTTCCGTGTTCCTAAATTTCTATGAAAGTAAATTTTGGAAAGGAAAACACTCACAAAAGTGGATATAGAGGCAGATACCAGGAAGGGAAGGGGAGGGGGTGGACGAAATCGGGAAGCTTCCAGATCAAATTCTTCCCACATTTCGAGCGTCATTTTATAGCAAATGAATCAATCATTCAGTCCATATGAAAACACTTTGATTTTCGATAAACTACCTATAGACTACTCCAATTTACATTGTATATGCAAGTGTGGAATTACTTTATAATATTTATTTTACTTATGATACTTCCAGTATTAACACTTGTACCGTCCCGAGCAAGCATAAACTTCAGTGGCGAGTGGCACAAAGTAGCGCACTTCCACAATGGTGGAATCACATAATCAGAAAAGAAATACAATTTCATGTAGATGATGGTGATCAAACATCCAGCTACTCATGTGAATGCTTCGTTCTCACCAGATTCGAAACCACTCGGAAAATGACTCTCTTAATCGAAATGTGGTGCCACCTGTGAAATCCTCCCAAGCTTCCAACCTGTTGAACGTCGTCTCATACAAAAATCAGAACCTTACTCTGCCCGCCCTTTTCTGACAACGTATGTGCGGCCTCCCGCCAGAACTCTGGCCGACCAAGAACAAGATACTGTGAAGGTGACCTGAGCGGGCACCATCAGGGAAGTCCTGTCCACCGTGTTACCCGGCGGACCAATGTCCCCTGACCACGGTCCGTCTCCTGACACTGTCAGGAAGTCCTGTCCACCGTGTCACCCGGCGGACCAATGTCCCCTGACCACGGTCCGTCTCCTGACACGGTCAGGAAGTCCTGTCCACCGTGTCACCCGGCGGGTCAATGTCCCCTGACCACGGTTCGTCTCCTGATACTGTCAGGGAGTCCTGTCCAGCGTGTCACCCGGCGGGTCAATGTCCCCTGACCACGGTTCGTCTCCTGATACTGTCAGGGAGTCCTGTCCAGCGTGTCACCCGGCGGACCAATGTCCCCTGACCACGGTCCGTCTCCTGACACTGTCAGGAAGTCCTGTCCACCGTGTCACCCGGCGGGTCAATGTCCCCTGACCACGGTTCGTCTCCTGATACTGTCAGGGAGTCCTGTCCAGCGTGTCACCCGGCGGGTCAATGTCCCCTGACCGCGGCCCGTCTCCTGACACTGTCAGGAGTCCTGTCCAGCGTGTCACCCGGCGGACCAATGTCCCCTGACCACGGTCCGTCTCCTGACACTGTCAGGAAGTCCTGTCCACCGTGTCACCCGGCGGGTCAATGTCCCCTGACCACGGTTCGTCTCCTGATACTGTCAGGGAGTCCTGTCCAGCGTGTCACCCGGCGGGTCAATGTCCCCTGACCACGGTTCGTCTCCTGATACTGTCAGGGAGTCCTGTCCAGCGTGTCACCCGGCGGACCAATGTCCCCTGACCACGGTCCGTCTCCTGACACTGTCAGGAAGTCCTGTCCACCGTGTCACCCGGCGGGTCAATGTCCCCTGACCACGGTTCGTCTCCTGATACTGTCAGGGAGTCCTGTCCAGCGTGTCACCCGGCGGGTCAATGTCCCCTGACCGCGGCCCGTCTCCTGACACTGTCAGGGAGTCCTGTCCACCGTGTCACCCGGCGGGTCAATGCTCCCTGACCACGGCCCGTCTCCTGACACTGTCAGGAAGTCCTGTCCACCGTGTCACCCGGCGGGTCAATGTCCCCTGACCACGGTTCGTCTCCTGATACTGTCAGGGAGTCCTGTCCACCGTGTCACCCGGCGGGTCAATGTCCCCTGACCGCGGCCCGTCTCCTGACACTGTCAGGGAGTCCTGTCCACCGTGTCACCCGGCGGGTCAATGCTCCCTGACCACGGCCCGTCTCCTGACACTGTCAGGAAGTCCTGTCCACCGTGTCACCCGGCGGGTCAATGCTCCCTGACCACGGTCCGTCTCCTGACACTGCCAGGGAGTCCTGTCCACCGTGTCACCCGGCGGACTGGACCTAACCGAGTGTTCCCGAACCATGTTCTGACGTGCCGGTCCATCTCCCGACTCTGCGGGGTGGCCAAGAGTCCCGTTGGGTTCTTGTACGACGCGCGCCACCACTGGCGGCGCCACCCTCCGGCACCCATTGGTGGTGGGCGGACTGGGCGATCTGGCCGGCTGTGGGATTCGAACCCAGAGTCTGATGGTCGTGAATCGAGCACCCTGCCGGCCGAGCTGCCACGAACCGTCACGGCCGGCAGGCGCTGCTCGGTGCCGACGCAGAGATCTGAGCGTGTCGCTGTGACCGCCAGACGGCCAGGAGTTCCTGATCCTGGGCGGCGTCAGCTCGCGGGACGTGGCCGCCCTGGGCTTGGCCGAGCAGTACAACGCGCGCACCAACAGCTGGGTGCGCGGCGTGGCCAGCCTGCCGTCGCCGCTGTCCGGCCTCGCCGCCGTCCACGTACCGCAGGTCAGGTCGTGACCTGACCTGCCGCACGAGGCGTGACCTCGACTCGAGCCTCGTGCGCCGTTCGCGGTCGGCCCGACTGACGTGGGGATTTCGCCGGCGTCCAGCCTGCAGAAGAAAGCTGTACAAGCTGAACTCGTCGAAGCCATTGCTCGGCAGAAACTGTGACGTCACCGACTGCCTGGACGACGCGCCGAATCCGTCCTTCGGTTCGGCTGTGACGTTGCCGATATCCGTCCGGATTGGGAGCCGGTTGGCATGTATCAGGACAACTGATGTCACTGATGGCTGGGATCAAGTAAGTGTTGGAATTTCAGACAGCTAAAATTGTGTTATGCTACTCTCCGGTTTGAACGGTTGAAACCGATTTCAACCAACAAAAAGTTGGTTTTTGCAGACTAAAATTACCTAGGCAGACTAAAATTAGTTCGGTAAAATATACCTTAGTAAGTTATCGGCAAAACATCAAATACTGAATGAACACAGATTCTGCTTAGCATTTTGAAATTAACGTTCTGGCAAGATGAGCAAAGTATGATTACCATCAGCACCATATGCAAAATAGGTAGGGCTTAGTATGTGCTCTGATGTGTGAAATACACTGTACAATGTTAAAATCAGGTGTCTTCTGAAACCCGTACGAAGCATTCGGCATGACCAAAGGAAAACTATGGGGTGTACATGTAGTGTTGTGTGGCGACATCTAGACAGCGGACACAGCACGCGAGATATGGAGTGCCACCACCAGAGCGGCGGCCGTGGGATTGGCGGGGTCTCTTCGCGTGAGTCCAGCGGCGCGCGGTTGTATGAGTCCGCGGTGCGCGGTTGTGTGAGTCCCGTTGCGCGTGGTCGGAGCGTGACGCTCCCGAGTGACCCCTGTTCGGGGCCGTGAAGTTGCCACGCGTTTTGCTAATACATCAAGACAGTACAGTACAATACTTACGAATTGCTTTCAGGTATTCATTGTATTCTCTCGAACATAATGAAACGCCGCAATGGGAATTTATTATATGATATAACTAGTACCAGCTTTGGTCACAAGATGTAACCGAAGCTGCTCCTAAAGTTGTTCGCAGGATTGTGTTGGATGAAGAGCATGGGGATCATGCATGGAAAAATACGAACGTATTTAACGTACCATTGACATTTTCACCACTCACAGCCAGAAATTTACGGCGCACGTCGCGCGCCGAAAGGAGTTTCTGTTTCGTGACATTTGTTTTTTATCCACCCCCTTAAGGAAATACTATCTGCGCCCCTGTCAACACTGTAAATTATGTGTTGCCTGAAATAATTCATTGCTCTTACCAACATGTCGGCACACTTTCCTCATATCTTTCCCAAAATTTGAATTATTCAGAACGTCACGGTACACCATATTACATTTTGTTAGCACTATTACGTTAATTATGAACTAGCACAGCTACTTTAGGTTGTGTATTGTTCATTGCTGCTGGCGTCGCCAACGGGGTATGACGTCACTGACAGGCGAAGTTAAGGCATAGAAGACACTTACACAAATAAATGGATAAAGGGGTGCAGTACAGACTACAGACACTCGCTATCAAACACCTTCATATGTTTCACACAAGTGTCAACATAGCACGTTTTTTGTACGCTCCATCTGTGTGCGAAAGCGTATCGACAGCGTGCCAGCAGTGGCGCACTCAGGAGTGTCTCAAGAAGGGGACTCGATCCTAAAAGGATGAGGAAAAAGTCTCTGGCGCGCTTCGCGCTTCGAAATTGGTTTTGCAAGCTGAAAATATCAAAATGTATCGTTTCACCGAGTGAAATTTTTGGTGCTGGGAGAACCCCACCCCACCCCACCCAACCCCAAAACACCCCACCCATTGCTTTGACAGCAGACGTTGGCTAATATATTTCGGTGATAATTCTAAACTTTCTGGAGTGCCGGCGCAAAATAAAAAAGCACGCTTTTCGAACCATGAAGGCTCGATTTAGATTCGGCAACAACTTTGTGGAACCCGTAAGCGCTAGGACGGATTTTAGATGCCTGCATGATGATTTCGGCTCGATTATCATGCATTGTCAAAGGCTTAACGCGGAACTTTGCAAGATTGGGGAAGCATCCCCGTCCATCCCCCAACGTGGCTTTGCCCATGTTCGCACCCCGTTATTCGGCATTCTTAGTCGAAATGAATTGGCTGCGTTGCTGACGCCACGTGAATCAAACTTCTGTCGTGCAGGCAGTAATGCAGTGGCAACATGAATTTCAATGCCAGACCAGCTCGGAAGCAACTTTATTAACAGCTTAATGTGTAGGTGGAATGGAAAATTACCACGTAATACCATACATCTTTTTAATAAAATATGTTCTATTTTTAACTAAAGGAATTATTTTCATTACACTTTAATATGAGGAGCATACATCTGGGGAAGACGAGACTGCCAACATTGAGGAAGGTTGTTTCTCAGATCCCACTGCAGATTGTTTCTCGGTTGTGTACTCTGTGGTGAAGGTGAATGTGCATTTTGGGCGCACCGTCTGCGTTCGTCACTTTGCGCACATGAATATATATATATATATATACATATTCAGGCGCCCAACAGAGTGCGTATTAAAACGATATATCGAGGAAGCACAACGCAAGACATATATCGGGAGAAGCAAACACGTGGAGCAGAAAAAGAACCTTGGGTTCTTTTACGATGCAATTAACTGCTAGGTCATATAGCGTATGGTTATGGTCGTCGCCCATCCGCGGAAGCCGCCGTGTCCGGCCAGCCGCATCCAGCAACGTCGCCAGCGCAGACAGGCGCCGCGCGGCGGCGCAGGCCAGGCCAGGCCTTGAAACAGGCCTGTTCGTTTCAGTTATATTGAAGCTACATGCGTCGCCAGACGCGAGACGCGCCAGCGATTACCAGATACGAGACACGCCATCGGTTGCCAGATGAGACATGTCATCGGTTGCCAGATCCAGTGCACGCCATCGGTTGCCAGATGCGATGCACGCAACTGGTTAGCGCCGTGACGAACCGAGCCGGCGCCGACGACGCCGGCTCGGTGCCACTGCAACGCCGGCACACGGAGCGCACGCCTCACAACACTCGGGTGGCACAGGTCCGGCTGGGGCGGCCGGAACGTCACGGCGATATATATACACGCTCCGTGAGGCGGCAAATAAATACACACCGTTGCCGCGCGCCGGAAAATACACATGCCTCCACACCGTTGCCACGTAAAAGCGTACATCACGTGCTGGGAGATGCACCCAACGTACATCACACGCTGGGAGAATCACGCGGCGTACATCACACGCTGGGATTATCAACCCCGTTTGGCAGCAAACCGGGCATGATTTGACACACGGCGCGTACACACCACTTGTCTAGACTAACGTGTGCAGTGATAAGCAAAATACAATACAACGACCAACGGATCAGTCGCCATGCGTATCTCCCGACACCAAACCGCCGGAAGCAATAAATATGCGGTTTCTGCTCGTATGACTTATGGTGTTATCGTGTGGGCAGGCGTGCGTTCAATGGCGCTCCGGCCCAACGGTGCCGGTCGCCACCGCCGGCTTCCTCCGGAAGAGAACAGAAGCCGCTGCAGCGCGGCACAGCGTCCTGCAGAGCGCGAGCCCCGTCGAGGAGCGCCGGAGTGTGGTGTGGTGGGTGACGGCGCGCCGTTGTGGCGCCACACAGCGGTGCCACACGGCACTGGTACAGCGATGCCACACAGGACTGCCACACGGCACTGGTACAGTGATGCCACACAGGACTGCCACACGACAATGGTGCAGCGATGATAACAGCGCTACATTGGCGGACAACCTCACAATATCCGTGACGTGACGCAGACCGCCGCCCCTGGGGCCGGATAGTCCCCACACACCGACCGCCGCCCCTGGGGCCGGACAGACCCCACACACCGACCGTCGCCCCTGGGGCCGGACAGTTCCCACACAACAACCGTCGCCCCTGGGGCCGGACAGTCCCCACACACCGACCGTCGCCCCTGGGGCCGGACAGTCTCCACACCCCGGCCGCCGCCCCTGGGGCCGGACAGTCCCCACACACCGACCGTCGCTCCTGGGGCTTGACAGTCTCCACACACCAACCACCGCCCCTGGGGCCAGACAGTTCCCATACACCAGCCGCTGCCCCTGGGGCCGGACAGTTCCCATACACCAGCCGCTGCCCCTGGGGCCGGACAGTCCCCACACACACCGCCGCCCCTGGGGCCGGACAGACCCCACACACCGGCCGCCGCCCCTGGGACCGGACAGTCCCCACACACCGACCGTCGCCCCTGGGGCCGGGTATTCCCCACACACCGACCGCCGCCCCTGGGGCCGGACAGTCCCCACACACCAACCGTCGCCCCTGGGGCCGGACAGTCCCCACACACCAACCGTCGCCCCTGGGGCCGGACAGTCCCCACACACCAACCGCCGCCCCTGGGACCGGACAGTCCCCACACACTGACCGTCGCCCCTGGGACCGGACAGTCTCCACACACCAACCGCCGCCCCTGGGACCGGACAGTCCCCACACACCAACCGCCGCCCCTGGGACCGGACAGTCCCCACACACTGACCGTCGCCCCTGGGACCGGACAGTCTCCACACACCAACCGCCGCCCCTGGGACCGGACAGTCCCCACACACTGACCGTCGCCCCTGGGACCGGACAGTCTCCACACACCGACCGTCGCCCCTGGGGCCGGACAGTCCCCACACACCGACCATCGCCCCTGGGGCCGGACAGTTCCCACACACCAACCGTCGCCCCTGGGGCCGCACAGTCCCCACACACCAACCGCCGCCCCTGGGGCCGGACAGTCCCCACACACCGACCGTCGCCCCTGGGGCCGGACAGTCCCCACACACCGACCGCCGCCCCTGGGACCGGACAGTCTCCATACACCGACCGCCGCTCCTGGGGCCGGACAGACCCCACACACCGACCGCCGCCCCTGTGGCCGGACAGACCCCACACAACAACCGCCGCCCCTGGGGCCGGACAGACCCCACACACCGACCGCCCCCCCTGTGGCCGGACAGACCCCACACAACAACCGCCGCCATATACGCCAGACGGACATCCCTCAGCTACAGCTTAAACTAGTGCCACTGTCTTAACTACTCGGCGCAGGTGGCCCCGACCACGGCCACTTGTCGGCTCACCGCGGCATGCCGTCACACCCATGTCACGTGCTCATGTCACGTATCCATACCACACTGGTGCCGGGCTGTGGTCCCTAATGCCGCATCTATGCAGTCCATGTTCCCGGTTTGATTGTCGGCGCCTGGGCAAACGACGGGCCATTAGCTCACACTGCCGTTCTCGCTCGCCTGGTCTTCGCGGACCAATCTGGTGGCCTCACGCTCCCGCTGCTGTTCTCGCCTACCGTGTCAGCCCCAGTCGGCCGGGCCGAAACGCACCCACCACCAGTAAATTGTCAGCAGGTACTCACTCCCTCCT
This sequence comes from Imbricaverruca yamaguchii, assembly GCA_034440575.1. Taxonomy (NCBI): domain Eukaryota; kingdom Metazoa; phylum Arthropoda; class Thecostraca; family Neoverrucidae; genus Imbricaverruca; species Imbricaverruca yamaguchii. Next base: position 3,077,293 of record JAOTOL010001650.1, on the reverse strand, counting down.
CGGGAGACGGCGTGGCGAACCGCCCCTCGGAGCCTCCAAACTCCACATGTGTGTGCAGCGGCGCACACTCCTCACGCCTCACGCCTCACGCCTGCACGCCTGCACGCCGGCGGTCCGCGCCGTTCCCACATGCGTGCGGCGCCCGCAGCGGTCGCACGACCGGACAACGGCCGTGCGCGCGCCTGTGAGCGGCCGGCAACCTCCACGGGCCCCGCGTCCGCATTCGCGGCCGGCGGTCGTCCCTATGACATGAGCGGCTCCACGTAGTTGCCGGGGAAGAGGCCGGTGACGCCGTCCATCACGCCCTCCCACCAGCCGTCGTCGTTGCGCTTCAGCACGTAGATGACCGAGTTCTCGGAGAAGGAGAGCTCGTCCTCCTTGTCGGCCGAGTAGTCGTACACGGCCACCACTGGCGCATGGTGGGACGGCGGCGTCAGCGTTACAACACCACCAGACAGCCACTCACAGCCAGACCAGCATCAGCGCACGTAGAAGTCAGGTCAGTGTCAGGTCAGGTCAGGTCAGGTCAGGTCAGGTCAGGTCAGGTCAGGTCAGGTCAGGTCGGCGCAGAACAGTGTCACGTCACGTCAACGGATAACTCACAGCCGACTCAGCATAAGCAGATGTTGGAGCCAGGTCGGTGTCATAAAGTCATAGTATAATGTTCGGAGGACCTAATAAGTGCCACAGGGGACACTTCACCAAACTTATTTTCGGTTGGGTGTCGTTGTAAATAAAACTTGCGTTGTTTGCCATAAAATACATTAATACAATGTCACAATGTGTATGTGCCATAGACGTACAATTGTGCAATAACGAGTACTCTGCCAGCAGTTAACACACCTGCACAAACTCGAAGCTGAATGGAATTAACGTTAGCTCCATCCTAAGTCAAGCGTCTCCGTGGTGGGGCTGGTGATTAAGGATTAATGATTAACGATTTATTAATGAATGATAGCGAAAGACATTAATGAAAAAACGACTGAAGCTGAAAATGTTTTCCGCGCGATGTGCCATCTTCAACTTGACTCCCCGAATGCCGGCACACCGCTTGTCCCTGTGCATGCAGAGCAGGTCGCACATTCCAGCGCGGATGCCGGCCGCGCCCACCTTTCTCTATGTAGTCCTTGGGCACCCAGCCTGGCAGCGAGTGGTCGCTGATCACGCTCGACTGCTGCTGGTAGCCGGCTCGGCCGTGGGCGGCGGCGGCGGCGGCGGCGGCGGCGGCGGCGGCCGCGGCGGCCGCGGCGGCGGGCGGCTGGCTCTCGGGCGGCGGCGGCGGCAGCGGCGGCGACGCGTTGCCCGACTGCCCCGGCTCGCCCGACTGGGAGAGCGGCGACGGCGGCGCTGGCCACCGGCGGTCAGGGCAGTCCGTCACGTGACCGGCATAGGGCCGAGGGGTCGCAGGTGCCCCCGCTCCCCACACCGTACCACGGAGGCATGTGCTGACCCGACGTCAAACTGATCGCCCACCGGCTACACGCGTGGCTCAGACACCCAGGGATTAAGAGACAACGACGTTAACCCTGTTATTGGGTGCCGACGCTGCATAGACGAAGTGAGTTCAATATGACACGGTTCGAATCTGCAATAGTGCGTCGGGGGAGGGTAGTCAATCACCTAGTACCACCACGTGAACACCATCAGTTACATTTGCCAAACCAATTATTGTGATGCATGCGTGTACGTACAAACCAAGCAAGTTCAAACGGTGATGTGGCAAACTGTGGAAAAGCCGTCGAAAACTGTGGCAAAACACTTCCCATTTCCACCCTCTGGGCAAGTTTTCCCAGTTCTACCATTCAACCACAATGGGGCAGCAGATTATCGGTACCAGGCCCAGTGCCCAGTGAAAGCTACTGCGTGCGCTATGATGCACTGTTAGGAGGGCAGGGCATACGGCATGCAAGCATTCCCATTGATGAGCGAAGTTCAATTTTCGTCGTTATGTTGTCACGATGCAAACAAAAATCAGGTATCTCTCATTTCAGCGTGCTGAGATGATATACCCGACAAACTACATTTCATCAGAACGAGCATTAGAAACAAAACTAAAAAAAACAATCCACACTAATGGACAACAAAATTGTCATACCAAAACAAAACTAACAAAAGGCTGAAATACAATCGTGTCGAACTACACAAAAAGACATGAAGGATTTCTACTAATACAGCTGAGGACAATAGAGGAAATTTAAGAAAAGTGGATTCAATTGAGCATTCCCAGAGGCGCCTTAACCCGCACCGTCTTTCCGTTCAGATCCTCACACACCGTCTCGGGGGAGGGGGGAGGGGATAATACCCCCTCTAAAATCCAAACTAAGCATCGCACGAAGACGAAAGAGATGTCACCGGAAAGCGCTCGACGAGTAGGGTCCGGATACACTCCCCAAAACAATTTTCCACAAAAGTGACGTCACTAGGGGGATAGATTTTCACGATTTCACGACTTGCATGTTTTTGGCCCTGGGGAGTTCATTTTGGGCATATTTGAAAAAGGGAAAAATATTTGCAATCAGAAAAGGACAGCGAAATTGACCAGGGCCATGCAATTTCTCCCCCCCCCATAAAGAAGTTAATTTATTGAAACCTCGAAATTTTGAGTTTTAAAGTTTTTCATTTTCATTTTCAAATGGGTAGAGCAGACCGAGAAATGTCGTTGGAAGTCACCTTGCACTAATAAAAAATGCTTACTTTAGCCAGAATCTTCGATTTGAACTGCAATACGCAAATATGCAAAATTTATATGTAGTCAAAAACGGGGAAAAAATCCTCTGGTACGTTTTGTTGCATCGTAAAGATAAGCAAACGCTGAAAGTTTCATTAAAATAATTGCATCCGTTGAAGCGTGACGGCTGGCTGAACTTTTTTGGAGGTGACCTCACTTGACCTTGACTAACTCGTTGACCCTACATGACCTGACTTCAAAATTGTTACATAACATGCCAAATTGATGTGGGAAAATGTATGCTAAATTTTGTCGCGCTACCGCGCGCCGTTAGTTCACTATCTGACAAAAACCAGAGGGAGCAGTTGAAGACCCCCGAGACGGGACGGGTTAAAGGGGAATAACTTCAGTGGTCTGTGGAGCAATTGAATAGCGTGCTCCACCAACACCCACAATCTGATTAATTAACGCTTTGATATCCACCTTCGGACAAAGGATGAGAATATTACCAGCCGGTATTATGCTCCATCGTGATGAATCACAGGCCGTTTGTGCACCAAGTCTAAACCCGAACGTCTACCCGTTAAAACAAGTCTACCGACGCCGGTAGTGGAACAGGGCTGCATGACTGACTGATAAAATGTATACATAAGATAGCGAATCTCACCACCCTTCGCCCTCTTACTCAACAATGTCACCTGCTACCTGTTGGGGTTTAAGGTATTCCTCCCAGGCTTATGTATCGCAAGACAACTTTTTGGGAAAAAAACTATTTATTCTGATTGACTGAAATTTCGAGACATTAAGAGGTAGGGACATATGAATCGCCATGGGGGCTGGTGGGAGCAGGTGTCCCCAAATCTCAAAACACTGTGGCTCACATTTGAAAGCCTTCAACCCTGAGGAAATATTTGAAGCAATCGCGGCAAAGCTACACTTACGCCGACCTCGAGGGCCTGGCGACGGCACCGGGTGGGAGAGCTTAAACACCACCACGCTTCTACCGACAGTTCTTCGGCATGACGATAATTCCTCTCCCCTAACGCAGTGTTTGCCTTTCGACGGAGAAGCGCCGGGATAGAGGTAAGGGCAGGTGACGTTGACTGGGAGCGACGCAGGTGGCGTGGGTGCGGTATGAACAGCCCACACCGAGCGGGCATCTCCACCGCCCCGCCCCACCCCAGTTATCAGCCCTCACTTACGAGGCATGCTGTTAGAGGCGGAACTCCGCAGGCGCAGCGTGCTGAGGCCGACCATACCGACGCCGGCTGTCAGCAACGAGGCGTTAGTGCTGCCATTGCACACACACACACACGCACACACACACAGCAGCAGGCCCGTCTCTCCGTGGCGTCACACCGTCTCGGTCAGCCGGCGTGACGTCATGGCCTGTGGCTGCTGCTCAGAGAGCGGGGGTACCTCTCCCCTAACGGCGGGCTGGGGGCTGGGGGCTGGGGGCACTGCACGCGGGTCGGCGACGAGCGCCACTTACGGTACAGGTACATCGGCGCAGGCCGCATCGGCGCGTACATCTGGCTGTACGGGAACGGGTACGGCGCTGCAGGCGTGGCCGCGGGGCGTCAGGGGTCAGGCGGAGGTCACAAGGCGGCCGTGCTAAACGCGCGCGCCACACAGCACGCACCGATCGCGTCAACTCAAGCTGTGGAACTGCCAGCCGACTGCGCTACCCGTGGCCGGTTAATCAGCTGTGTGCGCCTGGGGAGAGTCGATCACCACGACCACACAACGCCCCGCCGACCGGCCCAGCAACAGGAGAGCAGGCGCATCGCATGGAGCTCGGCCCACCCGTCGGCTAGCAGGTGCCGCTCGGCATCTGATCACGTCCACCAGCGTGCACGGCCCTCGCCCCAAGCAGCCGGGATGCGCCCCCGCACCAGACAACACCCAGTGGGCCATCGGATGTCCTTCCTCCGCCCAGTTGCTTCACTACCCACCGCACAAATGCCGGAAAGCACAGCTGAACAGACCAGGCTATCCCGCCCGTGAATACCCTGAATACGAGGACTGCGCCGTGACACACTGAAGCGTGCGGGTTAGCCTACCCGCCCGACGTGCCTGAAGCGAGATTTATCGGTCACCCTGCCCGTGAATGCATGAATATGTTCACGGTGAAGGTTACACACTGATGCACGCGGGGCAGCATACCTGCCAGGCGGGTCTGTGGGCTGGGTTGCCATGATCTGCGTGCAACAGGGGTGCGTCCTGGGTATTATCCGGGACCGAGGTGTGGTACGGTTTGCCGAGTCGCACCAAGATGTGTGAGCGGCAAAATATAATCCCTAATGAACGCACTGGAAAACGGCACGCGGCGCGCTGTTGTGAAACACCGAACGTCTCCGAATGCGTGTCACGGGCTTCATGTTTTGCCGGCAAAGCGATCAGCAGTGTGTCACAGTGAACTGGTGTCGCTCGTCGGCCTGTTGTCCCGGACCGGAGTGTCGGCATTCCGCTGCCGCAATCATTCCTCCGACATTCACCATGGAACATTAGTTTCCTTCACCCTCGCCGGTGTTGGGGGTGGAGCATCTCCATCGGCTTTCTCAAACGCCTGCCTCTCACTCGGCTCTCTCGATTTTTTTGGGAACCTGATTGCGTAGGAGCTAATTACAGCTTGGCATACCTTTTGATCGATTTGGCGACTTCAGACAGTAGCATGTGTTGAAGTGCAGCATCGATGAGCGAGTACAACCCAAGGATCTGTGAGGTTTACAAACTGGCTGACTGGTCTAAATATCAACTGGCCTCTTTGACGCTTGCTTAGCATAAACTTAAAGCAAAATCGCATGGCATAGTCATCGTCGAATTTTCCTCATACAGGGTCACTGTCATGATTAATGCCAGGCCAATGATGGAGATTTCGTCACGGACATAAGCCTGCAACATTGTTTCAGCGTTCACAGGTTTTGGGAAGAGAAAATACATTGTTGGAGCTCACAAGATGTACAGTACGCCATACAACTGAAATTAATTCCTTCATTTTTTGGATAGACATAAATGGCATCAGATTCAGTCAATTATCAACTGAGTCTTCGCCGTTTATCATATATGACGTTGAATGGGCGTTGGATGTGCGTTGAATAGGAAAAACATCGGCTTAAAGGAGCTTCTTCGCGTACAGGTAGCTAACGCACATCGTTCTTATCGAGTAACACCGTACCACGAAACTGGCCAGTGGCTACCCTGATCGGAACACTGGTTGGTCTGATAGGAGAACTGGTTCATCTGATCGGGCCACAAGTGTGTTGGGGTTTAGTGTACGTATGACGAGCATTCCTATGCCGGGATACCTCGCTGCTCCTGGTCTGTCCAGCCACTTTTCACGGCAAATGTGCATCACAACTCCCCAGTAGCAGTGTGCAGACGCATTACCCAACCACAGACTCCACCTCTACCAGCCGGGGCACCAGACATGACACTCAGCCATTCGCTCCCTCAGCAGGGGCATTCTCACGTCGGGTGCAGAAATTCGCTCCCCAACATGAACACCCTGACATGGGACACAGTGATTTGTTCCCTCGGCAGGAAAGCCCGCATGCGAAACTCACCCATTCACTTTCCCAGCGGAGTCTGCATCCGCTACGATCGGGGAAGACATCTCGTAGCGCAACAGCAACACACAAAGACACCCCGCACCATAACGGCAATACGCAGACATCCCACAGCGCGACAGAAATGCACAGACATGCCACAGCGCGACAGCAATACACAGACATCCCACAGCGCGACATCCATACACAAAGATATCCCACAGCGCGACATCAATGCACAAAGACATCCCACAGCGCGACAGCAATACGCAAAGACATCCCACAGCGCGACATCAATACACAGACATCCCACAGTGCGACAGCAATACGCAAAGACATCCCACAGCGCGACATCAATACACAGACATCCCACAGTGCGACAGCAATACGCAAAGACATCCCACAGCGCGACATCAATGCGCAAAGACATCCGACACCATAACGGCAATGCATAGACATCCCACACCGCGACAGCAATACACAAAGCGCCCTCCGTCCAGCCTGGTACCTTCGCAGCGTGTCCCCAGCCAAGCAGCAGCGCCACGAAGCGTCCCGCTATAGTGTCCGGCGGTCGGTGGTCGTGGCCCTGTGCGGTTGTAGCTCCGGGTGGTAGTAGCCCCGGGTGGTAGTAGCCCCGGGCGGTTGTAGCCCCGAGCGATAGTAGCCCCGGGCGGTAGTGGCCCTGGGCGGTTGTAGCTCCGGGTGGTAGCAGCCCCGGGCGGTTGTAGCCCCGAGAGATAGTAGCCCCGGGCGGTAGTAGTGGCCCCGGGCGGTAGTAGCCCCGGGCGGTAGTGGCCCTGGGCGGTTGTAGCTCCGGGTGGTAGCAGCCCCGGGCGGTTGTAGCCCCGAGAGATAGTGGCCCCGGACGGTAGTAGTGGCCCCGGGAGATAGTAGCCCCGGGCGGTAGTAGTGGCCCCGGGCGGTAGTAGTGGCCCCGGGCGGTAGTAGTGGCCCCGGGCGGTAGTAGTGGCCCTGGGCGGTAGTAGTGGCCCCGGGCGGTAGTAGTGGCCCCGGGCGGTAGTAGTGGCCCCGGGCGCTAGTGGCCCTCGGAGGCAGTGGTCCCGGGCGGCGATGGCTGGAGGTGCCCGGTGTCGGCCACGGTGGGCACACTCACGCTGATGCGGTGACGTGCTGAAGCCGCGACTGTCGAGCGTGCCGGCGGCCAGGGCCGAGTCCATGGGCGGCGACGGCATCGGCGCCGGCGGTCCAGCTGCTGCCAGGGATGTACACAGTCGGTCAGGCTGGTCACAGTCACGGTCGGTCAGGCTGGTCACAGTCACGGACGGTCAGGCTGGTCACAGTCACGGACGGTCAGGCTGGTCACAGTCACGGACGGTCAGGCTGGTCACAGTCACGGACGGTCAGACTGGTCACAGTCACGGACGGTCAGGCTGGTCACAGTCACGGACGGTCAGGCTGGTCACAGTCACGGACGGTCAGGCTGGTCACAGTCACGGACGGTCAGGCTGGTCACAGTCACGGACGGTCAGGCTGGTCACAGTCACGGACGGTCAGGCTGGTCACAGTCACGGACGGTCAGGCTGGTCACAGTCACGGACGGTCAGGCTGGTCACAGTCACAGCCGGTCAGGCTGGTCACAGTCACGGACGGTCAGGCTGGTAGACGGTGGACACGTACAGTGCCAACACCACCAGTCAGATTGGTCACATAGTGGACACCTACAGTGCACACACCGCCAGTCAGACCGGGCAGACGGTGGACACGTACACACCGCCAGCCAGACTGGGCAGACGGTGGACACGTACACACCGCCAGTCAGGCTGGGCAGACGGTGGACACATACACACCGCCAGCCAGGCTGGGCAGACGGTGGACACATACACACCGCCAGTCAGACAGGGCAGACGGTGTACACGTACACACCGCCAATCAGGCTGGGCAGACGGTGTACACGTACACACCGCCAGTCAGGCTGGGCAGACGGTGTACACGTACACACCGCCAGTCAGGCTGGGCAGACGGTGGACACGTACACACCGCCAGTCAGGCTGGGCAGACGGTGGACACGTACACACCGCCAGTCAGACCGGGCAGACGGTGGACACGTACACACCGCCAGTCAGACCGGGCAGACGGTGGACACGTACACACCGCCAGTCAGGCTGGGCAGACGGTGGACACGTACACACCGCCAGTCAGGCTGGGCAGACGGTGGACACGTACACACCGCCAGTCAGACCGGGCAGACGGTGTACACGTACACACCGCCAGTCAGACCGGGCAGACGGTGGACACGTACACACCGCCAGTCAGGCTGGGCAGACGGTGGACACGTACACACCGCCAGTCAGACCGGGCAGACGGTGGACACGTACACACCGCCAGTCAGACCGGGCAGACGGTGTACACCTACAGTGCACACACCGCCAGTCAGACCGGGCAGACTGGTTACAGTCACGGTTACAGTCACGGCGTGTACTAGCGGACAAGTACACGCCGCCGGTTAGACCGGGCAGACAGCAGACATGCAGGTGTTATAGCTACCTCAGTCTCACGCCCCGTTCTAACACTCAATACGTGAGTGTTACAGTCGTCTCTGCGTCACAACACAGTGTGGCGGGTATTCACTGAACACGAACGACTATAACAAGAGGCCGGAACGGCTGTTGGGAGCTCGTGCGCGCGCTACACCGGTCTGGTGGCACGGCAGGTACCGACCCTCGTGCAGGACTGGGCACGCCTACTGGGAGGGTACACAGGGTAAGATAAGCGACAGGGAGGGACAGGACACGCCTACTGGGAGGGTGCAGAAGGTAAGATAAGGGGCAGGGAGGGACAGGACACGCCTACTGGGAGGGTACACAGGGTAAGATAAGCGACAGGGAGGGACAGGACACGCCTACTGGGAGGCTACACAGGGTAAGATAAGGGGCAGGGAGGGACAGGACACGCCTACTGGGAGGGTACACAGGGTAAGATAAGGGGCAGGGAGGGACAGGACACGCCTACTGGGAGGGTGTAGAGGGTACGAGATGGCGCAGGGAGAGACATGGTGTGCCTACTGCACAGTTCATTCAGGCATCAGCAATTCGTATGCTCAGCACTCGCAAACCAACCGCACGTTCCAGACCAACTGCTTATGATTAGGCTCCACTGAAGCTCAGGCGACACTGACCAGGTCAGCGCGACAGTCCGGACAATCACAACGCTTAACGCCGGGCACACACTTACGAGAGCGGCCAAACTGGCGCGATCCAGTCGATATTGTGCTCGTTCCTCCGAAGCCTGGCGGCAGCGTGTAACGGGAGAGGCGTGAGCACCGAGTACCGCTGCGTTGTAATGTTAGTAGCGGCAAAGCCAGGGGTTAGAAGCCACCGCGTGTCGCGAAGAGCAGCTAAGCAGCTGACAGCCGTTACGGACAAGTTAGTGATAGCGTTGACAAGCTTCAACAGATCACAAGCAAAGCCCGCCAGCTGGTGTGTCATTGACTAGCGCGGCGGTCTGTTAACCTCACCACTGGAGAGCCGACTGCACGACTCTCCGGGAACACGAGACCAGCGGCCGTCACGGCCCGCCTGTGTCCTGTGTCTTATATGCCACAGGCGGGCTTTCCCGGGCCGCGGTGTATCGTGCCACGGCACCGAAGACGGGACGGGCCCCACCCCACACCACACCACGACCCGTTCAGTAACACAGGAGACGGGACGGGTCCCATCCCACACCCCCGAAGCCCACCCCGGCTCGCCCAGTAACACCGGAGACGGGACGGGCCCAACCCCACACCCCGACCCGTCCAGTAACACCGGAGACGGGACGGGCCCAACCCCACACCCCGACCAGTCCAGTAACACCGGAGACGGGACGGGCACCACCCCACACCCCGACCCGTCCAGTAACACAGGAGACGGGACGGGTCCCATCCCACACCCCCGAAGCCCACCCCGGCTCGCCCAGTAACACCGGAGACGGGACGGGCCCAACCCCACACCCCGACCCGTCCAGTAACACAGGATACGGGACGGGCACCACCCCACACCCCTGCTGCCTCGAGGGCCCCACCCGACACCCCGGCTGCCTCGATTGCCGGGCGGCCGCCGGCCTGCCATACGTACGGACTGTGTGCTGTTGGGGCGCGACGCGCGGCATCCGCATGCCGGCTGGCAGGGTGCTCATGCTGAGCGGACCGGTGGCTGCGGGTCGGCAACAGCGCACCGCCGTCAGCACGGGTCACGGCGGTGCGCGCCGGGCCGCCGGCCCATCACAACGCGTGTCTCCGACAATGTACAGGCGCACGCCGGTGGCTCAGATGGACCGGACAGATCAGACACCCACGCAGACTCGAGACCGGGCACTCAATGAACCGCCAAGTAACTTAGAAGCACCCTGGGCTCTTCTACGGCGCATTCAACTGCTGGGTCACATAGCGTAGCTAACCTCTCACGCAGATTTGTCGCCGGTGGACACAGTGATCCCGCCGGTTGCGAGATTCGAACCCACGATCCTACTATGACGAGTCCAACGCAATATTGACTCCGCTATCGTGACCCGTAAGTAATTTAACATTCTGTGAGCATGTACCACATTTGCGAACTGGATATTCATATAGACACCAACATATAGACGGCCGCAGCTTGGAAAAAATAACTAGCCAAATATCCAGCATACTATCCCAACAGAAGCCAATGAACATCTAGGACACATTTTTCCTAAGGGTTCAGCGATCTGTTCATATATAAATTGTATAGTGGTAACATATCGCCCTCCCTTCCCTTATTTTCAAAATGTCCACCACATACCAGTAAGCGACAAACGCATTATTATACTCCAGAAGAGCAGAAAAGCGTGAGGACGAATGCCACAATTTCGCGTGATTATGTTGAAATTTTAATTAACCAAAAAACGAATGCTCCAATTACCCTGGGTGTACTTCTTCTAATCGCTCTTGGAGATTAACCAAAACACTTTGTAAAGCTTCTAGCGAAAACTTTGTTCTGGAAAGTCGCGCTTATTTAACCAAAAGTTAATTGGGGGTAAACGGAGATAACTAGCCAAAAATTGAATACATGCTATGGCAGGAACACCTTTTTGCCATTGAAAGAACCGTAGACACCGCATATAATATTGCTACATTGAGTAACAAACGTGGATATCGAAGTTATAGTTTCCACTTAAAGTTTCAGTGGGTCTGGTTTGTGTCCATATTGTCTCACTCTGTATCGTGACGAGTCATAAACTGACCACCGAGTTACTCCCCCCCCCATCACCTCCGCAATAGTCCTCCACTTCCACCCATTTCCCCGCAGTCCCACGCTAGACTTCTGTCCAAATTCCTGTCCAAACTAGTACTTCCCTTAGTGGGATCCCCCCCCCCCCCAGTGTTTTTCATCCACAAGAGCAATTCAGCACCCATTTCGCCCCTTCCGACGCTACAAGAATCACTCCCACCCCCTCCCCATCCCGGTGGCCTATCCTGCCGAAGACCTTTCCATCCAAGCTACGTCCTGTTGCGTGCTTATTTGATGCATACCCAGGGCTGTGAAACGCTTGACAATGAGTGGCTTTAACAAGTTAAAATCTTGATCTGTAACGGCTCGATATAAATACTTCGTCGCTAAAGATGGTAAGCTTTGTGTTTTGCTTTTCCAGCTATATTCACTTCGTTGTGATATGGCATAAACTAACCCACTGAATTAAATATCATATACGGTGTATTCGTGAACTGCAACTGCAAAACAGATCACTACCATTATCTGTTTTTGGGTTTCCGATAAGATAGGTAGCTCATGGACAGCACGCGCTCCGTCGCCAATAGGTCCGGGGAACTTCACATTACATGATGGGTGCTGCATGGAAATAATGACACTTTGAAAATCAATACTCCCGACAGGCACATGGGCGTGAGGGACCCAATCCTGTACTGTGTAGTAACGCAAGTACCATCCATTGAAGGTGCGCAATTCCCACGGGAAAAAAAAAAGATTCCTATCGTTGCTACCATTATGCTTGTATATTTCTTCCATTATGTCGCGTACACTAATGCCACGCAGGAGATCGATTTAGCAGGCCCTGATTGATCCACCTGGCTTCCGCTTATGCCGGGTACTTACCTATATTGGTTTCAGAAATTGGACTGGCTTTGAGAAAACCAGGCCCATACTCCCAGACCCGTGACCGGCTGGTTTGTGAGCCTCAGTGGAATTTGAGTACTCACAGGTGGTGATCGCACACCACTTCACGTACTCAAGCATCACCTGATCTATTAAAAGCTAACATTAGGTATACATTGACAAGCAGGAAATGATCATCTAGAAAGCAATGCCTGCGGCTGCCAGGGATTTAAGTCACTTCTCATAGTAGTTATCGCATGGAAGTCCTGTTACTATATGAGCATGTGAAATCTGTGTATTTCCTGAAATAACATGAAATGTTCTATAGGTCCTCAGTCAAGTGCATGGTTGGATGTGTACTTACGAATTCTGGTTGAGGAGAGAACAGTTTTGGGGTAACTGAATGCAGGGATATTTTTTTAAGCCTGTAACATTAAGATCTCAGTTTGCACCTTCCAGTGCATCTTGATCACTTGTCACATAGCGGTGCATTGTCAAACGTTAACATTCAATTTACAAATGAGGAAAACGAGGGACAACTTTCTGGATGGGATAATTCTGGGCGCTAAAAACCATGGCCGACCCATTTTTTCAACCCTGGTCACGTCTTATGTGAACTAGTTTGGATCGGTCAGTATGGGCTGAACACAATGTTCGTGTCGAGCCCTTCAGCATTAAATAAACTTACTGGAGAAAATAATGACAGGAACTATGAAAAAAAGAACATTAACATACCATTTGGTATCTGCATTTTTAATGAAAATATTGCAGTGCACAGAGAAACGAGAGAAAAAGAAAGTTATTATATGTGAGTTTGCACAATACGGAACCAGGAAAAGTACTGGTAAATATGATACGCAAAATATTTTTGTCATTCAATGATGAACATAACTTGCTCTTAAAGCTTCTTAAGAAAATCATAAACATGATATTCACGCTTTTGCTCACGGTAACAATATACTTTGTAGGATGTCTTCGGTTCCTTTAGTAACTATGAAATATTGCTTGAATAGCATTAATGCCCGTTTTCGTTACTTGAACATGGTGCCTCCAATGTCTACATTTTAATAAACGCTTTTTTAATTTCCAAGAACAATTAGAACAAAACATCACCCAGAGTACTTGGCAAACATTAATGTTGATATACCCAAATACTGCATTAGTGGAAGATTATATATCTAACATGCATATTTTCAGAAGTATCTGTTAATTTCCGAGAACAAATAGAACGAAACATCACCCAGGATATCTGAAGAAAAAATGTCGATTGCGTTCTTGTCGACACACTCCCAATACCTAATCCCACGGGAGACGTCACGTTCAGAGACTGGCGGCCAGACCAGCGCACTTACGGGTGGTTTTCGCCATATCTGTCCTGTTGACGGCCTGCAGGCCAGCCCGCTGCCCGGCTGTGGGTACACGGCCCATGTCAGCACAGCCCTCCACCCGGCCAGCCGGCAGCTGCTGCAGTGTAGGCCGCCGCGGCACACCAGCACTGCACGGCCATACACGGCCCAGACCAGGCCATAGACGGCCCAGGCCAGGCCATACACGGCCAGCCGGCAGCTGCTGCAGTGTAGGCCGCCGCGGCACACCAGCACTGCACGGCCACACACGGCCCAGGCCAGGTCATACACGGCCAGCCGGCAGCTGCTGCAGGCCGCCGCGGAACACCAGCACTGCACGGCCATACACGACCCAGGCCAGGCCATACACGGCCATCCGACAGCTGCTGCAGTGTAGGCCGCCGCGGAACACCAGCACTGCGCGGCCATACACGGCCCAGGCCAGGCCATAGGCGGCCGTGACCAGGACATACACGGCCGTGGCCAGGACATACACGGCCCAGGCCATACACAGTCCAGGCTAGGCCATACACGGCCCAGGCCAGGCCTTACATGGCCATGGCCAGGCCATGCACGGCCGTGGCCAAACCATACGCGACCTAAGTCAGGCCATGCACGTCCCAGGTCAGGCCACATACGGCCCAGGCCAGGCCATACGCAACCAAGCCCAGCCCACAAACGACCAGGGCCAAGCCATACACGAACGACATTTCCAAAGCAATGCATGGCCCGACCAAGCAGTGTCCAAATTCATGCTCAGTTGGACGTCAGATGGACATAACAAGCATCAAGGTTTGCCTTCGAGGTCGTATGATGCAAATACCCAGCCACATATGCACAATTGCATGCATTTGTATAATACTACCGTAAATTTAAGCAGTGCCCAACATCGCCTCACACTTCACAAAATTGCAACCAGGAGGGAATGTAAAAAATTAATATTCTTTACTCTTTGATATCCTAGCTCAAATAATGATATGCACTAGTAAGAAGTAAAACATCCAAGACAGGGTACACAGATATTCGTGTCACTTCACACATTTTCTACCAAAATTTCGGAATTTGTTCACACTGAGGAGCAGGGGGCAGGGAGCAGGGCGTCAGAAAGCGGGGAAGGCACCACTGGACAGCTTGTGCTTACCTCATCATCGATCATTGGATAGCCGACTACACTGGCGCACTACAAAACCTGGGGGTCCGTCACAATCCACCTCTGTCCATATTGGGCTACAGGCGAGCTTCCTCCGCCACTGCCGACACTCACCATACTGGGGCACACTGGCCACGGCAGCCGACACTCACCGTACTGGGGCACACTGGCCACGGCAGCCGACACTCACCGTACTGGGGCACACTGGCCACGGCACACCCATATCTACAGGCGACACTCACCGTACTGGGGCACACTGGCCACGGCAGCCGACACTCACCGTACTGGGGCACACTGGCCACGGCAGCCGACACTCACCATATTGGGCTACAGGCGAGCTTCCTCCGCCACTGCCGACACTCACCATACTGGGGCACACTGGCCACGGCAGCCGACACTCACCATACTGGGGCACACTGGCCACGGCAGCCGACACTCACCGTGCTGGGGCACACTGGCCACGGCAGCCGACACTCACCGTGCTGGGGCACACTGGCCACGGCAGCCGACACTCACCGTGCTGGGGCACACTGGCCACGGCAGCCGACACTCACCGTGCTGGGGCACACTGGCCACGGCAGCCGACACTCACCGTGCTGGGGCACACTGGCCACGGCAGCCGACACTCACCGTGCTGGGGCACACTGGCCACGGCAGCCGACACTCACCGTGCTGGGGCACACTGGCCACGGCAGCCGACACTCACCGTACTGGGGCACACTGGCCACGGCAGCCGACACTCACCGTGCTGGGGCACACCGGCGAGGGCAGTTGCTCGCGCACCAGCGGGCAGACCGTGTCCACCGGCTGGTAGCGTGACACAGAGGCAGAGGCGCCGGTCACATACAGCGTACATCACCGGCACGTAGCCACGCAACCGAACACAACCAAGCACAGCACCGGTCATCGGCCGGGTGAGCCACCAAGAGAGTCAAGCAAGCGCCCGCCACCAGACAGCCGCCGGGCATACGAGAGCCAGCCACCAGACCGTCACCTGTCATTAGCGGCGAGGCGGCGGCGACTCACATTCCAGTCTCAGGAATGTGGTGAAGGGCCGCGCGGCAAGGAAACATTTCGCGTCGTACGAGCCGCCACCACATTAACACAGAACCAGCCATTTGCAGGAAAGCGAACCGAGTTCAAGATCCGATACGAGAGCTCCCCCGCCACTAATGCCGCACACAGCCGCCACCGTACAGACCAGCGGCGGCGCCACTCACAATGTAGACTGACGCCCGACGAGCGAGCCGACGAAGGAGGCCCTGCCATGCCGGCCGGCAAACCGCCCATCGCTGCCGACAAGCGAGCAGCTGGTGAGGCGGCGACACGAGACACGTCAGCGGCCGCACCCACTGCCGTCCCCCAGCACCAGTTAGCGGCTGGTGAAGCGGCGACACATCAGCAAACGAGACACAAGTGGCGGACTGAGACAGCTGGCGCTCGGCAGCCGCAGCGGTTGCAGCCGGCCAGATTGGCGGTGGATTGACGCGATAAAGCGCCGCCACCAGTCAGCACTGGAGCGACCAGGTCATGCAGCGCAGCTGGGGCGTGGCATAGCGTTCGGCGCACCAACCATCACCGGCATCGCGAGGTCACGGCGTCCTGTCGCCGTATAAAACGTGCTCCAAAATATCCGCAGAAGTTCCAAAACGCCCCACGCGGAATCCCGCCACCGACCACAACCACAACCCTCAACCCTCAACCCCAGCCGCCGGCCGCCGTCAGTCGCCACGGACGCCCAAGCACACACACTATCATTCCCCCCCCACGCGCCGGCAGCGACACCGCCGCAGCGTGGGCAGGCCGAGCCGCGTTGGCGGGTGGCGGTCGCCAGCCGAGCGGGACCCGGCGCCGACTCACACTGTATGCTCGAGGTGCTGCTGCGGCCGCCGCCGGCCGTGCTGCTGGCGGCCGACAGACTGGAACACGCCGCCATCCGCGCGGCGGAGCGGTAGCCGGCCTGGTCGCCGTTCTCGCTGGTGCGCGGGCCGCGCGACCTGCACGGCCGACAGCGCGTCTCAGCACGGTGCACAGCGCCGGCCCACACGGACCTCACAAACCACACACCCACCACAGCAAATCATACAGGTTACACACATGCACTCACCACAGACCGGCAAAACAACCCCACGCCAGGACACACTTACACCCAGTACAGACCAGCGGACCACACAGAACATACACCCACCACAGACCGGCAAATCATACAGGTCACACACACACACACCCAGTACAGACCGGCGGACCATACAGGTCACACACATACACCCAGTACAGACCAGCGGACCACACAGAACATACACCAACCACAGACCGGCAAATCATACAGGTCACACATGTGCAGCCAGCACAGACCGGCGGACTACACAGGCCACACACATCACACACCCAATATAGACAAAATCATATGGACAAGATATACCATACACCCATGCAGACCAGAGCATACCAGACACACCATACAGGCCATGCTCAAATGCCATACACCCAATACCGACAAGATCATGCAGGCCACACACCACACATCCAATGTAGACCAAATCATATGGACCAAACAAGCCATACTCCCCATACATACAATACAGACCATGCAGGTCAGACAGACCATATTCGTCATACGCCCAATACAAGCCATATCATGCGGACAATACTGACCACGTCGGGCGGAAAGATACCAGCTAGACCAAGCACACCACGTGAATATACAGACTACATATCAGCTGGCGACTGAGCAGCAGCAACATATGGAGATTACATCAGCACACTAAGTCAGCAAGACGAGGTCGACTTGGAAACCGATGCGGCCTGACAGGGGCAATACCCTACACGCTGGTGGTTACTGACTTTACGAAACGTCGACCGTTGGGTTATGCAGCGTCGCCAATCTCTCACGCCGATTGGTCTCGGGCGAAGAGTAGCGACAGGCGAGACTCGAACCCACAATCTTTCTATTATCAGGCGGGTAACTTATCCCTAGATTACTCATCCCCTAATGCCGCACATGCATGTTCTCCGCCCCCACCAGGTCGCAGATGCCGGGATTAGTTGTGGATGTGAGCCAATGTCAGTAGTCAATGGCTTTTTTGTGCCATGCCCATTTCGCCGGTGAAGCATACTAAATTTACAACACAACAAGGTCCAGTATTCAGCACATCTTACATCTCCCTACGCTTTCGCCTGTCGATGACATTAATCCGCCTGAAAGTGCGCCATTTTCACAGCTCGAAAGTTGTTCAACTTGGAGCCCGGTCGCCTACACAATGCGACTGCGCGCCCACCGTCCACTGGCCTGGCTTATCTTCAGGCAGGCCCTTGCGCCATCTTTACGACGGCTAGACACCTGTCGCGAGGCCGTACTCGCGCAGTTCCCGACCGCGACCCAGCCCGCTGTGGGCCCCCGCCTCCACCCCGACGTGCGTCGGGTCACCTGTAGATGGCGTCGCTGCCGCCGTCGCTGCCCAGCCGGGGCCGGCCGGCCGCCTGCGCCTGCTCGTGGTGCATCGGGTGCACCATGCCGACCTGGGGGCCGGGGCTGGCCGGCGCCGGCACCCCGGGCGGCCGCGGCAGCGTCGAGTAGCCGGGGCCGCGCGACTCCTGACGGCGCGGGTGGCCCACCGGGTAGTTGGCGGCGTAGTTACTCGGCACCTGCCGGGCACGCCCAGGTGGTTAGGTGTGGCCGGCTGACTTGTTATGTTAGTTATTTGGACTTTCGGGCGCTTCGACTACTCTGGTCATATTGCGCCCAGCCAGCTGACTTGTGGCGCAGTTATTCGGCATCTGCCGGGCACGCCCAGGTAGTTAGGTGTGGCCGGCTTGCTTGTGGTGTAGTCACTCGGCACCTGTAGGCACGCCCAGGTAGTTAGGTGTGGCCGGCTGACTTCAAATATGATGCGTGACACTGGAACAGATCGTAATCAGCCCCCCTCCCCAATGGCAGGGCAGTGCCGGCCATGTCAGTTGGGCGATGCGAGTAAACATTGTTTTGACGGGACGAACGGCAGCGCACAATGGCGCGCCATCACCAGCACAACTGGAACAGCACTTGGCGCCAACTGACATGCATGCTCAGCATGCTGCATGGCACCGGAAACCCACCAACACTGGCCACGTTCACTGCAGCCAGAGGCGCACCTTAGAGGCCACTGCGGCCATCGGTCAGCCCAACCACGCGATGGCCCCTGTTGGAGTTTCAGTTAGATATTTTGGCTTTAGGGTGCGTCGACTGCATTGGTCATGTAGCGCCCATTGGCCCTGTTGGAGGCGTCTGACGTGCGCAATCATCGCCCGTGACCGGTACACCTGCGATGGATGGTGGTCGATGATTATTGGCTTTACGACACGTCGACCGTTCACTCATGCAGCGACGCCGACCTCTCACGCCGATCGTTCGCGGGCGAAGAGTAGCGACAGATGAGACTCGAACCCACAATCGTTCGATTGTGAGACGGCCACCTCACCGCTGGACTACTGGTCCCTGCGGCATCACTGATCACTGGTACCTGCGGCGGAGCGATGGCCGGCGGCGTGCGGTACTCCTTGTTCTGCCGGGTCAGCGTGCTGGCAGAGCGGGCCGGCTGCGGCGGCGTCGGCGGCTTGGTGGTGGGCGCCGGCCCCGTGGCGTACCCGCCGGCGCCGCCTCCTCCTCCGCCGCCGCCGCCGCCGCTGCCGCTGCCGCTGCCACCGCCGGCGGCCGACGCGCCGCCCGACGAACCCTGCGACGACGTCGAGTTCTGGCGCATCGGCCGCGGCATGCCGGGCATGGAGCCGGGGCCGGCGTGGAGGCGCACGCCGTGGCCGATCTCGTCCAGGGCTGCAACCGAGGCGAGGGCTGACGACACACCACACACTGGGACCCTGTCCCCAGCACGAGTCGGCCCCAGCCACCACGAGTCTGGGGAATCCTGCAGCTGTGTCACATTATTCACGAATTGGGTGGGAAGTGACACACAGCATGGCATACTTTTCCACTCCTATCTCAAATGTTATCAACCCACTCGTTGTCACTTCAAGAACGATACATGTGAAGTGATTTAACATCAGCAACAATTTTCCTGCTGGTCTGTATCCTCTTTTTCCACAATTAAACGACATATAGAGCCATAAATATCGGCACATCTTCTTTAGCAGTCAACACTAACGATAATCATGATCTTTGCAAGAATAAGGCGACTGCTATTTAAGACACTGCTATTTAAGAGTCATTTGGATGTGAATATTCACAATGTTCCTATGGTTACGAATGTGCGCACCTCTTGGAGACGGGACACGGCCCCTACGCCAGCACTGACCTCCGAAGTCGATGGGCTTACGGACGTATTTGATCGGCCGCTCGGGATTGACGGGAGCGATGATTTTGAACTGGCGCGTAGACGACTTGTTGGTGGTGAGCACGCCGATCTCGCGACGCGCCACCTTCTCCTTGTGCACCATGACCGTCTGCCGGCCGGCACTTCACGTCACACCGACCACGTCACTACAGCCAACAGCAGTGGTTCTCAAGCGGACGGATTTTCCCATGCGCGTTTCAGTTACAGCTCAGATGGAGGTGGGAAGTGAAGACATGAGATGGGAGAGAAAGATACAACAGGTGCTACATGGTGTGTATTGCAGGCAAGTGGAATAAAATGTACTGCAAGGGCGTTCGAACTGGAAAAGAGCCGATACAGGGTTCACAGCGCCGAACTGCCCAGTGAGATACACCGTGATCAGTTCAGACAGCCCAACACGACCCATCACCAGCTTTGCAATCCTTAAATATACCTAGAGAGAGGCACCAAATGGAGTTAAGTATTGCCACACCACGACACGCCCTAAGCGTCACCACACCGAAGAACTCGAGCTACAGAGCCTGCAGACCGAAAACGCCACGCCTGAGACGGGGTTGCCCGTGCGGACACGCCGCCCAGACGGCTGGCTCTCATCAACTGCTGATGGTGCCTCTGCCAAGTACATCTGAATGGCACGGAGCGATCTGACAGTTCGATGGGGGTAGGCACCGTGGCTCTTTCATGATGATGATGATCAATTGGGCGCGTTGACTGCCGGGGTTGCGCCCCTAAACCCCAATTCATCATCATCATCATCATCTTTCATGACGCATCCAACTGTTGGGGCACATAGCATTACCCACCTCTCACACCGGTTGGCCGTCGGTGAACTCGACAATCCCGCCGGCTGTGCGATTCGAACCCACGACCTTACGACCGAGAATTCAACTCCCTACCGACTGAGCCGCCGCGGCCCCGTGGCTGCTCGATTCTTCGAACCTGAGCAATGTTGGTGATCTGGCTGCCCATGTCCGAGATCTGCTGCTGTTGCAGGTCCAGCATCTGGATGAAGTTGTAGGCCAGCGTGTTGATCTGGTAGGCGACGCTGGCCAGGCTCTGCGTGGTGAAGTTCTTCGTCTCCTCCAGCGCCCCGCGCCGGTTCTCTGACTGCGGTGTGACGTCATAGTTTGCTATCTCACAGCCGCACCGACATTATGGCCACACGCTTGACAACCGTTGCCATGGTCACGGGACTGACCGAGATGCGCAAAATGTGTCCCAATAGGCGACATTAGAGCTAGGGTCATGAAGAAACCCATGGTTATGAATAATCATGCAAAACATCCGACTATCACTACATGGTGACGGTAGCAGAAATACCGATCCGGGGTCGGACTCGATACCGATGGTGTGGGATTGCGGTAAAATTTCACACCTGTTTCGACTTGGCACCCTGAACAATGCACAGGCACATTCGTTAATGGTACATCACAAACAAAATTAGTGCAAATTACAACGCTGGTAGTGTCAAAAGCAGCCATATACCATTTATTTCATGCCCTCATACGTCAATGTCATTGTCAATATTAAGGCCACACCACATCTAAATCCCTCCTTTGATGCAACTAAAACTCCCACAAGTCAGTTTGCCCTTGGTGGGGCGACCGATGGTCGCAGGGAGGGGGCGGGGTGCTCGTAGGCGGTCTGCATTACGACGCCGCAGCTCAGAAAGCATGGCCACCACATTAAAGTGCGATGAAAAGTAAACAACATAGCATCCAAATTTATTGAATAGAATCGCATGTGAGGTGAGGTGAAAACCTGAATTTTCGGCCATAAAAGCCTGTATGACGGCTACAATTATTACCGGTTGGTTATTGGTTTTACGACACATCGACCGTTGAGCCATGTAGCGTCGCCGATCTCTCACGCCGATTGGTCGGGGGCGAAGAGTAGCGACAGGTGAGACTCGAGCCCACAACCTTTCGATTGTGAGACGAGCAACTTACCCTTAGGCTAGTCGTCCCCTACAATTATTACCATACTGGGAACATAACACCTTGGCCTATGTTAGAACAACTAAACTGCGTTGCCCAGAAACTATCAATCAAACACATGATAGTCTGCAACTGCCTATCATACCAACACAATACTTCTTTGCAGTATTTGTGTCCTCTTCTCCTGCTACAAAGTGATGGGAGAGCTCAGTCATGGCTGGTGCAAAATGGATCAGTAAACTTACCGTGAGCAGCACCATGCACATTGTCTGTAGATGCTGTTTGATAATAATCAACCCTTTTGTCAAGCAGGTGAATGAGATGGCAAAAGTATCCCTATCACAGTTGCTTATACCGACACAGCCATGACTCCAGATGGCTCAGCACAAATACTCACGCTGAAGTAGTTTCCCTCGCAATACTCGGCCACCCGCTCCAGATTGGTGTGGCTATCGATCAGGTCCTGTCGACCCTTGGGTATCTCTTGAACAATTAGTGAGTGTAGATCAGCCATCATTGTTACGGCCAGTGATACCAGCAGCGAGAAATGGGCAGGTGTTCAGCTTAGTCTTGTCACCTGTGAATGCACAATGTCCAATCAAATACTGCATGCATCATGATCATACAAATTGATTAAATAAAAGGTAAAAATGCATCAAGACATAGACAGTGTTTCTACAAATGCACCACCTCAGGATGCAAAATGTATGGGAGGAAAGGATGTCAGGCTACTGTGAGCTTCTTGTGCATTAGTTGGCTCTAATGAGAAAATGTCAAATAAAAGCTTGCTTATCCTGCATTGACCTTCTGTATTACATTCAGGCGAGCCCTGGCTCAAACCATATTTTCACCTTTCTTTTATTAACTTATTATTAACTTATTATTAACCTTTCTTTTATTAACATTTCTGACATATCCTGAAAGTAACAGCATATTCTTAGTACATCTATATCCATTGTCATGTTGTCACACACAATGTGCATATGTAGATGGTGGTGGATTTCTACTTCAGGGCACATCAGCTGTGCTTATGTAGGAGCAGCAAATGCTGAAAGTTATCAGACTATTGAGCCTGGATAGGACAAAAGATTTCACACAATCCTGCATTAGGATAGCTGGGCCATTAATGCATTGTCTTCTGCTTTCCTATCCGTCCTAACTGCCTCCCATTCACATCATCCCCCATTCTCATTGGTGGCCTTTCTATATGTCCACAACTCATGAGTGTACCTGGACAATTTGGATGCTACTGACATGTGTCCAGAAACACAGACATGCAAACTAAATTCAGTAGATATCTACACACCACCTACTGTTAGGTACCAGGATTTGCAGGGTAGCCTGAGAGTAGCCAATTTTGTTTCAAAAATAAAATTGATGGTTGTTGCTGTTGCAATATAATGGAGTTAACTACTTTATGGCTATATTGTTTTTCCTAGAACTGAAATTATGACATGCTTTGCATTACATTGCATTGCATAAACTTGAAGGGCCAATCGCATGGGCTAAGTTTGGCTAGTAGCACATCTGCTTGTAAGGACACACTGTTGTGATATAGAGAGTGAGATTATCTGCTTATCTCCAATGCTGTGTCCAATAGCTATCTGACATAATAGCTTAACTAACTTATCTCCACTCTTTCACAAATGCATGTGTCTTGATACGTTTTCACACCTTAATGTATTAATTTGATGCAACCGCCCTCGAGATCTCTACTGATACACATAAAATTTTACTGAATAAATATGCTATGTTGTGCCTCTGGGATCATCAAAACAGAAACAAATTTGGGAGACAGTCTACACAAGCAGGTCCTTCACTGAGATCCTTCAAAGATTTAACTAGACAGTAACCTTTAGCATTCACTCCCAGATCAAGAATGAATTGTCATTAATTCACAAACTATCTTCCCAGGAATTTTCTTTTTACATATGACACCGGAATTGGCAGAACATGGCCACTGAGGGAGAAACCAACTGATGGACTCACAAGTGACTTCCAGAAAATTTCTAAGACATTGACAGATGCATTTTTCTCAGTAAACTGCACAGACTAGCAAACCCAACCCCACACCAAACTACCAAATCAGTGTTGCAAGGCATTGACATAACGGAAGCTGATGTGCTCAGAATTTTTAGTGGGGTTGATAGGTCCTCCAGCATGGGCTCTCATGGGACCCACCCTTATTTAACTGTAACTTGCCATGAGAAGCTTGTAAAACCTTTTTTATTTGTAACCCATCTCTTTCTACTGGAAGATTTCTTGAGAGTTAGAAAAATTCACAAGTAATACAAATTTTTAACGGGCTCAAGGCATGGTCCACTAAATTATCGCCCAGCGAGTCTTGCTTCTGTCCAGTGAAAAATCCTAGAGCATGTAATTGTTGAGAAGCTCACTAAATATTTGGTTGACGGTCACTTGCTGGACCAATGGGTGCTGCACGACCCACGCAGTCAATGCGCCCTTAAACTCCAATAACTAACTAACTTGCTGAACCAAGTGCAATTTGGCTTCCGCCATGGCGTACACTGTTTATTGAGTGGTTCACGACGCACTTTATGCATATTTACGGCTAACGGCGCTTCCGTCATGGACTTTCCATAGAGGATGAACTACTGCTAACATACCAGACTGTCTACCTGGCTAGATGAGGGCTATATGGTGGATGTAATTTTCTTACAAACCTGAGAGATCTGGGAATTTCAGACTCTCACCCGGAGATAAAATTGTATCTTCTGGAGGGAAATGAAAGTGCTTGTCTCTGGCTCTTCCAGCAAACCAAAGGTTGAGTGGAGATAAGTCGAGTACCCAGGGCTCTTCAATAAGTCCTGTGATAATCTTGACTTATGTTAATTATGTGCCTCATGGTATACACTCCCAGTTCAAAATTTTTGCAGATGACCCACAAAATAGCAATGAAACTGAAGTACAAATATGTCACAGATCTGCTGGCTGGCATTTCACAGGGCGAAACAGATATAAATACACTGGTTAGTACTACTAAGCTGTGGAGACTAGCAATGAACTTCAACAAATGTGCAGTTCTCAAACCACATTTGCGGCTCATATGACCGGAAAATAATATTGGCCCTTATGCACATTACCTAGATGGATTTCAGGTAAGCTCTGCTGAGATACATACTGACTTGGCATCACAGTAGATACAAACTTCTAAGTTCTACCTATGTTCTACTTGATGCAGATACAACATAAAGTTCTACTTTGTGTTCTGAATTTATAAAAATTTGATACACTACTCATGTCAGGCCTCTTTCAGCGTTTTCATCATGTGTTTGGAATAAAAGTTACATACTTAGTTAATTAGTTATATATGTGGGATTTAGTGTGCTTCACCCAGAAGTGCTAATTTGCACCCCTTACTAAAGTTTCACTGTTGGTGAGGGCTATTACCTGGATGTATATGTGGTCTAAAAGTCAATCGCTGACAAGAAACGGAACAAGTTCACAGAATTCACAAGTTCTGGGTTGGTTCTCAGGATGTTTTTGTAGCCAAACGATCTGTATATCTTCCATAAAACAATCGGCGCCGTGGTATACGTCGTTGACACGAGAGAAATACATGACGCACAGTCAGGGCACTATGGCCACTCCTCCCCACACAGGAGGTAGCGATGGGTAGGTGTGCCCGATGGCATGCCTACAGATATGGGCTCCCTTGATTGGCCACAGATATCATTTTCGGGCGAATGATGCTCAATAATTTTGGGAGCCAACCTGGTGAAAGAATCAGGTAAGAGAGCCAGTCAAGAGATCTTGCCACCAGTTCATGAAAATTTCAATCTTCATAGGCTTCAACATTTGTAAATGTGGCAGTGGTGGAGCATGGTAAAAACTGTTCTTGCAGCAATGTAGATACTCTAGCTCTGAGGCAGAAAAATTGGTAGCAAGAACTGATCGATATTAGCAAAGTACCAATATTATCATTAGCATGTTCAAAGTTTGTTCTTATTATGGATTTAGTGCACATCAACTGGAAGATGTATGCTTTGGAAACATGGAAATGAGCAGAAAAAACTTTGGGGCATTTTAATTTATTGAGGATTATTTGTTTATTTCCTACATACAGGACTCCCTCTTCTTGGTAGATGGGTTGGCAGACAGGTGCAAGTGCTTTGTGTTTTAACACGCGCCCTGGAGGGCCTCTGAAACTTACGTGCACTGGAGGGGGCGGATTCCACCCCCTAAGATCTCGGCTTCTATTCAGACTAGAGCAACGAAATTTAAAGGGTAGGTGGGTACGGTAGTGAACTCTATTGTGTGCAACTTTCATGACATCAAGTCAGTATCTTGAAGGTCAAATGAGGTCAAAATAGCAAAATGTTCTGGTTTTGCGTGGCTTGGCTTGTCATTGTTATGGATCCCTGTGATTGTGTTTAAATGCTCCAAAATTGGCATTAATGGTGTTTTAAACATTACTAATGATGCAATACAGATGTCAGACCTGCCATTTGACCTCAGGTCACCTATATACGGCACTTTATCAGGTCATTACCTGCTCGTTACCGGAACCGGGCTGCCCACCCGACTGCTCCGTTGGGCATCGACTTTGCAAAGAAATGAGTGAAATACATGAATAAAGAATGTAAAGGTTTAGGCACACAATGACAAATGATAGATTTCCCCATGTGTAGGGAGTAACATGCAAGGTGACATCAATCGCATGAGTCATTTGTATTTTCGACAGCATTCCAGTCGACCAAGTTTGGTTCCATTAGCCTGTCACGAACTTGACCTGACTTGGCCTCATCGACCTAATATGACTTTTAAATTATATAGGATAAAAATATGCAACAAACAAGTTGCTAGTGTTGCCAAGAACACTTCCCTTTTGCCAATATATGGGAAGCACATCAGCGCCAATATTTGTAGTCAGGCGCTGAAATGTTCTTTTACTTCAACGACCCCTAACTCGAAAATTTTCGATACATTTTACTTCTTCGTACTTTAAACAACGCGTCGGTCATATTTAAGCAGGTACACAAATAACGGTTTTTCTTAATTTCCCGCCATACTAATCGGGTTAGCAAGGCCAAACCTCGCATGGCTGCTCATTCGTCTTTTCCGCATATCCACATACATTATAACCCTGGGTCATCTCAGGCCAAGTCACTAGGTCAAGCGAAGTAACCCAACATCCCTCAGAGTTCTAGGTGGCATAACTTGCACATTAATTGGGCGATTGATTTCAAACTTATAACACATCACGATCTCATCATGGACCATAATGTATATCGCGGATTTTTTCGAAGCATTGACCTGAGACGAGGTCACGGCCATGGCATCCCCCATAATAGGGATATGGTAAAATATACAAATATTTCCTGGTTACATATTTGCTTTCAGAATGACCTCACAATGGTTGTGGCATGTGGTTGGAAGCTATGCTCAATGCTACCGCTGACATTTTTTTTCAGTGACTTCACCAAGGTGATCTGAGGTCACCTGATATCACTAGCACATTTATGTACATTATATGTTGTTATTGGTTTTACGACACATCGACAAGTGAGTCATGTAGCGTCGCCAATCTCTCATGCCGATTGGTCGCGGACGAAGAGTAGTGACAGGTGAGACTCTAACCCACAGACTTTTGATTGTGAGACGAGCTACTCCTAGGCTACTCGTCCACTATGCACATTATAGCACTGCATTGAGCTAGAAGGCTCAAATTGTCATCATTGTGCTTGTATCGCCAAGACGTGTCGACTGATACATTACATGGCCTCCCTAGGCTACTTCATGACCTTGACCTGACGTCATAGTTTTGGAGTAAGGAGTATTCCTGCTTGGGCATGTAGTTGGTGCCTCGATTGTCCTCTGTAAATCAACTAGTGTTTGCCATTTGTTTCTATTTGCTACAGGTCCTGAGACAGGGTTAAAATAATGTTTTTTTCTTAGGTGTGAGATGTCAAAATCAGCACAGTAGCATGTAGAAATTTGCCATGGAATTAGTGCCATTTAAAATGCTTCTGATGTCTCAGACTCAAATTCAAGCTGATGATGTAGGCACTGCGAACTGATGGTGTAGGTTCCAGGGAGCAGGATGTCAATATTTCTTGGAGAAGGATGTTGCTTGAGTGTTCAGAAAGTGGTATATATGGTGAGTGGTATTCCACCCTATGTCATGAACAATTTATCACTGTCCTGAGATGTGTCAATATATGAGAGTCCCATCTGATCTGGTCGAATTTGACCTATGATGACTCAGTGACCTGAATATTGATCTGAATGAAAAATGGCCAAACATTTTCCATAGATATTGTCACAAGCTATCACACTCTATTTTTTTGTGTACTGCTAGCTAGCATAGTTCTAGAGATCTTAGGGGGCAGACATCTGCCACCTAGACCAGTGAAGTTGGCACAGACTGTTGGATGTGAGAGTGCTAAGAAGTCAATTTTTAACACATTATATATTGCTGAAAATTATCTAATTTAATTGTTTAGATGTATTTTTTTCCAAAGGGAGATTAGGATAGGTTAGGTTAGCCTATGTAGCATAATGTTTAAAACATTTATTTTTATGCTGTGCTACCAACCCAAAGGGTAAATGTAATGATGAAGATAAATGTGGATTTTTGTGCATTTTTAACAGTATGCTTTTGGACAGGATTAAGATGATGCAACCACTTTTCTGCACAAATAATTACTTTTCAGTTGGCATAGAAATTCATGCTCATAATCCACAAATATAGCCCATCATGCACAATTATCTGTGCCTGGCATGTCAAAGACATGACAAAGAAGACATTCAGCACTTAATACATTTGATTTAGTCATGTCAGATCATACCATATAGGTCAGATCATATTATGCAATAATATATTTGATATATTATGCAACATTTTCTTAGTCTATATTAGGTTAGGTTATTCATTCTATGATATATTTATTTAGTAACCTGTAGACAAACCACACAGCCATGCACACCACTTATATCAGTGTAAGCTTAGCCTCATGGTGGATCAGTTGTGCTGCAGTATCTTAGATCATTATCAGGATTTCCTTTGAGGACAAACAGGCAAGTTCATAATTTTCTGACAACATAGTGTCATTCCTAGCAGGTTATTTGCTCAAATTGTTGTTGCTTGAATTCCACAAGATTAAAGTTCCTTCTTGAAGCATCAGGGGTATAAACTGCAGACTTGTGCCTAGGGTGGGAATTAAGGCACTTCTGAAGATATTTCATCTCTTAAAACATTTTGAACTCCAGATTCATACTAGATAGAATGGGCTCCACATGTACTCCAACACAAACATGTAGAAGGAACAAAAATAGCACTAAAAAAACAAATACAAGATTGAATACAACATCCACCATGCATTTTATTCTACTTATGATTACCAAATAAACTAGCCACTTTTCATACCATCAAGCACATAGACAACACCTGAACACACACCACACCACAACACATCCAGTGGAAATACCATATATGTTCTTGAAAATGTACTCCAGAAGAAATCTGTTTGCACTCCTACTCCAAACCCGGAAAGTAAGTTTCCCACCCTGTGTGTGCCTGTCACTAATTTTACTGACTGCTGTTGACTTAAAAGTAATCATTCACAGAGAAAATAAGTGGTTGCATTGTCTTACTAATGGCAAAAAGCATTCACATCCATGAAACATCCATGGATGTTTTCATGTCCATGAAGAAAAATTATCACAAAAATCAACACTTGCTTTGATAGTTACTATTCACCACACCAAGTAAATTTTTGGTGTTCATTTGTTCACAACCTGAAAAGGAAGCATTTTTACAGAAAATTAACAAGCTCACTTTCTATTGAGCTTCCATTAATCATTTGCTTTGTGTGCCTGAACCAAAATATGTTGGTCATTAAGTTTGTGAACACCCACCATGTTTACCAAACAGTATTAAGCTTAGTCATTTAGAAATCTCCATTCAACATTCTCGGGAAAAGGTGTGGATAATTGTTCCAAGAGGTTCCAAGAGGACAATGGTCTCGACGACAAACATACAGAATAGGGCCATGTTCATGTTTCCAACCATTGAAAGCTGCACATAATAAACACAATTTCACCGGTTTATGACCTCTAAGAAAACGCACGTACCCACCTAGTTCAAGTTCCTTTCCAGATTTCAGAATCGGTCGCGCCCAAGGTGTTATATATCGTT
Organism: Imbricaverruca yamaguchii; assembly: GCA_034440575.1. Lineage (NCBI taxonomy): Eukaryota > Metazoa > Arthropoda > Thecostraca > Neoverrucidae > Imbricaverruca > Imbricaverruca yamaguchii. Next base: position 3,047,088 of record JAOTOL010001650.1, on the reverse strand, counting down.
TTGTCGCACTCCAGCTGACCACCAAACGCTTTCCCGGTCACGAAACGCAATATGCTGCAATAGTACGTCGGGCAGCAGGTATTCAATTTATCACTCAACTTATTACTCAACTCAAGAAGCTCAACTCACACAATCGGGACAAGCTACAGAATCAATGCCGGAGCGATTCAATGCGTCTTGGCATTAGCTAGCAACGACTTGCCATGACGCTTGCCATGACGTATGTCGCAGCCGGCAAGCGCCGAATGAGCCGAATACCGAATGCAATGGGAGAATTGTGCGAGTCCCTGGAAATGACGCTACGTTTATTTATTTATGTGAAGACTGTACTCTGGGTACTACACTCAATTATACCAGCCCAATGCATACAAAGTTGAATAATCATAAATTATGAAGAGAGATCAATATAAACGCAACTGTTGGCCTGGAGCGCAGTCTCTTCACACTGTTTTTTTTTTTTTTGGTTTTGGGTTCTCAACATACCGCAATAGAGCTTTATTACGAGATTATTCAATCCATAAAAGTTGTTGGACGATGCCACCAAGTAATCACCAGTCTTCGCTAGCTTTCAGGTACGTCATAGCAAGGCCTTGGTCAAATTAAAGGTCGTATCTTGGGTACGGCATTTGTGGTGCCGCAGTTGTCTGGCGCAGTGCATTGAACCTGGGCACTGATACCGAGGCGGTGTTGAAAGACTGGTGAGGAATAGCTAGGGACGAGATATAAAGGTAAAAATCTAGCGGTAGCTAGAGGCAAAGGTGTGGCGTCTCACATGGTGTACTCGGAACAGGTGTACCCAAGGGAAGGTGGTCCCGAGCACTTAAGGCATGCAACAGCTAGCTACCGCTGCTTCTGTACTGTCAAACCAGCAATTGTATTGTTTGCTGAACGCAAGAATAAACAAGCTATCCATATTCAAACCGTTCCTTTCAACGAAAAGTTCCTAGCCACTTGCAAAGAGCAACTTAAAGAAACAATTATTTCATGGTGTAGAATATTCAGAACATGATAATGTGGTTGTGCAGGATTACTTTACTATAGCTAGGAATTGTGGTGCAAGCTATTAGTAGCCACTAAATACAGTGGTGTAGTTGCAAAAAAAAATATTAAAGGTCACTTTCTTATAGTCTTCAATCAATTGCTCATGGCGGTCTAAAATGGTGGCAAATGACTTCACTGGCTCAGTACACCAAGAATCTGTATAACTACCTACATGTGGTCAGACCTTCATATTGTAGTGCAGAAGAGTCCATTGTTTGTGAATACCATCATCTTTTTGTTATATATGCACTGAATGTGACACAGATGTCCAAAGATGTTCAAGAAATTGAAGTGATCAGATACTCTCCTGCTTCCCCTGCCCATAGGCATTAATACACAGGTACCTGCCAGGTTGTTTGAGTGACTTGTCCATAATTCTAAAGATCATACATTTGATATGCTGGTAAATTTGCAGTTTCAGTTAATTTCTGATTTCTTGGAATTTGTTATGCAATGTCTCAATTTACTGCACATGTTACCATTACTCTCTTTAAATGCATGCTTTCCAGCCAGGAGGCAAAATAACAACACACAAGTGGCTTGGAATTGGATGATATAGCATGAAAGGTAATGCTCAAAATAAACAGATGTAGTATAACCTAGCATACTCTGGCCTAAGCTTTCATGCAAGAATGCAGATTTTTGAATGCAGATTTCTGCACTATATTGTTCTAACAGTTTTATACTTAAAAACTACCTACCTATGATAGCCTCATGCTGTGTATGGTAGCCTTAGCTGTTACTGAGGAAAACACCCTTAATTAATTTTGCTTAAACATGCAACAAAAGCCTAACCTAACCTAACTGGAGTTGGTCTGAGCGAGGTGCCGCGAGCAGACGCGTCTCGGCCGCTCGCCCAACCTTTTTCCTCTCCCTCTTTGTTGCCTCTGAATGCAAGGTGTGTGAAACTGCAAGGTGTGAGTGAGAAGTGAACAGAAAGAGTGAAAAGTGTACGAGAAAAAAAAAGAAGAAAAAGTGAACTATTGAACAAAACCGGTGTACCTATACGCTACACGTGTGCGAAGTGACTGGACTCAGTGGACTTTTCTGCTGCTTATTCCTTTACGATTTTACACAGCAGTGACTGGATGCCGGAAAAACTGAGTGAGTGCAGAAGCGCAGCGCCTTTCTCCATAGTGACTTCCCTTCCATGAAGCATCAGCTACTGCCCATCTTCTTTCCTACACTGCGGCTGGGAAGGAAGTTATCTCACTGACTGACAACTTGGTGCTGCTCGGAATTCCTGTATCTTCAACAACAGTGACCGTCTACCCCTATCGTCTAGCTTCAGCTCTACCAGGTTTCCATCTTCAGCTCTACCATACATACGGATCTGCTAACCATCGCCTTGGCCAAATACCATCACGTCCCCCCATCAGCAGCACGCACGCAGCCGAACAGGGCTGCGACGTCGAGCGCCCGCATCACTGTGACGTCATCAAAACCTCGACCTTGGACGCCCCCGCCAGTCGCCACCCCTCCCAAGCGAGAAACCAGACGAGGGGAGCGTCGCCGTCGCCGTGACAACGCCCACCAAGAACACACGCCGGGGCAGGCGCGGCGTCAAGGGTGGCAGATCGCTTTCCTATCACTTCTACAAACCACTCGTTTATAGCTAGTGTTGCAAGCACGGTGTGTGTTGTGCAGAGAGTGATATGGGTATTGTATTACGTTGGTGTACGAATGTTTGTTGCGCATCTGCTCCCACTACTGACCACAAATCTATCCTTTCTTTGTAAATATCTGTGACCCAGACTGTCCGTAATAGCCACTGCACGTGGAGGGCATGTATTGTTAAATAAATAAATAAATAAATAAATAACTTAACCAAGCCTAGCCAAAGTACATGCTTCATAGAGGTAAATGTGTAAAACTTTTCTTATGATCACATCAAACTGCAATAATTCCAATGCACCTTAGGTTGGAACAAGGTCAGAGTACATCACTCCTCCTTTGCAAGAAGAGGGTTTGGTGTTTGGGAATGGTGCAACAATTCACCAAATCTTCAGTAGAGAATTGGAGACATGCATTTTTTCTAGCTTTGCTATGATCCAGTGGATTCATGCTTCTCTGCGAGTTTTAAGTGACTGATCACAGTTGTAGTTGGAAATGTGGCCTAACCTGTGTAGTCCCCCAGATTCTGGAACATTAGCTATCATCTTTGGCTAATGTGTAAGTTCTAATAACACTAAAAGTAAATTTGTAATTATGTTTGGATGAAGCTATTTTGGAGGTATGCAGCATGTCTCAAACCATTAAGACTATTAACCAACCTGGGAAAAAAAGTGAAAAAAATGGGGTACAAAACAAAGAAGCTTAAGGCAGGCACCTTTTCAACATAAACACATTTCACATCAAATCAATACAATATGCAAAATCACCTGTGACAAATGTGGTGCACTGTATATTTTTGCATTTCCTTCTTGTGATTATTGAGGTTGTATGTGAAGTGTCAGTGGATTATCAGCCCAGCTGAACCATGTACCAGTCCCCACACCAATCACACCATCACAGCCACACTACTAGCTGTATGCCATCACTATGGAAAGTTGGTGGTGTCACATGGTCCAACAATGCATGCATAGTAATGCCAATAACCAACCAGTGCCAAGTTGTTGGACATTCCAAGGTACCATCAGGCACAGCAGAGGAAGCATCTGAGGAAGCATTCAATGTGGACATGACCATTTCCTTCCTCAGTTCTTTCATCCATCAAAACCCAATTTGGATCAACTCACTTCCCCTCCCCCACAGCTGCTGCCAATTACATGCCCACACCTGCCACTGTCCCTATATATGGGCCCAAATCCTTAGCCTTCTACTTCATGCACCTTACCTATGGCATTAACAGTGCCACCACATCCTCCACATTATCTCATCTGACCCCCAAAATCCAAGTCCAGATGCTCTCTCGTTCACATGGACATGGCAGCATTTTTGCTGTGAATGAAGTGAAGCAATCTGCACCCATGTTAGCATGTGAGCACATTACATCATCTTGTTTGATGCGAACCAAGAACTTTCCAGCATTGCAATAACCTGCCCTCTCCTGGATTTCCAAACACCCTTGGTGGTGATTCAGGGAGCATGACCAATTTATATTGAGTTGTGCTCAGGAGTCCCAGATCTGGGAACACAGTTGCACAGCCAGATGTAAATCAGTCTGATGGAGCCTGAAGTCTGAACTCTAACATCCAGTGGTGATCCATCCACATATACCCCTGCCTGTGACCACTATTGGGCCACTGGCAACTTTGTGCCAAGCCGGATAGCCTTTGATATACTCCCCTGCTTGAAGTTGCACAATGAAGCTGACTGTGTATGTGGGCTGGCGTTACCAACTGAATTTGACAGTCTGCACTTCAGTGTAAAACAATTGACAATGTGGCCTGGAAATTCACAGTTAATGGAATTGTGCTATTTCATCCTTGTCTTATGTTTTCACCATTTTTTCCACATGATGTGTGGGCAGTCATTATACACACTACAGCCAAATAATGTAAAATGCATGTGACTGAAGTGAAATGTGCATTACAACAACATTCTGCTTTTTTAATCCTTAAGTAGTGATACTTTATTTTCTTCCAATCTTTCACCATTCCCAAGCAACTTCTTTCTTCATGCACACAGTTAATGGTGAAGCTATTTTAGGACACTGTTGCACTTGCAGCACTGAAGCCAGGCAGACCCAGCTGCAAGACAGGCAGCATAGAGTGCTTGGCCAATCTTAGTGTTTTCCATGTTCAATTTCTGACTTCTACTCACTTCCAGTACTATGACTATGCATATGAGCATTGTCCTCCAGTGGTATGGTAGAGGTTTAAGAACAGTCTTCAACAAACAAATTATTTTGCATAGGCATGCATCATATGCACTATGCTTCCAAGAGACTAATTCCTCCCATGCTGAGTCTTCATTTTTTTAATATGTTCCGTCTTATATAAAGTTGTTACTTGCACTGTGGCACATGTTCGAGTGCTGATTGCATCCCGGAACTCGGTATCTTCTCAACAGGTACTTAGCTCCAAATATTCAGACAACTGTATGTGACAAAAACTGTTGATGCATCATACACACCAGTAACGTTCCAACAAACCAAATATTGAGTGTTGTTTCTCATGTGATAATAAATGGTGCTATTTTTATGTGCACCACTTGCTTACAACGTCAACACGTGAGAGTATTCCACATCACTCATTTGTATGATCCACATCGAACGCTTCTCTGGGGAAGTTGCCCTGGTGCCACTTCCCTCCATGCACATAGATGTGCGAGATATGATTGACAGCAAAATAAGCTATGGGATCGGATATGCTTTATCAGAATGCTAGAAATATAGCGAGGTGTATTCTTAGAGGCACAAGGCCACGTGAGGAGCAGTTCTTCATTTTTCAAAAAACAGACGTCCTCGGCTACAACGGTGCATTTCCCATTTTGAATTTGCTTCTGCAATAAGCTCTTCTGAGAGCTTGGCAATAGACCAAGGAATACAAAACGTTAACATTAAGCATCTCCCAGAAACCTAAGTATGCTTCAAAAGTTATAGAGCAAATGTTTTAGAACACCGCATTTTCATCTGAGTGACGGAAGACCTTTACGATGCCTATTCGCAAACCAAATAAAACTAAAAAGAACCCACTGCAATACCACCTTATCCATCCCCCTACACACACACGCACGCACGCACGCACGCACGCACGCACGCACGCACGCACGCACGCACGCACGCACGCACGCACGCACGCACGCACGCACGCACGCACACACACACACACACACACACACACACACACACACACACACACACAAACACACACACACACCCTGTCGCACATCACTCGTTTACTCGTAAGTTGTTGGAAAAGGTGGCGAACGTCCGACCTGTGCAGTTTTTGGAATATAATCACCGCCTGTCGTTTCATGTATAATCACATATATCATATAATCACACAGAGTCGTTTCGGAAAGCATCGTGTCGCACTCTGGCCGTATTTTGTCGCTTGATTCTGTCTTACACTTCAGTTCGATGAAGTGATGCCATACATCTGCAACATTATTGTATATATCGCGGTGCTATATGGCGACAGGCGTTCTGTTGAAGGTGATATGAGGCGAATAAGTATGTTCCGTTCAGATTGCACGTGTATATGACACGGGTGTATGATGGGGGATTGCACGGGTATATGATATATGACCACCTGCCGGTATGTCGGTGGTGTCTGTCCCAAAGCAATCACAGCGAATCACAACTTGTGTTGCCGTTTTCAGAGCCATGAACGTCCGCACGGCCACACCAGACGACCTGATGAACATGCAGCACTGCAACCTGCTCTGCTTGCCGGAAAACTATCTGATGAAGTACTACTTCTACCACGCGCTGTCCTGGCCACAGCTGAGCTACGTGGCAGAGGATGAGCGGAACAACATTGTCGGGTGACTAGTCCTCCCCATTGTGACTGCCGTTATTCGCCAAAACAGTATCGATACTGACGCACCAAAAATGGGTGATGTCATTATGGATCTCTTGTCAGGATGTGGGAACAACTTCGAGTATGCATGTTCAATGTGTCTGCGAATGTGCCCAGTGAACCCGCGATCGCTGCCATTCTACAATGGGTCATGCCATGTAGTGTTACAGCAAGATATATCCTTCGAGTGCGAAAAGGTGTCATGTCAGTAGCGTGAATGGTGCACAGTAGTTGTGTGTGGTGCATTCCCTGGGCTATGAATTAGAAAAGCTAGATGTCAGTATCATATTCCCCATAAGGATGGGTTGACATGCTATTTCGTATAGTTTTGCGATGCTGGGGCAAGACGATTAAGTGCTCAGCTGCTATTAATGCCTGCTTGAACATGAAACAAGCTTGTAACGTGGCGTTCGCCGACAAGGTATACCGCAATCTGATCTAATTATTTGACAGCAGAACATCACCTCGCACGCCGGCGAAGTGACTCTGTTTCAGCTACCATCCGCTGACGTTGAACGTCGGTCTGCGCTCTGCAGGTACGTGCTGGCCAAGATGGAGGAGGAGACCGAGGACGACGACGACCGTCACGGACACATCACCTCGCTGGCAGTGAAGCGGTCGCACCGGCGGCTCGGGCTGGCACAGAAGTTGATGGACCAGACGGCGCGCGCCATGATCGAGGTGTTCAACGCCAAATATGTCAGCCTTCACGTTCGCAAGAGTAACCGGGCGGCTCTGAATTTGTACAACAACACACTCAAGTTCAGGTGGGCGAACAGCAAGAGTTGTGTGTGGTATTGATGGCGTTATAACTTGCTCGAAAATACGCGCTGTACTTGGGCGGCTGCTCGATTGTCCTCGACTTTCGCGATCTGTATTTCCGAAAGGAGAGGAAATTTTCTGGTGGCCGGTTCTGGTAAGTCCAAGTCTGGCTGTGTTCTACTCACAAGCTGTCCGCTTTCTTTTCCAGCAAGTCGGATATCGAGCCCAAGTACTATGCCGACGGCGAGGATGCGTACGCCATGCGGCGCGACCTGGTGGAGTTCGCGCGCCAGAATGACGTCACGCCGGCCAACCCGGAGACGTTCTTCAAGACCTCTTCTGACAGACGGCGACACGATGAGAAGGAATAGCGCTGTATCGCATCTGGCAGCTGCGCAGTGGGTGACTTCAAATATGTTATGTGTTCTCCCTTCGACAGGAACGCGGGAGACTTAAGCCGATATCGCGTGCTGTACGAGAAGACGGGTGTATCGCTTGTGTTTTCTTTGTCTGTGAATAAAGACCTGTGGTGTACGAGACGTCACGTAATTTCCTTGCATAAAAGCGTCACCAGTGCGCAGTAGAATCAGAACTTAGAATCAGCTGCTTTCTTTGCCCAATTTTATTTTGTCAATGTTCTAGTATTTTGCAATTTGATGATGTTCGGTGCATCGGCGCTCTATTGCCCCTCACTCCCCGTCATAACATACGACGCCCAAACACTGCTACTTCCATACCGATCACTCATCCGTTCAAAGGGGACGAGTAGCCTAGGGGTAAGTTGCTCGCCTCACAATCGAAAGGTGGGTTTGAGCCTCACCTGTCGCTACTCTTCGCCCGCGACCAGTCGCGTGAGAGATTGGCGACGCTGCATGACCCAACGGTCGATGTGTCGTAAAACCAATAGCCAACCAATCATACGTTCAAAGCTAGATTATGCTTGCTCTGTTACGTCACCGGTACATCCGGAAATTATATTCTGGCGTAAAACCGATGAAAAAGACGGTCGGTGACTGCATTGTTTATTTTTTTAAATGACTACTGGATGTAATTCGCCATGCAGCTATGATGATTGTGACTGGTACATTCCGGACTTCACCAACCGCGGGCCTTCCGGCGGACGCCAACAAGCCACCACTTTCCCTGAGAAGGTAGGTACTCGGGATGCGCTACGCATTAAATTGCGCCGTTTTCCGCAGCACCCAGCTTACCAAGCAGTATTCTTGTCACACATTTCCAAAACAAAATTCACAACGGCTCCCGTGTGTGCTGTCCTCTGTGCATTATAATTCGTGATATTTTTCATGAAAGCGAATTATAAATTCGCAATTTGAAACGCGCTCCGCAGGTATTAGCATTCACGTGGAAACCTCTCGCTGGAATCGAGTATAGATATCGCATTAGCTGAGTAAAGGATGTCCGCCCAGATGGGTTTCGAGCATAAACTCTGTAGCACTTCCCGACATTTTATTGTAGCTATGCCAAAACCTTCACGGAGGAATTAGTCAGGTCGCGGGGACGAGTAGTCTAGGGGCAAGTCTCACGATCGAAAGATTGTTCGTTCGGGTCTCGCCTGTCGCTACCCTTCGCCCGTGACCAGTCGGCGTGATAGATTGGCGACGCTACATGGCTCAACAGTCGATGTGTCGTAAAAACAACAACCACCATAGTCAGATGCCGGGTTTGGAAGTGCGTTTGTAAGCGACACAGCCAACAGATCGCTCACGGTACCGAAACTTGTATCGGTTTACACGCCCGAGCTGGTGGAAATTTATAAAATACTGGCGCTTTCATCGAGGTCGGAGATGAACATGTCATGAGATGTTTGATTGATATCGGTAGCGCATTTTAAACAAATACCGCAACAAGAACGTTTTGTCTTCCTGGGAATGCATAAGTGTACACATCTGAACTGGTCACTATCAGCGAGACCCCGAGATATTGACGTTGGACATAATGCTCTGCATGTTATACATCGCGACTCGATTAGTAGCATATTAGGGCTAAGCGAGTTTTACGGATTGAACCCAGTTGTACAGAGCGTCTTATCTGGACTCACGACTCAGAACATGGCAGTTGGAAAGGTTGTATTCTGTTGGCTTCCAAGCCACGTGTAAATCAGCGGGAATGAAGCTGCTGATGCTACGGAGAAGCGTACTGCTCAAGGTCCACGCACACGATGTCTTCCTCTCCCGAACATAAGACGTAACGTTTTGAAGCAATTGCGGGATAACATTCATACTTCCTTATGACTGACTTGTTACGGGCGCTGCATGTCCCCTGCAGTGGAGACGCCCCTAAACCCCAGCAGACAATCCTTATCGTAGTTGTCTGCCGTTAAATTTTGCTCTATCCGTGACGTTAACATCAAGATGTACCGGGAGGGATATGTGCAGTACAGTGGAAGTAGTGTGACAACGGTTTGAGAAATTTATCCGTCGTGGGCGATAAATGACCTTTAAGTTTGCGCGCCGTTAAACCCAAGTATTCCGTCAGCACACGGGATGTACTTCAGGGTGAGGTGCGTTCTTACTGGAGCCCCAGCTAAAATGACACCAAGACCATTTTGAGCATCGTGTCCGAAATATATTAATGTAGTATTAGTACAGCCCCCGGCCCCAGGGTTGCGCCTAATGCCAGGGAATATTTGTGGATCGGGGAGAGCGGAAAATTTGTTTCGACCACTAGACTAGGTCTGTATATGAGTCTGACTATTGCACGTTAGCTCCTTCCGGAAATAGCCTGCCCCGAACTCGACGCCCCAATTCACGTGTCCCGCCGTGTTTTGGCTCGCCCCTCGCCTCTAGAAATCGTTCCTCACATTTGTCCTCACCGATCCGCACCGCTATCAGTACATCGATTCCACCTGCGTTCGCCTTCACCGAGGAAAATTTCGAGAGCCGTACGTGGGCCGTCGTCCGCCGTGTCGGACCGCCTTACAGCCGCGTCGGCACAGCGTTTCCAACACCGGCACCAGTTGACCGGGTATTAACTGACAAGTGACAGGCAACAGCTATCACGAGCACGACCAGTAATTGTCAACGAGTGTACATAATGACATTCTGGCTCAATATCACCGGTTCAAATCCGAAGAACGGCGAAGGCTTTATATTTATGATGCCATGTCTGGTGATATGAATACGGTTTTTGTGTAAGAGCTCTGATAAGTAGATTTGACCAAGTAACTGTTTTCGCGTCTGTTTTAGACAGGATGTATCGAATAGTGTTCTTAGATGTCGACCGGACGTGCTTTTGTGTTTTATTTACCATCCGCTAGGTGGCAGGTTGATGCCGCTGATACGCACAAGAGGCCCCACGAAGTTGGTTTGCCATCGGACTTGAAGGCTTCCCTTCACCATTGGAATACATGCAATTTTACCAATTTTATCTATGCTATGCACGTTTTATGGTAATATGGAGTACTTTGACGTACACCAGTTGAAAGACCAATTCTTCGGCTTCAGCGAAATGTATCCCAAATGACTGGTAATCTTTCCGCCTAACAATGTGCCGTTTCCAGCATGCTGACCATCAGGCGCCTCCAAAATAAAGGGATTTTCTCGATATTGGTAGGCTCTCTCTATCGTCCATTTTGCCCGGCCAAGTTGTCACCCTCCTTCGAAAGCGGAATAAAGGGCAGTGCGGGGGCGGGGGTTAAGTGCGCCATAGTTTCTTTCCCTCAGTGGCACGAGAGTGTCTGAGAGATAACCGAAGAAGACCGCCTGAAATGATTTAGCCACACCCGTAGACCGCAACAGGAGGCGGGAGCTGTATATATATATATATATATATATATATATATATATAATGCATATTTATTACATCAATTTTACCAATTTTATCTACGCTATGCATATAGGTATATATATATATATATATATATATATATATATATATATATATATATATATATATATATATATATATATATATATATATATATATATATATATATATATATATATATGTGTGTGTGTGTATATATATCTGGTACATTAAGGGTACAAAAGCAATCTGTACCAGTGGGCCGCAAAATGTATTGCAAGTGCGCGGCCCTTTGCAACTTGTATATTTATTTGCGAAATATCTTCTTCACAGTCCAAAAGTACGGAACCATATGGACTAGGGTTGACCATAAGCCTACACATGTGTGGGTGTGCACGTTTGGTTCGTGGGTGCATATGCAGTCTGAATATAATGGTGGATAATTGTGGAAATGATTTGTGTGGCAGGGGTTGTTTCTCCATGCCCGCTGCTGGAATCTGTTCACTGTGTCTGTATGCAGGAAGCTTGCTTCACCTGTCCTTGAGAGTACAAGTTACAAATTGGAAAATTGCATAAAAAACAGCACCTTCGACCCAACTGCGGATTCTTCGTGGTGGCGTCCTTCTTTCGTGGTTCATAAAACTCCCCGAAAACGAATATATATCGTACGAATATATTCGTAGTACAACTTTCACTTGTATTTGCGCATACGTATTTCAAGTACGAATGCATCGCGAACTGATAACTAAGTAACGGCGGCAGCAGCGCACTTACTTTCGTGGGCGACCAATGGCCGCGCAGTGGCGCCAATAACTATTAAAAACTGACTACTTACTCTCAGTCAAAGGTGCCAAAATTTCCGGGTAACTCACGCCGGTCCAGTGAGGGAACTGTCACTGGCGAGAGGAAAAAAACACCATGAACTACCAATATCAGAACTCTCCACTTGTGGCTTCGCCTGCATTCATTAATCACTCGCATCGCAGCCGTAATGGACGAGTGGTCGGCGCACACGTGGTGACCGTCTCTGTCGCAGCGCGGCTTGAACTCGATCCTGTGTACTGAACCGGGGCGGCGAGGGAGAACACACGCCAGCGGATAAGGCTACCACTGATGGTGGTCTCAGCTGAGATACCACCCGCGCGAGTGACGTAACATGAGCCGACGGGACGGCTTCGGGAGCGAATACGGCAACAGCACCACTCGCGACTTGATTGGCCACTATGGAAATGACCTGTCGGCGGTCCGCGAACTAGGCCATACAAGTTTGACCCGCTGTCTGCACGTTGGTCGCTGGCAGCCGGCGGCTGTGGAAGGCTGGCGTCTTCCTCTAACATTTCTTTTGGAAATCACAATTTAAAATCATGTTTAGGTAATCAAACATCCACAAAACATCAAGGCTTTAAGCAATCCAATAGCAGTGTGTTTTATGTGATTCAACATCGGTCGGTTTTAGGCCATCCATTGTCAGTAGGCCAGGAGGGATTAAGCTACATCACTTACCATTGATTATAACTGCATACTACTTTTCATGACATACCACCACACCCAAAACCGTTTCCCATCTGCTGCTTAGGTGGGATAGCATGCATCTGTATCATCAACTTTCTTTTCTTGTTTAACAAAAATGTATTTCAAAGGTGTTGATACCCTTTTCTTGGACCGATTTCTAGAATAGAAGTATGCTAACTTGAAGTGGTTATAAGTTTTCATCTCCCAAAGAAATGGCTGTTAAATTAATTGAAATCACAACGGAAAACACCACAAAAACAACATTTTGGTGTACACAATTTTGTATTTTTGGTCACAAACAAGGCTTTGATAGATGCTTGAATACATACTTATTGACATGACAAAGATAATTTACACACGCACTTAGACTGCATAATCTTAATCTTGGTTGAAAATGAAATGATACCAAAGACAGCTTTTAAGCAAGTCATATCTATGACCTAATTATTTCAAGCTTAATAAATTGCAGGGTAACCTAACCTGAAATTAGCCAGCCTAATTTATTTTCTTAGAGAAAAGCATAAAAAACTTGAAATAAAAGAACATTGACCTAACCAGGCCTTTTCATCTATTTCTCTGGCAAAGGTAAATCATGGCAAACATATAAAGAAAACAGGGAAAACAAAACAAAGTTATCCCACGAATAACATAAACAGCAATAATATCATGTTTCAGGATTACCAAGGGTTTTGGCTGGTGGGAATATTATGATGGGTACAGCTGATTGTAGGAGACATATGTTTCTCTGCAGAGACATATTTCGGCAGCTCTTTTTTAGGTTTCTTTTGTTATCAATTTATTGATACGCTTGGAGCATACTCTTGGTTCCCCAACATCCAGCAATTCAGAAACATGTTTTATCGTTGTGAACACGTTTTGATTAAGCAGAATCGTGATCAAAATGGTGTAATCAGATTTCTTATTTATTTAATTTGCTTGCCCAAGTTCCACTTCTATGCAGAGGCACTGCACAGTAAGGCATGACACCTGAAACAGATATGTGGTACATCCCAGCATTATATCTAGATAGTGAATTGATACTCTTGGTAATCAGACTGCAACCCATGAAATGTTTCAGGGAGGTATTTCTGGAATAACAATGGTATTTTACATGAATGTGCAAGCATGTATGCATCATTAGTACTCAATTTGCAATTTCTCAAGCAAGAATGCAATGCTGTGCTTGGCTCTGGGTCTCTAGAAAAAGCTGTTCCACAACTGCTGCATGCCAATGTATGTAGACGCATGTTTGGAAAACTAGGGTGCTCCTGGATTTTTGGAATCCACATTATCCTCTCCAGAAAATGATTCACTTTCCTCATTTTAGGGTGGATTTCGTAAGTTGGTAACCATTTGACTAGGAGCTGATGTGATCAAGTAAATATATACTCAAAATTCACAAAATTCACAAAAAATGCGAACCAAGTTAAGATGCATAATAATTGAAGAAAGATGCCCTCCATACTGGATGACCATAAAATACTCCTCTCCATATCCAGGATTACAATGAATAAGTCCAACATTGCCCATGCGCGACAAAAAATGGTCAGAACAAATGTTCACTGGAAGTAACAGAACAAGATAATAACTCGCCTGGTTAGCGGAAGACAAATTTTCTTGTTCAAAGTGAAAGTAACCATTGCAAATGATTTGATAAAACTCTTCTGCAACCAGATTACTACCATATTTTAAAAACCTTCGGATGACATCATGCGGGCTTAAATGAGAAGTTCAATCTACCTTCTAGTAAAGGTATCTTGACGCGGAGTTTCCGATCAAAGTAGGGTATGTCTGTTCGGTTCCATGCTCGTGTTTTGTGACCTGGATACTAATACTAACTTTCTAACTAACTGGTAGAAGTTGGTACAGCTTCGAGTGAGTACAGGAAGCATTTGTGGTTATCAGACAAACTAGAAATGTTCGACTAGGTAGTGCTTCATAATATCATAAAGGTGATCTGTTTGGACTTAGTAACTACAGGGATCTGGATTATACCGGCAAAGAAAAGATAGTGTAATTATGGACAAAAGGGTACTCCAACGCACCAAGCAACACCAAATGCTAAATAAATCAATAAAAATCATGAGCATTGTGCACACCAACTGCTATCTGTATTATTGTGCTTTAAGGTGGTAAGAAGACAAGTTTTTAGACACATTAACAAACAAACAATAGCTTGATAGAGGAAACAAATGGGTTAGGTTTGGTTAAGATAGCATATGTTTCTTAACTTACAAAATGTTTGATTTTGAGAAGAAAAAAAGCAACAACTTGTTTTTCATTAAATTTTTTCTCAATATGTTTTTGTTTGGTTTTTGTGTGGAATACCACCTCTATGAAAGTTACTGAGGTGATGGGATCACCTATTTTCTGTGCAGATGCTTACTTTTCAGGTTGTGTGCAAAATAATTTGTATGCAATTATTTAAAAAATTAAATAACAAAGGTGCATTGAGTTGGTACCTACCTAACAGCATAAAAACATTTTTTTATTGCAACATAACTTAACCTAAGCTAGCCTAACCTACCTTTGGAGTAATAACAATGCATTATAAAAATTTTGAGCAATTTATTTTCTCAAAATCCTCTAAATCAAAATAGAAACCCAACCCACTTGTAGTAATATATCCTCATCTGCTTTACCCATTAGAAACATAAGTATTGAACGAAATTTAAAACCCAAAACTTATAAAAGTTACCAAATTAAAATGTTGCTCTGTGTGTCAGCAAATATTTAAGGTCATGGTCAGTTCTACTTCCTTTTCTAATTTCAAACAACTTTTGTGTTTAACGTATCCCCCAATATGATTTCCCCAGGGACAAAACATGAATAACACATTAGCATCTATTTTTTACCCATTGAAGTGAAAATTACCAAATGTAACACATTTTTAAGATTTTGAAGTTGGAGGTCACCAAGTTGACCTGCTCCAGCACCTTCAGAATGGGCCTAAGCATAGCACTTCATGCTTGTTGCAACTCTTGAAATGCAAAGGTATATTAAGGTACTAATTTGGTCTGACATGTTATACATGTGTTAAAAATCAAGATTCATACTGAAGTTCTACCTTTTATGGCCATATTTGCCCTTTGAACTGACCCCCAGCATTCAACCAATGATTTCAGTGGATCATACTCTATGTAGATTGTGAGGTCAGGTGGCAAGGTATGTGCTGGCTTTTGCTTTGCTTCTCTAGGATGCATACCTTGAAATCATCAGCTAAAGTGAAGGGTGGATAATTTAACTGCACATGCTATGTGTAGCACCAAATGAGGATGCTTTCACAAATGGGAGGTTGGGTGGTCAAGATCAATTTTTCTTTGAACTGGAAACTAGTGAACCTGTCTAGTATCTAGTATCTCAATGTAATATTAGCTTCACAATACTAAGTGCTTCTAGGAAGAAATGTCTTTTAACAAGCATGATGTTGCTGATGTTTGTGGATATATATCAGTATTTTAGTAGTATGTATATGTCCTTAACATGTTCATGTGGTGTTATCTGTAATGTTAAGCAAAATAGTTAGTTGGGCAAGAGAGCAGTGCACCCTATCTGAAATATTTCATGCAATTGTTTACATGTTAGTACCAATTTGTCATGAGTGCATTTGTAAGTAAGCAGACCATTCTACTAGTTGTGCAGCCTGTATATTTTTGGACGTTTCAGCCTCAAAGATGACATCAGGCTTCTACAGCTATGCCAAACTTGCCAAGAACACCACTGAGTATGCACTGCGAATGAACCGTCTCAGTGCCCGCATATTCGGCGAGGTGGCTCGACCGACTTCCCAGCAGTCCTTCAAGGTCAGTCTTTGGTACCATTGGTTTGTTTATTGGTTGGTTCACGACACACTTTATGCACATTCACGGCTAATGGCGCCGCCCACACTGTTTCGCCGGTGGTCCGCGGGATTGGGAAATGTCCTGAGTGGCGCTAGAGTCGAACCCGGGACCTTTGATACCCATAGCCTGACACCTTAAGCACTCGGCCATCCCCGCCCCTTGGTACCATTGGTATCAGTTGTGTCAGGAGTACTAGTTACATCACTGTTGAAGATCTGTACTTCAGCGAAGTTTTGAAGTGTCTGTTAATGTCATTTGATGGTATCTGAGGGTTGCCACCTCCATGTAGTTTAGGGGGCAGATGGAAAATTGTGTCGCCCAATCCATGAATTTGGCAGATCCTGTCTACTGCGTGCCGTACGCAATATATGGAAATTGGATTCTTCTGTAGGACCCATTTCAAGCAGGTGCAAGCCAGCTACCTGCATTGTAAGTTTGATCAAAATTAGACTGTCACATGTGTCAGACTGATTCTGACTGGAATTGGCGGATAATGAGCCATCTGCTACTTATTGCTGGTGATGAAACAGAAAAACAGCTTTTTGCTTTCCTGGGGCCCAGAAGTGTATTCAAAATGCAAAATATGCTGTCATGTGCAGCAAGGGTTTCGTCCAATAGTGTGTTTCTCGTCTGAAAATATTTTTCATCGGTCGTCTGTGGGTGATAACTGCATGGCACAACCGTAAAATCAAATGCGCACGCTTCACGTGCCAAAGGTGCACTCGGCCTGTCTGCCTAATAAAATAAGCTGGCTGTCAGTGAGTCACATCCACTAAATATTGATCACCATATTTGTCACTTGCTACGTTGAAGAGTGTCCACAGCATGTAGAGGCTGTGATGCATCTGTTAGTGCATACATGTGTATGCCACCACAATAAAATTGGTATGGCAAGATTGCGCTATCACCGCTGTATCTTCACCCAAAACCTTGCTCTTTGGGTGTGGTCGCACATAGTTCAGTTTCCTGCTTTTTCATGGTCGTTTCAATGACGTGCTGCCGATAACTGGCTGACACTGGGCCATGCCAGCCAACATGTCATTGCTCCAAGGATGGACCAATAATTACAATATGTGATACTATGCAAATATCTGGCAGAAAACTGGGTAAACACTTCTTTCTGCAAGTTCAGGCAATCATCATATAGTAGTAACAGGCTGGGTCTCAGACAAGTAGGTGTTAAAAGTTGTTAGTTTTCCATTTGACAATACGCAACCACACACTTCGGTACAAATGATTTACACACTGAGGGGTTGAATATTCTGCATCTTGGGGGTTAACACACAACATGGTGTTATATCTTATTCAAGCCCCAATATATTTTAAACGAAGTCAGTTATTCCCCCCCCCCAAAAAAAAAAAGAGATCGCAACATAGAACAAAAATGTTCAAATTTCACTGATGTGTGTTTCGATTCAGTGACAATAAATGGTTCCGCGTTCTGTGTTCATTCAGCGCAGCAATTAAATTGGATTCATCACAGAATTAAACAGGGGCGGATCCTTGCATTGTCATGGGGACACAATTTTCCTGGAGAAGCGTTTCGACTGAACATTCGTTGGGCGGAATACACTAGAGCATACTGAAGAGGCCCTTTTCAACTCAGGCCCGCCTTTGACTGAAAAATTCGTTGAGCGAGAGGTGCACCCAAGCCTTCACGGCACTCGGTCACCTCCGTCTCCTGTCAGCGGCTTCTACCCAGCCATTTCAAAGTATTTCTTGAACATGCGGCAACCCAGCTGGGATACCTAGTAATGAACTAAATGGGCACTGTATGACCGAAGCAGTCGATGCGCCCCTAAGCCCAAATAGCCAACTAGTAATGAACTAAGAAACATCAAACCTCGTGTCGCGTTCTGGTCCTCGTGGAGGAATAGGCGAGAATAAGTCACCCTTTGTCGTTTTCATGCCGGGTACCCTATGCCACGCACGGCTACCTTTTGTGTGGCAACAATAGGCCCACGTGGTCTAGATGTCGCGCACGTTGAACGATGCGTCATATCGCATTCTCCTGCCGGAACCTTTTCCGGTTGGTGCCGACGTCACCCCGCGCGTGCGCGGATGACATCACTTCGTGACATATTGGGCGGCCTCTCGCATGTGTTCAGCTTGTACGGGCTTAATGGGAAGATATATCAAGCTCCTAGGCCCAATATATGTTAGCAGTATAATGTCCATCTTCCAAAATGTCGTATCAGAGGCGCAGCCAGGGGAGCCCCGTCCCCTTAGAAACCAAAATTACGCTAGATCAAATAATGTATTTTGAAATTTTCGCCACGCAAAACTAGAATTTTTTTCGGCGTGCGAAGCGCACAGATAGCTGTCTCTGTTTCGTTATGTATATTTTGTAATCCTCCTTTTAAGACAATCCAGGATGCACCAATGAATTATACCCCACATTACATTTCAGTTATGGCATAGCTGGACTTCCGTATGTCTTCCATGATGTTTGAACCCTATCATCCTTGTCTCGGTCCTACCAATTGCTTGCTCTCTTAACATGGGGCTCTATGGGTGGGACTATATGCGGAGAAGTTTGAAAATTATTCGTGGGGCCCAATGCGTGGAGGCAATTAGTGTCGCAAATTTGGTTGACAGGGCCCACACCATGTTAAGAGAGCAAGGAGTTGATGGGGACACGGTAAAGACGGACAAGACAAAGAAAGATGGCCCAGGCCCCAACTTATAGGAAACTCGACCTCCACGAACTAAGTTGGCAACACTCATCAATTCCATGCATTTGACCCTACCAATAATTTTCCAATTTCCCTGCCAATCGGTGTAGAATATTATGACAGGGAATTTTCCGTTCGCATAAAAATGGTACACTCCGATACGCACGTGACAAGGAATTATACGCTCTGGGGCCGGGCTCAGGCCCGAAAAAGTAAAGGTCCAACTCGGGTTGCACATGCGCTGGCATTAGCAAAACAAGCATAATCCGGTTTAGAGTGGATCAAAGTGCGATACAGAAGCAGCCGTTTCCGTCTGTCAGCACCATGTCGCGTACGCCACCGCGCTGCAGTGTGGCAGTGGAAGCAGCACGTTCATGATGGTGATGCCGCTGTCCTCGTGACGTAACTCCCGTCGAATATTCCAGGTTGTGCAGCTGCTGTCCGAGAAGCCAAAATACAAAGACCCAGAAGTGGTGGACTACTACCCTCGGTTCAAGGAGACCTACTACTTGATGGTGCGGCTCCGTGAGTTCGGCCTCTTCAGGGACGAGCACGAGGACTTCAACGAGGAGATGAAGCGGTTGCGAAAGCTCAGAGGGAAAGGTCCGCCGCCAAAGGGAGAGGGAAAACGCGCCAAGAAGTAATTTTTGCAAGTGATCAGATGATACATTGGATGAATACGTGTGGAGTGCTGTGCTCGCTTGCATGACCGGTGATGTTTTTTCTCCAATACCTTTTAGTGTATAATGTCCATAATACATATATGTATGTACAATAAGAGTGCCGTCTCTGCTATGAACAAAACAGTTGTATGCGTGTTTAGAAATCTGCATTGAGCACCAGCCGGTTGTCTTTATTGTGCATAATGCGCGGAACCTTTATCGTAAACCCAGTCCATGGTCGGTACTCCAAGGTTTCTGGAACATGTGTCCCTGCGTGCGTGCGTACATCCCGTTTCAACGCATGCTGCGCCAAGACGGTGACCAAGTCAGGCGATATTTCACAGGTTTTGCGTTAGCTCAGCAGACTGATTATGGTCCTGTTTTCATGTCAAGCTGGTCGTGCCGTCCAGTGGGGTCATGTCAAAATCTATTGGCCCTGGTCACAGCGTATTGCTCAGGCCGTACGAACTTGATATTTAGGTAAAGAAGAAAAGTGCTAAGGTTTAGCCCCGACTGCAGAAAAATCGGCCAGTCACATGTTGTCTCCCTCCCACACCCACGACTTTACCTAGCATCGGCGGCATACGTATTGAGTAAATGAAAAGTAATCTCTTAAGGAGATCATATGGATTAGAGAGTGGCTTCAGTGTACATATCACTGACAAAGTGGTGTGCATTAACTTATGCCGTACTGTAGCAGGCACATATTGGGCCTGAGAGGAAACACTTGCTACTTGGCAAGTTTTGTTAGTTATTTGGGTTTTGGGGCACATCATACTTGGCAAGTTCAACCCATCCTTGAATACAGCAACACCGTCGGGGCGTCGGTAGTACAGCGAATGACAATCACTCGTCTCTTCCGGTTACCCGTTAGCTTCGCCGTAAGACTGGTTGCCAGTCCATCTTTTCGTTGTTTTTAAAGAATTTTTGTTCGGATTCTTGTTGCGGTACCTTTATAGACCAGGACCCTATCGCCAGGTCCCTGTTGCGTGAACCCTGGCCCTACCACTCGACAACCCATGCATTCCAATTCAAAGGCAAAATTTTGACGGAGAGTTTAACGTGCAACTGACCCAGCCGGGGGCTGAGTGCGAACGCGTGAAGCGACTGATGCAAGCCAACGCCCTAACCAACAATGTGGGATCCCCGATGCGAATTGTTGAATGACCCGACTTGAATTTGTATGGTACCGGCGCGATTTTGTTGGGACCCAGCGCGAGTTTTCGAGGCCCTGCTGTTTGTCTTGCGCTAACCCAGCATAGTGTGTGAAATAATATCTACCACTCACAAAAAAGAACCCCTGGAATGTCCACAAATCGGCATCCTACCCTTTACGAAACAAAATCCTGATATAGACTCGAAATCGGCACTACCACCACTACATCGATACGGGGCGGGTGTGGCCGCGTGGTCAAGGTGTTGAGCTCAAGATACAGAGGTGCCGGGTTTATCACTCGCACCGCTCGAGACATTTTCCATTCCCACGGCCCACTGCGAAACCGTGGGTGGCGTTATTAGCCGCGATCGTGGATAAAGTGCGTCGTGAACCGCGCAATAAACAAACAAACCAAAAAAGCAATACATCGATAAAAATACCTCGCGACACGCCCTCGAATTCCGTTAAAAATACCCCATAGTGCCTCTGGACCGCGACGACTCCAAGGTGTGCGCGAAGGGCAGGGGTGAAAAAACCATCAAGTTGGTCGCCGACCAAACCGAAGCAATCGTGCGTGGTCTCCTACCCAAAAAGCGTACTAGGAGGTAAATGAGCAATATTAGCATGTGGAACTTTGCCTTCGAATACAAATTCGTTGCTGCTCTTTGGTTGTCCTGCAACCATGAAACATCTGTATCTTTCGTACACACGAAAGATAAACCATGCATTGATTCCGATCAATATACCGGGCACATTAGCAGTTAAAAAAAAAACACGTTAAATTGATTATGACAAAAAGCCTTCGCCAGGCCCCATCTTATCGACTGTAACAAAAACTAGCAACATATGGAATGTCGTGCCCAGCTAAATCCGCTTGGTCATTCTGGCTCCAGTTTATTGTTGTATATGGAATGTCGTGCCCAACTAAACCCGTTCGGTCATTCTGGCTCCAGTTTATTGTCGTATATGAAAAGTCGTGCCCAGCTAAATACGATCAGTCATTCTGGCTCCAGTTTATTGTTGTGCACGTTAAACAAAATATTGTGCACATGACTCGCCACCCCAGTTATAACAAGTTGCCTTTTTGCCCCTCCACACATGAAAGAGAAAAATACGGACTGGATGTTTATTGGCCAATGGCTGAATCAATTCACATAAACAAATTTTGCACTGGTCGAGCTTCAGCAATATTTAACATGCGGATTTCAATTGTGGTAAACTTATTGTGCGTTTTATTTTGCCTGATGGCAACAGTTACGGTCAAGGGTGTGTATTCTCACAATAAGCGCGCGAGACGTTTTTTTCTTGGGAGCAAAACTATGGGCTAAACTATGAATTTTCAAGTGGTAAGAAACGAAAAATGAGCCGCCACAAATAAACAATTTGGCATCATATTCAAAATCATAAAACTGTGGGCAGTTCCTGAGAATGTGCGTTGTGCACAATTGCGGTGAGACATAAGCGATTTCCGAGGTGCGTTTTACTAACATGAAATATCCACTCGATATTTCCACACATTCATACGATCATAACCAATTCCAAGAAACTGAGTGTGTTGCAAGTCTAGAACACCTCTGTCCGAGCACGCGCAAGGGCAACACTAATTATATATCTTTGGAAGTCCCTTCAAATATATTCAAATGCTGATTTATCCTTTGCCGTGAATCCCATGTACACAGATCCAGTAGAGAAAGGCTTGGTTAGATAGTGTATCACACAACCACGACGAACGTTTAGACAGTGGTTTGTGAACAAACCGCTAACTGCCCCTGGTGGGCTAACTGCCACCAGGGGCAGTTAGCCCACCACCGGAGGAGCCGCGCCCAGCCCGCGCGCAGCGCCAGCGGCGGGAGATGCAAAACAAAACTGTTGCACGTAGCACAGATGAGTCGCAGGAGATAACGGCGACATCAGCGAAGATGAACATTGAGGCGCGGTTGCAGGGTACCAGGGCGTCTGCTACAGCTGACCGGCGCTCAGGCAAGCGGCGCGGCTGTGCGAGAACTTCAGCAACAGTTCTGCGAGATTCACACCCTGTACCCGCACGATCAGTGCAGAACCACAACGGCAGGAGGCAACAGCAGGTGACGCCACAGGCGCACCTCCCCCGCCGATGGAACGCCGCAGCTTCAGCAGCAGCTGGCTCTGAATAATAATAACATACCTGGATATATACGTATATATAGAACATTGTCATTGGTGCATGTTGCCATTCAACTGGGCAATGCACAATTTTCCCCCAGGTGAAGAAAGACATCCTGAGGGCTTCACGCCTGCAGAATAATAAAGAGGTTAAGGGGTAAGCATTTAGTTTTATACCATGTGAATTACTGTGTGGAAAATTCCATCGCAAAGTATTATGGTGAAGTCAAACACAATTGGCAATCAATAATGGTGGAAATGCACCTTTTTGACGGTATTATGGGTTGTGCTAAGTTATGTGTTGTAGGCCATATCAACGTTAAACAAAAAGCTTGGGACCCACAAATTGTGCAGCATTATTCAACCACGGAACCATAACAAAATAAGTTTCCGTGAAATTGATCAACACCTTATACACCAAGTTGGGTCACACTTTTTTTGTTAATTTGGGTTACATAACCAAACCCAACCATTGGGCCACAGGGTGAAATGCACACCAAAGGGACAGAACACGATTAGCTGACTATTGCAGATAAGAAGTATGTGGTGCCACATATGTTGCAAACTTCCATAATTTGCAGGAATTTGCTATTTAGCCATCACATTATGAGGGTTATATTGCATGGCAACAGGGACATCACAAATAAAAGTTAAACAAAAAACTTTCACAAACGCAACACCACAAACTTTTCAGCAATGAAGTGTCCTGTTTACTGTGGGCAATAAAATGTAACTTTAAGGTAAAAAGTTTGTTTTGTAATATGGATGTCTCCATCATCTTGAAACATCAGAAATAGGTGAAACTAATTCCTGGAGAACTGCCATTATTGCAATATTCAGCAGCATTGGGTTCCACAAATTTTAAAAAGAACAGATGAGTGAATAGGCACTGGAAAACATCTGGACAATTGATAAATATCTGAGGATCTGTGCACTGCTGCAGACGTGCATTCAGCACTGAATAGATCCACTGAAATTGTGGTTGTCTGGTCTGTCTGCTCACCATCACTGAAAATTGATGAGGGTGTGGGCAGAGGAGCCTCCTCCCTTACACAGTGAGCAGTGTCACCAGATGGGCAAGCTTGAAGCACAGATTATTGCAATCAGGAACAGTAAGAATAAAATTGTGCAATTTAGAGTTATGTGATCAGCCAGGAGTGGATCCAGGAGGGCAAATTGGGTCATGACCCCCCAAAAGCAAAAGATGGATCCAGTCCCTCTTTTGCCTCACCCCAAAGGACATCAATACTTAAATCTCCGGACAGCATGTACCACACTGCTCCCTCCCCCATCCCAGGATCAAAACATGGAATACATGTGGCCTAACTAGACATCACATTCCCCCCCATGATTGGAACATTGCATACTAGCAGGGTCCCATCAGACATCACTCCCCCTATAATGAAATATCAGCTGGGGCCCCAGCACAGCATGTGCCCACCTAGCCCAAACTGGGTCCCCCTGGGTGGCTCTCTGGATCCACCTCTGTGAACAGCCATCCCAAAATCATTATGCCTAGTTAAACTTGGTAGCTAGGTTGTAAAAGACTAACAGTGCCACATATATCCAAACCCTATCAATACTAGGAGTCGTTCATTTATATATGGAAAGAAGCCTAGCCTATTTAGATAGGGAAATAAGCAGCCTTTGTATTTTGCCACTTTTCCCCCTATGATTATATATAATATCATTACTTTCATTTCTGGCTAATTAGTGGCACATATTTTTGCCCCTCATCCAGCTAGACCACTGGCCACTTGTCCCCAACTGGCTCTCTGATGGATATGTCTTCTTGGGCCCACAATCACCATGCTGCTTTTTTGTGTGTGCTGATAAATGCTTTGTTCAGAGCCTGCCCATGTGCATCCATCATACCCACACTTGCACACCTTTCTTGTCCTCTTTTTTGCTGGCTTACACCATCACCATCATCAACCCTCTATTCTTCTTCTGCAATTCCAAATCCCAACTTTGTTTGGTTCATTCTGTAACAATTAGAGCATAATGTGAATACATTCATGCAAGATGTAAGATGGAGCAAATAATGAAAACTGGAGCCCACACCTTCCAGGAGAGGCAGGGGGTGGGCAGGACAATGTCAATAAATGCATGACTTTTTGGGTGGGAAACAAATGGTAACCATTGACATTTTAACCTCCATAAGCCACTCATTTGACCTCTTATGATTACATATGAGACAAATTTTAAAATTTTGGTTTAGCTTTGGATACAACATTTGAAAACTCCACACTGTGATGCATAAATTGTTTTCCTTTGTATGTTGTCACATTTATCAAACATTTTGACCACCATCCTGGACTGGTACAATTTATGGGCACTGGGATGGGGGTCAGCACATGCTGACCCCCATCCCAGTGCCCATAAATTGTACCAGTCCAGGATGGTGGTCAAAATGTTTGATAAATGTGACAACATACAAAGAAAAACAATTTATGCATCACAGTGTGGTGTTTTCAAATGTTGTATCCAAAGCTAATCCCATGCCACTATCCCATGCCACTATATACAAATCCCATGCCACTATACACAAATGATCAACAAATGATCTACAGCATTCCTGAGCTGTCAATGGTGGATAGCTGGAACAAACCCCCAATGGGGAAAGCTTAAAGCAAATTTGAATGATTTTTAGAGCAATCCACAGTATGTCCTCACAAAACTCACTCATATTTTCTTGCTATTCTGGCTACTATGATGTATGGGAAAGTGGGGCATGGCAGACCACCCTCTCCCCTGCCATGGACTTTTACCAAGCCAGATTTCATTTGCCTTGTGGAAAGACCCATGGAGTGTGCATGCTTTTGGCTATTTCAGATCTTGTATTAAGCTTTAATCTTGTGTCATGATTTAAAAATGTTGTTTTTCCACTTTCTGATACAATTTCTTCAATACACAGAAATTTGTAAGTCTTAACAACTAGGTAAGACCGATTTTTGTCTCTAATACCTATGTTCCCTAAAATCAAAATTTGAGTGCTAAACAAGCTTGCAGTAGCTAGGAGTTATACTTTACAAAAATAACCCCAAGATAAATCCCAGATCCCAAGCTTCACTTTTGGGCAAAGTGGACTGCCCATTAGAAAGCAACGCATTGTTTGCAGTGGCAGATCCAGTTCCATTTTGTGGGTGCAATAGGTGGTCATAGCAACCCACGAAATATATTACATTTGTCCCAGGTTGTTATTTTGGGATACATTCCAGATTGAGAATCAAATAGTAAATTTCTACCTCCCTGGACATGCCTATGCCACTAAAGTGCAGATTCCTTTGCTGAAATTGCTTGCAACTCCTATTTCTAAGACAAGCTACCATGCACAAGTCACAAAATATGTCCCTTCACATTTACATTTAACACAAATGGCTTGCAATTGAAATGGTCCACTTTGCCCAACAACTTTGAAAATATAAAAATTGAGGTGCCCTCATTGAGCAAGGATTTCAGTTTTGTTATATAAAATATAGATAAAATTTCCACTTCAAAAGAAAGGATAACAAGGCCTTGGGTTCCATCAAAGAAGTTGGTCATACCTCCATATGGCATCTCATCTTAGACTTACAGGATGTCAAACCTTAGGTGGTCTGCTTTGCCTCACTCTTCCCTACCCATGGTTTTGAGCCTTAGAAGTGTATGGCCTAGAAGTGTTGTGAATTTAAGCCAGCTTAAATAATAACAGGCCACTGTCTGGCATAAATTCAATTTAAGCCAACTTTTTTTCCCATCCCTATGTTAAATGTCACCATTAATTTGGCCTACTCTTCCCTGATCATTTACACACCTGTCCATAAACTTTTTGTCTGGGGGAATCACTAGGTGGAGCATAACTCATCCATTTACATGGGGAAATAAGCATAACATGGGAGAGCTGGTTAAAAATTCATCAAATTAGTGTAAGAGGAAGAAGGGGGGTTCTGAACACTTAAGGCACCATGCAACAAATAGCTCTACTGCTGCTTTTGTATGTCTAATCCAGCAATTCTACTGTGTTTACTGAAAACAAAAATGAACAAGCTATCCATATTCAAACAGTTCCTTTCAATTGAAATCCTCTAACCACTTATAAAGAGGAACCTTAAAATAGATCATTATTTTGTAGTGATATGCTGTATTCTGAAAACAGAAAAAATGTTGCTGTGCAGGAATACCTGACTGTAACTAATTGCAGTACAAGCTATTAGTGGTGACTGAAATATGCTGGTGTAATTGCAAAAAAAAGTAAATCGCTTCCCTATGGTTTCTGAAGCCAACTGCTCTTTGAAGCCAAAAATCATGCCTGTGAACTTTGCATGCTCTGTGCACAAAGAATTAGTAGAACCATGTAATCAGATATTTCATATTTTGGTAGAAACAAAGTCAATCATTTCTGAATACCATAATGTTTTTGTTATCTATGTACTCAACATGATGAGGGCAACATCAAAAGGTAGGTGTTGAGGAACATAACATGTTCAGATACCCCCATACAATCCCCTTACACCACCCTCTTCCATAACTGAGTCACTTTTAAACTTTTAAAAATTAAATTTATACACAGATTATGTTGCATTTGGATGTGATGATCACCAGTGGTGGATTTACAGGGCCTGTTTAGTGAGGGCAAATTTTGGGGAGGCAAATGTTAAAAACAGACGAAACTGTAGTGGAGAATACCCCTCGCAGCTTTGCAATAGGAGCCGTCTGTGTATCACGTGCCGGCGGCGGCGGCGAGCCGGCCGGCGGGGGCCAGGGGCCTCAGTGGAGCTGAGATGTTTGACCAGTGAGGGCGTGGCTGTGTGCCGCGAGGTGTCTGTGGGTGTTTCCGTGGCTGTGTGCCGCGAGGTGTCTGTGGGTGTTTTGGACATAGCATCAGAGCAATAATATTTCGTCTTGACGTGGACTGTATCGGAAAAGGACAAGGACGCTACAAGCTATTTCGGCAATATGGCGGAAAAGGACCTGGCTACAGACGTCCGATTGATACCGGAATTCGATGGCGTGACGCAGGTCGTGAGCGAGTGGCTGGATAAATTCGAACTGGTGTGCAAGTTGCGGGACAGAAAAGAGCTTGCCTCCATCGTTCCTCTGAGACTGACTGGTGGAGCGTTCGCAGTGTATCAACAGCTAAGTGATGCGGACAAAGCCATTTACGAAAGGGTGAAAGCTGCTCTGCTTTCTGCTTTCGCTGTGGACAAATACTGTGCGTATGAGCAGTTTATCACCCGTAAGCTGCGGAGTGGAGAGGCGGTCGATGTATACCTGGCGGATCTGCGGCGCCTGGCCTCCCTGTTTGGCGGCATGTCCGACGGTGGGCTGGCCTGCGCCTTCGTCGCTGGTCTGCCGGACGCTGTCCGCCGCGCGCTGAGAGCCAGCTCACGCATGGAGAACATGGGTCTGAGCGAGCTGTTGACCCGCGCCCGCGCAGTGATGGTGGAAGAAGACGTCGGCATTGCGGCTGCAGCTGTCTCTGCAACACGCCCCGTACGCACTACCATGCCGGCAGATACTCCAGCTGCTGGTGTAGTATGTTACTCCTGTGGGCAGCCCAACCACATCGCTCGCGACTGCAGGGGAGGACGCCGGGCGCGCGGAGGCGGCGTACGCGGCAACAGGCGCTGTTTCCGGTGTAACCGGTCGGGCCACGTCGTCGCCTGCTGCCCGGAAAACGGCGATGGAGAGGCGGAATCAGCGTCAGCCTCCTCTCCAGCTCAGCAGTGAGAGGCGCTCTACCGGTGGTTCGTCTCACCGTGGACGGTGCAAGCTGTGACGCTCTAGTGGACACCGGCTGCACTCAGAGCATTGCCCACGTCTCTATGTGCCCTCGCTGGAACAAACAGGACGTCAGTGTGATGACTGTGAGCGGTGAGAGGCACCGGTGCGAGGGGACAGGCAATGTATGTGTCCAGCTGCGGTCGGGGGCCTCGGCATTCGTGGATGTGCTTGTGGTGTCTACCAAGCCACTGAACTTCAGTTTTATTCTCGGAATGAATGCGGTGACTGTGTTTCGCGGTGTGACAGTACGCGCGCCGGGTAATGTGCAGTTCGGCGTGGACAATTCAGTGCCGGCGCCGAGTAGTGAGCGGTGCGGAATGGATGACTCACAGCCGGGGCGGACTTCGGCCGTGTCGTATGGCTCGGCGGCGCTACCTTGGCGCGGAGCTGAGACGGACGGTGTCAGGTCGCCGCCAGTCCCCCTGCGGAGTGATGACGAGGCCACTGGTGTCAGCTCGCAGCGCGGCACCGGAACCGATGACTCACCTCGGGACAGACTGGCTGTTGCAGCAGGCTGCAAGCGGACTGCAGCAGCCTACGAGCCGACTACGGCAGCCTGTGAGCGAACGCCAGTGTCTGGCTGCAGCACGGTCGTGGAGGAGAAAGACTATGTGCTTAATTACAATGCAGTCGATAAAAAGTGGACCGTGACCTGGAAGTGGTCAGGGTCAGAGCAGCCTCAGTTAGTGAACACAGTGGAGGAGTACCGGATCCCGCCAGAGGCCCAGCACGAATATGAGTGCGAGCTGTCCCAATGGGTGTCTGATGGCTGGCTGGCGCCGTATGACAAACAGCTGCACGGGCCAGTCAAAGGTACGATACCATTGATGGCCGTAGTGCAGCGCAACAAAAGAAAGTCAGGCCGGTTCTCGACTTCCGTGAACTGAACTCTCACCTCAGTCCGCACACGGCTGACGCGGATGTCTGTGGTGAAAAAGTTCGCGAGTGGCGCCGCCGGGGACGGGAAGTCGCACTGATGGACCTTCGAAAGGCCTACCTGCAAGTACATGTGCACCCGTCCTTGTGGGCTTACCAGACCGTAGTGTTCCGTGGCCAGCGGTACTGCCTCACGAGACTGGGATTCGGTTTGAGTGTGGCGCCGCTGGTCATGAAGAAGGTCCTCAGCACCGTGCTGAGCTGGGATGACCGCATCAACCGCGCGTCTTCGCCCTACCTGGATGACGTTTGGGTAGATGAGAGCGTAGCCTCAGCAGCAGAGGTGGAGAGCCACCTCCGCAGCCACGGCCTGGTGTGTAAGCCCCCTGAGCGTGTGTCGGAGGGAGCCCGTGTGCTCGGCATGCGGGTCTGGGGGGAGCGGCGTGGTCTTCTCTGGGCACGCGACAACGACATCGACGAGCTGCCGCAGCGGCTCACCAGGCGAACCATCTTCTCGCTGTGCGGCCGCCTGACGAGCCACCTGCCTGTCTGTGGGTGGCTGCGCGTGGCAGCGTCGTATTTGAAGCGGCGAGCCAACGCGCTGACCAGTGGATGGGATGATGAGGTGACTGACCCGGAGCTGCGGGCGATGGTCGCTGAGACGTTCGCGCGTGTAAGGACCGCTGACCCGGCGAGGGGTCGCTGGGATGTGACAGGAGATGAAGCCGTCATCTGGGTCGATGCCAGCTCGCTCGCGCTCGGAGCCGCGCTGGAGGTGGACGGCGAGGTTGTCGAAGACGGATGCTGGCTGCGCCCAAGCGAGAGCGCGCATATCAACATGGCCGAACTGGATGCCGTGATTCGCGGTATAAATCTGGCCGTCAGCTGGAGCATGCAGAAACTGACGCTGATGACTGACTCACGGACTGTCTACCACTGGCTGACGGACATGCTGTCGGGCGCGTCGCGCCTGAGAACAAAAGCTGCCAGTGAAATGCTGATCCGCCGACGGCTGGAAATAGTGAAGAACATCGTGACTGAGTATGGCCTGCAGCTGGACGTCCAGTTCGTCCCGTCGGCCGAAAACCGGGCTGATGCACTGACCAGGGTGCCGAGGAAGTGGCTGGCGTCAGCTGGCAACCTGCCAGTGTGTGGAGCCGCTGCTGCATCAGCTCCGGAGCCGCCGACACCTGAGGACATCGCAGCTGTCCACCACACTAGTGGACATCCGGGCATCAAGCGCACCCTGATCATCTGCCGGAGGCTGTACCCATCAGTCACCAGGCAACAAGTGCGGAGTGTCGTGCGAGAGTGTCCGGCCTGCCAGTCGATCGACCCGGCGCCCGCCAGGTGGCAAAGAGGGTCACTGGGGGTCTCTGAGTGCTGGAGTAGGGCCAGCATGGACATCTGCCATGTAGGTGACCAGCACTACCTGACGATGACTGATTGTGGTCCCTCCCGGTACACGATCTGGAGACGCCTCAGGGGCCAGGACTCAGCTAGTGTTATCGGGCAGTTAGAGTCGATATTTCTCGAACGTGGTGCGCCCAAGGAACTCCTGACGGACAATGCTGCCAGCTTCCGAAGTGCAGCATTCTGTGAGTTTGCCAGTCGATGGGGGATGGTGGTCAGGTATCGTTGCGCACACGTTCCATCCGGCAACGGGGTTTCAGAGCGGTGTCATCGATCAGTAAAGACGATAGTAGCGCGTAAGCGCTGCTCAGTGTCAGAGGCTGTCTATCGCTACAACGTGATGCCAAAGAGTAGCGACTCCGCCTCCTCCCCTGCCAACCAGCTGTTCAGGTATGAGGTCAGGCTGCTTGATATTGACGGCGTGGCAGAATGTGATTCACCCGCAGTCGGACGGCGTTGTTACAGTGTGGGTGATCGAGTCTGGGTCCGACACCCGAGTCGGCGCTGTGATGTACCTAGTGCTGTCGGTACGGTGACTAGAGTGATTTCTGAACAGAACGTCGAAGTGGATGGGATGTCCCGCCACGTGCGTGATTTGCGGCTGGTTACGCCACCGCCACCAGTCCCGGAAGTGCCAGAAGGCAGAGATGCTGTCAGTGCTGATGACGATGATGATGACGAGAGCTTGATTGTTGAAGTGCCAGCCGCTGTGGATAGGCCGAGAGTGGACGATGTAGTTGAGCGTGATGACGGCGAGCAGGAGAGGATGCCGCGGCGTGGTGAGAGGGAGAGAAGGCAGACGCAATTATTTCAGTATAGTGATCTACTTTAGGATCAGGGAGGAGTGTAGTGAAGAATACCCCTCGCAGCTTTGCAATAGGAGCCGTCTGTGTATCACGTGCCGGCGGTGGCGGCGAGCCGGCCGGCGGGGGCCAGGGGCCTCAGTGGAGCTGAGATGTTTGACCAGTGAGGGCGTGGCTGTGTGCCGCGAGGTGTCTGTGGGTGTTTCCGTGGCTGTGTGCCGCGAGGTGTCTGTGGGTGTTTTGGACATAGCATCAGAGCAATAATATTTCGTCTTGACGTGGACTGTATCGGAAAAGGACAAGGACGCTACACAGACCATTAAAAAATTAAAAAACCTTGTTAAAATTCCCTTTTAGCCTTTTTTTTCTAAGTGAAAACATATTCAATTTCTTCATTCTTTCCTCATATGCCAGGTTGCTTATGCCATTAACCATTTTTGTAGCCCTCTTTTGTACTCTCTCTAAAAGCCAACAATCTTTTTCATAGCTAGGAGACCAAGCTTGGATGCAGTATTCCAAATGTGGCCTGACGTATGCACAGTAAAGCTTCCTGATCACTTCCTCACTTCTGTATGATACATTCCTATTTATTGCCCCGAGCATTCTCAGTGCCTTCTTCCTGGCTTCCTTGGTCTGTTCTGATGCCCCCAATTTTGTGTTTAGAATAACACCTAAATCCTTCTCCTGTTGAGTCACTGATAGCGCTTGGCCACCCATCAAGTATGGAGCCTTCATATGCTGCTTACCTACATGCATGATTTTGCACTTATCAAAGTTAAATTTCATTTGCCATTCTTCGGACCACTTCACAAGTTCGTCTAAGTCTTTTTGCAGCGAGATATGCTCATCCTGACCTGTTATTGCCCTAAAGACCTTCAAATCATCGGCAAATTTCAAAACTTTACTGCTTAGGCCACTTTCAATGTTATTTACAAATATAATGAAGAGTAATGGCCCTAGTACTGACCCCTGGGGGACTCCACTAAGAACATTTTGCCATGATGACTTTGTACCATTTAGCATCACTCTTTGCTGTCTATCTGAAAGCCACAACTCTATCCATTTTAAGATGCTACCTGCAATACCATGGGACTGAAGCTGTATCATTAACCGTTTATGGGGTACCTTGTCAAAGGCCTTACTAAAGTCAAGATATGCTACATCAACCTGATTTCCCTGATCAAATTGTTCTGTGGCGAAGTTCAAAAAGTCCAAGAGGTTTGTGAGACACGATCGTCCTTTTCTAAATCCATGTTGAGTATCTTGAATCAATCTGCTACCTTCCAGATAACTAACTATTCTATCCTTGATAATTGATTCGAGTACCTTGCAGACTAGGGATGTGAGACTTATTGGCCTATAGTTTTCAACTTTCCCTCTTTCTCCTTTCTTGAAAATAGGAACTACATTTGCCCTTTTCCAATCGGTTGGAATTTCATTATGTGAAACTGATCTACAAAATATTATACTAAGTGGAAAATGCCAGTTCCTTTTCAGTTTCCCGCAACACCCTAGCATAAATATCATCAGGTCCTGCTGCCTTATTTGGCTTTATTTTCCTGATATGATTGTAAACAACATCACTACCAATGAAATCAACATCATTTGTCAGATCCCATGTATCTGAACTATGGTGTACGGTCGGCAGATTGGTCATATCTTCCAATGTAAACACTGATTTGAACTGCTTGCTCAGCTCCTCAACTATCTCACTATCCTCACCCAATGTAGTCCCGTTTACTTCCAGTGGACCAATTGTGTTAGAAACTTTACTCAGCTTGTAGAAACTAAAGAACTTTTTACTGTCCCCATTACAGTTTCTAGCTAAATCCAGTTCCTTTGCTCGCTTTGCTGCTCTGGTTTTTTGCTTCACAGTGTCTCTAGCTTTTCGATACGCCTTTAGATTAATGACATTTGAGGCTTCTTTAAAAACTCTAAATGCAGTTTTCTTAGCCCTAATTGCTTTTATCAGGTACATATATGTATAGATGAAATCATCAAAGCTAGATAAAAACAGGTTTCCACTCCGACCATACCCATTCACTAACAATTAGGCCACCACTTCTGTTCGTTCAACAAATGTCCACTTCAGCGATTCCCTCCTCACATTAAAAATCGAAATCTCTTCCTTCCCAGCTCAGCTGCCCTTTCCCGACTATTTCCTGTTGCTAGTTCCTACTAAGACACGGCGCGGCGACCAGCCTGCGACCATTTGTCGGTGATTCTCGCCTTTTTTGAGCCCATTGACTTAGCACGGGTGGTCTCATTGCGACCACCGAGAAAGGCCGACGGGCCGCGGTGTCCGCCGTGGATATCTGGTATTTTTGGTACCGTAAATCTGGTATATTAAAAATATATGGTAGATTGTTAAGATGTGCTAAATTAGTATTTGAAGGGCAGCTTTTTCATGTTAGAAGCACACCTACGACAGGGCTGCCTTCATGGGCTGCAGTCTGCGCAGTTTGATCGGACAGAGCCCAGAAGAGGTGCCACTTTTTAAAGTATAACGGTCCGGCGAATGGAAGCAACATAAAAGCACGTCGCGAACCTTGATTTCTTGGGTTTTGCGTGTGTTAGTCTTCGCTGTTGGTCTCTCAAATCAGCTTAACCTTAGCGTGTGTGGTCTCCGACGACGTCGGCAGATCGGTGACTTTTTTGACCCCTGGCGAAGGGGCCGACGACATGTTTGGTGATACCGAAAACTTCGTCCTTAATCAGCACCTCCATCACCCCGAGAGGAATTCCAGCCGACATCGCCGAATTTGCACCTACAACCTTTGCCCCGGTACACACGGGTGGCGTTAGTCGCGGTGAGCCGGTAGGTTAGATACGTTACCGACATCAGGAAATCGGAGTAACATTTATCGCAAGGCTTCTCATGAAACCTTCCAAGCTCCACCTCCCAAATTATTCAACATGCTCGTTTTTCTCTCCGAGGTCAGAAAAGGATCAAGTTTGGCGGGACCCTCGCCCTACCCACTGGTACTAAAACTGTATCCAACCATCGCTGGAGATGGGAGTTGGGTGGATTCCGGAACTCTCCGATTCGGGTAGCCTGACGTTAATTGTCCATTGCTCCATGTTCAATCTGACAATTTTCGGACTTGGTTTCTCTCCTTCCCCTGATTTAGTGAGATCCCAGCGCTGAAACGATCAATTGTGGAGCGGGTCCCACTGCGCGAGATCGCCTCCAGTGTTTATTTAGATTAAGGGGCGCTTCGACAACGTGTCACGCGGTGGCCCATGAATTTTCATCTCAACCCAGCCAGACCTGCTTTGATTTGTGGCCGCCGCAGCAGTACTCGGGCGCCGGTCTGGAAGGCTGTAGAGCCTGGCAGAGGGGCTTCACTTGTCTGCAGCAACCGCAGAATCTGGCAGTCCGTCTCTTCCTACAGCCCCAGTTTGCATCTAATGGCGTTGATGTAAGCATTTCACCATCAGCTACAGCCTACGCCTGACGATCTTGTTTGTTGTTGTGTATTCCGGTAAACGAGTACAAAAGATCATGCGTATTAGACTCCCAAAAGTCGACTCAGTACATGCCACGATTTTCGCCGTTCAACGTCACACATTCAAACGCGACTACGAGAGTAAAGTATACGCCTCAGTTCGTTTTGACGTTCGACACAAAGCAGGAAGCCGACCGCAGCACGGCCGGCGTTGAGCGCACGGCCCGCAATCAACCATACACAGAACGTAGAGCACGGCCACTCATCCGCCATGGTGCGGACCGCACGGCCACACATCCGCCGAGGTCTGGGCCGCATGGCTGCACTGCCGTGATCCGGATCCACATGCAATACACACAAGCTTGCCCGCTGATCAGTCATCGGCCCCGACACCGGGAGCGGTCGCCGGACACTTCCCGACATCCTCTTAACGGCGCAAGGCGAATAGTACCCCGGAAAATCACTTGGCGGTTGCGAGTCAGTGTCGATTGGACGCGAGATAAGACTATGTTAGCCCAGTGCCGCTGCAGCTCCACACAAACTGCCAGTCCGGTCACACACGCACACGCACACGCACAACGGGCGCGCTTCCGCCGCGACGTGCACCCGATCGGTGGGGCGGCTCTCGCCAGCGCGTGGTCAGAGCGCCAAGCCAAGCCAGAGCTCGGCACCTGCCGACCACTCGCGCGCACACACACACACACACACGGCTACATGCCACACTCACGCTACATGTGTCCGCGGCGCGTCGAGCGTCGCGCTCGTGACGCCGACATGGTGCCACCCGGAATACAGGCTGTCGTCAACAGTGGCTCGTCAGTCGCCCAGCTAGGCAGAAACAACGGGCAACATACCAGCAAAAAGGCCAACTTAGCAAGCTTTCAAACATCGATGTGCAAACGATTCGTAGCTACTAGACAAAGGCCGGTGTGAGATGGGCATACGCGCGCCTCATAACAGCTAAAACTGGTACTGAAGGCCACAGACTACCTCCGAGTGATCAGACATGCCCGGCGGCTTAGCACAGGCGAGAGCAGCAGCTTCCTTGCCGTTCTCATAAGGCATAGTACGAAGGAAGCGAAAGCGACTCGTACAAACTCAACACAAAGAGAAAGGCGCAAAATCGAACCGCATGCCACTCGGTGCGGCCCGAAGACGCCCTGAAAGCGTGGGGCGCGTGCGCTCAGCACCTGCCCGGGGCGCCGCCGCCCCGGGCGGTCCCAGAGTCGCCAGGTAGGCGCGAGTGTGCGCGTGTTGCGCCAGTGGCGGCGTCATGCCGTGGTCAGCGTCCGTCAGTTGCAGTGGCCGGCGACGGCCGGCACCACCGGTCGCCAGTGGTCGCCAGTGCGCCGTCAGCCACAGTGGCCAACACCACCGGTCGCCGGTGCGCCGACAGCGGCGCCGGCCGGGACTAGATGTCTGGGCAGTGGCCGTACACCACCAGTGTACAGTAGACGAGCCACACCCAGTGGAAGCACAGCATTTGTGAGATGGTGCGCTGGCGTCGCTGGCAAACCGTTTGTGCCCCAGTCGGCACGGATTTCGGGGGAAATTCAAATTGATGCTGTGTCGTCCTCTCCACAACAGAATCAGCAGTGCTCTTTTGACACGCTCGTGGGCAATTGGGCCGAAACTAAGGGCACAACAAATAGCTTGTGATAGGGAGGGACCACAATCCAGCATCGTCGTGTGCTCTTGATAACGAATGGTGTATGATCTGGTGTTTCCAGGATGCATTTGAACGCATTACTACAGCAGAAGAAACTTCCGAAACCAGGTAAAATCAAAATAAAAAACGGCCGACATCGACGGGTCCAACCATGTCGCGGGGTAATATTGCTGGAATTAATTACAAGCCTTGCGAACCCATTCAAAATCGGTGGTGCCGGGCACTGATTGAGGGTCGATCCAGCTGGGAATGGCGCCACCTCGGAACCGTACAAACACGAACCGGTGCCTTATGGAACTATTCCAGCCAGTGTTCCGACGACACAAAACAGCGCCGGAGCCGAACGACGCCAGCAGCCGAGTCGAACCAGCACGTCCCGGTACGAAACGGCACCGGTGCCGAGCCGAACCAGCACATCCCGGCACGAAACGGCACCGGTGCCGAGCCGAACCAGCACGTCCCGGTACGAAACGGCACCGGTGCCGAGCCGAACCAGCACGTCCCAGTACGAAATGGCACCGGTGCCGAGCCGAACCAGCACGTCCCGGTACGAAACGACACCGACGCCGAGCCGAACCAGCACGTCCCGGTACGAAACGGCACCGGCGCCGAGCCGACCCAGCACGTCCCGGTACGAAACGACACCGACACGCCGCGCAGCCGCCATACCGAGCGACTTCAGCGTGGAGCGGTGCACAGGCCGAGCGCTACCGCATGGGTGCCGGTTCGGAGGAGCCTCAGAGGAGAACAGCACCGGGACGGTACGGTGCTGCTGGGCGTGCAGCGGCGGCCGCTGCGCTGTGGCGCGCCTACATCACCGTGCACTTGCGCTGCCGTCTCCGGACGGGCTCTGGTCGCAGTACCGCCCTCACCGCCTCGTCAAACACCTGCAGCACACAACACACCTGTCACCCGAACAGTACCGCCCCCACCGCCCTGTCAAACACCTGCAGCACACAACACACCTGTCACCCGAACAGTACCGCCCCCACCGCCCTGTCAAACACCTGCAGCACACAACACACCTGTCACCCGAACAGTACCGCCCCCACCGCCCTGTCAAACACCTGCAGCACACGACACACCTGTCACCCGAACAGTACCGCCCCCACCGCCCTGTCAAACACCTGCAGCACACAACACACCTGTCACCCGAACAGTACCGCCATCACCGCCTCGTCAAACACCTGCAGCACACAACACACCTGTCACCGAAGCAGCACCGCCCTGTCAAACACCTGCAGCACACGATACAACTCGATCACCGGAACAGCACCGCCCCCACCGCCCTGTCAAACACCTGCAGCACACAACACACCTGTCACTGAAGCAGCACCGCCTCGTCAAACACCTGCAGCACACAACACACCTGTCACCCGAACAGTACCGCCCCCAACGCCCTGTAAAACACCTGCAGCACACGACACAACTCGATCACCGGAACAGTACCGCCCCCACCGCCTCGTCAAACACCTGCAGCACACGACACAACTCGATCACCGGAACAGTATCGCCCTCACCGCCTCGTCAAACACCTGCAGCACACAACACACCTGTCACCCGAACAGTACCGCCCCCAACGCCCTGTAAAACACCTGCAGCACACGACACAACTCGATCACCGGAACAGTACCGCCCTCACCGCCTCGTCAAACACCTGCAGCACACGACACAACTCGATCACCGGAACAGTACCGCCCTCACCGCCTCGTCAAACACCTGCAGCACACGACACACCTGCCACCGAAGCAGCACCGCCCTGTCAAACACCTGCAGCACACGACACAACTCGATCACCCGAACAGTACCGCCCTCACCGTCTCGTCAAACACCTGCAGCACACGACACAACTCGATCACCCGAACAGTACCGCCCTCACCGCCTCGTCAAACACCTGCAGCACACGACACAACTCGATCACCCGAACAGTACCGCCATCACCGCCTCGTCAAACACCTGCAGCACACGACACACCTGCCACCGAAGCAGCACCGCCCTGTCAAACACGTGCAGCACACGACACAACTCGATGACCGGAACAGCACCGCCCCCTCCGCCCTGTCAAACACCTGCAGCACACGACACAACTCGATCACCGGAACAGTACCGCCCCCTCCGCCTCGTCAAACACCTGCAACACACGACACAACTCGATCACCGGAACAGTACCGCCCTCACCGCCTCGTCAAACACCTGCAGCACACGACACAACTCGATCACCGGAACAGTACCGCCCCCTCCGCCTCGTCAAACACCTGCAACACACGACACAACTCGATCACTGGAACAGTACCGCCCCCACCGCCTCGTCAAACACCTGCAGCACACGACAC
Organism: Imbricaverruca yamaguchii; assembly: GCA_034440575.1. Classification (NCBI taxonomy): domain Eukaryota; kingdom Metazoa; phylum Arthropoda; class Thecostraca; family Neoverrucidae; genus Imbricaverruca; species Imbricaverruca yamaguchii. The sequence continues at coordinate 3,007,754 of JAOTOL010001650.1, read as the reverse complement.
AACTCGATCACCGGAACAGTACCGCCCCCTCCGCCTCGTCAAACACCTGCAGCACACGACACAACTCGATCACTGGAACAGTACCGCCCCCACCGCCTCGTCAAACACCTGCAGCACACGACACAACTCCATCACCGGAACAGTACCGCCCCCACCGCCTCGTCAAACACCTGCAGCACACGACACAACTCGATCACCGGAACAGTACCGCCCCCTCCGCCTCGTGAAACACCTGCAGCACACGACACAACTCGATCACCCGAACAGTACCGCCCTCACCGCCTCGTCAAACACCTGCAGCACACGACACACCTGCCACCGAAGCAGCACCGCCCTGTCAAACACGTGCAGCACACGACACAACTCGATCACCGGAACAGTACCGCCCCCTCCGCCCTGTCAAACACCTGCAGCACACGACACAACTCGATCACCGGAACAGTACCGCCCCCTCCGCCTCGTCAAACACCTGCAGCACACGACACAACTCGATCACTGGAACAGTACCGCCCTCACCGCCTCGTCAAACACCTGCAGCACACGACACAACTCGATCACCGGAACAGCACCGCCCCCACCGCCCTGTCAAACACCTGCCACCGCCTCGTCGAGTTGTCACACGACACAACTCGATCACTGGAACAGTACCGCCCTCACCGCCTCGTCAAACACCTGCAACACACGACACGACTCGATCACCGGAACAGTACCGCCCCCACCGCCCCGTCAACCACCTGCAGCACACGACACAACTCGATCACCCGAACAGTACCGCCCTCACCGCCCTGTCAAACACCTGCAGCACACGACACACCTGCCACCGGAGCAGCACCGCCCTGTCAAACACCTGCAGCACACGACACACCTGCCACCGGAGCAGCACCGCCCTGTCAAACACCTGCAGCACACGACACAACTCGATCACCGGAACAGTACCGCCCCCTCCGCCTCGTCAACCACCTGCAGCACACGACACAACTCGATCACCCGAACAGTACCGCCCCCACCGCCTCGTCAAACACCTGCAGCACACAACACAACTCGATCACCGGAGCAGCACCCCCCCCACCGCCCCGTCAAACATCTGCAGCACACAACACAACTCGATCACCGGAGCAGCACCCCCCCACCGCCCTGTCAAACATCTGCAGCACACAACACAACTCGATCACCGGAGCAGCACCCCCCCCCCACCGCCCTGTCAAACACCTGCAGCACACGACACAACTCGATCACCGGAACAGTACCGGCCCAACCGCCTCGTCACACATGTGGCGCACGACTTAACTCGATCAGAACAGCAAAACCAATAGGCCATCGACATGGCACACCAGTTACACCAGTCACATCCAGATCAGCGCTAGCAGAGCAGACAGGGCGTGGACGCTGACGAAACGACACAAGGTGCCTGTTGCGAGCACCAGGTGATGGATTTGAGTTTATGGACTAGGAGCCCGAGATATGCCAGCACCCCAGAGGTAGGCTCGTCACAGCTACTACGCCACTGCACGGGTCTATGCATCGTCCGCCAGAGAGGCACGAGATAAAGATCAGGACTAGTTTATCCGCAGATTAGTTGGTTATTTGGGCCGTAGGGCGTCTGAACAAGAGTTGGTCATTCGCGCCATTATTCGCAGATTCAACTAGCTAATACCGAAACCGGACATATTCAGCCGGATAGGTGAACACGTCAGCTGAGACAACAGGCCAATAGAGGACCGTAATGGGTGATGTGAGTAGTGTCGTGTGGTGAACGCATCATTTGCAACGGTCAGTGCCCTCGGACATATATCGACACCGCCTGCATCAACGATCCCTACAATACAGGTTAGTTAGATATTTGGGCTCTCGGGCGCACCGACTGTATTGGTCACATAGCGCCCACCCTACAATCCAAGATTAAAAACTACCAAATGTGGTCAGCTCACATTTCTGCACTGAACCATTGGCCCCATTCGATAGTGCCAGCTCGCTGCACTGTACCGCGAGACAACTGGAGGTCTGCATTCTCTGTCGGGCCGTCCGCCGCGACATAATCGGTCTGTATACTCCGCCGACCCAACCACCGTGTGACTACCAGAGCGACCCGAGCCACGTGCCGTACGACGGGCGGCCACCCACGACCACTGACCTGCTTCAGCCCGCGCTGGGTGAGCGCCGAACACTCCATGTACTTGACGGCGCGGATCTTGTTGGACAACTTCTGGCCGTGCTCCCGCTTCACGGGCGACAGACCCAGCTCTTGCAACTGGTGCAGCGTCTCTTTGTCCTCGCGCAAGTCGATCTTAGTGCCTGCCGACAGAGGTCACGTTCAGCGGAGTTCAAGTCGCCGCAGAGTGTCAACGCGGCGGTCAATATCAGCGTGCGTGAACAGGCGTCAGATCGAAGCCCAGGTCGGAGGTTGCTGCAGCGTTTGTTGACCAGATGCACATAGCTGTGACGTGTGTGCCAGACGCCCCGGACGCACCGTGTTTACAAGCAGACATGGCACCCGTGACACCCTGCACCCGTGCAGTGCACGCGGCGTTCCAGGCCACGCAAGCGCCACCCTGCGCAAAAACCGGGCTTCGGTACTGGCGCAAAACTCCTCTGTCGAGTGGTGGCGCACATCGTATCTGGCTCTAAACTTACAAAGTTGGTTATTGGAGTTTGGGGGCGCATCGACTGCGTCGGTCGTGCAGCGCCCATAACTTACAAAGTCGAAAGTCATGCTAAACAAAGGTAACCTTTGGACCGCTGTTACATTTGTCAAAGTGCACTTCAGGTCACAGGGCAACTCACGTCGCCCTCAGCTCCAGTCAATTAGAGGCGAGCGCAAAGTGTGACGACAGATAATTTGCACCAATCAGCGTTGCGAGTGATGAATGATGACTTCCCATGTCTATCCCGTACTACATCGAAGTGCCACCATTGGTGCCCGTGCAATTTTGCGCGGATATGCGGTGCGGCCGCGATTTTTGTTGGAGAAGGGATGGGGTTCTATCCACCTGGAGTACTACAAGCCAGAAAGGTGCACCCACAGTGAAGCAAGGAATTGGCGCAAGAGCATTTGAAAATTGGGCAAGTCCCCCATCGCGGTAGTATCATCCGGAACATTATTGAGCATGGGTACGGATGGGTCCCCGCACGGCAAAACACACGTTATACTAAATGCTCCCGTGCGTCTGGAGTGCCTTGATGTTTTTTTTAGTGGCCCTGGACACCTTGGGCCTTCTGGCTGTGCCACTGGTCCAAAACACTGATAAAATCAACTATTTTGTGCGCGACTGAATACCTGTTGTGATGATTGTGCTAATACTGGTATGGATTGGTGCTGGAGATATTGCTTGGACTGTTGAAACATCAACGATCGCTGTTTTAAATTTTTTTTAAATTGATATAGCGCTTTTATGCAACATTTTAGTAAGAAATGCAATGAAATAGAGGATTCTGAATGGTAAGACGAATTTCTTGTAGCCTATCCGGATCATATTCCAATTTAGTCGACATCAGCACAATCTGCTTACCAACATCATACTATTGATATTACTGTCATTGCAAATCATACACATACCAGCCTACTTTCTTTTGTACAGGATATATCATATTACATTTGATTATTTATTATCATATCTTACACATACATGGCTGATTATTGGTACCAATCAGATAAGAGGCAGGTATTATCGTTACAACGATTTTGTTTCACCATCAATTGTTCATGAGAAATATTTTCCAATGTTTCAAAAACCTAACACTCTCCGGCGGGTTTCTGTATTGTTTTTGGTGTTCATTCCTATCTTACCCGGAGTGCCTCACATACCATGATCTTAAATTTTGGCCGTTACCAAAGTGCTGGCCCTGACATCTCATATATTCTCGATTCACTGCATAAAATGTGTTTTGGTTCGTGTTGCCTCGAACGAAGATTAACATAACATTTTTCGAAGAATGCAACAACATGGAATATCAGTGGTAAATACGCCTACTTTTCTTGTATATTTCAGAACATTGGAATCGCAGAGAACTGAACTAAGAAGCAAACAATAACGTTGATATTCAGTTAAATTCATCATTACAGCATCAAGATTATGCAAAGCAAAGTCTAACAGCATGCACCAAATAAAAAGCTATCGTGAGCAAGTGTACAATATCCTATATTGCACAGTCTTATTAAAACATGTCTTGTTACATGTCGTCATGCAAAAAGTATGAAGGGGCACTCTGGTAACTCACGAGGAGTATCACTCAGCCTAGCTCTGGCAGCCACACTAGGCTGTTACAATAAATGAGTGTATATGATGTGTTCTTGGTTAATATATATCTCAGAAGCAAGAGATGTCAATTGAACAACTGACTTTGATATGTGTATGTAGCATGGTAATGCTCAAATTTCTCTAAGACTTAAATGCTGCCTTCTTCACTGGCATGCATGCCCAGCCTACCAGTCGTGCAGTTTGTGTACATATTTCGTTTGGGGAATAAAAAGCACGGCCAGTACGGAAAGTTAACTTCATCAATGAACAGTGCTGAGAACTCCCCATAAGTTATCTACGTTGATATTGTCCCGACAGGTCAGTGATCTAGACGGCTAATGTCGCAATATTTACTGGTGGCAAGCCAATTATGCTTCCTCCACTAAAATGCACCCTGTTCAATTCAATTCAATTCAATTATGTTTCCTCCTGTATCATCCACGATGAAACATGTGCAATCATAGTGCAAGCTGATAGGAAAACAATGATAGTCAGATTCAGAACCGAAAATCGACTTGATTCCGCATCTGAAACTTGTGAATGTAAGAAAATAGATGATCAATGGACTCATTGGAAGACAAATAATCAGCAGAAACGGTGAACAACACTAGTCAACAGCAGAAGTAGGCAACAGCAGAACTAGTGAAACAGCACAGATTGACCCATCCATCGACAAGAGCACTCACCGACCAGAATGACGGGGGCCTCTGGGCAGTGGTGCTTGATCTCGGGACACCACTTCGATGTGACGTTCTCGAACGAAGACGGACTTACCACCGAGAAGCAGATCAGGAACACATCCGTCTACAAAAAAAAAACGGCGCGCGTCGTTCGAGAGCACCACTACCATTCCACCTATTATTGAATGATGAAAACAAACACTGGCGGAAACGTTTCCCGGGGAAAAACAACGGCAGCCTCCAAAGGGGCGGAACATTATCAGATTTTGTGGACAGACATTAGTAAATTTTCCCTACGAACGACACCATGGGCACCCTTTAACTTCAGCACCATCTTTGCAATGTCCATACATGACTATGATCATAGTTACCCAGGCAACCAGTGCAGTGGTACCATGACACTCACATGAACATTGGCGACCTGCAAGGGCATTTACAGCTTTGGTGCATAGATCCGGCAGCAAAAGCACTGAGCATGCATTTCAAAGATATACTGCAAGGGACCTCACTTAAAATAAAAATGTAGAGAATACAAATAACAGAGACTACTTATTTTCAGGCCTGCGCCGACCAAACCTCGCCAATTTGCTTGCATCTGACAGTGAAAAGCTGCACACATATCCTTAATGGGCATGGCATTCCCAAAGGAACCAGTTATATTAACTCAGAATTATTGCTGGGGTGACCTTACGGACCACGATGCTATTGCAAAGCAGAGCTGGTTGCATAGACACTGACCCCACCACCATATCCGTAAATCCCAGTTTAACACCAGAATTTGAATCGATAGTCTAACATGTCGGCAATGCTGGTACCGACACGACCGCCCCGGTAACTCGTCTCCGGCCTTACTAGGCGAGTTGCCGGCTGACCCTCCCAGCCGGGGGCGAAATGCGAGCACGTGAAGCGACTCGAACTCTGTTCCGCCGGGACACGGGGGGCCAGTGCAAGCCAGCGCTCTAACCAACTGAGCTACTGGAGCGAGCAGCCCCAACTCAGTTCAATACAGTAAACTATACGTCAGCCGACAGCATCTGATAACTGCGCCTGATCGACGGCGTTGCCACCTGACTGAAGGGTAGTTCCACCTACAGAGGTGCACAAACCTGCCAACTCGCCTGCCAACGTAGGTGACAGATATTGGCTGAAACTGTACAGTTGTTGACAGATAATCGTTATTCGAAAAAGGAAAAGTATTCACCACATAAAGAAGATAAATCTCTTCACAAAAAAAACATTTTAAGCAAAAATATTTTATGTACAGTACACTTTTGGTTATTTCACAAGCCATTCGCATATATTTCGATAAGTTATCACTGCAATTTCGAAACAGGACATTTGGCAGCGCTAACTCTTCGGACAAATCCCGGTGCACAATATCGGCTGCACGCAGCCAGCTCCATTAGGCTGAACCATCACGCAGCAGGCTGCCACAGATACGCCGTGACAGTTAATAGGGTTCGATTGCGGCGCAGTTCCGAAGCGTTTGTATGGAAACGACGTAATGCGACAGATTTGTGGGTTTCAATGCTTGTAGGTGACATTATCGACGTTTTGTGCAACTCCGTCCACCTCCAGCAACCTCGCCTGCGCTGATCACACCACTCCCGCGCAATTGGGCAGCACAAGAGGACGAGCGGCGTGCTGGAGGGCGGCGCGGCCCACCTGCGGATAGGAGAGCGGCCGCAGCCGGTCGTAGTCCTCCTGGCCGGCGGTGTCCCACAGGCCCAGGCTCACCGGGATGCCGTCGCACACCATCGGCGCCGAGTAGTTGTCGAACCTGCCGCAGAGTCAGTCGGCTACATGGCGACTCTCGGCCGACACTCAGCGACCTCGTGAGCATGTTGCACCACAGCACGAGCATTGTGCTGAAGGTCCGAACACCAACTGGGTGGGCTTGAGTCCCCATAATCGTTCGACACATGATATCGACATACACAACCACACGAAATACCCGGTTGGTTACCTGAGCCGCAGAATATGATGGCCCGACCGCCGCACTGCACACATGCTGACCCGCCAGATGGCGGTGTAGGGATATCCGACAGGACAATGTGTTGGATACAAGCAACGTGGTACCTGTCATTGTATGATTAAACGTGTAAACTTGTTTGATGCCATGGCAGAATATTGTCCTTATAAAGGGATATGTACTGCATCTTAAGCTGCTGACTGTTGACTCTGCTGCTGACTCTGCATTCGTTCCTTACATGACTATAAATGCAAACCAATCAACTACACAAGGAATACTGATATGCATACACATACCACATCTCATCACACTTCGTATCACTTACACAGTGGGGACATACTCCCCAGGAAAGCTGTCAGTAGTGTAGGAGATCAACATGCAGGTCTTGCCCACCGTGCCATCACCGACGACGACACACTTGATTGGACGGCCCGACGACATCCTGCCGCCTGGCTGGCACTCTGTGGGGCACACCAACAGTGTGTGATCACATGTACAACTGCCAGGAGGGATGGCACGACATCCTGCCACCTGGCTGGCACTCTGTGGGGCACACCAACAGTGTGTGATCACATGTACAGCTGCCAGGAGGGATGGCACGACATCCTGCCACCTGGCTGGCACTCTGTGGGGCACACCAACAGTGTGTGATCACATGTACAACTGCCAGGAGGGATGGCACGACATCCTGCCACCTGGCTGGCACTCTGTGGGGCACACCAACAGTGTGTGATCACATGTACAACTGCCAGGAGGGATGGCACGACATCCTGCCACCTGGCTGGCACTCTGTGGGGCACACCAACAGTGTGTGATCACATGTACAACTGCCAGGAGGGATGGCACGACATCCTGCCGCCTGGCTGGCACTCTGTGGGGCACACCAACAGTGTGTGATCACATGTACAGCTGCCAGGAGGGATGGCACGACATCCTGCCACCTGGCTGGCACTCTGTGGGGCACACCAACAGTGTGTGATCACATGTGCAGCTGCCAGGAGGATGGCACGACATCCTGCCGCCTGGCTGGCACTCTGTGGGGCACACCAACAGTGTGTGATCACATGTGCAGCTGCCAGGAGGGATGGCACGACATCCTGCCGCCTGGCTGGCACTCTGTGGGGCACACCAACAGTGTGTGATCACATGTACAGCTGCCAGGAGGGATGGCACGACATCCTGCCACCTGGCTGGCACTCTGTGGGGCACACCAACAGTGTGTGATCACATGTACAGCTGCCAGGAGGGATGGCACGACATCCTGCCACCTGGCTGGCACTCTGTGGGGCACACCAACAGTGTGTGATCACATGTACAGCTGCCAGGAGGGATGGCACATCTTGCCGGTACAACGTCTGCCCGGCACACGGCATCCGACTGCCTGGCCGGCACAACGGGTCGCTCCAAACGTTTTGCCACCCAGAACGTTAGCGTCTCTGGAAAATCATCTCTTTTTCGTAACAGAGAGCTGAAGAAGAAATTAAGTTCCTTTTTTAAGCATTTAACTGCTCGGCCGTATAGCTGTTGAATTAGCATCGCCAACCTCTCACGCCGATTGGCCGCGGGCGGATTCGGTAGTACCGCCGATTGTGGGATTTGGTTAGCTATTGGTTTTACGACACATCGACCGTTGAATCATGCAGCGTTGCCAATCTCTCAGGCCAATTGGTCGGGGGCGAAGAGTAGCGACAGGTGAGACTCGAACCCACAACCTTTCGATTGTGAGACGGCAACTTACCCCATAGACTACTCGTCCCAGCGATTGTGGGATTTGAACCATATATTTGTTTGACAACATATAGACTGATTGTTGGGGAAGGAAACCAAGGGTAATGTTAAAATGAGTAAATCTGCATAGAAGATGCATAGTTAAATTGAGTAAATATGTGGCCATTCCACTCATGTTCAGAGTGGAGTGGCCACATAGCTCTGTTCTAGGTTCGCTTCACTTTATCATCCTTTTGGACAACATTGAGGTAGGATTTAGAAATAGGGTGCTTATATTTTCTCATTGCATCAAAATGGATGCAATGGTTAAAAATAAGGATGAATCTAGCAATATTCAACTACACTTTGAGAACCCTAACTGGGAAGATATATGGTGGTTATTGGTTTTACGACACATCGACCATTGAGTCATGTAGTGTCCCCAAGCTCTCAGGCCGATTGGTTGCAGGCGAAGAGTAGCGACAGATGAGGCTTGAACACAGTATCTTTCAATTGTGAGATTGGCAAACTACCCCTAGAATACTCGTCCCCTAACTGGGCAAATAAATGTATTTCATAAGTCTTTCAACTATAAGTATATGGATACGCATCTGATGTATAGAGGTGGGACATTTCGTTACATAGTGAAATGTGAACTGAATGTAATTGAAAAGGAAACAGATTTGGGAGTGCTAGTTTTAAAAGACCTTAAATCAGCAAGGAAAAGCAATGTTAACATGGCTAGAAACGTCCATTAGAATGCTGCAAACCATTCAACAGAAACATTAAATATAACAGCAATGAAATTATGAAGAAAAATATACCCTGCTGTGTGCAAACCCAATTGGAATAGTCTGTGCAAGTATCTGCATCCCTTCCATGGAAAGGGACACAGATCTGCTAGAAATAGTGCAACACAGAGTTCCTAGGCATATTGGTGGACCAAGCCATTTAGAATATGGGCTTATGGCATTATAAATGTACTCACTTCAGCACAGGTAATTAGGTGGTAATATGATTGAGATGCTTAGAATAGTCAAGGGATTTGATAATAGGGAAGCACAGGATGGTTTTCAATTCAGGTTAGGTAAGTGAAGGTGCAACAATTAAAAGCAGGTTTGGATTTATGTTTTGGAATCCTGGAGTTCTTGAGAAAAAGGGGGAATTTTAGGTTAAACAGGACAATTGTTATCTTGCTCAGATCAGGAGGCATAATTTAATTCTTTAATTGTAAGATATGAAGCAGGGAGATGGGAAATTGGATGGAAGGGATGGGATTAATCATAGGTCTCAGATCGTGCTTATGAATTGTGCTGGTGGGTGTGCAATGTGCATAGTGGCAGATTTGGTAGATTTGTTTTGGGATAATTTTGATCCACAATAGAGCAGTGGGGTGGATGGTGTCCTTGGAACTTGGGATATGGCATTGATTGAGATGCTTCAGTATGTGTTTCCCCATCTTAGTGTCTTTCTTATGTAGGGTTAGCAGGTGCTCTTGTGGAGGGGGGGCTAATAGTAGGGTTAGCAGCAAGGCTCTTGCTGAGCTTTAGCACTTGATGACTGATGACTTAAAGCAATTGAGTATTGCCCATGCTGGGGTGGGTGTAGTCACTCATCCATTATGTATAACTGAGTGAAGAGGGCTAATGGGATGCAGTCAGGGTTGGATTTGTACTGTGTAATTTTGAATGTGCAGAGGAAAATGCTCATTAATTAAATATGGAGGCTATTTTTCTTCAAACTTCTGACATCACCACCTGCTTCAAATTTCCCATGAGGTCTGGGTAGGTAGATGTGAAATTGGAGAAAAATGGATGGACCGGTCATATTGAGGCTTTCCTAGCAACTTCTTCCTCATTTCTTTGGGAAATTACATGTAAGCAAGGCATTCACTATTCTAAGTATTGTCACTTAGCATGGTCACAGTGGATGATGTGAACTCATTTGGTGACAATGCTATTACATGATCCAACATCAGTAGGTTTTAGGCAATCCAACATTAGTGTGGTTTAGGGAATCGAACATCAGCATGCTTTGGGGAATCCAACATCAGTAGGTTCTTGGCAATCATACATCAAAAGATTGTAAATGATCTGACATCAGTAGATTCTGGGCAATCCAACATCATAAGGCTAGATTTGGTTGTTAGGTTAGGTTAGATTCGATTATTTCTCAATTTTACATTATTCTTTATTCTATACTTCCCCATCCAAACTCAAAATACTGTCCCATACTTTCCTCATACTGCATTTTGGAGATAGGGGAATATCACATATCTGCATTGTTAAAATTATTTTTTGTTTGTTTATTCATTTATTGTTTCAACAATTCATACAAACCAATCAGCAAGTACCAGAAACACATTTTATACAAAAAAAAAATCACCTTCAGGGCTTCTTCTATATACTCACTGAATCCAAAGCACTTCATCATGAAGAAGTTTAAACATGATCATATTACAAAACAGAGCTTGTTGCATGAACTCTAGCCACACCACCCAAACCATGAACCCCAGTTCAACAACATAATTTTGACAGAAAGCTTAACATACAGTCAATGCACCAGCATGGCCACCCTGGTACTACCCAACAGCTGGCTGTAAGTCAGCTGATAGCAGAGTGGGAACCTTTTTTCTGGGTTGGGAGTCAGAGTGCAAACATGTTCCTTCCAGAGTAAACTTTCATGGACATATTATTTTTTATGCATGGAATCTATTTACCAATAACCTATAGGAAAAGCATATGTCATCAATTCCTACACAATATGCATAAGTAATACACATTGTCATTTTTGGTTAAATCAAATGTCAAAGCATGGCAACATAGAAGTGAACAATGGATGGCATCACAATGCAGAGACTTGTGATAATCAGCACAGCCTTGTCTCTCATAACTCACAGGAGCAATGTGCTTTCCTTTCAATGCTGACATCAGTACAAGGCTAGCTATATGAAAAACAAACAAAATAATTTACACTTCACCCTAAGCTCAGAGCAAACTTGCCTGCTCAGCCAATTCTCAATGTAGCATGAACCTGACACTGCTACTGAGCACACCACAGTTGGAGTGTTAGTGGTGCACAAAGCAAATGATCAGGCAAGCTCTTGTACTTGCAGTATGACACCATTAACCATGTGTTCAAATTTGCTAATGGTTATGACATCATATAAAAATACCTTGCATTTAGTAGTTGACACAGCTTTCAGAACAGAAAACATTAGCAAAGCAAATTCTGATCAGCAGCCTCTGGTACTCTGGAGGGCATGTCTTAAAACTCAGATATTCTCACTATATGGGTGGCAAGAATGCAGGTTTCTAGATGTGTGCCTCCAGAGCCAGAGAACATTATACTCAGTGAGCATGTGTGCCTTTTTGCATGTGCTGTTGGCATCTTGTGGTCTGCAATTCTCATGGTTGAGATTGAGAAAGTTGTGTTAAGCTGTGGTCAGGCCGCTGACTGCTACAAAAGTGGCTAGTTTGATTGGTAAGTGGAATAACCAGTGTTTTTGTAGTTGATGCACCCCTAAACCAGAATAAATAACTAGTCTTTTTGTAGTGTCATTCTGTTTGTTCTATTGACATCTCACATTTGTATCAGGGTACATGTGAAGCCCATCCTATCCAGTATGAACCCAGGATGCAAAAATGTTTTCAGAGATAAAATATATGAGGAAGTGCCTTAATTCCCACCACTGATGATGGTGACTCAGATGCATTGTTGATATAAAGAAAGTGTGAGGGGTAATACATGAAGAGTACTGATTGGACATGGGTGGGCTCAGTAATACCCATGTTGCAGGATTGGAGCCTACAATCTAGTAATAATTCCTCCTGAGCTCCTACTTCAACTTTGGCCACCATCTTTCAGTTAGCATAGGATAGGTATACATAGTGTGCCCTCATAGAACAACCTTGAGACATTTATCAATGTTGTTTTCCACTCAGGACCTCTAAAAACAACAATAGCAGCAAGGTAGGATACACTCCAAAATGGGGTTTGAGTTGGAGGGCATGCTGTCCCATTAGGACAAAACCCAATACAAGTGTGGACTGTTTCTTTATAGGTACGTATTTGACAAATAACATCGTGCACCTGGATGACGCCGAGACGTGCCCAGGTGGGAGGCTATATGCGAGTGGACACATTCAGTCTGACGGCTTTGTAGGATCAGATCCCGGATCAGTGTTAGTATTGATATCGCTCACAGCGCTGGCGCCAGTGAGTAGGTATGAGTCATCGCTGTCGCGCCAAGACATGCAGCTGTGATGACAAGTTCGGCACAAGAGACAGTAGGGTTAGTTATGCAGAAACTACCGTGAAAAGTGAAGAAGAACCCACGAACCTACCGCTCCCTCAACAGCCTCTCCTCACAGACCTCACCCCGGCAGCATTAACAACGATGATGGCCGCTAACAAAACATTTACCTCCCACCGCCGTTTTCTGTCCCGATGGTCAAGGCAGCGAAATTAATGCAGCGGTGCCTGTGAGGTTGGGTTCGCCGGGTTCACTGTTGGGCGAAGACTTCGCCTGGTGATCTTTTTGTCTTAGCTTACAAAGCAGATTCGCGAGCTTTCAAATATTTTCCATATTAGATCATCAAGTAGGCAAAAGGTCTTTAAGTCTTCTTCGTTTACACATACTTAGCTAGATTCAATACATAGTGTCAACCATCATGGGCGGATCCAGGAAGTGGCATCGCAGAGAAGAGAGGTGCGCCGAATGCGGTGTGCAGGGGTCGATCCAGAGGAAGCGGGCAATGCCCCCACAAGGGCAGATTTGTATCATAGTTTGCACTAAAATGGCATGCTTTTCAAGCATACGAACATTTTGTGATGTAAATATTTCCCTAATCCGATCCGCCGAATGCGTCCAGTTCACATGTGATGAGTGTCAAAATCCGATTGCGATTTGTCTGTTGTACACAGTGGCGGATCCAGGATTACTATGGGGCACGCGACCGGAGGGGCGATACTTTGTCTTCCGAAGCGCGCTTCTGGCTGAAAAAAAATGAGTGCCGTGTGCACTCAAGCCATCACAAGGGGGACGCATTTTCTCCTCGGAGGGCGCCTTTGACATTTCATTTTTGACATTTTTGACATTTGACATTTGAACTTTTCGAAGGTGTGCATTTGGAGCTTCCGGAGTGGCACCTTTCTTTCCAAGATTATATTTGTCCTCTCAGCCTCTAACTCTACAATTCTAAGGGGTGCACTCAAGCCTTCCTAGAGGGGCACATTTTCTCGGCCGGAGGGGCGCTACATCACATGCGAGGGGAGGGGACACATGCCAGGATGCCCCCCACCCGGCATCCGCCCCTGGTTGTGCATAGTTGGCATTGTGAACTCGGATCCGAATCGAAAGCGTGATGTCGCACAAAGTGAGTTACTTTCTCCTTCCACACTAGCCAGAGACAGACACATGTGAGCAATGGTGCAGCCAGGGTTTTCTTAGGGGCTCGACCAAAACAAAAATGCCATGAACAGAAAATGCTATCGGCGCGCGAAGCGCGCTGGAAAGTTCTGTTTTCCCGTGGTGAAAATGTCAACCTTTCGTGTTCAATGTAGGGCATTTTTGCTGCTAACGAGGGCCCGGGACTCCACCCATGGCTGCGTCTTGGTATAAAGCTCGAGTTGCCTTTTAGGTAAACATGGCACGTTTTTGGAAGTACTTTGCAATTTGAACTATTTGGTAGCAAAATATGGTAGCAATGAAAGAGGGAATCATGAATCGTCTTCGGCGAAAGTGGAGCAGCTGCACTCTTCCTTTTGGTGGCGTTAATTATTTCGTGGTGTTATAGGTATGGCAGGGGGAATGCTCAATAACATCATTCCCTTATTCACAGTATTTAGGAGTTGATGCTGCATGCATTTAACATACATTAATGGGCTGGTCTTGGCTGTGGTTTGTTCATTTCTTTCTTGCTGGTGCTGTCAGTTGACTAGTGCTGTGCTCAAACTAAGATATATAAAGCTTCCACACTATGGGAATGAAGCTATGAATATCCATGCTTTGAAATACTTTCAGGAACAATACAACATGTTTTGGAATTGAGCTTCAAATTAGGATGCTAACTTCTGAATTGGAAACCATGACCTTTTGAAAATATGAATGCCTCATATCTTGACTGTTTTTAATGTAAGCTTTCAAATTGGTCAGAGGTTAGATTCCAATGGCTTCCATAAGTTTGCACTTGTGAACTTTAGAAGATGAAGATGAAAAGATTAAAATGCCCCCCATATTTACACTGATACTCATGGTTTGCTGGATTTTGCTTGTCTGTTGACATTTCTGCTTGAATTGAAAAACTTCAAGAACTGCATGTAATATGTAATGAATGTTGTAATATGTTCATGGTTGTTGCATTAGAATAAAACAGCTCCTTTTTATTGTCTTAATGCATGTACCATGTTTTTGGCCATGTATCAGCCAGTGCATGAAGAGTTCCTGATTCAGATCAGCAGATCACCCCAAGCTTTTGCATGAATGCATTTGTGCAAAGCAAATTTTGTGATCAAGAGTTAACCTCTGAAAATCGTTTTGGTTGCACTGGCTGAGAAATCTGCATCTATGATAGCATATCTTTCAGTGTGTCCTTTGCATCTGTGTACAGCAGAATTTGTCCATGTATCCAGGATGTGGCACAATGAGGGAATCATTGTGGCACCTTGAGAGTGGAGTGGATTACTTGGTCTTCTTTCACTTTATTAAGGCTTTTTGTGTCATGATGCATGGTATTCTGATCATAAAATGACATTTATTTATTTATTTATTTATTTAACAATACATGTCCTCCATGTGCAGTGGCTGTTATGGACAGTCTGGGTTGAACTCACAGATATTTACAAAGAAAGGATAGATGTGTGGTCAATAGTGGGAGCAGATGCGCATACCCCAACATAATACAATATCCATATCACTTTCCACACTACGTACACCATACTTGCAACACAAGCTATACACGAGTGGCTTGTATAAGTGATAGGAAAGCATGGAATCTGTATGCATTGCCCCCATCCTGGATATTGGCACAGGGAAGCATTGATAGATTAATCATGAATTAAGGTGCAATATACTGCTTACTGAACACTGAATTGCCATCCTTCCCAAAGAAGTGTCTGCATTGTGCTTCTTGGTGTGAGTTTGCAAAGTCTTCATGCCTTGTTTATAACTGTATCTGATTACACATATACTTTTGCTCACTATAGTGTATCTGGGCGCTAAATGACCAACCATGGTCGATGCGCCCTAAAACCACAATCACACACACACACACTATAGTGTATCTGGGATGGTGATAGCAAACATCCCACAGTTCAATTCCAAGTGGAAAAATTACCTATGATGTGCTATGTTATACAATGCCAGTTTAGAGCATATGTGTTTGGGCAGTTTTCATTGGTATCAGTATCCACAAATTTGGTACAGTTCAAAGCACACAATGATAACTGTGGTATGTGCACAGTCATCATAAAACTGGGCTTGCAGGGCTTAGCAAGGTTTTAAATAGCATTATTTTTGGGGCGGGGTGGCCGAGTGGTTAAGGTGTTGGGCTCTGGGTACCAAAAGTCCCAAGTTCGACACTGGACATTTCCCAATCCCGCGGCCCACTGGCAAAACAATGTGGGCGGTGCCATTAGCCATGAATGTGCAAAAAGTGCATCGTGAATCACCCAATAAATACTGATCGCATTACTTTCATGGGCATTTCAATATCCCTTGCACTCGTTTCAACATCTCACACCTAACAAGGAATCATTATTTCAACACTGCAGGGAAGACGCACAGAGAGCAGGTATATGACATGCCTGGTCTACCATTTGTTTTCTAGGAGTGGGACGAAATGAAACCGTCACTTCTGCGAGAGGGTATTGTCCACCACTTGGACCACCCGACGGTTTTCCAGTCGACGGCCCAGTCGTGGAGATGCGTCCACTGGTCGCTGGACGATTGGGCCGACCACCTGGAAGATACCGTCCTCGACTTCAGAATCGGCAGCCAGTCTGAGCACGTGCGTTTTCTGAGTGTGGTGACAACCGTGGTGTTAAATGCTTGTATGGCTAAGCTGTTGCTTTTTATTGTGGGGAACAGGGCTGTGACCCAATTCTTGTCCCAACTAGTCACCCCATCCTACAATTAAAATGCACATTCACTCTTCTGACCTATCTATTATTCCACCCATGCACAACTACCATTCCCTTAACTCAACCCTTCTCTTAACTCAGCCCTTCTCTTAACTCAACCCTTCTCCTAACTCAACCCTTCTCCTAACTCAACCCTTCTCTTAACTCAACCCTTATCTTAACTCAACCCTTCTCTCCCCCTTACCTCCACCACACTTCCTGCTGCACTGACACTATCCAAATCCCTCTCTTCGACGTCCTCTGAAGTGGGCGCGCCCAAAACCTATCTGCCTACACATGAGTTGTGAAGTTGTGTTCACATCTGCCTTTCCCGGGCGTTATTTTTTACTTCGGCCAATTTTGATTCGGGCCCAAAAGGCTGTTAATGATGAGCATCGCATTAAAAATTGAGAGGAGAGCTTCATCAGTGCAGTTGAGATATAAGCAATCCCAAACAGGTTCATGTAAATACCTGTATTCAGGAGTGCATCACATTTTAAATAATGAACCGTTGGAGATGACCTCATCAGACGATCAAACGTTTGTGATTGACCTGGCACCAAGTTTTTCTCAAGACATCAGAAGTTGATTTTTTGTTGATTTTTCAATGTGTGCCAAATTTTGGTGCTTTGCCGCGCGTCGTTTTTTGGTTTTTTTTTTGCCTCGTCGGAGCGGAAATCGACCACATGGTGGTGCTGACCGGCGCTGTGGCCCGCGGCACCACAGACCGGCGGCCGGCCGCAGTGGGAGGCGAGCGACGGCCGGGCGGCCGCCTCCCTGCACCAGCTGCTGCACTGGACGGCCGGCCGGCCCGGCAAGAGGCGCCGCTCCCAGCACGGGCCGTCGCCGCTGTCGGCCCACGACCCCACCCGCTGCTGGGCGTACTGCGCGTACAAGCCGCTCCACCAGGTGGTCGGCCCGGACGTCGTCCAGAAGCTGGTGAGACGGGATCCGCTGTGGACTGGGGTCTTGTCAGCTGCAGGAGCCCCCCCCCCCCCTGCGCCGTCTGTCATGTGGCCGCAGGAGGCCCCCTACCCTGTCTGTAAGCAGGCTGCAGGAGGCCCCCCCCCTCCCCCCCCGCCCCCTGCGCCGTCTGTCAGGTGGCCGCAGGAGGCCCCTTGCGCCATCTGTCAGGTGGATGCAGGAGACCCCTTACCCATCTGTCAGGTGGCTGCAGATCCCCTGTGCGGTATGTCAGTTGGCTGTATGAGACCCCTTGTGCCATCTGTCAAATGGATGCAGGAGGCCCCCTGTTCTGTCTTGTCAGCTGGCTGCAGCATGCTTGCTCCATCCCCAGATGCACATGCAGATAGACAATCGATTTGTGTGTGTGTGTGTGTGTGTGTGTGTGTGCGTGCGTCCGTGCGTGCGTGCGTGCGTGCGTGCGTGCGTGCGTTCGTGCGTTCGTGCGTGTCGTACTCTCCAGTGGTGATGGATTGTGCTCTGACCACACCATGACATTGACTGTAGTGTGTTCTGACCTCACCAGGACACTGGTTGAGGTGTGTTCTAACCTCACCAGGGCACTGGCTGGTACGTATTCTGACCTCACCAGGGTATTGACTGGGGTGTGTTTTGACCTCACCAGGGCATTGACTGGGGTGTGTTCGGGTTTCCGGACAGCGATCCCGCCGACAGTACATTCTGGCTGGGGACGACCGGCGCGCACACGCTCTGCCATCGTGACACCTACGGCTGCAACCTGGTGGTGCAGCTGGCTGGACGGTGAGCCCTGGCTGGGGACGGCCAGCCTGTGTGGTATGGCTGGGGACTGCGGGACGCTGCGGTATTGCTGAGGTCGAGAGGTCGAGTCCTGGCTGATTGACTGGTCCTGCGTAGCCCTGTGTCAGGGGTACAGGTTCCAAGTGGTCCTGTGTCAGTGGTGCAGGTTCTGACCAGTCCTGTGTAAGGGGTACAGGACCCAATCAGTTCAGTGTCAATGGTACAGGTCCTGACTGCGTGAAGGGCACAGATCCCGACACAGGTTATGTGCCAGGGGTAAGATCCCGACCGGTACAAGTCGCGACCAGTGCTATGTTCGAAGTACACCTACTGACGGATCCAGCGTTAAAATAATGGTTTTTCCTTAGGTGTCAGATGTCAAAACGAGTACCATAGGCCGCCGAAATTTGCCATGGAATTAGTGTCATTTAAAATGTCTGGTGCCTTTCAAGACTCAAATTATAGTTAATGGCATACTTATGACTGCACCTTTATCATTTGTTTTGAGACCCCATAATTTAGGAAGAGCTATGTTCTGGACGGCTAAAAAATGCCTAAGCTATATACTGGAATTGTATACCAAGGCACATTATAGTTAATCCCTTCCCCTGAAATTGCGTTGCGAAATATTCGTATATCACCATCCATTATCGAAAGCGTGAGTATGATAGTTATGGACCAGATACTGTTAGAAAGGAGATACGAATACTTCATGGGCACGCATCACGAAGCAGGGTGTCGATAATTATTGGAGAAGGATGTCGATTGAGTGTTCAGAATGTGGTATATTCTATCCCATCTCACGAATCATTTATCACTGGATGGATCTGCACAATATCATGAGTACGTTTGACATGCGTGTCGACGCCGGCAGGAAGTGCTGGACGCTGTTTCCGCCGTCAGACGAACAGTTCCTCTACCCCACGAGGATCCCCTATGAAGAGTCGACCGTGTTCAGTGCTGCCAATCTTCGACGACCCGACTTGCGAAGGTTTCCAGGTCAGTGGCACGTGACCCGACATCGGACGGTTAATAGGTCACTGTCCCGCTTCCAGACCTGGTGCAGTTCGAGACCAGTGTCCTCTCCTCCCGAGGGCACGAGTAGTCTAGGGGTAAGTTGCCCGTCTCATAATCGAAAGATTGTGGGTTCTAGTCTCGCCTGTTGCTACTCTTCACCATCTGCCAATCGGCGTGAGAGATTGGCGACGCTGCTGACTCAACGGTCGATATGTCGTAAAACCAAAAAAAAAAAACAATCAGCCCTCTCCTACCATACTAGCGCCTGCAACGTTTCCAATGTAAGGTCAGTGACCCTGGGCCGCTCCGATGTGCCAGGCGAGCCGGTTATACAGGGGAGGGGGACGGCTGTAGACGCGACGCGGCGAAGCACGACTACATTGAGGTCCGGCTGGTGTCGGTGAACCGCACAGCAGTGTGTTGGCTGCTGCCGCTCGTGTCGCCTCCCACACCAGTGTGTTGGCTGCTGCCGCTCGTGTCGCCTGCCACACCAGTGTGTTGGCTGCTGCCGCTCGTGTCGCCTCCCACACCAGTGTGTTGGCTGCTGCCGCTCGTGTCGCCTCCCACACCAGTGTGTTGGCTGCTGCCGCCGTGTCCCTCCCACACCAGTGTTTGGCTGCCGCCATGTGTCGCCTGCCACACCAGTGTGTTGGCTGTTGCCGCTTGTGTCGCCTGCCACACCAGTGTGTTGGCTGCTGCCGCTTGTGTCGCCTGCCACACCAGTGTGTTGGCTGTTGCCGCTTGTGTCGCCTGCCACACCAGTGTGTTGGCTGCTGCCGCTCGTGTCGCCTCCCACACCAGTGTGTTGGCTGCTGCCGCCCGTGTCGCCTCCCACACCAGTGTGTTGGCTGCTGCCGCTTGTGTCGCCTGCCACACCGCTGTGTTGGCTGCTGCCGCTCGTGTCACCTCCCACACCGGTGTGTTGGCTGCTGCCGCTCGTGTCACCTCCCACACCGGTGTGTTGGCTGCTGCCGCTCGTGTCTCCTGCCACACCGGTGTGTTGGCTGCTGCCGCTCGTGTCTCCCCCCACACCGCTGTGTCGGCTGCTGCCTCTCGTGTCGCCTCCCACACCGGTGTGTTTGCTGTTGCCGCTCGTGTCGCCTCCTCCCCCCATACACCGCTGTGCTGGCTGCTGCCGCTCGTGTCGCCTCCCACACCGGTGTGTTGGCTGCTGCCGCCCGTGTCGCCTGCCACACCAGTGTGTTGGCTGTTGCCGCCCGTGTCTCCTCCCACACCGGTGTGTTGGCTGCTGGTGAGGTAGCTGGCAGGACGGATAAGGTGGCTGGCAGGACGGATAGGGTGTATAGCAGACAGTGGACAGGATGGAAAGCAGGCGGCGAGAAGGACGGGTAGCTAGCGGTTGGCAGGACGGGTAGTAGGCAGCGAGTGAGCCGGATAACAGTCCGACGATGACAACACGCGCCTGCGTCCCCACCGACAGCGATCATCTTACGTGGCGTCTCGCCCCGCAGATTTGGCGTGCACTCACCCACACATAGTGGTGCTGCAGCCCGGAGAGGCGCTGCTCGTGCCCCGAAACTGGTGGCACCTGGTGGAAAACCTGGAAACTTCTATTTCTGTCAACACTTGGATTGACTTGGTGAGTGCATCTTTGTCAGTCGGAAATGTATGGGTATGATCCATGTGCACAAGGGTCGGTGTGGGCAGCGCCCCTTCAACTTTGGACGACCTTAGCATTTACCGTGTGGGCGTTGTATGGAAAGAATAAATTTCAGTGTCTCTTTCCGCTGTCCCTGACTTTGGGATTATTACTTTGCCTGTGATGTGGTTCCATTCTCAAATTGATTCTGAACACGGTATGCACCTTCGTATTGTGTCTTTTCCATAGTTTTGTGTTGGATAGTGGTACCGCTGTAGCGGAAGAAACTTGTCACCGGTGCACCAGAATGTGATGGTTTCAATTTTAAAGAACATCAAGCTAGGAATACTCTTTCACTCTTGCCTCGTATTATCAAATAGTGTTCTATTTTCCAGATTTAATAATCCAATATCACCAACAACTGAATGGAAAAAGCATGAATCAAAGAAATAAGAATGGTACATTATTATATGGGCAGCATGAATGCGAATGAATGTATTATATTATGTTCCAACTATGTAACCAATAGGGAAGGGACAGCGGCCACCCTCCCTTGTAGGGTCGGATGGGACCCTCGAGGCGCCGGTGCAGGGGACCTCACGGGCACCCTGGGCCGGTGTGAAGGGCCCTTGAACTGACGTGAAGGGCACCTGGAATGGGAGGTGTATAACCACTGCAGTTGACGCGCCCTAGAACCCTAATAACTAACGAAGAGCACCTGGACCGGCGTGAATGGCCCCTGGATCGACGTGAAGGGTCCCTGAATCGACGAAGTGGGTCCAGGCTGACGGAAGGGGTCCTGGGTTGGTGAAGGGAGCCCAGAGTCAGCGGAGAGTATCGTCAGGAAGATGTTGAGGGTCCTTAGCTTGGATAATGTGAAGGGCTTCTAGATAGACGGATGGGGTCCCAGATAGTTGGAAGGGTCCACGGACTAATGGATAGGGCCTTGAACCAATATGAGGGGCCCCTGGGCTGTCGGCGGAGCCCAAACCGAAGAAAGGGCCATGACCCAATGGACAGTGCCCAAGCGTTTGAAAAGTGGCCTTCGGCTTGCCGGAAATGGCCTTTGTTCGCCAAAGACGTGTGAGACGACGGAGGCGGCCCTAGTTGCCGGAGGGGACCTCGGACCGTCAGAAAGGGCCCGGCACTAAAACACAGGAGCTGACGGATAGTCAGAATATGACCGATGCTCCGAACGCGGGAATATGATTCTGTCGGGCGTCCGGTGGACTCTGCGTTCGCCCTGGCGGTCCCGAACGAACGCACAGCTGTTGTCTATGCCGAACGCCAACGAACGTTTGGTGTTGCTGAATCAGTGTGCCTGTTCTGCACGTGCGGCTGGTAACGTGTCGGCCGGTGACCGTGGCAGGAGGCCGACCACGACGCCAGACTGCAGGAGGCACTGGTGCGCACACTGGTGTCGCGGCTGCCAACCTGTGACGTCTCCCACCGGCTACTGCTCAACGACCCCACCGAGGTGAGGCTGGATGGAAAGTGGCGATGCCCTGGTGCTGTGGGGGGGCAGGTGATGACGCTGAGGTGAGGTCAGGTGCGGTGATGACGTGTGTGCAGGTGGTAGCGCCAAGGCATTAAGGGAATGCATGGTAGACGCCGAGGTGAGGTGGTGCAGGAAATGATGACGCCTGAGGTGAGAGTAGGTGTAGGTGATACGCCGAAATGAGTGTGAGGTGCATTCGATTGACCGAGTCTAGGTGGGAAAAGCAAAGTTTATAGCACTTTTAATACTCGCGGGGTGCCAGTCAAGGAGGGAGATGGTCGTTTCGAAACTGAAACGTGAATTCGGTACCCACATGTCGCCGCTCTTTGTCCACCACCAACCGGTGTGATATTGCCTATGCTACATCGACAAAGGAGCCGATGTGAAAAACTACCAGCCATTGGAATAAGTGCATCTTGATTTTCCACAAAGTATTTTGCTCTTTCCTATCTCGTCATTTTGAAGCGTTTAGGATGTTATTCAACTAGGCGATGCATTCTGTCTGTACCATATGCTGACCCAACACCCCCACCCCACCCCCCCCCCATACACACACACACACACACACACACACACACACATACATACATGCATACACACATACACACATACACATACACATACATACACACATACACACACACACACACACACACACACACACACACACACACACACACACACACACACACACACACACATACACACACACACACACACACACACACACACACACACACAAAACAAAGACCCTAATGTCTATGTAGTAGGCATTTCGGCCCTACGGTTGTCACTCCACTTAGTCTTAGTATCACCTGAACGGTAACCCAGAGACCTTCCTTGACCAGCCGTCGCCTGCCCCCCACAGACCCGGTGGTCCCTGGGCAGTGTCTGGCCACCCTACAGAGAGCAGCGGGGCCGCCTTGACCAGCCGTCGCCTGCCCCCAGACTCGTGGTCCCTGGCGCAGTGTCGGCCACCCTACAGGCAGCAGGGCCACACTACCAGCCGTCGCCTGCCCCCAGACTCGGTGGTCCCTGGCGCAGTGTCTGGCCACCCTACAGAGCAGCGAGGGCAGTCCACCACCGTCGCCTGCCCCCAGGCTCGGTGGTCCCTGGAGCGGTGTCTGGCCACCCTACAGAGGCAGCGGGGGCCGCGCTTGACCAGCCGTCGCCTGCCCCCAGGCTCGGTGGTCCCTGAGCGGTGTCTGGCCACCCTACAGAGGGCAGCGGGGGCCGCGCTTGACCAGCCGTCGCCTGCCCCCAGACTCGGTGGTCCCTGGAGCAGTGTCTGGCCACCCTACAGAGAGCAGCGGGGGCCGCGCTTGACCAGCCGTCGCCTGCCCCCAGACTCGGTGGTCCTTGGAGCAGTGTCTGGCCACCCTGCAGACGGCGGCGGAGGTCGTCTGCCGACCCCGACCGCCGCCGGCGTGCGCGGACAAGCGCGCCTTCTGGGCGGCGTTCCGCGCTTGGCCAGGCAGCCGACGCGTGCCGGCCAGCCCGGCCTCGGCGCTGGCCGCCGGCCGCCAGCCGTCCGGCGCGGACGTCATCGACAGTGACGTCACGGACAGTGACGTCACGCGGTCGTCTGACGCCGAGCGCGTGCTGGTGGCGATGGCCGAGGCGCTCACCGAGCCGGCGGTGGTGGCGCGCGCCGCGACAGCCTTCCTGGCGGCGCTCGGTCGCAGGCGGCCCCTCGGCGAGGCGGCGTCTCCGGCAGCCGTGCGGCACTTCACCGACATTGCCGAGTGAAGGAGGAAGGCGCCGTGTAGGGCTGAGAACTTGCCAGGGACGCTGTGAGGGTGTGAGGTGGTCGTATGTTTCAGACATTGGTTCTAGCATAGGATATTTTGATATTTGTGGATGGTGTTGGAACAATGGGATGCGAGCTATGCATGGTGGCAAATTTGGAAGACCGTTGACGCGAAGGTGTGCACCATTTTGTGTAATATGGAAGTGTGTGGACCTCTTTACGATGTTGTACTTCATGATGAGGCATTTTTCTTCCTTTTTTAAGAAGGAATTCCTCAGTTTCCCTCTTGATTGGTATGCTACCGATAAGTGGCGCAGCCAGGATTTCTCTACGGGGCGACGAAATACGGCAGGGAGCTGGGTCGTGTGTTTCAGACATTGCTTCTAGTGTACAAAGAGAAAGAGACCGACAAAGGACGCTTTCGGTGCACTTCGCATGGCGAACGTATTTGGTTATGCATGACATTTTTTTTGTATTTCCTGATCTGGTGTATTTTTTGGTTCCTAAGGGAGATGGGACGAATGCCCTTGGATATGCCTCTATTACCCGTCTACTTGATGTATTAATGTGTAACTTTAGACGTGAAGAAGTACGCAGCGCTTGTCCGAAACGTGTGTGGTGATCCAGTCGTGTTTGTGTCGTACAACTGAGGCACAAAAAGTCCTCCCCGCTACAGTCCCAGCGTTTTCCCCACATCGGCATCGATCACTATGTGTCTTGAACAGGGTAATGACAGGGTACATCTTTCTCAAACCAGCACAAGCGTAGCATGCAACGAAACAATAAACAGCGTAAAGGAACACAGAGTAGAGCACGCAGTGGCAAACCTAAAATAAACTGTGGTACGGAACACCGCATGGCAGAACACAGCCATCTCGGTCGCCGCTGATGCGTAACGTTGGGCCGAGGTACAAAAACGTTGGAAACCCGACATTAATATTGAAAGCTGGATATTATACATGCATATTGATGACATGTACGCAGGATTGGTCTAAGAGTGGTTGCGGGGACAGATACGATTTTAACGCAAATTTATTAACGTTCAACACCATGGATATAATGCATAAGATCTCTAGAAATGTGGCGATCGTGGTACCCTACACCCCCCCCCGCGTTTCTACGCACATGGTCGCAATCGCGATTTACAAACTTCTTAGCAGAGGGTCTGAAGCTGTAAAATACTACAAATAGTCATGCTGATTTTCTTGAAAATGAGTATGTTTCGATCAAAATGTACTTTCAGAAGCGTGCCGAGGTGACAACCCATGTAAAATTGAAGAGTTATTTTTATTGGTGACAATTATTTGTTGTTCCAAAACCGGCCGGCCTTCCCCTCACAGTGCTTCTTGTTTCTGGAGGTTGCTGGAGAACACCAGAGGCACAGCAATTGTCTAAAGGTGTCATGCCATCCAGATGCTTTTTTAATGAGGTGATACTGCTTATTGGTCCTGGTATTCAAATGCTCAAAAAGTGTTATACGTGTATCACTTGTTTACTTACCGGCTTCATTGCACATCACTGGATATCTTTGCTTGCGAAGCCTTTTTATGAGCTCAGCACCAAACTAAACTGTCATCCCAGTGGCCCCGTGGTGTTTTGTGGAACCCCCTCCCCTCCCCTCCCCGTACTTTTCTCGGTGTTAATCATCAACCAAATGTCGTTTGGCAACAAAAATATATTCTGGCCCTCTCCCTCCGCCACCTCCCACCTTTAGGGCGCTTCTACGCCCATGACAGGAAGATGCACTATAATATCCGGTTTCCACCCTCTGTCAGCCGGTTCGGGACCCTCTCCCTCAACCGGGTCGTGACCTCCGTCAATAGGGGGCTCTCACGTCCACCCGTGAGCACTCTCCCATCTACTTGGGGGTCCTTTTCATCGACTAGGGACAGTCTGTATCAGCTCATGGAGCCCATTGTGTCGGTTCAGGAGCTCTTCACGTTGGTCGCTGGTCCCTCCTAGTCATCCAGTCCCTTCAGCTCTCGGGGAGGGGGTCCTCCAGCTCAAGCACGACCAACTCTCAAGTTGGGTAGGGGCTCCTTCAGATGTCAGTGGGCCATTCAGTTTCTACCAGTCCCTCCAGCTCCTGAAATTTTTGTCGACATGAAAACATCGCCATTCGGGCGATTGTCGTACCATGCATTTTTCAAATCACGAAAGAAACTGCACTTCGGGAGATTATAACGTTTTGTTCTGACTCTCAAATGGGCCCCTTCCGGGTGTTGTGGGGAGAGGGCACATACTCCTTGGAATCTCCGTCAGTTTTATTTTGTTTTGTTTTTTCTTGGGGGCAGCCACAGAGAGGGAGAGGGAGGTAGCGTTTTGTCAGAGAGCTACTTCGCCCAGCTCGCATTTGTCACTATACAAAACGTAGGGGCGGGGAGGTGGGCACGGGCTACGCTATGGATGGGTTGCTTTCCCTGACCCTTTGACGACGCCTCTGCCTTCAGTACATTCTTATCAATAAATTCTTCTTCAGCATGACCAGCCCATGTAAAAAAAAACTCGAGGCAGTATCCCGGCTCAAGGTTGTCGCCCTTCTCAAGGTTGAGGGTATGTCCTTCCGACGGTGACGGATCTGTGAAAAATGGGAGCATGTGTCCCCCCCCCCCTCGCCAACGATAACCAGATGGTGCCACTTCAACTGTAAAAATGGCGTCCTCCAGGACGCTGTATGTAACCCCCTCTCCTATTAAATGGGGTTTTCAGCCGATGACGCCCACTCCGGAAAATTGGCGCCAATCCAGAACCCTCTTATGAAAATAAGAGAGAGTTTTGATTTCATTTTGTTCAGGAATTTTGATAACAGAATACCCTCTCTTATCAAGATTTCTGGATCCGCCCCTCCCTTCTCGCCGTCGATATCGTGGGCTCGGCGGTCAGTGCTCTATATCTATCGTGATTTTGCTGGGATTAGACCTTCTACTCGTAGATCTTATGGTATGGACCTTGTGACCGTAGACCTAACGGCGAATCTCACAATCGGCCGACGACGGGCCGCCGGCCGCCGGCCGGCAGCAGCTGACAGTGTGGCGGTGGCGCGTGCGGTGATAGCGCGGGTGGTTGCGTGCGGGCGGCTGAGTGGAGCGTGCAACCGGAGACCTGGTATCCAGCTCGGAGATCGCCCGTTCTAACCCAGGTAAGTGGGGTCAGCGGTGCCGATGGGGTGCGTCTGGATTTGGACGTGCTTGTGTGGCGCACGTGGCGCTGTCAACGTGCGCATCTCAGCCGCGCTGTTTCAAAGTTGCTCGCTGAGAAACATCGCTGTGGCGGTGGCACGAACCGCCGGTAGGTTGGGTAGACGACTGGACACCCTGAAGTCCATTATTTCTATATAGCGCTCACATTGTCGATGTCGAGGCTTCCAAAGTTATTCCGCTGCAAACTTCGCCCCTGATTCTTCCGCCCTTGCGCTGTGTTCTGTTGATGTGGTGCTTCGGCGACAAGGAGGGAACCGGAGGGTCGGAGGGTCAGCCAGCGTCCCTCAACTTTGGGCTGGATGTGACGACCCTCAAATTTTAGAACACGTGGAAGTGTATTTTAGGAATATATACTTATGGTAGTTAATTTTTTTATTGACAGCGCTTGTGGATCAGGATTGAGAGTCTCGCCTTCCTGTTCTCTTTGCTGGTTCCTGGGCTCCCACAATCAGTTTTGCACTTAACTATGGGCGGTAGCTGCACCAGATAGACTTCACACGGCGTGTTTTAAGCCCACACCTCATATGTGAATGTGGCAGCGTCGGTTCCTCAAACGGAATTGGCGCAGTAGAAGGACGCAATTTTCCCTTCCTGCCCGTGACGATTTGAAAACCTAATTGACCGTCATGCGTCATGCGTCATACAACTTTCAACGGTTGGTCGCTTTATGACATCGGCCTTGACAGCTCTGTCTGACTGCACGAATTCTACCATCATGAAGGGTGTCGCGGTGCTCTGGTGGAACTTCCCGTCCCCAATGCCATCCAGGTTCAACATGGGACCTGTGGACTTTCACTGGAAAGGATGACGGGAAAATCCCATCCCCGATCACTTTGGAAAGCTTCCGCCCCTCGCGCTGTTTCCCTTTTCACGGTGATATACATTGATGCCAAATTCTTAGGTGATAATATGTGTTAAATGAGGAGTCCACTACAGTATTTACAATGATTCCGTCAGCTAGAGTCGTGGAACAAAAATTGTACAAAAGGCGAAAGTTTGGTGCTTTATCCCAGATTAACCCATGATAACTTCCACTTCGATTACTTCGGAAGCCTTGCCAGCACGACAGTCAAGTTCCCATAACCCACCTAAGCTTGGGCATTTTCTTTGTTGGTTCTCTTGACCTTCACAACCTAAATAGAAGGTAGAATATCTCACCGTGCGTAGGAAACGCAATCCGTTCCCCGCGTTGATATGGGTGCACTTGAAGAAATGCGCATACGTAGCCATCTCAGAACGGCAATTGCTGATGGAACTCTCCCGTACTTATCGGGTTGTATGGCCCTGATCAGCTCTGGTAATGTCCGGCGGTGGCGAAATTGGCAGCTGCGCGTGAAGGGGTCAGGCAACCAAACAAGGAGTGAAGTGCCCACTACCTGCGACTGCAGGAGAGCAGTGTTAAACTAGTGTCATAGTACAGCCATGGACGTCACCACGATGGGGGTCGGGGATGCGACCCCGCAAAAAAATCCTGAAATTTAGCGTAACGTCTATAGTGTTGAATGTAAAAGGTCGACCTTAAGATTCTCGTCCAAGGGTGCTGGAACCTCGTTTAGTCGGGGGAGGTGGACGCACCTCCCCCCGCCATGTAAGCTCATTATTGAGCTTACATGGACCTCACCCCATGCAACCCCATTGATCACCATGGGGTTATTTATAAAATGCGCTCTCTGGGCTGAGAGCTAGTGGGATATTTGAAGCTGCTTGAAAGGTGGTCTCGTTTCATCCAACAAAAGCTTAACCAGGAGAGGAGTTGTTATCTTTTGGAAGATCCAGTCATGCGAGCAGTAAGGCTGACAAGTTAAAAGATTAGAGGAACTAGCTAAGAGGCAGGGGTGGACCGTTCGTGGTACAGCCGTCGGTATGGGTCCGAGACTGCCTCGTTGCCCTGCCCAGTAGCCGGTAACCAGTGTCCACCGCCCACCGCCCGCCGCCCACCGCCCACCGCCCGCCGCCCACCGACGACTCCCGGCGGTGGGTGCCGAGAGGCACAGCCCCGGCCGCGCCACACTGCACTGCCTCGTCAGCGCGACAAAGTGGCGTGTGAAGCGCCGCAGGCACACCACCAATGGCTGCCGTCCGCTGGCGCCTCTGTCTACTGTCGCTTCCGTCCGCTGGCGCCTCTGTCTACTGTCGCTTCCGTCCGCTGGCGCCACACACCACCAATGGCTGCCGTCCGCTGACGCCGCAGACACACAACCACCAATCGTCCACGGGGACAAGTAGTCTAGGGGCAAGTTGCTCGTCTCACAATCGAAAGGTTGTGGGTTCGAGTCTCGCCTGTCGCTCTTCTTCGCCCGCGACCAATCGGCGTGAGAGATTGGCGACGCTGCATGACTCAACGGTCGATGTGTCGTAAAACCAATAACCAACCAACCAATCGTTCACTGGCACCGCAGGTGCAACATCAACGACAGCCGTTGTATAGTGCATGGTGAAGACCTTGGTGGGATATGACTGTGGTACAGGTCACAGGTGGTCCGACCCCCCGACCCGCGACCCCAAACCCCCGACCCCAAACCCCCGACCGACAGGATCGTAATCAGCGGCTGCCGAAGGGGTATTGGCGGGTGGGATCTCCAGGGGGAGGGGCATCAGCACTTCTCATGGAGATGTGACGCCCCTCCGACTGGAATAGGGTGACCCTCGGGTACGCTCGAGGGCATCCTCCCCGCTCCCACATTTATTTTTCAGCGCCGGGTCTCGAAGGGCGCCTGCGGCATGTGTGTCCCGACCGCAGACCGTCCCCCACGGGCGCGTCGCCATCGAGGGGTTCTGGCACCCATCCCAAACTTCTGGGGATGCGGCACCCGTCCCCGAACTTCTTGAATATCATTTCGCCTGTGACATTGGATGGAAAGAATAGACCTAAAGACCCTTGTCTCTCGAATTACAACAAATATTTCGCGACACTAATTGAAATTTGAAACTGTATGCCAGGGGCAGGTTCTATTTTCTTCCCCTGTTGACAGTGCTGTTCAACGATGCTACCGCCTTCCGTTTCCGGATGTGAGTTAAACCAAGGAGCGTAATATTTTGTATTTCGTGTTGGAGGACTAAGAGGTGGTGGTGAGCCAAGGTTACCTGCGAACTCCGAATCCCAGGCAACCCAGCGGTGGCAACACTTATGATTCTGCTGGCGTGACGTCCGGATGTATTTCAGATGAAAAGTGATTAGGCGAGGAACCGATTTTGTTATCGGTAAGTCGAGCAATGTTCAACCCAGCTGAGAGTTGTGAACCGAAGAACCTACAGCTAGTTTGAAGCGAATACCCGAGTATGCATGTCATTTGCGAAGCATGATCACATTAAGGTGAAAGAAACACAAAGCGTGCAGTCCACAGGTACAGTCATCAATCGGAACTATACGCCTCACCGATCCCAATCGGAAATCACCATCCCCACCGCCGATCTCAACCGCACACTGCCTGTGTGCGTTTGAGATCGGGGGTGGCCTGCCTCTCCGATCCCAATTCATCGTGCACCATTCCGAATCGTCGCTGCAGCGGCCCATGTTCCCGTTTTCTGCCGGTCGGGCTCGTCTGCCGGCCGCGCCAGACTAGGTCACGTTCTGGCGGCTAGTGAGGAGCAGATTAGTGTGTGGCGTGGCCGGCAGCAGTGCAGCGGTGCTGTGCTGCGCCGGTCGGCGGTGCACCGGCCGGCCGGCGGTTGGCGCGCTCTCGCGGCGCGATTGTACCGCGCCGGCGTGACGGCCGGCCGTGCTCCGCACAAGGTGAGCGGTGACTCACCGGCCAGTGCCGCCGCCGGCGCCGGCGCCGCCGCTTCCGCCGCGCCGCGCCACGAGCGCCGGCTTTGCCGCGCGACGGCGCGCGACCGCTCGTACCGCTGCGATGCGCGGCCGGCGGCGGCCGCAGCGCGGCGCCACCGTCGCCGGCTGCCTCGGCGGAGCGAGACCGAACGGCGCCTTCGCCGTGTCGGCGGCCGCCCGGGCAGGGCAGTGTGTGGAGGGTGGGAACGGACGCGAGGCGCGGCGCCGCCGGGCCGGCCTGGCAGCACAGACGTATTGAGGATGGGAAGGGAGGCGCGCCAGGTCGTGAGAACCCACGGCGCGCCCAGTTGGCCGGGCGCCCAATCGCCCACGCTATCGTGGCGGCCAATTCCTGACCGATCACGATGACCGATTGGGCTGTGACGAGTCGTGGCGAGCGGTGCGCACGAGCGGCTCGGCCGGCGACCGACCACCGATGACCCCTGACCGCCAGTGACCCGGCGCCGGGCGGCTGGTCGGTAACGACGCCGGCGCTGCCGCGCGTGCGGTGCGCGGTCGTAGTGGAGCGCCGAGGCAGGCGTGGCGCCGTCGCCCTCGGCCGCGGCAACATTTCCCAGCCATGGGCGCCAAATGACTCCGTAGTCGACGCGCCCTTAAACCCAAATAATCAATCAACATTTCCCAGGCGGCCTCAGTTATGTGTGTCGCAACTGCCTCGGGTGGAGCACGTGCGGCAGTGTGCCGTGTTCCGGGTTGCGCCCCACATCCGGGCACTTAGCCGGTCATGTTCAGTTCATTTCTAGGCGGCACTTCACGATCGACCACGACTAGCATCGCTCGACATGCAACGCTGGTGGCCGAGCCAACGTGAATTACCCTGGGAGTGGGCGGCCGCAGTCGGCGTCGGCGCACCGCCCACGCTGGCGGGCGAGACGTGCCCGGCCGGCAGCTCACACGACGCTCACGAGTGGCCACCGCCAGACACCGGTGTGGCCGACACACGCGCACGCGCGTACAGAACTTGTTTTGCCGGCCGCCGCCGGAAGCATCAGCGAACTGTGCGGGCCAGGTAAACACAACTACCGGCCGCTGCCGTCGGCAGGGGATGGGGAGACGCGGTCGGGTATGAAACGCGACTACCGGCCGGTGTTCGTCGGCAGGTAGGGGTGGGGGAGGGGCGGGTGTACGTCGACAGGGGAGGAGGTGCGGTCGGGTATGAAACATAATTACTGGCCGGTGTACGTCGGCAGGGCGAGGTGCGGGCGGGTGTACGTCGGTAGGGGATGAGGCGTAGTCAGGTGTACGTCGACAGAAGAGCAGGCGTAGTCAGGTGTACGTCGGCAGGAGAGGAGGCGCGGTCGGGTCCACGTCGGCAGCGGCGGAGGCGCGGTCGGGTCCACGTCGGCAGCGGCGGAGGCGCGGTCGGGTCCACGTCGGCAGCGGCGGAGGCGCGGTCGGGTCCACGTCGACAGGGGAGGAGGCGCCGTCACGTGCGAATCGTCGGCGACGTCGCCGGCCGCCAGCCGTCTATTTTCGTTTGCTATGGTTGGTCGGCCGACGCGTCGTCCCGTTCCGTTCGTGACGCCCGCGGCGCGACGGCGTGCCGACGGCGACCGAGAGGGGAGCTGACGACGAGGGTGCCGCCGCCAGTCGCGGTCGATGCCCAGCCGTCTGTCGGCACTGAGAGCCGGACTGTGTGCGGACGTGCGCGCGCCACGGCGGCACAAGGCCGCCGGCCGGCTCCCTCGCCGCTGGGGGAGCACAGCAGGGGGATGTGGTGTGGTCAGCATTGTCAGCATGGCGAGTAGTAGTTCGCTGTTGTGTGCTGTAGCTTCGGTCGGTTGGTTATTGGTTTTACGACACATCGACCGTTGATCCATGTAGCGTCACTAATCTCTCACGCCGATTGGCCGCGGGCGAAGAGTAGCGACATGTGAGATTCGAACTCACAACCTTTCGGTTGTGAGACGAGTGACTTACCCCTAGGCTACTCGTCCCCTTAGCTTCGGCGCGTTGTCGCCGTTACCCAAGTGGTCCGTCATCAAGACCTGGTGGACTATGCCAAATAGGTAGACGTGGACCGAACGCTTATGCTGCCGTGCTTACGCAGCGCGCAGCGTTCAGACAGCGCCACTCGTTCCTGCTGCCTCCACAGCTTGCGAGCATCGCTCGGCAGCCATAGAGTCCGCTGGGTCTGGCGACCGACTGGCTGACATTTCGTACTACGGCTGCCACAGCTTCTTCCACGGCTGCCGCTGCTCCTACCACGGCTGCCGCTGCTCCTACCACGGCTACCGCTGCTCCTACCACGGCTGCCGCTGCTCCTACCACGGCTGCCGCTGCTCCTACCACGGCTTCCGCTGCTCCTACCACGGCTTCCGCTGTTCGTGCTACGGCTGCCACGGTTCATACCTAGGCGGACACAGCTACCTTGGCTGCTACAACTCGTGTCACGGCTGCTACGGCTCCTACCAATTCAACGCATAAGACATTCACGATCTCCTGAAAAGCATTGAGACGTCGAAAATGAGTCAAATTGCGAATAAGTGTAGCGATACTCCGTTCTATTTCAGTAAACCTGCTGTATGCAAATGGAAGAGTGTTGGGCGATGCATTTCAAATTCGTGCGTGAATGGGAATTGCAGCCCAGCCAGCACGGACTTCATTGAGTTAGTTCCCCGCTCAATAGCTTTTGCTTGAGTCAGGTCGTGTTGATCCAATACGGACCTCCTCACTTTTTCGTGGAACTGTTCGTAAACAGCAAAAACTGCTGGGATCCACCCGTATCAAATCGGCTACTGAATAGTGACCAAGTAGCATTAGCCTGTTTTATTTTGTAACTACAAAATAATTCCGGTTTCTTTCACTTTATTTCCTTTTGATCCAAATCCTTTTTTTCCAACCTGACTGGAAGAAATTACATTGAAACTGACACGCAACGGGATATACATCATTCCAAAATGATTCATGAAATGGATTATCATTTCCATTATTTGCAGTCTTTGTTTATAAGCACCGTGTTAGATCTCAGCAACATGCCGGCCAGTGGAGGGGGTGTGGTGGAGCCGGTCCATTCGTCAACAGCACGAGAAGTTCCCGCCGAGAACGGGACGGCACCGCGCCCCGTCGCCCCGCCTCTTGCCGCGCCACTGTCCCGCCTCCCGCCGTCCAGCCCCCCGCCGTCCAGCCTCCCGCGGTCCAGCCTCCCGCAGTCCAGCCTCCCGGCGTCCAGCCTCCCGCAGTCCAGCCTCCCGCCGTCTGGCCTCCCGCCGTCCCGTCTCCCGCCGTCTCGCCTCCCGCCGTCTCGCCTCCCGCCGTCCCGCCGTCCAGCCGTCCAGCCTCCAGCCGTCCAGCCTCTCGCAGTCCAGCCTCCTGCCGTCCAGCCTCCCACCGTCCAGACTCCCGCCGTCCAGCCTCCCGCCGTCCAGCTTCCCGCCGTCCAGCCTCCCGCCGTCCAGCCTCCCGCCGTCCAGCCTCCCGCCGTCCAGCCTCCCGCCGTCCAGCCTCCCGCCGTCCCGCCGTCCAGCCTCCAGCCTCCAGCCGTCCAGCCTCCCGCCGTCCAGCCTCCCGCCGTCCAGCCTCCCGCCGTCCAGCCTCCCAGCCGTCCAGCCTCCCGCCGTCCAGCCTCCCGCCGTCCAGCCTCCCAGCCGTCCCTCCGCCGTCCAGCCTCCCGCCGTCCAGCCTCCCTCCGCCGTCCAGCCTCCCGCCGTCCAGCCTCCCCGGTCCAGCCTCCCGCCGTCCAGCCTCCTGCCGTCCAGCCTCCCGCCGTCCAGCCTCCCGCCGTCCAGCCTCCCGCCGTCCAGCCTCCCGCCGTCCAGCCTCCCGCCGTCCAGCCTCCCGCCGTCCAGCCTCCCGCCGTCCAGCCTCCCGCCGTCCAGCCTCCAGCCTCCAGCCGTCCAGCCTCCCGCCGTCCAGCCTCCAGCCTCCAGCCGTCCAGCCTCCCGCCGTCCAGCCTCCCGCCGTCCAGCCTCCCGCCGTCCAGCCTCCCGCCGTCCAGCCTCCCGCCGTCCAGCCTCCCGCCGTCCAGCCTCCCGCCGTCCAGCCTCCCGCCGTCCAGCCTCCCGCCGTCCAGCCTCCGCCCGTCCAGCCTCCCGCCGTCCAGCCTCCCGCCGTCCAGCCTCCCGCCAGCCTCCCGCCGTCCAGCCTCCCGCCGTCCAGCCTCCCGCCGTCCAGCCTCCCAGCCTCCGCCGTCCAGCCTCCCGCCGTCCAGCCTCCCGCCGTCCAGCCCTCCCGCCGTCCAGCCTCCCGCCGTCCAGCCTCCCGCCGTCCAGCCTCCCGCCGTCCAGCCTCCCGCCGTCCAGCCTCCCGCCGTCCAGCCTCCCGCCGTCCAGCCTCCCCTCCAGCCGTCCAGCCTCCCGCCGTCCAGCCTCCCGCCGTCCAGCCTCCCGCCGTCCAGCCTCCCGCCGTCCAGCCTCCCGCCGTCCCGCCGTCCAGCCTCCAGCCGTCCAGCCTCCCGCCGTCCAGCCTCCAGCCGTCCAGCCTCCCGCCGTCCAGCCTCCCGCCGTCCAGCCTCCCGCCGTCCAGCCTCCCGCCGTCCAGCCTCCCGCCGTCCAGCCTCCCGCCGTCCAGCCTCCCGCCGTCCAGCCTCCCGCCGTCCAGCCTCCCGCCGTCCAGCCTCCCGCCGTCCAGCCTCCCGCCGTCCAGCCTCCCGCCGTCCAGCCTCCCGCCGTCCAGCCTCCCCGTCCAGCCGTCCAGCCTCCCGCCGTCCAGCCTCCCGCCGTCCAGCCTCCCGCCGTCCAGCCTCCCCGCCGTCCAGCCTCCCGCCGTCCAGCCTCCCTCCGCCGTCCAGCCTCCCGCCGTCCAGCCTCCCGCCGTCCAGCCTCCCGCCGTCCAGCCTCCCCGCCGTCCAGCCTCCCGCCGTCCAGCCTCCCGCCGTCCAGCCTCCCGCCGTCCAGCCTCCCGCCGTCCAGCCTCCCGCCGTCCAGCCTCCCGCCGTCCAGCCTCCCGCCGTCCAGCCTCCAGTCTCCAGCCGTCCAGCCTCCAGCCGTCCAGCCTCCAGCCGTCCAGCCTCCCGCCGTCCAGCCTCCCGCCGTCCAGCCTCCCGCCGTCCAGCCTCCCGCCGTCCAGCCTCCCGCCGTCCAGCCTCCCGCCGTCCAGCCTCCCACGGTCCAGCCTCCCGCCGTCCAGCCTCCCCGGTCCAGCTCCCCGCCGTCCAGCCTCCCGCCGTCCAGCCTCCCGCCGTCCAGCCTCCCGCCTCCAGCCTCCAGCCTCCCGCCGTCCAGCCCCCGCAGCCTCCCGCCGTCCAGCCTCCCGCCGTCCAGCCTCCAGCCTCCCGCCGTCCAGCCTCCCGCCGTCCAGCCTCCCGCCGTCCAGCCTCCCGCCGTTCAGCCTCCCGCCGTCCAGCCTCCCGCCGTCCAGCCTCCGCCGCCGTCCAGCCCTCCAGCCGTCCAGCCTCCCGCCGTCCAGCCTCCCCGTCCAGCCTCCCGCCGTCCAGCCTCCCGCCGTCCAGCCTCCCCTCCCGCCGTCCAGCCTCCAGCCGTCCAGCCGTCCAGCCTCCCGCCGTCCAGCCTCCCGCCGTCCAGCCTCCAGCCTCCCGCCGTCCAGCCTCCCCGCCGTCCAGCCTGCCGTCCAGCCTCCCGCCGTCCAGCCTCCCGCCGTCCCGCCGTCCAGCCTCCCGCCGTCCAGCCTCCCCCCGTCCAGCCTCCCGCCGTCCAGCCTCCCGCCGTCCAGCCTCCCTCCCGCCGTCCAGCCTCCCGCCGTCCAGCCTCCCGCCGTCCAGCCTCCCGCCGTCCAGCCTCCCGCCGTCCAGCCTCCCGCCGTCCAGCCTCCCGCCGTCCAGCCTCCCGCCGTCCAGCCTCCCGCCGTCCAGCCTCCCGCCGTCCAGCCTCCCGCCGTCCAGCCTCCCGCCGTCCAGCCTCCCGCCGTCCAGCCTCCCGCCGTCCAGCCGTCCAGCCTCCAGCCGTCCAGCCTCCCGCCGTCCAGCCTCCCGCCGTCCAGCCTCCCGCCGTCCAGCCTCCCACGGTCCAGCCTCCCGCCGTCCAGCCTCCCGCCGTCCAGCCTCCCGCCGTCCAGCCTCCCGCCGTCCAGCCTCCCGCCGTCCAGCCTCCCGCCGTCCAGCCTCCCGCCGTCCAGCCTCCCGCCGTCCAGCCTCCCGCCGTCCAGCCTCCCGCCGTCCAGCCTCCCGCCGTCCAGCCTCCCGCCGTCCAGCCTCCCTCCCGTCCAGCCTCCCGCCGTCCAGCCTCCCGCCGTCCAGCCTCCCGCCGTCCAGCCTCCCGCCGTCCAGCCTCCCGCCGTCCAGCCTCCCGCCGTCCAGCCTCCCGCCGTCCAGCCTCCCTCCCGCCGTCCCCCGCCGTCCAGCCTCCCGTCCAGCCTCCCGCGGTCCAGCCTCCCGCCGTCCAGCCTCCCGCCGTCCAGCCTCCAGCCTCCAGCCGTCCAGCCTCCCGCCGTCCAGCCTCCCGCCGTCCAGCCTCCAGCCGTCCAGCCTCCCGCCGTCCAGCCTCCCGCCGTCCAGCCTCCCGCCGTCCAGCCTCCCGCCGTCCAGCCTCCCGCCGTCCAGCCTCCCGCCGTCCAGCCTCCCGCCGTCCAGCCTCCCGCCGTCCAGCCTCCCGCCGTCCAGCCTCCCGCCGTCCAGCCTCCCGCCGTCCAGCCTCCCGCCGTCCAGCCTCCCGCCGTCCAGCCTCCCGCCGTCCAGCCTCCCGCCGTCCAGCCTCCCCGTCCAGCCTCCCGCCGTCCAGCCTCCCACCGCCGTCCAGCCTCCCGCCGTCCAGCCTCCCGCCGTCCAGCCTCCCGCCGTCCAGCCTCCCGCCGTCCAGCCTCCCGCCGTCCAGCCTCCCGCCGTCCAGCCTCCCGCCGTCCAGCCTCCCGCCGTCCAGCCTCCCGCCGTCCAGCCTCCCGCCGTCCAGCCTCCCGCCGTCCAGCCTCCCGCCGTCCAGCCTCCCGCCGTCCAGCCTCCCGCCGTCCAGCCTCCCGCCGTCCAGCCTCCCGCCGTCCAGCCTCCCGCCGTCCAGCCTCCCGCAGTCCAGCCCCCGCAGTCCAGCCTCCCGCCGTCCAGCCTCCCGCCGTCCGCCGTCCAGCCTCCCGTCCAGCCTCCCGCCGTCCAGCCTCCCGCCGTCCAGCCTCCCGCCGTCCAGCCTCCCGCCGTCCAGCCTCCCGCCGTCCAGCCTCCCGCCGTCCAGCCTCCCGCCGTCCAGCCTCCCCCCAGTCCAGCCTCCCCTGCCGTCCAGCCTCCCGCCGTCCAGCCTCCCGCCGTCCAGCCTCCCGCCGTCCAGCCTCCCGCCAGCTCCGCAGCCTCCCGCCGTCCAGCCTCCAGCCTCCGCCGTCCAGCCTCCAGCCGTCCAGCCTCCAGCCGTCCAGCCTCCCGCCGTCCAGCCTCCCGCCGTCCAGCCTCCCGCCGTCCAGCCCGCCAGTCCAGCCTCCAGCCGTCCAGCCTCCCCCAGCCGTCCAGCCTCCCCAGCCTCCAGCCTCCAGCCGTCCAGCCTCCCGCCGTCCAGCCTCCCGCCGTCCAGCCTCCCGCCGTCCAGCCTCCCGCCGTCCAGCCTCCCGCCGTCCAGCCTCCCGCCGTCCAGCCTCCCGCCGTCCAGCCTCCCGCCGTCCAGCCTCCCGCCGTCCAGCCTCCCGCCGTCCAGCCTCCCGCCGTCCAGCCTCCAGCCGTCCAGCCTCCAGCCGTCCAGCCTCCCGCCGTCCAGCCTCCCGCCGTCCAGCCTCCCGCCGTCCAGCCTCCCGCCGTACCGCGGCAGCAGCTCTTCCACATCAGACGTGCGGCGGCCGCCATCCGCGACTGGCACCACGTGGCGACGTGGCGACGTGCCGTGGGCGGCGGCACGTCGATAGCTCCGCCCGACAGCCGGCCGGGTGTCATGTGGTGGCCCCGCCCGACAGCCGGTCGGGTGTCATGTGGTGGCTATCCCGACAGCCGGTCAGGTGTCATGTGGTGGCCCCGCCCGACAGCCGGTCGGGTGTCATGTGGTGGCCCCGCCCGACAGCCGGTCGGGTGTCATGTGGTGGCTATCCCGACAGCCGGTCAGATGTCATGTGGTGGCTATCCCGACAGCCGGCCGGGTGTCATGTGGTGGCCCCGCCCGACAGCCGGCCGGGTGTCATGTGGTGGCCCCGCCCGACAGTCGGTCGGGTGTCATGTGGTGGCCCCGCCCGACAGCCGGTCGGGTGTCATGTGGTGGCCCCGCCCGACAGCCGGTCAGGTGTCATGTGGTGGCCCCGCCCGACAGCCGCTCAGGTGTCAGGTGTCATGTGTTGGCCCCGCCCGACAGCCGGTCAGGTGTCATGTGGTGGCCCCGCCCGACAGCTGGTCGGGTGTCATGTGGTGGCCCCGCCCGACAGCCGGTCAGGTGTCATGTGGTGGCTCTCCTGACAGCCGGTCGGGTGTCATGTGGTGGGTCGTCTGTGGGGAGACCGGCCTGATGGGACTGTAATGCGGGGACAGCGCGGCTCCTCCCTCATCTCGGTCGGAACTACCCGTGTGACTCCGCACGCTTCAGTTTTGAGAAGCCTTGTCCGCTTCTCCGAACCAAAGTAGAGTAGTCACATCCGAGTTGGGCCGCAGACGTTCGCTTGGCGCGGGTCCGATGGCGTCGACGAGCGCTTCCGTTCCCGTACGCCAACATACGTCCAATCGTGAGTCATTTTAGTGCATCGCGTGCTCTTCGCTCGAGAGCTGATGGCGCGATTTACCATGCACAGTGTACGCAATTGGTCCATGTCAGCAGCCTGTCCGCTACGGCACCAGCACCAGCAACATGTCTGACCGCTAACCTCTGCCCTCCGACAGGGATCTCATGTTTGACACGTGACCTAAGTGGCTCGACTGCCATCCACCCCGCGTGACCCACATCGCGGCTGCAGCGGCAATGTGTGGCGAAACAACACGTGCCGGAAGCGCTGCGGTGCCGGTCTGACTGCGGTCCGGTGCGGTGACGGTCCGTTCCCGTAGGCGACGCTGTGACGTTGCGCTCCCATCGGCTCCAGTTGTGATGTTGCGCTCCCGTCGGCTCCAGCTGTGACGTTGCGCTCCCATCGGCTCCAGTTGTGACGTTGCGCCCCGTCGGCTTCAACCGTAGCTTCAGTTTGAGGGTAGAGGGTCAGAGGGTATGTATGCTGAGGTGAGACGCCGAGCGGCCTCGGCTATTCCTCGTCAGAGGACGTGTGCGCTGGGGTGAGATGCGACCCCACCCCACCGCACCACCACCACCTCCACCAGCACGCCCGCTTAGCTTGCACCCGTTCACATAATTAGAGTGCTAAGACATTCGGTCAATCGTGAAAGGAGTGGATCCTTTGTTGTCCTCGTTGCCTAGTAACCACCAGCGACGCTTGGTGATGTCGCAGTTGATAAGCTGTGGGAGCTTATCGGTTGTGTCCGATACACCGTTGATCAGATTAAAAATAAGCTTCGGTTGCACGTAAGTATCATGGTACGTGTTTCGTTACATGCAAGTCCTTGTGCCGACACGAAAATAAAAGCTACCAGGGTTTAAGATTAATTTAAGAACTCAACTACGCGCCACAATGGTCCGTGACGTCAAACTGCCACCTGGGCAGACTTTTTCACTCACTCGGATCAGCTGCTGCACATATCTGACGACGAATTGGCAGTGGCGGTGGCGTCGGTGGTTCCCGGTGCGCCTTGGGTGGTCCCCACGTTCAGCCTGTGCTGAGATTCCCGGACGACGTCGTTCGGTTCTGTCTAAACCGTCCACTCGCCACTCAGTGGTGGAGCACGTCACCGCGGAGGACACTCACTCATTCCACTCCACATTCCACTCCACAGTCCACTGGTCTCGGCGCCCGGCCGCCAGTGACATTCACTCTCTCCCGGCGGCTGATCGTGTCTTCCGTTTCGCTCTCCGCTTGCAGCACGCTGTCAGCGTTACAGTGAGGGGATGAGTAGTCTATGGGTTGCCCGTCTCACAATCGAAATGTGGGTTCGAGTCTCACCTGTCGCTACTCTTCGCCCGCGGCCAATCGGCGTGAGAGATTGGTGACGCTACATGGCTCAACGGTCGGTGTGTCGTAAAACAAATAACCAACCAGCGTTGCAGTGATGCACCATGCTGGGAACGGGGACGTCGTCCTGTCCTGCAGGTGATGCTCGAGTTGTCCGCGGTTCGGCACGACCCGGTAGCCTGCCGAGAGATTCGATCCAGTGCATTTGCGGGCACGGGTGGATACCGCTCGCCCTCCGCCAGCCACTGCTGTGTGTACATCTGTACAGCCCTCCGCCAGTCACTGCGGTGTGTACATCTGTACAGCCCTCCGCCAGCCACTGCGGTGTGTACATCTGTACAGCCCTCCGCCAGTCACCGCGGTGTGTACATCTGTACAGCCCTCCGCCAGCTACTGCGGTGTGTACATGTGTACAGCCCTCCGCCGGCCACTGTTGTGTGTACATCTGTACAGCCCTCCGCCAGCCACTGCGGTGTGTACATCTGTACAGCCCTCCGCCAGCCACTGCGGTGTGTACATCTGTACAGCCCTCCGCCAGCCACTGCGGTGTGTACATCTGTACAGCCACTGTTGTGTGCACATCTGTACAGCCCTCCGCCGGCCACTGCTGTGTGTACATGTGTACAGCCCTCCGCCGGCCACTGCGGTGTGTACATCTGTACAGCCCTCCGCCAGCCACTGCGGTGTGTACATGTGTACAGCCCTCCGCCGGCCACTGCGGTGTGTACATCTGTACAGCCCTCCGCCAGCCACTGCGGTGTGTACATGTGTACATCTGTACAGCCCTCCGCCAGCCACTGCGGTGTGTACATCTGTACAGCCCTCCGCCAGCCACTGCGGTATGTACATCTGTACAGCCCTCCGCCAGTCACTGCGGTGTGTACATCTGTACAGCCCTCCGCCAGCCACTGCGGTGTGTACATCTGTACAGCCCTCCGCCGGCCACTGCGATGTGTACATCTGTACACCCCTCCGCCAGCCACTGCGGTGTGTACATCTGTACAGCCCTCCGCCAGTCACCGCGGTGTGTACATCTGTACAGCCCTCCGCCAGCCACTGCGGTGTGTACATGTGTACAGCCCTCCGCCGGCCACTGCGGTGTGTACATCTGTACAGCCCTCCGCCAGCCACTGCGGTGTGTACATCTGTACAGCCGCTGTGTTGTGCACAGTGCGCAGGACGCAGGAAGCCTAGCCGAACGTCTGAGGCACTGATTTCCCTGGAGATGTGGCCCCCACTGTCACTGCTGCCAGCCGGTTCGTGAGAGAAAGCCCACCCGCATGCGCCAGGCTGGCGGGTTTTCGGATGAAGTCTGTTTTGCCACTGTTGCGGTTGTTTCCAATGGCGACCCCACAAAAATGTGTACTGAAAATTGGCCGGTTATAGTAGCGCTGCCGAGTGTGACAATGTGAAATTTCGGTGAAAAGGTCACCACATTTGTTTCTCGGCAGCTAGGTCACTTGCCAGGCCGCCTTTGAGTGTGCAATGTTGTGATCATGAAGTGACTTAGCTGCGTGTCGTCGCATCTTTACATGTACATTGACTGGATTTTTGCTAGAAATCTCCAGAAATAGAATCCAGAGTTGCTAGAAACTTCCAGAAATTGAGAAATCGATTCACGTCTGATGTGTGTGCTCCTTAGCTTCTGACCGAGAGTAGGTGCAGTGTCAACAGTGCTGGCATGCCTGATGGTGAGATTGACCCACTGGACTGCCAGTCACACCACCTCTGGAGCCCAGATGGGATCGCTGATGGGGATAACCGCATACCAGTGAAAGGGGGGGGGGGGGTGCCCGCCAACGGAGCCCTGTGGCGCTTCTGTTCCCGGTCAGTCGGTCAACAACTTTCGATGTGCTCTTATTTTGCCACGACAGCAAGGTTATCGCCATTTTTAGTAATTTTCGTATCGTGTGGTAATCGACCCTGATTTTCTGCGTCCCGTTTCACCGCTGGTGTTCTCCCCAATCACGACCCTTTGACACGTGACCAAGCACTGGAGGGACTTGAGCTCTTATATGGGAACATGGGGAGCTCTACATGCGACTAGATGGCACGTCACAGCGGCATCCATGCCGCCAGATGACACAGTAGTGACGCACGTGTTGACCCACTGAGCGCGAGTGATGACACAGTAGTGACGCACGTGTTGGCCCATTGAGCGCGCGTGATGACACAGTAGTGACGCACGTGTTGGCCCATTGAGCGCGAGTGATGACACAGTAGTGACGCACGT
Organism: Imbricaverruca yamaguchii; assembly: GCA_034440575.1. NCBI lineage: Eukaryota > Metazoa > Arthropoda > Thecostraca > Neoverrucidae > Imbricaverruca > Imbricaverruca yamaguchii. The sequence goes on along the minus strand of JAOTOL010001650.1, from coordinate 2,964,389 downwards.
GTTGACCCACTGAGCGCGAGTGATGACACAGTAGTGACGCACGTGTTGGTCCACTGAGCGCGAGTGATGACACAGTAGTGACGCGCGTATTGGCCCACTGAGCGCGGGTGATGTCACGATGTGAGGTTGGTCTTGTGACCAGACCGCAGCGGATCAGGTGACAGACCACAGGTCCGTACTCGGTACTTCTCATCTCGTCTTATCCAACGGCAACCGCCACGCCACCCGACATGGCCCAATGCAGGTGCATCGATGGATATATATATATATACCGGCCAAGGCGACTGCTTCTGCCCTTGTCAGTCAGTTGCTAATGTGAAATAAAATAATGTTTTTTTTTCAGTACTTAAGCAACTTCTAACATATTTTAGCAGACAATTTCCCTTCGTAGAGTTCCAAGTTTTAGGTCAACATCGGGTCAGTCCAGGGATGTATAGCCTGAAATGTTGGTGAGTGCACGTGTCTCTGGCGCATTGGATGCGCCAGTGACAGTGGCCGGGCTATTTGGAAGTAAGAGTTTGGTGAAGCAAGTTTGCAAGGTTCATTTTACACGTCCCTTTCATTTGGAACTTCAGTAGGGTCACGGTGTTTTTTTCTTCTTCTAATCATGGAAAAATGTAAAATGTGGGCCGAAGTGGAATTTTAAAAGCACATTTTCCAAAAAGGAGACAGTTTGGTTTGTGTTGGGATCGTCGACATCTTCTTGAGCACAATATGTTTCAATTATCATCACCTTCAACGCGTCATTACATGTTTGCTTGCTTGTATTTGATTGTATTGCCTCATTGTATTTGACCTTAACCTGGAAGGCGGCCATGACATTGCGACGTATCGTGATGCTAGACTGCCTTGTGCTTGCATTGTATCGTTGGTATTGAGCCATGAAATAAAGTTGCTTGACAAGGACGATGAAAGCAGCTGCAGTGACCGAGTGACTGGCCGTACCCCTTCATTGGCCCATTTGGCTTGACCTAGAAGGCGAACGAAATTAGTTAGACGAAAATGTTCTGAGTAAGATGTTGAAGCGTTTGCAGTAGGACGTCGAAATTCGCAATATAAATTATTTCCCTGAAAATATCGTTTCACTCCTTGAAGCTCAATCTTAAACGAATTACAAATGCAATAACAAATGAGAATCTCATAAGTGTACCTTTTTGGTTCACTTCGTTGGAAACCTAACATAGGGGTCTTAACGAAAACGATAACAATACCGTACTATAAACAAGTAACGTGGCATAGCAGATCACGTCAGAGGTAATCACTTTACTTATAGCTGTGCAACACAATATTTGTATGTCACAACCCGCAGTGGTGAGCATGAACATCATACTTATACACGAGATGCTGTTCAAAGCGAGCCATGGAGACTTCATAAACACACCTCAAGAAGCACCATGTTGACACTTCTTTGGGAAGCGTGTCTATTGAATGTTCAGAACGTTGTATATTCCACCCTATTTCACGAACAATTTATCATTGTCGTGGGGAAGGGTCGGTTTGAACCCCTGCGCGGAGAGTGATGGGAAAATCCGCCACACCGCGAGGAATGTGTTGTGCCGGAAAGTCGAACAACCATCGATGCCATGGAATGTCACGGTCCTTTCCTTCTCACGGCTCTCTCACTGTTTACGCGGCACGGTGCCGTTCGGCGGGAGGTACCAAACCGACGCTGAGCCAGCGAATCGTGCGGCCAGCGGGCACACAAGTCACTTGACGTGATAACGTATTGTGGTGACTGCCACCGTATTGTGGTGATAACGTATTGTGGTGACTGCCTGTGCTGCTGGCATCCACACAAAGTGCATTCGCATGCGCCTTCCTTTCTTTGCGCAGAAATTGTGGGTACATCGGAGGATCCACTGTGAGGAATGTGGTATGGATTAAAATTAAAAGAACATGTCTTGCTGAGGGTGAAAAATTGCACCTTGAATCGTTGCAAAAGAAGAAGTTGATCGGGGTATAAAGTATGCCAATTGGGCCCGGCTCATTATAGTGCGGTCCAATAATGCACGGGAGTACGCTCGCTCGGGCTTCACCATCACAAGTATAGAAAGGTAAATTCATAGCCATATAACTCACTCAGTGATCGCCTGATAGCAGATTAATCTACCCGAAGCTTGGATTATGACCAGGGTCAAACTCATCGTGGGTCATGCGGGGTGAAAGTGTCTGATTAGCAGATTGTGTGCACGATGTGACGCGGCCACGAAGACATGACGTCAGAGTGGCTGCGTGCCGCACGCCTTGGCAGCGCCGTTGCCGTTGTATTGGGCGCTGATCGACCCGGCGGTTTTTTGCGTGACGGCTGGGATGTCGGCGAGACAGTGCCTAATCAGCGGCCGCTTCCGGCGTGGCGGAGGCGGGCTGTGGCCAGCGCCGTCGGCGCCGCACCAAGACTGACCCGGCGCCGCACCAAGACTGGCCCGGCGCCGCACCAAGACTGGTCCGGCGCCGCACCAAGACTGGCCCGGCGCCGCACCAAGACCCGGCGCCGCACCAAGACTGGTCCGGCGCCGCACCAAGACTGGCCCGGCGCCGCACCAAGACCGGCCCGGCGCCGCACCAAGACTGGCCCGGCGCCGCACCAAGACTGGCCCGGCGCCGCACCAAGACTGACCCGGCGCCGCACCGAGACCGGCCCGTCGCGCGCGTCGTGTCGTGACCGCATGCACGCGTGACGAACGCGCGACGACGGGCCAGTGGTGGGACGGGCGTAACGCGGCGGCAGAGCGGCCGGCGCCACCACCGCGAACGGTGCTCCGTGGGAGCGGTCGGGTCGCGGTCGGCTCACGGTGGGTCACGGTCGCCGTGGCGGCTCTGGGAATCACCGTGGCGGCTCTGTCGGTAGTCGGCCGGCCGCTCGACAGTGGGCCGCAGCGCCCCTCGCTGGCCGGCCCGGCGGAGCTGTTTGTGAACGGCTGGTCGGCGGCGGCCGCTCATCAACAGCAAACAGCAGGCTCACGCCCAGCCTGCACGGCAAGGCGCAAAGGTCACGCCCAGCCTGCACGCCAAAGGTCAAAGGTCACGCCCAGGCTGCACGTCAAGGCTCAAAGTCGACGCCCAGCCTGCACGTCATAGGTCGAAGATCACCCCGGATCACCCCCGCTGCATGTCATCGGTCAAGGTCACGTCCAGGCTGACCTGACCGCGGCCAGGGTCACGTGTACGCTGACCTGTCCGCGGTCACGGTCACGTCCAGGGTACATGTCATCGGTCGGGGTCAGGTACAGGCTGACCTGGCCGCGGGCGGTCACCAGATACCGGTGACCGCCACTGACTTGACACCAGCGGTGCGTCGGTAATGTACTGAGCCCGCTCGTGCTGGCAGTCGGTGACACTCCGCTGACACCAGGATTGACATCGTGCCGCTGTGGCGCTGTTGCCCTGGTGATTCCAGCAGCCCCAGCAGAGCCCCCACCCCCACCCACCGCGACGGCGATTGGACGGACGAGCCCGTCGTATTGGTTACCGCCCGCCGCCCACTGCCGCGAGGACGGTGCGGGAGTTGGCTGATACGGCCAGGATTGGCTTTACAGCTCCGCACATGGAACTAGGAGCTGTGGATGTCTGTCCGTTTGTGGCGTATTACTTTACTCTTGTCGACGTTGCATTGTTCTGCAGCTGGTCTGAACAGGACGTCACGTAATATACACTTAGCAAAATGACCCTAGATGTCGACGCGCCCCTAAACTCCAATCATAATATGCACTTGGGCCAATGTCAGGACGTCTCTGGGCACTGGACGCTCCGCGCCGTCAGGAAACGCCACACATACGTCACTTCCTTCGGGCGACACGAGACGCCGTGGGTCGGTCCTGTCTAGTCCCGTTCTGCGGCTGTTCCGCCAGGCCGTCGACATGCTCTGCTTCACCGATTGATCGCCATTCTAGTAGGCGTAGCCACGTGCGGGTTGCGTTCCTGTCTGGCAACTTCTGGCGGAAATGTGTCTGAGCCCTCTGGTTCCTGCACCGGCAGCTAGGCCTCCGATGACCCCACTAGAGTATTTTGTACAAGCATGGAACCCCTCCTAAGAAAAAGATATAGATGTGCTAGAAAGCTAAAGCCTCTGGACTCGTCAGTGGATTAGGTAACTTAGAATATGGGGAAGGACTTATGGCATTATATATGTAATCACTCAGGCATGGAAGATTAAGGGGTGGTGTGGTTGAAATGCATAAAATCATCAGGCAATCCGAATGATGTCCCTCTATTTTAGAGCATCACATAGGGGTCATCATTTCAGGTTAGGTAAATCGAGATGTAGGACAGCCAGGCGACAACAGGTCTTTAGTCCAAGAATCGTTGATCAGTGGAATGTGATCAGATCAGCTGTCTGCTGATGTGGTGGAGAGTCCCTCATTGAATGCGTTTAAAAATAGGGTGGACAACTTTTTTTGGCTGCAATGTCTGGTTTTTATAGTTCTAAGTAGTGGTGGATTGTGTGAGATTTATGCTAAGTAGGTGTGCACGGTACAGGCAGGCATCCATGGAGTCTGATAGTTATTGGTAGGGCACTCAAGCCACCTGTGTTACGTGGGATCGAGTGAATATGGCTGGATAGGCGAGATAGATAGGCATTGATGAGTGTGTGGGATGTTGGAGGATGGAATCTCTTGAATTAGAGTTGTGGTGCTGGTCGGGATTATACGTGTCTTTTTGCCAGGGTTATGTTATCTTCCCTTTACAAACCTAATCTGGATGGGCCCTTGTGGCTCTTCTTAAGTCTGAACACTCCATGACTTTATGATGACTTTGACCCAACGCCACGCCCGGTTCGCGTTGGGTCAGAGAAGACACCAGACTCCGGGTTCGACATCCGTCCACCGTGCTCAGCCAGTGCTCTGGCTACGCCACGAATAAGTAGCTCGATGGCATACATTGCGGCACCGTAAAAATCGTGCCGACAGCCGGGATCTAGCTAAGCTCAACCGCGTGCCAGACAGGAATCTTATCCACGTGCTCCGCACACCGTCACGCGCGTTATATGCCGTCGCATTCATCTCCCGTCACACATTCGCACATGCGTCGTCATTGTTGCCTCCAATCAGATGGCGTCAGACTGAGATGTGGCTTCACTTTTCGCCACTGCCGTGCCCGCTGTCCACCAGACTGACGGTGGTATTGTTGAGCAGGCGGTGGTATTGTTGAGCAGGCGGTGGTATTGTTGGGAAGGCGGTGGTCTTGTTGGATAGGCGATGGTATCGTTGGGCAGGCAGTGGCACTGTTGGACGTGCGGTGGTCTTGTTGAGTAGGCAATGGTATTGTTGGACGGGCGGTGGTATTGTTGGACGTGCAGTAGTCTTGTTGGTTGGGCGATGGTATTGTTGGGCAGGTGGTGGTCCTGTTGGGTAGGCGATGGTATTGCTGGACATGCGTGGTATTGTTGGACGTGCGGTGGTCTTGTTGGGTGGGCGATGGTATTGTTGGGCAGGTGGTGGTCTTGTTGGGTAGGCGATGGTATTGTTGGGCAGGTGGTGGTCTTGTTGGTTGGGCGATGGTATTGTTGGGCAGGTGGTGGTCCTGTTGGGTAGGCGATGGTATTGCTGGACATGCGTGGTATTGTTGGACGTGTGGTGGTCTTGTTGGGTGGGCGATGGTATTGCTGGGCAGGTGGTGGTCTTGTTGGCTATGCGATGGGTATTGTTGAACACGCGGTAGCAGGGGCGGCAGAACCTATGGGGGTTGTGGCGCTGCCCTCCCACATTGCGTGAGCAAGGGATGGTGCCGCACCCTTGGTGAACTCACTAAAACTGCTTACTTTCCACAGGTAATATACTTCGTAAAATAATTAATATTCTATGTTAAGCGCTGTATTCCGACATTTCGGTTATGTAGGTACGACTAGAGCAGAGTTCATAATGTGTTGGCATTTCTTTAGTGCCTACTTCTAATGATCTAAATGGAATTATTATCCTGGTGTACAACAGTCCGCGAGGCATCATTGCTAGAAGATCACCAAATGTTATCTTGTTTACGGAATTGGAAGCTAAAGTTATCGCCACTTCATCTGGTCCACTTGGTCCCAGTGGCGGATCCAGCGGAGCCGATCTCGACATGTTAGCTGTGGAGGAAAATTCCCACAGTCTTCTGTAGATTTAATAATCTGTGTAGCAAACACGCAACTTTCGACTCACCGCTTCGTTTTCTGCATGCTTTGTCGCCGTTGTCACCCCAGTTAATTTGCTTTAAGCATGCCGTGGGATCTAAATGGGATCACCGAAGGTATGTCCCCCATAACGGGGTTCCCCCACTTACGGTCGACCGCATCCTGTCCTATTCCTCTCTGTTCAGCCAAAGTCAACTCGCTGGAATGTCTGGGCCTCTTAGCGAGTTCTGAGTTCAAATCGTTGACTTTTCTCAATTGATGTCGGTTCCTTGGGGAAATGGTGCCCGACCCACCGGAAGAATGCCTCACTGCACTACGTTCCTTGACCTGACCTTGCTTCTGCCAGGTAGTTCTTCCATTGACAGGTCTCACGATCATCTAACATTCACGGGCTCCTGTGCATGTTTGGTCAAGTTATTAACGGTTAATATAATGTTTTTAGTTTTAGGTCCCAAGTGCATAATTTTGGGCCCTAGAGCATAACAATGAATGCTGAATTCTAATTCAGTACCCTGAAGATATAAGGAGCACTGCACCAAAATTTTCGGTGCATTGTTTCTTAAAAACATTAGAACTAAAACACTACGTAAGCTAGAAACAAATTGTTCATCAAAAGACGCGTCATGAATACCCCATCATCTACTGAATACTGAAGACTTTACCGTGTTCGTGCGAGCCGTTTTTCATGTATGCTGCAAAAAAGTGGTGTGGTGTTGCAACAACATCCACCCACGCGGTCATGCGTATGCTAATTCGGGCATAAAGATGTCAGTCATAAAGATGTCAGATGTCAATGCTGGCACTTACGCGGACAGCATTGACATTAAGAACATTGAACATAATTATGACAACCACTGGGCAGTGAGTGGGATGCGTGGTAATTTGCCCAATACGGTTTTTTTATCCTACCCCCCTTGCGAGCTGACAGGCGCATACCTATGTCTTGATCTCCTGCAACAACGTGAGTTCGTCTCTCGGAGACCACAGTGACCGCGCGCTTGGTGATGTCAAACCTGACCGCAAGCACAAAGTGGTTTAGCTTCTTTTTTCAGTCTTTGGCATTGATCATCGATGTTACCAAGCAAAATACTTGTCAGAAGCCACAAACATTTCATTTCATAATATCCTAAAGTACTGCGCCCCCTTGCTGCTAGACATTCCGCCGCGCTTGGGCGGTGGTATTGCTGGGCAGGAGATTGTACTGGCACCCAACACTGCAGTGGGGATGCCGCTGAGATTGAGCAGCGCCACCATATATGTGTAACTTAGTTGATTGGGGCACCAAACCCATTTGGCTGGTCCTGGCAGTCGGTACAAAGCATGCGTCACCATGCCTCGGCGACTGTGTGCAAAGCCAGCAGGAGCATTGGCCTTCGGTCGGCGTCAAATGGTCGACAGAAGGCTGTAAATCTCGGGGTCCTTGTGAAATGATCCACAGCAACAAAGACATTGGGACAAAAGCCTGAGAACTATCCGGAACCCAATGCGCCCAGGGTGATTTGGAAGCCATTCTTCGACACCACTTCGTATGGTAAATGCTAAAGGTTGTTCAAAATTTTTAGGGCAGCTATCTCAGCTGCTGTGTGGAATCCCACACCCTGTGACTTGGTTTTGACATCCGGCTGTTCGCCCCTCCCTTCCCCGACAGCCCTGAATCTTACTAGTCTGATGAGTACACACACACTCGCCTGTTTTCCCATGGCTTGGGCGTAATAAAGATCCCGGCGTGCTGAGCGGTACGGGATGGCTAATACCCTCGGAAGCTAAATTTGCTAACGGAATACAGCCAGCCTGAATAAGGATTTGAAATTCCCTGAGCACACATGCTGGCGGTGTCGGCGTGCCTGAGGATACGTGCTGGTGGTGTCAGAGTCAGCGAGGACACGTGCTGGTGGTGTCGGAGTCAGCAAGGACACATTTTGGTGGTGTCGGAGTCAGCGAGGACACATGCTGGCGGTGTCAGCGTCAGCGAGGACACATGCTGGTGGTGTCAGCGTTAGCGAGGACGCATGTTGGTGTGCCTGAGGACACATGTTGGCGTGCCTGAGGACACATGTTGGCGTGCGTGAAGGTACATGTTGGCGTGCCTGAGGACACATGTTGGTGTGCCTGATGACCCATGTCGGCGGTGTCGGCGTGCCCTGAGGACACGTGCTGGCTGTGCCGTCGTGTTGCCGCTGCCGTCCGCCGTGGCACGTGGCGGAGCCGGCCCCTGCGCCGGCGGCCGACACGCGTGGGGGAGGCGACTATTCTGGGCGAGGGTCTGGGCGAGGGTCGTCACCATACGTGACGTGCCGCCGCGCGCCGCCGCTGCGCCGGCCGGGGGTATGTCATCGGCCGGCTGCTCGTCCACCGAGGCGCCGGCTCTGGAGGCTCAGGTGTCGACTCTGAGAAGGCTGGGGTGTCAGCTCCGAGAGACCGGGAGCCGAGGAGGCTGAGGTGTCGACTCTGAGAAGGCTGGGGTGTCAGCTCCGAGAGGCCGGGAGGTGGGAGCTGAGAAGGCTGGGGTGTCAGCTCCGAGAGGCCGGGAGGTGGGAGCTGAGAAGGCTGAGGTGTCGACTCTGAGAAGGCTGGGGTGTCAGCTCCGAGAGGCCGGGAGGTGGGAGCTGAAAGCGTAAGGTGTACTCGAGAGAGGGCGGGGTGGAGCTCCGAGAGACCGAGCTGGGGAGCTGAGAGGCTGGGGTGTCAGCTCCGGGAGAGAGGCGGGGTCGCGAGGCCGGGAGGTGGGAGCTGAGAAGGCTGGGGTGTCAGCTCAAGGCCGGGACTTGAGAAGGCTGGGGTGTCAGCTCCGAGAGGCCGGGAGTTTCAGCTCCGAGACTGCTGGGGTGTCGGCTCTGAGAAGGTTGGGGTGTCAGCTCCGAGAGACCGGGGTGACTGTGGTATTGCCTCTGAGATACTGGGGTGTCGGGTCTGTGAAGATTGAGGTGTTGGCGGCTTTGGCATCATCGTAGGGTCGACACTGACCCCATTTTGGTGTCGACCCTGGCACCATAGTAGCGTCGACTGGCGCCATTGTGGTGCCGATTCCCGACTTCAAACCACTCGTAGTGTTGTTTTCGATTGTGATGACAAGTTGATATTCCGTCCATTTGCTTGAGACTGAGCTCACTGACCTCGTGCCGAGCCTAGCTTATCCCAGGTCACGAGGTCACCCGGACCGACATCACCAGCCGCCACCGACGTGTTGCTGGCACAATGGCGTCGACTCCCGCCATTGTGCGACTTGCCATGACCGTCAAAATGGCGCGAACGTCGACGCGTGCCCAACGCGATCCATCGCACGGCTCGGGATTGGGCCCATGCATGCCGCACGAGGTCAAGGACTGACCTCACCATGGTGTCCAGCACCGCCTCTGGGTGGTTAGACTCGTGCGGAATAGGAAGGGAGTCAGCGTGTACCCCGGCGGTGGCCGGTGTGGGACCAGCGTGTACCCCTGCGGTAGCCGGTATAGGGTCAGCGCGTACCCCGGCGGTAGCCGGTATAGGGTCAGCGCGTACCCCGGCGGTGGTCGGTGTTGGACCAGCGCGTACCCCGGCGGTAGCCGGTATGGTCGGCGCCCTCCACATAACTGACTGGTGACTCAGTGGCGGTGAAGGCCACCAGCGCACTGACCATGTGGTTGTACGTCACCAATACACTGACCATGTGCTGGTGTGGCACCAACGCTCTGACCATGTAGTGGTGCGGCACCAACGCTCTGACCATGTGGTTGTGCGTCACCAACGCTCTGACCATGTGGTGGTGGGGCACCAGCACACTGACCATGTGGTGGTGCCGCACCAACGCACTACCATGTGTCTGTGCTCCGCCAGCGGGCTGACGCGCCGACACAGTGTCGGTCGGTGACCCTGGCTGGCGCCACGTGCCGACCAGGCGCGCGCCTCGTCGGCAAGGTCGCCGCCTGGTGCCGGCGGCCCCGGTCACGTGGTGTGGTCAGCTGTCACCTCTGGTCACCTATGGCCGTCTCTAGTCACCTACGGTCGTCTCTGGTCGTTGCTGAGGGTACGATGCCGTACACTGGCTGCTCAAAAGTGTTCATTGCGTATGATGTGCCATTCAATTTTGCTAAGGTATATGATGGGCGCTGTATAACCACTGCAGCTGATGCGCCCTAAAACCCTAATAACTGACTAAGGTATCTGATTTACACCGCCGTAGTGTATGATGGCTGGGTTGTTCGGTGACATTTGCTGTTACCTACATCAGGTGAACTTCCAATCCGAGCCTCTGAGTGACAATTGAAGTCCAGTACTCTCCATTTTAGAAGAAGAGTTTGCGAAGTATTTCGTTTTCGAAATGGTAGAAGTACGGACGAAACATCCAATGTTCCATGTGTCCCCTGCTTTTATTCCGGCTCAGTTGTGGTTTCTCGTTTGTGGTCGCTTTTCTGGGTATCGCACCTGTGTTTTCATCACTAGCCTCGCATCTCTGGTGCCTTGTCATACGTGGTTTTTCTTTGTCGTCGTCCCGTATCTGTAGTCTCTCGTGTGTGGTAACCTTTGATCCTTTGCTCATTTGCGGTCTCTGCGTGGTCACAAACAACGGGTCACGTCAACACTCGCGATTGGCTTGGAATACGGGATGAATGGATCGCAAAATCAGAAATTATGTTTACCGATACTCGCTGTGATTATCTGACAGTTATGATTAACAACTGTGGGGGTCTCGGCATTAGCATGCATTCCCAATATTCCCACAATAATTATTTGCCATTTTCTCCATGGACAAGAAGTGGAAAATGGGATTCGTGGCCGTCAGTTTTGAAGACGTGGGCATGGCCGTCTTCGGTCATAGCTGTACAGCCAAAACTTGGTCGCATCGTGCCGATGATGTTGTTGCCCGCCGCTGCCGCCTGGACCTAGCTTCCGTCGGCCCGCCGCTGCCGCCTGGACCTAGCTTCCGTCGGCCCGCCGCTGCCGCCTGGACCTAGCTTCCGTCGGCCCGCCGCTGCCGCCTGGACCTAGCTTCCGTCGGCCCGCCGCTGCCGCCTGGACCTAGCTTCCGTCCCCCCTACCTCTTCCGTCGGCCCGCCGCTGTCGCCTGGACCTAGCTTCCGTCGGCCCGCCGCTGCCGCCTGGATCTAGTTCTCGCCAGCCTGGCACATTCCTCCACCCCGGCCTAGCCACTGGAGCCCATCGCCTGTTTTCAATCCCTCATGTGTCACGGTCACGCGGGCACATGCCTCCCCAACCTCCACCCCCACCCAGGCACTGCGGAACTCTTCGCCTGTTCACAATCGCTGATGTGTCACGATACTGGCACATGCCTCCACCGCCACCCAACTGCGGACTGGGCTGCGGTGGGGCTGGTTGAGTGGCTTTGTGCCGTACGTGCCCCGGCTACCGTTTCGCCGAGCGCTGCGACGGGCCGCCCACTGCCCAGCTGGCCGCCCGCTGCTCAGCTGGCCGACAGCTGCTCAGCTGGCCGACAGCTGCTCAGCTGGCCGACAGCTGCTCAGCTGGCCGACAGCTGCTCAGCTGGCCGACAGCTGCTCAGCTGGTCGACAGCTGCCCAGCTGGCCGCTAATCGGTAGGACGGCTACACACCGCTGCCAACAGCACGAGTGTGGCCGGCCGGCTGGCCTACACCGGCTGCCGAGTGAACGCAGTGTCTGCGGTCGTGCCCTGACCGGGGTCATTGGGCAAAAGAGCGCCCTGACCGAGGTCATAGGTCGACAGAGCGCCCTGACCGAGGTCATGGGTCGACAGAGCGCCCTGACGGTGGGGTGACACAGGCTGGCGTCGGTGGTGGTCAGACGGACGTCACGGCTCACCGTGTCTGGCTCTAATAGTCTGATCTGTCTGACTGTCTGTCTGACTGACTGACTGACTGACTGACTGACTGTCTGTCTGTCTGTCTGACTGACTGACTGACTGACTGACTGACTGACTGACTGACTGACTGACTGACTGACTGACTGACTGACTGACTGGACTGACTGACTGACTGACTGACTGACTGACTGACTGACTGATTGGCTGACTATTGTCTGTTGGCCGGCGTCTTGCCTTGACATAAGTTCGCGTCAGTGGACGTCTGCGTCACTTCCCGTGGCGTAGGACGTGAGTGACTTATAGAAGTCAACATCCTGTTTTCCCCGTAAAATGCTACGTGCAGACTAGCAGAGACATTGACTACATATGCTTGTTGACTGCATTTGACAACAACGGCTCGCCACAAATACCAATGCAAGGCACACGACATTGACGGCGTTGGCCCACCCGTCGACAGGTCTCACTGGGGCCTTGTTTGTCCAGATTGTGAAGTCCGCTGAATGGCTGCTGAATTCGAATGAACGACTCGCAGAACTCGAGGATAACAACATGCTGAGCCGAGGTCACCTGAGGGTCGTACGCTGGACTGGAGTTAAGAGTAGTACATTGCATATCGATCACTTCGATAAACGTTACTCGCCGGGCGAGTTTGAACATGACCCTGGTCACCCTGTCTCGAGTTCGGGGGTGGATGCAATAGGGTTGGGGTGACGGTGAACGTGATGATACCACACAGAATTGCCGTGCTTTAGAACAATAGTCATGGAGTCCTGAGATAACTTAATCCCCATTATTGGATTGAGGAAGTTTGCACCCCAAACTGAGTGTATACATTTGCTTCTTCCCTTTTTGACAGGCATTTAAAAGAAAGCTCGAATCGAATTATAATGTAACCACGCTGATCAGTTCACATGCTAGTCTGCCGTTCATACTAATTCAATAAATTCCACAATCTCGATGTTTTCTCTCACGGAGACTTCGGAATAAACCTCACGGGTGTTAGGTGGTCTACTGAAGATGCTTCGTGTTCGCGACCGCAGACACGGTCTGGAAGTATTTAAACTTCTTACATTATTATGTTCATCAGGATGCCATTTCAAGTGATATATATAATGTAAAGTCCTTTCATGACTTCACTGATAATCCGGCCGAGTTCCACTGGATACTCTACCATTTATTGAAACAATTAATTGAATCGGTTTATTGAAATGACCAAGACACTGTCGCTCCCAAGGCCGTTTGGCATCCCTGGGACTGGTGACTGGATCAGGATTTACTCGGACCTAAGCACGAATATCGACGTGAACTGTTTGTGCTCACGTGGGCTGAGGTGTTGGGGCGAGGGGGGCCGCGCCAGTGCCATGTGTAATGGTGAAATGCTGTCCGTTGATTACGGATGCCTCCTCGTATCTGGTACCTCACATCCCGCTGAATGATCAAACCTGGTCGATGCGCCCTAAAACTCAACCGATCATATCTGGTAGCCTGGGTACCGTGATTACGTTGCATTTCGAAATTGGTGAAGCGGACTTTTTCCCTACCCGAAAGTGCCTGTTTGGAAGTGCAACATCCCTAAAGCCCTAATAACTAACTGGAAGTGCATCATTCCTGCCGGACCCGGGATATCCGATGTCCGATTCCTCTCGTTATCCTCTCTAATGCGAACGCTGTCACCGAGCGGTTGCTCTGCTCTGATGGAACGGAGGCCGACCGTGACGAGTCACTGCGCTCATCTACTCGCGGCACCGGCCGGTGGTGTTAGCGGGCCACTTCCGGCCTTGTTGGCGCCGTCAGCTGGTGCGAACACCGACCGACCTGGTTCCCAGCGGTCAGCGGCTACCACAGGTCAGCGGCGGTCAGTCGGCTGTCAGTGGCTGTCAGCGGCGGTCAGTCGGCTGTCAGCGGCGGTCAGTCGGCTGTCAGCGGCTGTCAGCGGCGGTCAGTCGGCTGTCAGCGGCGGTCAGGCGGTGGTCAGTCGGCTGTTAGTCGGAGGTCAGTGGACCAGCTCGCAGTGCTGAGGTCGCCACCACTGCATGATACGGCACAGATGCTGACCCGGAACGAGGGGGGGGGCACATAACCTGATCCGGGATAGGGTGGACGGGGCGACACAGAACCTGACGCGGTAGGGGGCTGATGATGCATTTTTCTTTCTTTTTTTACTTAGCGGATTGGAGATATCATCCGCAAGATCAGTTAGTAGTGGCCATGCTAACATGCCTTCAGCACATCATCGAGCACCACATCACCACGCCCGCCATCATATTTATGCAATGACTCACGCCCGTTCCTCGACGCTGTGATGCCCGATACCACCCGCCCCACACTACACGCTATCCAACACCTGCACATGACCATCATGCATACCTGCAACTCGCATCGCTCTGGATCCCCCGGCCACGTGAGCATTCCGGGCATCAAGAGAGCCGACAGCCTATGGTACGGGACGGGATGAGCCGAGTCGAGTCGAGTCGAGTCGAGTCGAGTCGAGTCGAGTCGAGTCGAGTCGAGTCGAGCCGAGCCGAGCCGAGCCGAGCCGAGCCGAACCGAACCGAGCCGAGCCGAGCCGAGCCGAGCCGAGCCGAGCCGAGCCGAGCCGAGCCGAGCCGAGCCGAGCCGAGCCGAGCCGAGCCGAGCCGAGCCGAGCCGAGTCCGGTGGTCGCAGACGCCCGTCGCCACCTCAGTAGCGAGGCGAACAGAGTGGCCGGCGGCTCCAGTTGTGCAATGTCGCTTTTAAAAAAAACACCGGGCCCTGGCGCCAAGAAATTATATGTTGCAACAAACTCCGCCAATTATCCGACTCTCACATTTTTTTCAGCGATTTTTTTCTACGAAGCGCACGCCGGCAAGCGCCTTGGGGCGCCCAGTTTTCACCATTCTCAGCATCACAGCGCGGCGCGGCGCGGCGGGAACGGGAGCGGCTTTCTTCCGCCGGCGGCGCCACTCCGTGACGAGCACTACACGGCGCTCGCAATGGCGAGATCGTGTCGGGACGGCGCGAGTGGTCTCCACCCCAGCCCAGGATCTGCTCCGTCTCCGTCCGTCGGACCAATAATGTGCAGCGCGCCCCGGCACTGTTAACATTATGTGTTTTCGTTAGGTGCGAGATGTCGAAACGAGTGTAAGAGGCTGTCGAAATTCGCCATGGGAACGATGTCTTCCAGCGGACCTTTTAAATCCTTCATACTCAATTTTAATCCAATAGTGAACCTATTAATGGACCTTTTTTATTTGTTTGGACATGCCTAGTTCAGAGATACCTATATTAACGATGACGATAAATGCCCCTATCCATTTATTGGCATTGTATAATATTTCACGTCATAGGCAATCCGTTTAACTAGGATTGCGTTACGAGATGTTCGGGTGTCACGATCCGTTATTGTAAGGATAATCATGCTAATTATCAAGGAGATAAGTATCTATATGCCTCATGTCTGCAGTACTGTCAGAAATGGGTCAGGTCCATTAATAGTGAACCTATTAATGGACCTTTTTATTTGTTTGGACATGCCTAGTTCAGAGATACCTATATTAACGATGACGATAAATGCCCCTATCCATTTATTGGCATTGTATAATATTTCACGTCATAGGCAATCCGTTTAACTAGGATTGCGTTACGAGATGTTCGGGTGTCACGATCCGTTATTGTAAGGATAATCATGCTAATTATCAAGGAGATAAGTATCTATATGCCTCATGTCTGCAGTACTGTCAGAAATGTGGCATGCAGATTTGCTAATCGTTCATCAAGAATCACGTCAATGTTCGTTGAGAGGGATGTCAATTCAGTGTTCAGAGGTGGTATATTCCATCCTATTTCATGAATAATTTATCACTGCACCCCGGGCTATTGTCGGCGAATGCCCGTTACGTTTGGGGTTTGCTGAGCTATCTTCTGACCGCAGGGGGTGACGTATCAATCACTCGACGACAATCTGCCGCTGTCCTATGTCACCGACCACTCCGTACCTCACTCTTCTCCCCTGTTTTCCTTCACCACGCGCTCTCTCCCCTCACTCTCTCTCTCTCTCTCTCTCTCTCTCTCTCTCTCTCTCTCTCTCTCTCTCTCTCTCTCTCTCTCTCTCTCTCTCTCTCTCTCTCTCTCTCTCTCTCTCTCTCTCTCTCTCTCTCTCTCTCTCTCTCTCTCTCTCTCTCTCTCTCGCCATCGCCATCGCCATCGCCATCGCCATCGCCATCGCCATCGCCATCGCCATCGCCATCGCCATCGCCATCGCCATCGCCATCGCCATCGCCATCGCCATCGCCATCGCCATCGCCATCGCCATCGCCATCGCCATCGCCATCGCCATCGCCATCGCCATCGCCATCGCCATCGCCATCGCCATCGCCATCGCCATCGCCATCGCCATCGCCATCGCCATCGCCATCGCCATCGCCATCGCCATATCTATCTCTCTATTTCTCTCCTTTTCTCCACCCCTCCGTCTCCACTTACCACACAGCCTCGCTGTCTAATCAGGTATCGATTGCTTGTGATTGTGTCGGTATCCTATCCTGTGCACCGATGCAAGATTTGGCCGCTGCGCCACCCGCAGAAGCCTCATGGGAATGATGCGAAGGATTTCCCAGAAGACCATGACTTGTTTTATTTTATTCTCTCTCCGCCAAGCATTCGCGGTTAGGACTGGAATGCGGGCTGTTCAAGCAGCTGCCAGCGGCGGTTGTGATTCACAACACAACCGTTCTCTCGTCATCCGTCGTGAATCACAACACCACTGTCCTCTCGTCCGTTGTGATTCACAACACCACTGTCCTTGTCGTCCGTTGTACTCTCTGTTGTACGTTACATCCGCTTCACGGAAGTGGTTGCCACAGACGAGGCTATTTACCAGACAGCTATCGACTAACTTCGCCGTCTGGAATGGTCAATTTGTCAGGCTTCCTGTGGAGTTGTCGGAGTTCGTTCTGGGTTTGGCCCGAGGTTTTCGTTGCTTTGCTCTGAGATGCCGGCTTCAGAAGGGTGTAAGCTAATGGAGCGCGATTTCCTGCCCGCATGCAAACGAGATAAGTAGCAAAAGAAACTTGTATTCTGCACAAAGTCGGACTCGGGCGACCATCTGGGGATGGGGGTGGAAAGGGAGCTAGCTGGTTGTCGGGATCCGCGAAGTGATTGAGTCGAACGAGAAGTTGTACTCAATTTCGAAAAGGCAACAATTTTAAGATATGCTACGATTTCGACTCGGCGAAACGTTTTACCGCTGTCGTCTTGTCATGGAGGGAGAGGAAGGGAGTTCACTACGAACCAACATAAAACTATGATGCGCGACAGTGTAGGCAGGACCCTTCCCCTATTTTGCAGATAGCTATGTTTTCTAAAAACGGTCATCCATTCTAGATGAGAGATGACATTTATAGGGGTGACCTATCCCAGATAAGAGTATTTCCCAGATATAAGGCATCCTGCTCCCTCTGACTGTCTTCTTGCTGCCCCAGGACAATTACTGGATGGTGGCTAGGGGCCTGTGGATACGAGCCAGGGGCCCTTGAGTACTGGTCAGGGGCCTGTGAGTACTGGTCAGGGGCCTGTGAGTACTGGCTCCAGTAAATGGCAGGGCATTGTCCTTTCACGAGGGACCTACTTCTGTTAAGGGCACCCATGCTGGGAAATCGCATCTGTTCTGTACCAGACAAGACATACCTGTCTAGCGGGAGCACCTGACAAAGCTCCACGGCAGAATAGCCTGGCTACATCGCATGCCATCCCTCCACAATGCCCCGCACTGGAGACATGCGATGGGGTACCATGAATCGAATGATAAACACTCTGGACAGTTGAAGATTTACCAGAATGACGAGACCAGGTGGCCTTCGAACGGCCAGATCCAATGACTCGGAAGACATTTCAAGGCACTAGCTTCTGAGCGCATCGAAGTTCATGTCAGTTCGCAACAAGTGGTTAAGTGGTTGGCTCGACACGGCTGTTCATGTTCATTCGTGCCGCACGGTACCGTGGACTAGGCGAAGCTTGAAGAAGGAAGGCCGTCTGTTGTACGCTGGCTCCTTTTCCTCGACACATTTGAACATCCTCCTTGAAGTTAACTCGCGAGTTTGCTGCGTCACAACTTTCGGCGCCGCACGTTTTGGCTTCAGATACGAGTTCTCTGGTGTCCACGAATCAGGGCGTTTTTGTATGGGCGAGGTTTGCTGGTGACTGGACCGGGTGTTGGCTGCTGGCTGCTGGCTGCTGACGTGACAGCGAGACCGGTGCAACTGATCGATGGCCGCCAACATTGTTTCAGCTGCTGTTCGTGGTGTTCACGGCCGCACCATAGCGTGTGTGATATGGCAGCCTGTTAGGGCTAGCGTGTGATTTGGCAGTATGTTGGGTCTATCTGGTGTGATTTAACACCCTGTTGGGTATATCAGGTGTGCTTTGGCAGCCTGTTGGGTCTATCGAGTGTCATCTGGCAGCCTGTTGGGTCTATCGTGTGTGATTTGGTGGCTCGTTGGGTCTATCGGGCGTGTTTTGACGCCCTGTTTGGTCTATCGGGTGTGATTTGGCAGTCTGTTGGGTCTATCGTGTGTGATTTAGCAACTTGTTGGGTCTATCTGGTGGGCTTTGGCAGCCCGTTGAGTGTATCGACAGCTGGCGACCAGTCGCCAAAATTAGGCATGGCGGCTGACGTGGCGTTAGCGTCACTTTCACTTATTCAGCCGGTGTCCGGTGATCCCGAGTTCAGAGTTCAGCCGCGGTCTCGCTGGTACCTAATTTGATTTGATCGTGCGATATGTACGCTGTCGCAGTGATTAAGTATAGCGTTGCGGGAGACGTCGACCTTTCTCCACGATATTCTGCAGCCACCACTATTTATTTGGTGCAAATACTCACTGATCATCTGTCTCGAAGTGAACGGTAACGCTGTCTCAGAGAAGATCTGAGGACGGTTTCAGTGTGGAGAGGTAGACGGGCCTCACTCGTGCTGTGGGCACACTCGACAACTATTGTACCCTGCCGAGCATGCACGTGCAGCCGTGACGGGCGGGTGACTGGGCTGCCAGCGTGCACCACATGGAGCCGCGCCGCTGTCAGCGTGCACCACATGGAGCCGCGCCGCTGTCAGCGTGCACCACATGGAGCCGCGCCGCTGTCAGCGTGTGCCACATGGAGCCGCGCCGCTGTCAGTGTGTGCCACATGGAGCCGCGCCGCTGCCAGCGTGTGCCACATGGAGCCGCGCCGCTGTCAGCGTGTGCCACATGGAGCCGCGCCGCTGTCAGTGTGTGCCACATGGAGCCGCGCCGCTGTCAGTGTGTGCCACATGGAGCCGCGCCGCTGCCAGCGTGTGCCACATGGTGCCGCGCCGCTGCCAGCGTGTGACACACGCGCTGCGTGCCTCCTCACTGAGTCACCGATCACCAGAGGGGTGGGGTGACCGGCAGGTGGAGACCGAGCCGCTGATGGCTTCGTCTCGTCTGGCCGGGCCGACACACCTCACCATCACCAGCTGCCTGACCCGTACACCAATGCTGCGCCGTCCCCAGTTTCCTGTCCCCTACACCAGTACCGCACCATTACCAGCTGTATGTCCCCTACACCAATACTACACCACCAGCTGCCTGCCCCCACCCCACACACACCGTTACTCAGCTGCCTATCCCCTACACCATTACCAGCTCTGTTTCCGCACCGTCACCAGCCCGTACCGCAGCGTCACACACCCGCAGCGTCACACATCTGCTGCGGCGCCACCCGCTGCGGCGCTACCCCACTGGGGCGCTACCCGCTGCATGAACTTACCGATATGCGCCAGCGCTGATTTGATTTAGGATGCCTGTAGTTCGAGTTACGGACGCCTCGTACTTAAGTGCTGGGCGGGGCCTGTTCTGCGATAGTGTGGTAGCGGTCGGGTGGTACGCACCACCCAACAGGCGGGTGGTACCTGATAACCGCATGGTGTCCACTCATCCGACTGAACTGACTCGCACATCACCACCCAACGCTGCATCATTAGGTGGCGATTTGCGATTTCCTCACACTGAATTGTATTATAGAATATTGTATCAAGTGAAATTTGACGACCATGCTGATGGCAAGGGGCGCCGCTTAGTCGCCTCCAAAGAGTGGAAACTAGTAGACCCCCCCCCCCAACTACTGCCACAGCTCTTGGCTAGATAATCGCTGACGGAGAGGGATATGTGTGGCAAATATGCTCCCTGCATGAAAATGTCTAGACGGGACCCAGAAGATATCTTTTGCGAGCTACGTCAGTCGCCATATTGGCACTGCAACTTCGTCAACAGGCCTACGGCATGGCGAAATATAATGTGGACTCGCTAGGATGTGTGGAACACACAATGTGTGCCCACCAGGATGTGTAGGAACAGACAATGTGTGCTCAACATATGTGTGAAACACACAATGTGTGCCACAAGGATACGTTGGATACACAATTGATACCCACCAGGGTGTGGGGAACACAGCCTACCAGGATGTGTGTAAGACTACACTCTTGGTGATGACCACAACTCTTTTCCCCGTGGAGATTTACACCCTTGGCGTGACCACACAACCCTCCCTGTCACCGTGCTCTGAATCCGCGCCAACCCCGAATCGGCTGCGAAAGGCTGCTATCGATCCTCAGCTGGCTGGTGGCAGTTACTCAACTCAGCTGCCAGCTGTTCAGTGGGGGACACGCGCGCCACGAGGCAGCATTGTTGTACGACCTTGGATCTACGTCAACCACGCGCACAAAAACACCGACGCCCGGTTTTTAGCAGGTGGTGGTGCGCCGAAACGGTGAATCATTCTCTGTAAAACTGGTCCTCGCCTGCGTCTGTGGCTGTCTGTTGTGCAGTTCAAGTGATTGGTTGGAAATGATCACGCATACGTGAATTGTATGGGCACAAAATGGCCCAGTTGTCGGCGTGTCCTAAAGCAGCAAATCACCACATCATTCATGTTATTTGCTGTTTGCGAGAATGTGAAGTGCAAAAAGCAGTAGCATAAATTATACAACCAAAGTAGTCTGGCATTCTGAATATGATTACCATCGGGTCTCACCAGACACACAGTAAACACACATAACCCTACCAACCTACTTGGCGAAGCTTTCTACCTCTTTGGAGAGGTGGAGAGGTTGAAACCCTCCAATGTTCGGCTGAGACCCTCTGTGACCACAACAATGACATAGTTTGGCGTGGGAACCTGCTCAGCCAATACCTCCGGTGCGTGTTTGCTTCACCAGCTTTCACGGCATAGCAGAGGATCGCTAATGCCTGCTGTCAGTCCTGGGATAAGTACCGCCCAGAACAGCATGGCCGCTACGTTAACATGGTATAGCCATGTACTGTCCAGGATAGAGAGTGACCGCAACATGGTATAGCGTATGTACTGGTACCATAAAGACATAAAAGATCAGCGCAACTATGAGCCACAAGGGCCCTTCTTGGTTCCACTCTGTACACTGAACCAGTTGCCCACCAAATCTGTCAATCAGTCCTCGCTGTAAAACTTAAAAGCAAGTCCTCTATTCTTATAATGATTGTCTATGCTGTTTTTAAGGATGTTCAATGTGCAGTGTGATGTAGATTATGTACTGGATTATGTACTGGATTATGATGTTCAATGTGCAGTGTGATATAGATTATGTTCTGGTACCGTCGTGGCATGGCTTAGATACTGATGCCAACACGGTATAGCCTATGTACTTGTACAAGTATGATATAACTTATGTTCGGATACCAACATAGTGTAGCTTACGATGGCACAAGATGATATATTCGAAAAATGAACACCTGGTGTTCATTTTTCGAATACATCATCTTGTCCCATTGCTGGTTGGTTATTGGAGTTTAAGGGCGCATCGACTGCATCGGTCCTGCAGCGACCTTTGTGCCATTGTTATCTGTATTTTATGGTATAGCTTATGCGATGGCGGACATGATGCAACATGGTGTAGCTTGTGCATGGGCGGGTATCCTAGAATGACAAGCCCTCTATGGACGGTGCCTGCCGGGATATAGGGCAGGGTAAATTGATAGTATCGTCATGCTATTTGCCATGACTCATGAAGTGCAATTCGCTGGCCTGCGTTAGGATCAGCTGGTGGTGTTGGCATGGCAACGGTGTCAATAAGAGTGAATTGCAAATGCAGTTTATGAACTAGGTTACTGGAGTGTTGATATATGAAAATCACCAGCGAGCTCAAGCGCTGGATTGCACCAGGAAGCAGCATGATTGACGGAGCACGCCCATAGAGATGCATGCCATGTTGAACTGAGAACCCATACAGGTGGGGATGGGCAAACAATAGGGACCGAATGCCATTAATGAAATATATGGAAATCAACACCGATGATTTCCACTTAAGTACCCTTGGGCAACAGGTTTTTTTTCATCTTAGGACCCATGGAGATTATATATATATATATATATATATATATATATATATATATATATATATATATATATATATATATATATATATATATATATATATATATATATACAAATAATTTTGCAGCACAAACTCACGTTTTTGGTACAGGTCTTTAGTTGCGCCTTGCAGATGTATGCTTATGCTTACTTCTACTTCTGAACTAAATATTGAAGAAACACAATAAAAACGCTTCCGTTTCGTAGGGTGGCCATAAGAAAAGCTAGCCTGGGTGTATGTTTGCAACGATCGTTTTGCGAACGGTCTGTACCATCCACAGTGTACCGCCTCACACCGTGCTTGGTCGACCGCCTCAAAACTACCCGCTGCCATCGCGTTGGGGTTACGAAATCGCTACGTTTCACTTACGTTCGATTTCTACAGCGCTAGCAATTTGCCGGTGTGAAGCTGCCCCAGGGCTTTGCACGGCAAAACGTCCGCCCGAGTATTCTGTCGCCTCCCACAGGCTTCGGTCGGGCGGCTCTCACAGGCTTCGGTCGGGCGGAGCCTCCGCTCGAGGCGAAACCGAAAGTTGGCCGGAACGCGTCTGCCAGTTTCGACAGCCGCCGGCCGTGTGCTCGGCATGGTTCGCTGTCGCCAGGCCGGGCCTTGCGATCTGTTGCCCAGCTGTTAGTGTCCGCGGCTACGTAACTATCTCGCTCGGGACTGGCCGCTGCGTCGACGGCCTACGATGGAAGCGTGCCGGTGTTTCAGCCACCCCAGCCGCCACACCACGTGTTTTGTCCGCTCAGGACATTTCTCAATCCCGCGGCCCACCGGCGAAACAGTGTGGGCTGCGCCATTAGCCGTGAATGTGCATAAAGTGTGTCGTGAACCACCCAATAAACAAATAAACAAGCGGATTTTGTCATGTGAAAATACGTGTCATGGGTCTGCCATGCGAACCAGAAGGCGTTTTATGTTGGTAATTTGCGTGCGCCGACGTTCTCGTTCGTCAGCGCAGTTCTTCGCGGTACTTGGTTGATGTCGGTAGTTCGCTTTGTATCGTTCGCTATGTTTAGCGTTCTCGATCAATATTCTTTGTCCGATGAGTGCAGGCTATTTTCAAACGTATCATCGTCAGGTCGTCAATCTGGGTAAGGTGGCCGTCTTCCAGCTGAATGGCTGTCGGTTCGGGTCCCGCTTGTCTCTGCTCTTCGCTCGCGACCAATCGGCGTGAGATATTCGCGACGTTGTAACTCAACATATGCGGCCATCAGGCGCAGAGTCCGTCACCGGCGGCCATCAGGCGCAGAGTTCTTCACCGGCGGCCGGCAGGCGCAGAGTCCGCCACCGGTGGCCAGCAGGCGCAGAGTTCTTCACCGGCGGCGCCCAGCAGACGCAGAGGCGACCGTGTCCGTGTCGCTGACGGGCCGTGGGAGTTCCGCTGGCGAGTTCCGTGCCTGACCTATCGTGGGAGATCCACCGACCGCCGGCCGGGTCCGACTCGACCCGTGCCGGCCCGGTCCGGTCCGGTGCGGCCCTGTCGCGCCG
This sequence comes from Imbricaverruca yamaguchii, assembly GCA_034440575.1. Taxonomy (NCBI): domain Eukaryota; kingdom Metazoa; phylum Arthropoda; class Thecostraca; family Neoverrucidae; genus Imbricaverruca; species Imbricaverruca yamaguchii. Next base: position 2,940,613 of record JAOTOL010001650.1, on the reverse strand, counting down.
CGCGGACCATCGGCACGTGTTGCGTCACGTGGACCATCGGCACGTGTTGCGTCACTGGCGTGGTCACGGCCGGCTGTGTGGCAGTCTTCAGGTGTGTAATGGCGTTGCGAGAGCGCCTTCCTCTCGCGACTGCCTGTCGGCGAGGTGGGCATGTGGTCGTTAGACGTCTGTACCACGCGCCACCCCTGTCGGCGAGGTGGGCATGTGGTCGTTCGACGTCCGTACCACGCGCCACCCCTGTCGGCGAGGTGGGCATGTGGTCGCCCGACGTCCGTACCACGCGCCACCCCTGTCGGCGAGGTGGGCATGTGGTCGCCCGACGTCCGTACCACGCGCCACCCCTGTCGGCGAGGTGTGGTCATGTGGTCGCCCGACGTCTGTACCACGCGCCACCCCTGTCGGCGAGGTGTGGTCATGTGGTCGCCCGACGTCCGTACCACTCGCCACCCCTGTCGGCGAGGTGTGGTCATGTGGTCGCCCGACGTCTGTATCACGCGTCACCCCTGTCGGTGAGGTGTGGTCATGTGGTCGCCCGACGTCTGTACCACGCGCCACCCCTGTCGGCGAGGTGGACATGTCGCCCGACGTCTGTACCACGCGCCACCCCTGTTGGCGAGGTGGGGTCATGTGGTCGTCCCAACGTCCCAACGTCCCAAAGTGCCAACTGTCCGACTCCGCCTCCATCCTGTTATATTGTGAGTATATGTGTGAAGCTCAGGCGCAAAATGCAAGTTGGAATTGTGTAGCCAGACCTTGCAAAGACAGATGAGTCACTATGTTAGTCGCATGCTATGGCCGGAAGCAGTTGACCGAAATGACCCCGTGGTATTCATTTGGTATACTGGGTTTTCACCTTTCCCTTCGGTTTGAGGTTCAATTCAAGCTCATCAAGTACAACATGTGCAACACTCCTTGCACCTAGTTGCGACTTGGTCTTATTAGGACTGTCGGGAGAAATCCTACATTCCTGCTGGAGTCCCGTGGAATCGCCAAATATCTGAGGAATCGCATTCGTCGGAAGTCCCTGGTTTGCACATTACCAAGGAGGAGTGTATCCGAGAGACAGGTGAAGGATCTGCCATCGGATGGTAGCAAGCGCCTTCAGAGAAAAATATAGCCACTTGGGGCATAATTCATAGATGACAAGGCAACTGTTAGTTGTGCTTTGTCCGCATTAAATAAAAATGCATTTGTCCATCATCTTCAACTGTCCGTACACGGAATTCATTTCGATGATCTTAGACTTTATCCACCGAACAAATACCTCTTCTGGGCAAGGCAAATTTATTTCGTATGTTATTCGACTCAGAATTGACTGAATTTCATCAGGTATGCGATGAAAAAGATTGATTGTTGGACCGTTTTTCAGCAGTCTATTCCAATGCAGCATTCCGCTTTCACGTTGTTAAATTTAGCCGCACAAAATTCCAGTTCGCCACTGGTCCGATTCCCATTGTCTGCCGCTGCCAGGCCGTAGACAAGAAAACGCGCACAAAACAGCGGGCGAGACCGGCCGCGCTTCTGCCTCGCCTGGCGACTCGCTTCCAGATGGCTGCGGGCTGTGTTTGACCTCCGACGTGCTCGGCCCGCCCGGGTCGGTCACCGCTCTCCCAGTGGCACATGACACACTCTGCACCGGAAAGCGCTCGCCGTCGCGACGGCGGCCCCGGACAAAAACAGCCTCTTCCCACAATATCAATCTGATGATCACGGCGCTCGGCCGAGAAGTGCGCCACTTCCTGTGCTTTGTTCGCCGTCGGGCTCTGAGGCGTGGTCAGTTTTCAGCGGCTGCGTGGTCGCGTGATCAAAATCCGAGCCGCGTTCATGACCGGCGCGGCGGCTGCCACCGCGCGGTGATACACGCCAAGATACGATGGGGTTCAACGCCTGCTTGGTGCCTTTGTAGCTCTGCACTGGGCATCAGCCCTGGAGTTTCACTCTTTGTCACGAATCGGTTACGCCGGTTATCGAGAAGAATATGATACTTTAATGAAAGTGTTCCGATGAGAGCTGGTAAAAGATGGCGAGTATGTTTAGAGACGTTGGACGGACGAGGGCGAGACGCTGGCTGTAGAGCTCTCCAGCGGCGGGCGCGGGGGTCCGGCATCGGGTCTGCTGCAAGCATCAGATCTGTTGTAGACATCAGGCCTGCTGCAGGCATCACGTCGTCATCGGTGGACAACGACGGCTGTGAGACTGCGGGAACTGTGGGCTGCGCAGACGAGACCGCGGGAACTGTGGGCTGCGCGGGCGAGACCGCGGAACTGTGAGCTGCGCGGGCGAGACCGCGGGAACTGTGGGATGCGCAGACGAGACCGTGGAACTGTGAGCTGCGCGGGCGAGACCGCTGGAACTGTGGGATGCGCAGACGAGACCGTGGAACTGTGAGCTGCGCGGGCGAGACCGCTGGAACTGTGAGCTGCGCGGGCGAGACCGCGGCGATTGTGGGCTGCGCGGGCGAGACCGCGGGAACTGTAGGATGCGCAGACGAGACCGTGGAACTATGAGCTGCGCGGGCGCGACCGCGGCGACTGTGGGCTGCGTGCAGATGTCGCTCTCCAGAGACTTTCGGAACTGTCCGTCGTCCTCCTCCGTGCATGTCACCACCACGCGGTCCAGGGGCCGTTCCCGTCCGTCCCTCCCACGAGTTCCCCTCGAGATGAGGCGCCCGCATCTTATGGCCGCCTGGCCGTGCGGTTATTCTCACAGGTCGAGTTTTAAGTGTACTTAGCCCTTATTAAATCGCATGATAAGATCCTTGGACCCAATTAATGTATCCGCCTAGCTCTATAGAAATGATTGACCCCATTGTGCATGTCCAGCAGTCACATCAGGATCGCACGCCCGAATAAGATACGAAATCTACTGCCATGCACACTTACTACCGTAATTCCACCCTCATAAGCGTGCTGTGAGACGAGGACGTCACCACCGCTGTAATCCATGGGTCCGGGCCCAATCTGTGATGGGTCACGGCAGCGGCCAAACTCTCCTGACGAAACAGTCGTTCCTGCCCAGTGTTAAATTATTTGTAAAAGAGGGTGGAATATACCACTTTCTGAACACTAATTCGACATCCTTCTCCGGGGAAGTATCGGGATCCTGCTTCTCGATGTGTGCAAATGAAGTATTCGTGTCTTCTTTCTAAGAGTACCTCTTTTGTTAGTAGGATGATCATGCTCTTGATAAGGGATGATGATACACGAACATTTCGCAATGCACTTTCATGTAAAGGGATTATCGATAATGCGATATGGCATACATCACCAGTGTATAGAATAGTTTTTTCCCGTTATCCCCAATATAGCTTTTCATAAATTATGAATCTAAAAAACTAATGAAGGTGCAGCATGAGTACACCATTGGCTCAAATTTGAGTCTGAAAGACATCAAAATGATTTGAAATGACACCAATTCCATGACAAATTTCGACATCCTACTGTGCTCGTTTCGACATCTCACACCTAACGAAAAACCATTATTTTAACACTGTTCCTGCCACTGGGGTTGATCCCACCTGAAAGTTGAAGGTGGCAACGCCCCTGCTAAGACACCTAACGTCAATCCCGTTCCTCCCACCCCAATTCTCATCCTCCGACAAAACTTCAAAACTCATCTAAAACATTGTAGCCAAGCCTTGGCGACTGGAGGGGCTCGTGTTTAAGTCGCCACTTCACCCCGGTTTTCCTCATGCCGAGCTATTCAATCCTTCCGCTGTCGTTGAACAGTTCCCTCGGCGGCTTTTGCCTGTTGCCGACTTGGCCCCAGCTGTGTCAAATGCGGAGATCAAGCTGTGTCAACAGAAGGGTTAATGGTGTGAATGGGAGATTCGCTGAGGGTGCAGCTGGTATTTTCCCGGCAGAAGGACTCGAGTTGTGCGCCATCAACATTCCATCAGCATGCCGGCTGCGTTGGTGACCTCACTCTGACCTATGCATCGCTCCAGTTTGTAGGACATCATCACTCCAGCTTATAGGATCATCAATCCAGCTGTATTGGTTATAGTTGTGTAATGTATTCTTAACCTTTTCTTTATACCAGCGATGCATCGAGGCTTCGATAGACGATGGGAGTGTGCCCACGACGCTCTGTAGTTCTTTCATTCTAGGTGCCTTCTCCATGATTGCCATGCTCTGCAATGCGCTACGAAACTTCATTCAACGCTATAGGACCACTAAATATGAACAGAAATACGCATTGTATCTATCGGCGCGGTAGGCAACTGGTACTGATGGCTACAGGTTCAACGTATCTCATTTGATATGCAAGCACACGAAGACGTCAAAGTCGTCCTGGCATGCCTCACGAAACCTATCCTTCGTGCGCTACTGACAGATATCAGAAGAGAAATTTCGGTGTGGCATTAAAGAAACAAGATATGAAATGTTGAATTTAAATGCGCCGCTCCCAGTGGACGAAGATTGTAAGCGAAGAACCTGAGTAGAAGACGTGTCTGAGGCCCACTCTTCAATGATGATATTAATTAACTAGAATACACATTTTACTTAAATTGCCCACGTCGCCGATTGTATCTGCTGTACAGCTGATCAATTTGGCGGAAAGGTGGATACGGACTGCTAAGTGTGGCACGAATTACTGCCTCGTAAATCGCCGCAAGCTTTGTGAAGCAAGCTTTATGAGTATTACTTCATGAGTGTTATTTGATGAAGTAATGCTGTAATCACTGCAGTCGATGCGCCCATAAACCCCAGTAAACTTGATGAGGTAATGTTCAGTGAAGTAAAAATGTAAATGTTCTCATCACAATAATTATGAACGTCTGTGTTTGGCAGCAGCTGCGAAAGAGCTGGATAAAAAAGTGACGCAAGCCACATTTGAGGCTGCTCTCTTTCACACTCGACACCATGCGATTCCTGTGGCATTTAAGGGCGCATGCGGTGTCCCACTGGCCCAGTACACCAGATATACCCGCCGCAGGGTGTCTGCCGTCCATGGGCCCGGGCAAGCCTGCAGTGGGCTGCATATTTATCGCTCTCGACCACGGACCGACCGGTCTGGCGAAGGTACACCGGCCGGCCGGCGACCGTTGGCCGGCTCGCTCGCCGATAAACATGGCCGATACTCGCTCCACGATACGCCGTATCGTTGAGCAGATAGCATGCGAACAACCGAACAGCACGCTCCGACCTAATGTGAAGTGGCCCGTTTGCCTAATGTTGCGCAAAGTCAGGCGCCATTTCATCCCGGCCGAAGGCGCGCCTTTAGACCAAACCTACCCTGAATGGTAGGTTTGGTCTGAAGGCGCACCTTCAGACCAAACCTACCCTGAATGGTAGGTTTGGTCGAAGGCCACACAAACTGGTAGGTTGTGAGGACCAAACCTACCTATGTTTCAACGCACCTGACCAAACCTACCCTGAATGGTAGGTTCGCTACAATATTGTGAAGGGTGTGCCTCTGAACTGCTGTGGTATGCTTCATGTCCAATAAATGTAAGGGGTATGACATCAAATCTGGTGATAGCTCGCAATGTTGCTCGTGTTGGTCACACAATCGTGGTGCGTTAAAAAAAGTCGCACTTGCAGATTTGCTTTCATTTTGCTAATTGTTGTGTAGACAGCCCCTGGAAAACTTCATCTAAGCTAGAGGGACAATCCCAGCAAACTGAAGCTGCAAGGGACACGCTCCCGTTCTTTCTGTGGCAGAGCCCCTCCCAGACGTATGCAGGGTTTCCAACAATTTTTACGGTACAGCTTTCGATTACTTCCATTTCACTGTTTCACTGATGATGTTGCTTGCATTTCAATGTTTCACTGACGATGTTGTTATGGGCGTTGCATGACCAACGCAGTCGACGCGCCCCTAATTGTTGTCTGCTTTGTTGGTAAGTAGTGTCAGCATCTTGGCGGAAACTTCGGCACTTGCCCAATGTTTCAAGTTTGGTTAAAAAGTGACTTCGGAGTACTATTGTGCACAGTTGATGTCTGCCGGTGGTTTCAGCACATGTGATAAGTAAAATGAATGTGCGTGGTAATATATATATATATATGTATATATATGTATACATTTACATTGTGTGGTTGTACGCGTAGTCCTGCATCCTTCCGGTTGCACATGATATCGTCTCGGGCTACACAGATGCTGATGAGGCCATATGGCCTCGTCAGGTTCCCCCAGTCAGATGTCCCGGATTGCACAACATACGGCCTCATCAGGTTTCAATTAGTCGGATGTCCCGGGCGCGAGCTCCCGGAGACATGCGGCTCTGCACCCGGTACGCCCCAAATCCTCAATAATTACCGCTGTGGTTTATTGTGAAATTGAAGTAGTGGCCATGTAGCGAGGGACCTTGAAAAATAGAGCTGGTCAGTCTTGCTGTGAGCTGCCGTTTTTTTTTTTTGTTCCCGAGTACGCCGTGAGTCACAGCTGGCACTTGGCCAATGGCGGGCGCTTGATCTTACTTAGCCAATGGTGGGTACTTGATCTTACTTAGCCAATGGTGGGTGGATTTGTCAACGTCGCACAACCGTGGATCGTAGCAGTCCGCGGCATGTGTGTTTACGATGGTATTTGTTCGTGTAGTGCCAGCTCCAACACGCCAAGTCCCTGTGCTGACCGCTATTCATACCAGAGTACCGTCACACACGTGATGTGGTGTCAGAGTACCGTCACACACGTGATGAGGTGTCAGAGTACCGTCACACACGTGATGTGGTGTCAGAGTACCGTCACACACGTGATGTGGTGTCAGAGTACCGTCACACACGTGATGAGGTGTCAGAGTACCGTCACACACGTGATGTGGTGTCAGAGTGCCGTCACACACGTGATGTGGTGTCAGAGTACCGTTTCACACGGGATGTGGTACCAGCAGGGATGCGGAGCCGGGAACATTTTTGACGGCTCCGGCTCCGACTCCGGCTCCGGGGAAGTATCCCGGCCCCGGCTCCGGCTCCGGTTTCGGCTCCGAGTAAAATGTACCGGCGGCTCCGGCTCCGTCTCCGGGAAAAATGTACCGTCTCGGGCTCCGGCTCCGGCTCCGGCTCCGGCTCCCTACATCCCAAACGTGATCGATCCATTAAGTAAGAGCTAGGGGATGTAAAAAAGTTAGCCGCGACCACTCAGAGGCGCAAACTTCAGACAATTGTAAGCAATTTTCCCATATACACCCTGTATCTATCTTTAAATGAACACTTGCCCTCGCCCAAATCACTTTTCGGTGTTATGCCCTCGTAAACTGACGCTCGCTTCGTGCCGTGTTGGAGCAATCAGAAGAGGGAAGACTCGAATCAACAACTCTCCCCATCCCGTGAACGGTCCGAGGGACACCATTGTTGTAAATTGTAATGTTTGACCTAATCTCTAATAAGGTACAACAACCCGTTGATGATGGACACAATGAACCTAACTAAACTAAACATGGAGTTATTGAATTGACTACTGAGGCTAGAATATGGTTATTGGTTATGCTACCATTATTTGATGACATTTTTACATGTTACTCGTATTCAAACATTGTGGCTTTTAAAAATGCGTTTTCATATCATACCATACCATACTAGGTGTAATGTGTTCATTTCACGTTTGCTAATTTTGTTTAATTTACACCTCTTTCGGAGTCGGAGCCGCCCTGCTTTTGACGGCTCCGGCTCCGGGCAAAATGTTCCGGCTCCGGCGGCTCCGGCTCCGGCTGCGGCTCCGCATCCTTGGGTACCAGAGTACCGTCACACACGTGATGTGGTACCAGAGTACCGTCACACACGTGATGTGGTACCAGTGTACCATCACACACGTGATGTGGTACCAGTGTACCGTCACACACGTGATGTGGTACCAGTGTACCGCACACGTGTGTTAGACACCAATGGGCACGTCGCACCATGTATGTACGGCAAAAGTTCATCTGAGGAACTCGGCCCGACCGTCGGGTCACTCTTTTGAAACCTTCACAGCCTTTTGGGTAGGACGTTCGAAGCACGTTTTTCTCACACACAATGACACGGGGTCTTTTAACATTGATTTGTGGCAGTTTTCGTCGGTACTTCCTCTGAAGCACGCACATGTATTGCTCAAATAATAGTGTTTAGGCCGGTACCGGTCCAGCCGTTATTGCCTCAGGACTAGCCGGGAAGCCACCGATGCGCCGGTGGCGTGTTATGTCGTCATACAACGTGTCCTACGTTCCCCGAAGCTCGGCGGCCAGTGTCAGCCCGACGGAGGGTGCCGCGCTGAGTGGTTGCATTTGGCATAATCTGAGCGGAAAGACCCCTCGACAGAACGCGGCGTCTATGCCAATGCAACAGTTTGGTATGATGCGTTTATGTTTGAGATACTCTAGAGATTCGGCAGATGGGGTCGAGCCGTAATGCTCGATTTCGGCAGCATGGTGAAATCGTTGTCGACTGTCAGATCGCGTTTCAGCGCGAATTTGCTGCAGGCGGCGCACGGTTTCGCCAATAGAGCTTCCCTGCGGAATATGGGGCAGTCAGCTGGAAATTGAATGCACTTTGCGAAATCGTCCAAATCGTCTTGCTTATTGACGAAATTGCCGCAATTCCGCAAAAGTTGGACGCCGTCAAGAGGCATGTCTTCACGGACTGGTAAGAGCGCGCAAGCTTCGGTCGGTCCATTAGTTACTCGTCTCGTCATGAGGTCCGACGCTGTGCTTGCGCCAGGGGAGTCACGGTGCCTGTCTCTTGTCTTCGGTTGGTCCATTAGTTGCCCGTCTCGTCGTGAGGTCCGATGCTGTGCCTGCAGCAGGGTAACCCCGGTGTCTGACTCTTGTCTTCGCTCGTGCAGCGCCCGCAATCGCGCCATGGATTGGGGGTATCATTGTGCCGTCACAATCGCGTTCCAACTTCGGGACGGTACCACCGGCGTGCCGTCACAGCCCACTCGAGCTGAATCTCCGTCCCTCAGGAGGTAAAAGGAGCGTTGTGGGCGTTGGTGTTCTACCGGCTCTTTAGAGTGTGGGGCGGATTCCCACGCTCTAAAGAGTCAGTAGAACCGCAACCGCACGTCGCCAGGGATGCACATTTGCGGGGACGGCGGTCGTACCTGCACCGCACCGGCTGACTGTGGCGACGCGGCCGGCCGTCCGTCGCCCCCCCCCCTCATTGTCGCGGGCCGCCGGCCAACGAGATCCGCCGCCGCTGCCTCCGGTGGACCGCGCCGGAGGGCACGCATTACGGCGTCGATTGGCGCCTGTCCTGCGGCCCCGAGCGGCGACCCCTGACCCGGCGCCTTTGTGCCGGACGGTGACGTGCGTGTTACGCAGGCCGGCCAGGAGGTGGACGCACCGCCGCCGCCGCCGGCGCTGAACGTGTTTTTACGTGACCCTGGTACGGGGCTGATGGGGTCGGTCGGCGTCGGCGTGGCTGGCGATTAGCTAACGCGTAGTCGTTGCCTGCGTGACGGCGACAGACACCACACACACCGCAGGTCAGCGGTGTTATTGGTCGTGTCTGTCTGGGCACTGGGCCGTATGGGCAGATCGGCGGTGTTGGTGGTTCTGTCTGGGCACTGGGCCGTATGGGCAGATCGGCGGTGTTGGTGGTCCTGTCTGGGCACTGGGCCGTATGGGCAGATCGGCGGTGTTGGTGGTCCTGTCTGGGCACTGGGCCGTATGGGCAGATCAGCGGTGTTAGTGGTCTTGTCTGGGCACTGGGCCGTATGGGCATGGCCGCGGACAGGTCTGGACACCGGGCGAGACGGCCGTATTGACAGGGTAGCGGGCTCATCTGGGACCTCGACACCGGGCGAGATGACCGCAGGGACAGGTCAGCGGCCTTGTCTGGGCATCGGGCAGACGGCTGCATGGGCAGACCAGCGGGCTTGTCTGGCCACTGAGCGAGACGACCGTACGATGTCGGCCGTCGTGCGGTGCGACGAGGAGCGCGACGGTCCCGTGGGACGGCGGACGCCGCTCGGCCGCCATGCGATACACACGCCAGTCACCAGCGCCGCCTGTCGGGCGCGGCCGGCAGCCGCATGTGTCGCTCGGCGTCAGTCCGGAGTGTTCCGGTCCGGAACACTCCGGACTGTCTCCGGAACTTCCGGAGGCGTTCCGGTCAGCTGGGATTAGTCGCCGCCCAGCGGCTGGGGCTGGGCGCCGCCGCTGGAGCTGGGCGCTGCCGCTGGAGCTGAGCGCCGCCGCTGGAGCTGGGCGCCACCCCTGGAGCTGTGCGCCATCACTTGAGCTGTGCGCCATCACTGGCGCTGAGCGCTGCCGCTGGAGCTGGGCGCTGCCGCTGGAGCTGGGTGTCATCGCTGGAGCTCAGCGCCGCCGCCCGCCTCAGCGCGGCTCAACACTGGCGATTGATTATCAGTCCTGCTGTTTATCAACATGCTGGTGGTGATGCTCGAGTCTGGCTGCTTCGACTCTTGCTCCTGCCGAGTGTTCACATTCTCTCAGCAGTTCGGTCTGGCGTGGCTCCACGGATTTTGCAGGTGTTTGTCGACCTCTGACTACACAACTCATTCGGACTCGCGGGGGCGAAATTGTAAATGTGCCATTTGTATACACGTGCTGTTGTTGCTGTTTCTGCTGCACTTGTCAGAGCAGAGGCTACGTAGCAGATACAGGACTGTTTTGAGTGAGGTTCTTTCCACTCGGCATCAGATAGCGAAGAGGGCAGGAACGTCTTGAAGTAAAGCAACGTTCGCTCCATCGATCAATGGCAGCATTTGAAGTAACTTAAAGTTGATCGTATTTGGACTTCTTCACACTGCAATGCCATGAATCCCGTCACAGAGCGCAAAATTAGCTGAGAACCTCCACGAAGCATGTTCGTGACTCCTGTCTACCACACAGCCAGACGCTGCGTGGTAGAGCAGCTGAGTAGTGGCGGGTTGCCGAAACGGTCGATTGGCCCCGCCCACAGTCCCCTCAGACCTAGCCGGCGGCAGTCCCCGGTCCCCGGCACATGTCCAGCAGTGGCCCCGGTGTCCACCCGACAGTGGCTCCCGGTACGTGTCCGACAGAGGACCCCGTTTCGTGTTCGACTCCGTCGGACCGGCGGTCAGCGGGGTGGCCAGTCCGTCGGACCGGCGGTCAGCGGGGTGGCCAGTGACCCGCCCGCCTTCAGTCAGGCCAGCCACGGCTCCAGCCGCTATCACCTCCCGCGCACGCTGCCAGCCCGGCGGCCGTGTCAGTTTTGCGCGGGTGGCCGGTGAATGAGGTCGACCTGGCTCTGGGTATCGGTGCCACGCTGCAGCGCCAGCTCCGCCGCCGTCGGCGGCCGTCACGTGTGTCAGGTGATCCGTGAGTTGTGTGATCACTTCACGGCAGGGTGGACGGTTTCGTGTTCACCTCACGACGGGTCGTGGCTTGGGATGCCGCTCTGGATCGTGAGTGGAACGTCTCCAAATTGAATGCGGGCTGGCGCCTTGACATAGTTGCAGGGCCGTCAAGCTGCGCGGTCCGATCGTCCAGTCCTTTGGTAATTCCACGGCAGCTCTACACACTTTAGGGACGCCTCAAATGCCCAAATTCGAGCGCACGGAACGTATGGATGTGCACAACACGATGTCGCCGCTGAGCTCAAGTCGTCGATTCACACCTTCCCATTTCGATTTCCCATCCCATTCGATTCACGCAGGTTGCTTTATGCTTTCAACTGCGGTAATTACACCGGTTTCCGACCAGCTTGAAATTCGCCGAACCCATTTGGGTCTGAGCGCGAATGGCACGCAGGTCGCAGTAGTTACTGCGCACTGACCTCTGGGTCATGGGCCAGTGCTCTCTGCAGTACGACCTGTGGGTGGCAGTTGTGGGAGTGCAGCGGCTGGCGGTGGCACCAGGTGGTGAGCACCGCTGGTGGCCTCTCTGGTGGCCTCTCTTGGCCTCCCTGGTGGCCTCTGGTGGCCCCGGTGGCCGCCGTGAGGTGGCGTCAGTCGTTGGGCTCGGTGCGGCTGGCCACGGCGCTTCTGTATGCTGCGAGGCAAATAACAGCAAGCTCATGTCCCACTCATGTCCCATGCATGTCTGACTCATGTTCGACTCATGTCCCACGCATGTCTGACTCATGTCCCACTCATGTCCCATGCATGTCTGACTCATGTTCGACTCATGCCCCACGCATGTCTGACTCATGTTCGACTCATGTCCCACGCATGTCTGACTCATGTCCCACTCATGACCCACGCATGTCTGGCTCATGTCCCACTCATGACCCACGCATGTCTGGCTCATGTTCCACTCATGACCCACGCATGTCTGACTCATGTTCCACTCATGTCCTCCCCACGTCGAACTCATGTCCGACCCATGTCTGACTCATTTCCAACTCATGTTCGATCCATGTCCGGCTGATGATGACCAGCTTGCTTGTCACGCTCGTTTCTGGGCGCGGCGGGCCGGATTCGATCTGATCGACGTGTGTTTCGATGATTTGTGGTACCAAATAGCATGGCTGAAAATATTACTGGCGCCTTCCTAAAATACGCGACTGGCGAACTTTAGCAAGGTAAAAACATGCCACCACAGGCCGTGCTAGGTCGACGTAAGGTAAATGATTCATCAGTGAAACTTTATATTGTGACGGTCCAATGGGACCAATTTAATGACAAAATTACCCGTATTAGATGCTCAAGGCTGGGCTATTGTTCGTGTTTGGTTCTTATCTTACGTCGCTCAGGCGTACCTTACACGGTGTGCGTATGAGCGTGCAATCTACATTAAACACCCTAACATCCCGATCGGATCCGATCCAATCGGATCCGATCCAATCGGATGGGACTCTTCCAACCTGTAAAGCCTCATTATTTTGTGGTGGCATCTGAAGTAAGGATGTCAATCCCGCGGTCAGGTATTTATGCCTTGGAATCACGAATTTGGAGAGGAAAATGTGTGGTGCATTCAATGTTAGGTATAATCAATTTATCTTCCTAACATTAAAAAAAAAAATTGTTAGTACCTGCTTTGCAGTCCTTTATGGAATGTTTATCAAACAGCGATTAATTTAAAGTCATTCTTGACAACCCCATTGATCTTTTCGTGAAGAAAGTAGTGCATAGTTTGACAGTGCAATGGTCTGCATGAAAAACACCCAGGGCGAGGCCATGTTTCCAACCACGTCCGGGATTCAAATGAAATCATGAATTCCGATCTTGGAATTACTTCCCGGATCGAAGTCTCCTAATCCCGGGATTGGGATTGTGACACATCGTGATTATCTATGGCTCATGAAGTACCTTCGTCTCTAATACAACGAAACAAAACGCATTTAGGGGTGCATGTGCTCATAAATATCAGTAAGTCAGTCTGCCGGCCGTTGCACAGTATACCTAATGTGATGGTTGTAGCGCTTCTCATACTAATGGCATATAGTTAGTGTGCAGCGCCAGGTACTTGGGACACAAGGTGCAATTTTGTCGCGCACATCACGATCCGGAGGGGGAGGGAGGGGGGCGCTGCAGCTCGCTGGGAGCTGCCGTCTGGTGTTCGATATTACAGTAGGATACGGCCAAAACAGCGCGCGCGTGTTCAAACACCCATATCGTCAGCGCTCGGTATTGGGCGCTTTCACGATGGCGTAAGCAAATGCTGGAGATAAGACGCACCGAGGCAGAGCGGTGGGTTCGTATTACCATACCGGTTCAGATCTCGGGAGTGGACTGCAGCACCTATGCACTCGTTTTTGTCACCGTATGCATATTTTTCGAACGGAATAAAGAGGTGAAATGCTATCGTAAGCAACATTTGCACGACTTTTCCATGTTTGTTATAGCTGCACTTACTTGTCCGTACATCTGAAACCCCAGCCGGAGTCTGAACCGTGAACCATACCCACACGCAAGAACTACACGTCGACTTCTGCTATGAATAAAATAATAATAAATACGTATACACATGTTAGTAATAAAATATGGACGATTAATCTAGGGGTAAGTTGCCCGTCTCACAATCTAAAGATAGTGTGTTCGAGTTTCACCTGTCGCTACTCTTCGCCCGCGACCAATCGGCGTGAGAGATTGGCGACGCCACATGGCTCAACCGTCGACGTGTCGTAAACCAATAACCCTTATTGATAAAATATTACTCGCTGTCTATCCGACGTGTCTTGTCTCTTGCGATTTGATCCGCCGTCATTCCACACCACCGACGAGAATCTCTTACGATCTGAAACCGTTATCCCACGCCACCGACGAGAGCCCCGTCCACCTGACCCTCGGAGCAAAAGTCGTGCGAGTTGCTCGAGTGTCATCAAACAAGACCGCAATCCTTTATTCTGTCTCGGAGGGACAAGATCACGTCACAGCGTCCGAGGGACAAGTCCCAAGGCTATTTCAATAGCCTTGGGACAAAATTCCACAAGGTCTACAACTTGTCTGGCTGTAGAACCAGCATGCGTATTGGTCCCTGAACATCGTGATTGGAATTGGACACCCGTTGCGACCAGCTGTCGCCAACATTGCGATGCTGGTCAATGGTCGGGGACGAGTAGCCTTGGGGTAAGTTGCTCGTCTCACAATCGAAAGGTTGTGGGTTCGAGTCTCACCCGTCGCTACTCTTCGCCCGCGACCAATCGGCGTGAGAGATTGGCGACGCTACATGACTCAACGGTCGATGTGTCGTAAAACCAATAACCAACCAACCTGGTCAATGGTCCACCACTCACATGCGGCGGCTCCGAGACGCTGCGAACGTGAATGGCTCCGGCGCCAGTATTGTGAGCCGGGGAGCGGTGGTATCCGGCCAGACGCCCGCCCCCTCTCCGGCGTCTGGTCGGAGGGGGTATTTCGGCCGGCGGCGGTCACCACCGTGGTCGGAAACTGTGACGTCAGCTGGCGGCGACGGCGGCCCGTCAACACCCGACCACGTGGTGCGGCGTCGGCCGCCGGCCAGCTGGCCGCGCGCGTCACGTGGTCGATGGCATCAGCTGATGGGGCGCGGCGCCGACACCGCGACGCGGTCGATACGATGGCGCCGGACTCCGCTGCCAAAGAGGAGCCGTCAGTGGCGTCATGACGCCGGCTCGGTCTGCCGACGGCGCGCAGACGAGTTGTTTCTGGCGCGACGACCTCCAGCGCACACCTGCTTTTCTTCCGTTTAATGGACCAGATTTAGTCTCCCTTCCCGCTTTTCCGTGCGCTAGGAACTGCCCCATTGCTTCACGGCTGAACCAAGATTGCCAATATAGCGTAACCGTTACACTTATCCCCTGTCTAGACAGGCCCTTTGAACTTCGGTGGGTCTCTTGGCTCAGTGCCGATGTTCCCCTCGACCTCCTACACATGGGCTTGGATGCAAATATTTATCGGTGTTGCACAGGAGTACCCCCCCCGATGTCTGGAGGTCCCGAATGATCCGAACGTTTATGGTGAAATCCACGATTGGCCGACTGATAAATGGAAGGCAAAAATAAGCTGGCGAACCAGCAGGCGTGGAATAGACCGGATTTGTGGTGTGGTTCTGCCAAGAAACGACACGTGTGTTTCTGTCCGTTCAGGTTCGCCGAGGAAGAATGTTCTGTAATACCGGAGGAAAACACGCCCGAAATTAGGTGCACACGAAAGTGGGAGCCTCTCTGAGATTAAACGTCGGGCGGATGATTATAATCATGGTCGGATGCACGGGAAGGGAGCACAGGGAACACCTTCCAATCCCATGAAAAGTTGCCGCCCTACTGACCGGGGAATGAAACCCCCACCCCCTCTCAACGGACGTTTTATCCAAAGGCCCCTCAGAAAGAAAAGAAATCACACATCTGAGAAGAAATTACCCTAATAATGGAACGCTTGAGAGCACTCCCCCTCTCCCAGCAAACTTTTTTCCGCCCAATACGCCTCTTGAGGAACCCTCGCGGTGACATCCCTCAGAATAAGTGCTCCCCAGCGAAAACTGATACGCCCGCTCCTGAATAGAATTGGCGCATGGCAAGGAGGAGGAGGGCACTCACCGGGATGACGTGGGATGGGCCGCAGGGCAGTGGATCGAGTGGCTCGTATCGGGCTTCATGTGCCTTGTTGCGCGCCTTTTTATAGCCTTTAGAGCACTTCGTCTATCGTGTGCTCTGCGGTGAGCCTGACGACGCTGGCACTGTGGATACGTTACCAACGTATCAATAAACTTGTATTGGAAAGGGTGGGTGGAAGAATATCAGTCTCCCAGCAGTCTCCAGTCAGTCTCCAGTCTCCATCAGTCTCCCGAATCCGAACATATCGTTGACACAGCTCAATGAAGTGCAAAGCAAAGCAATGATATACTTTATTTCTTACGATTTGCTTCGCGGATGAATATTATTCGGGATGTGCATGAAGAAAGTCAGTGGCGGTTTATAAGGGTCGGCAAAATAAACATTATTTACGAATGAGCGGAAGTTGTCGTGCTTGGGGACGAGTAGTCTGGGGGTGAGTTGCACGTCTCACAATCGAAAGGTTGTGGGTTCGTGTCTCACCTGTCGCTACACTTCGCCCGCGACCAATCGGCGTGAGAGATTGGCGACGCTACATGACTCAACGATCGGTGTGTCACAAAACCAATAGCCAAGTTGTCATGCTTTCGTTGATAGCTGCCAAGCTCTCGGGAAGTTTTCCCGTTGCGATACAGACTTCACCTCGGCATATCACGCTACCACTATCTCGTGTGGCATCTGGACAGATAGGACATGATCAGTGTGAGCAGAGGCACAGTTAAGGTGGGCACAGCCGTCTCCCCCTTACGCCGCCCCTCTGCACAAAAATGAATAGATGAACAAGAAATGAAAACTTGCGCCGCGATTCGAGCACCGAAACCATTCTAATGGAAGTCTGTTTTTGGTGAATGGAGTTTGCCCCCCTCCCCCACCTTAAGGCAACCATGACTACATCACTGAGGTGTGACTTTTGTGACATCGCGTGTGCTTCTGAGGATTCCAGTGTATGTCATCTACCTCTAAGCACCTCTTTCATCCCTTTTTCCATGTAGATACCGCCCGCATTTGAGGTTATTTGTATCATTTCCGAGCCGTTTTTGATTGGCACAAAATGACCGAAGTGGTCGACGCATCCTAGGGCACCAATCCACCACAACCATCACCACCACATAGCCGTTTGGTCTAGAGGTATTCCTTGGCTGTTTTTTACTAGCATTCTGACACATCCTCTGAAAAGGAACGAAGTTCTAGTGGTACCAAAAGAGGCACCACATTAAGGAGCAGGGGGGGGGGGGAAGGAATCCTCTGCATATTCCAGACGTTTTAGACCAAGTATGGTCCAGGTCTGAGGGGATCTTCGTGTCCACGCTCCCCGGTCACCTCGCCGCACACTTGTCCGCCAAGCAATCCGACGCCGGCAACCATACCGATCATTTGTGCGTCTACCAAAACTCATACAGCTGGAAAACCACCAGCTGGCTGGTGCTCTGGTGGTTTTCAGTGCTCTGGTGGTGCACTGGTGAGCCAGCTGGCTCACCAGTGGCTGGCACCAGCTGGCTGGTTTTCAACCAAGCAGCTGTCAAACTCAGCTTCAACCAACCAGCCAATAAAAACTCCGTCGGTCAGGAGTTTACCGCCGTCAGGAGACGTCTTAGGCGGTCATACAGCTGGCGGTTTTCGAAGCGCACGGCTCGGCGCTGCGGCATCAGCGTTTGGAATGTCGCCGTGGCGGCGCGGGTCGGTGCGAGACTGCGCAGCCAGCCTGGGAGTGGCTCGCCCCATGGTTCCCACCGCCGCCAATTTGTCGGGCCCCGCGGTGCTCGACTGCTGGACGGCGGCCGGCCGACACGGAGCGTGCACGAGCCGTGCGTCGTTTAGCCGCCGCTATCGGACAGGTTTCCCGATGAATTCGTGCTTATTTCTGCGCTTCCGCGGTGTGATAATGGGGGCGTGCGAGGATTTCTCCGAGCGCTTGAGGACGTGAGCGCTGTCCGACTATTTACCGAGGGCGGTGACGGCGGTGGCGACTCGCCGCTGGCCGGTTTCTCTCCATTGTTGTGATATTTTTGGGGACAACTATATGCAGACGCGTGCCGTGGGCCTCCACATGCCACCGACCATTTCCCGCCGATTAAACCGCAGACGGCCCTTAGTCGTGCACTGGGTAACTTGATGCGAGACATTTGGGGGCGCCTGGCCTACAACCGTGTATTCTCACTGTCGCCGCGTCCTCAGCGGTGAGGTGGTGCCGCCGTAGTCAGCGAAGGCTAATCCGTAATTTGTAGACCCGGAACCAAGGACGGCGGCGGAGTACTTCCTCGGTGGCAGAGACAGGTATGGTGTTCGATGAAAACGACTGTGTCGGGAACAGATCGAGTTCATTTAAGAAAAATTATAGCGAATCAGGCTACTGTGTGATGTTGCTGCGCTGCCCGAGGTGGTGTACTGGGGTGATGTCTGTTCAGTGAGCGCGGCGACAGGAAGCTGGAGGATGGGGGTGATGTTCTTTGGACTTTTCAGACTCAGCTTTCGAGCAACACACCCACTATTTGCACCCCCGTGGAGAGGGTGCGTAACATACATTTTGTATCATGGAATTGCCCAAACAAAAGCATGTCATTTGTAAACAGAGTGGTGTAGGAACTAATTTATGTGTTACTGTTCAATCTTTTCGATGTCGGCCAGTCATGCAGCTGACTGTGACCAGCGCCGTCCGTGTGCACCGGAGCAGACGGTGGCAGTGTCGAGCAGGGTTAAAATGATAGTTTTTTCGTTAGGGTGTGAAATGTTGAAACGAGAGCAGTATGATGTCGAAATTTGCCGTGAAATTAGTGTCAATTTAAAGCGCTTTTGATGTCTTACTATAATTTGAGCAGATGGTGTAGGTCACGTTATTGGTAATGGATATTCCTCTACCTGCGTTGCGAAATGTTTGTGTGTCACCATTCCTTATCGAGAGCATGAAAACAATACTTATAAACGAGATACTATAGAAAGGAGACATGAAGACTTCATACGCACGCATCAAGGAGCAGGATGTCGATACTTCTTGAAGAAGGATGTCGATTGAGTGTTCAGAAAGGAGAAAGGGGTATATTTCGCCAAATTTTACGAATAATTTATCATTGGTGCTAAGTGATGATATGGGATGTTGTCGTGATATCGGATATGGTGTTGGTGGTTTTTGGTATTACGATGCGTCGACCGTTTTGGGTTCTGTAGCGTCCCCAATCTCTCACGCCGATTGGTCGCGGGCGAGGAGTAGCGACAGGTGGGACTCGATCACACAACCTTTCGTTTAGGAGGTCGGCACTTTGCCCCAAGACCGCTGCCCCGGTCGCGTTTTGATTATGGGAGGTCATCAAATTTTTTTAGGACTGGTGGAGGTGCCGATTCAGGGGCGTCGCCAGGAAACTGTGTGAATGCATTAGTGATTCGGTGAACTTTCCGATGACTCATAGGCATTTCAGGTGTTTCATTTAATCCATGGGAGGAACTGATTTAAGAGCACCAGCGAGGATTTGTCTCGAGTGGGTGACGGGCGGGTGATGGTTCAGGGTCATGTCCAGGGTTTCATGACCACAGGTTCTGCCACTAAGGCTGGAGAGTCACTTCAAGGATATCATGAACTCGTTTCGAGCGGGTGGTGGCAATGCAGACCCTGAGCCGTTTCCGGGACGTTGTGGTACGAAGGACGAGATACTAGTTCCCGGCGTCACCAGGGGCTTCTCGAGGGGTTGGTGACGGAGCCAAAACATGCACAGGAATGTTCGGACACCACCACACCATCCATTAGTTTGTACAATAAAAACATTATTTGCTTACCTATTTTTACACAGTACCGCTGTTTCTGCCGCGTACATGCCACTTTTGGGTCGATTACATTTTTTTAAGGACGTTTGGTATGTTAGATTAGGTTTGATCGCCAATCGCTTTATGCAATCGGTGGAGTTGAAAACTTGGAGCTGTGCCTACGTCGGATTTCTGTCGGCACGGCCAGACGGTAGCCGGATTTATTTATTTCTCGGGAATTTATTCGTCGGATTTTTATTACGTAGGAGAAGCATGGTGTCACATGGAGGGTATGCTATCTATCCGTCTATCTAAATATCTATATATCAGTTTATCTATCTATCTATCTACATGTATATTTATCATCTATCTATATATTTATATCGCTGTCTGTCGGTCCGTCTGTCTGTCTGTCTATCTATCTGTGTATCTATTTACGTATTTACTTATTGCGCTAACCATCCATCCCTCTATCCTCTATGTATGTGTTGATATTTACCCATGCCAGCAACGTCTTGGGCGCACTTGCCCGCACATTGTACGTCCCAGACCATTCGTGGTGTCTGAAAGGCACGGGTGTGACCCGAGTGTGACAGCCGGTGTGTCCTTGCTCGTCAGGGGAGCGCCATGGCGGAGGTGGCGACGTCGCGGCCGCCGTCGGGCCTCTCGCTGTCGGCCGAGAACCTACCGGCGCTCGAGCCGTCGGCCGCGCTCGACGACCTGGTCGAGTCGGAGGTGATCGTCGGCGACGACAGCGACGACGAGTTCGCGTTCAACGGCGAGGTGAAGGACGCCGAGGAGGTGTACGTGCGCAACGGGCCGCGCGGCCCCAGCGTCACGCTCGGCCACGTGACGATCGAGCGCAGCTACTGCACCGACGACGACGACGACGGCGCCGTCAAGCTGGTCGACCCCGACCAGTTCAGCGACTTCTTCCTGATGGACGAGCCGGCGGCGGCGGCCGGGCCGGCCGACGCCGGCGGCTACTTGCAGCTGTTCTCGGACATGCGGCAGTGTGTGAACGGCGGCCGCGTCAGCTACCTGCAGGTGTCGGCCGGCGCGCTCTGCCTGCAGCCGGGCCAGCGCCGGCTCGAGAGCCTCACCGAGGAGGACGAGACGTCGGCGCAGGAGGCGCCCGACGGTCCCCAGGGCGCCGCCCCCGCCCCCGCCGCCGCCGCCACGCCCCGCGCCGTCAGTGACTCGCCGGTCGCCGACGCGTCGGCAGCGGCGATGCAGCGCGCCGGGGCGTCGGTGTGGAGCACTGAGCCGGGCGTGTCGCGGTGGCCGACGGCCGAGCTGCAGCCGACAGCGGCGGGAGCGGCGACAGCGGGGCCAGCGGCGGCAGCCGAGGCGGCTCTGCCCGTCAGTCTGGTGAGTCCAGTCGAGTCCGCCATCGAGATGTCGGGTCCCGTCAGTCTGGTGGGCATCATCCTGCCGCCGCCGACGGCGGTGGCCGCCGCTACAGCTCAGCTGGCGTCACACGGAGCCGAGCAGTCGACTCTGGGGACGGCTGTGGAGCCGACGTCAGAGACGGCTGTGGAGCCGACACCAGAGACGGCTGTACAGTCCACATCAGCGACAGCTGTGGAGCCGACGTCAGGGACGGCTGTGGAGTCGACATCAGGGACGGCTGTGGAGCCGACACTAAAGACAGCTGTACAGTCCACATCGGAGACAGCTGTGGGGCAAACGTCAGAGACGGCTGTGGAGCCGACGTCAGAGACAGCTGTGGAGCCGACGTCAGAGACGGCTGTAGAATCCACATCAGAGGCAGCTGTGGAGTTGTCATCAGAGGCACACGTAGAGTCGAGACCAGAAGCAGCTGTGGAGCCGGGACCAAAAGCAACTCTGGAGTCCACATCAGAGGCAGCTGTCAAGGTGGCGTCAGAGACAGTTGTGGAGCCTACATCAGAAGAAGTTGCCAGTGCGACATCAGACGCAGCTGTGGAGCCGAAACTGCAGGCAGTCATCGAGGCGACATCAGAGACAGTTGTCAAGGCCACATCAGATACAGTTGTCGAGGTGATTTCTGAGACAGCTGTGGAGCCGAAACTAGAGGCAGGTGTTGAGCCGACATTAGAGGCAGCTGTGGAGTTGACGTCAGAGACAGCTGTGGAGCCGACGTCAGAGACAGCTGTGATCCCGGTGTGTGAGCCGGCGGTCGGCAGCAGCGCCACGGACCTAGCGCCGAGGGGTGTTGCCAGCGAGTGGACCGAGTCCAGTGCCGCCCTGCCCGTGCTGAAAATCGATGAGAGCACCGAGCCGAAGAGCGAGGCCAGCAATTCGTCGGACCGGTGCAGCTCGTCCCAGTCGAACCCGACGAGCAGACACGGCAAGCGCGGCAGGCCGGCTCCGGCGCAGCCAGCCGGCGCGAAGCAGCCGCCGCCGCCGGCGCGGACCGTGAGCCGCGCTGTTCCGCCGGCTCGACTCGCGGCCGATCTCACCAAGACACGGTCTCCGTTCACCGCACGCGACGAAAGGCGCGCCGTCTCCAACTACGCCAGCCTCCCCCGAACCAAGGCCAAGAAGGCGACCGCGGCAGGCGACCTCAAGGATAGCCCAGTCGTGTCCAGGAAGCACGAGACGAGCGTGAAGACCACCGGCGCCAAGCCGGCCGCGGTGCCGCTCAAGCGGAAGCCGCTGGAGAAGAAGGTGTCGCGGTCAGAGTCGGGCGCGTCCGACGACGACCCGGTCAGCTACGGCACGCTCGGCCGACGGAAGAAGACGTCGCCGAACTCTGCCGCCGCCGCCGCCGCCGAGCTCAAAAGAAGCGCCGACAAGTACGGCACGCTGGGCCGCAGGAAGAAGGAGCAGAAGCCGGCCGACGCGACGGCCGCCACCAAGTCGGCCACCTTCACGTCCGAGGACATGAAGAAGAGCGCCGACACGTTCGCCACGCTGGGCCGACGCAAGAAGACGCCGGCGGCGGCGAAGCCGGACGTGCCGGCCAAGCTGGCGCCGGCGGCCGCCGCTCGGCCGTCGGCCGGCCGTCCGGCGGCGACCGCGGCGACTACGGCGGCGACTACGGTGGGACGTCGGCCGACGGGCAGCCGGCCGCCGGCGCGGCCTCCTGCGCGCGGCGGCGGTGCCGCGCCGGCCGCCACCACCTCTCGACAGCGCACGCTCATCTGCCTGGAGACGGCCTGTCAGACGGTGCTGACCGGCGGCGACGCGGACCAGCTGCTGACGGCCGCCGGCCTGCGCCAGCGGCCGCACGTGCTCCGCCACGAGGCCGCCTGTCAGGCGGAGATCGCCGAGCCGTGCCAGGCGCAGCAGGCGGCCGAGCTGGCGCGCCTGCAGGCCGAGGTGCAGCATTCCAGACACGCGCTCGACCAGCTGCAGCAGATACAGGTGAGAGCCGACTGCCCAAGTAGCTGGCTGACTGACGACTGCTGGCAGTCTCACACCCACCCCGTGTCCCCATCCCCCAGTAGCTGGCTAACTAGCGACTGCTGACGGTTTGACCGCCACCATATGTCCCCATACCCCAGTAGCTGTCTAACCAGCGATTGCTGCCCCCCCCCACCCTCCTATGTCCCACACGCCGCAAAAGTGGGCTAACTAGCGACTGACGACGGTCTGGCCCCCACCATATCTCCCCATACCCCAGAAGTTAGCTACCTAGCGACTGCTGACGGTCTGACCCCCACCATGTGCCCCCATCCCCAAGTAACTGATTAACTAGCGACTGCTGACGGTTTGCCCCTCCCCACCCCACCATATGTCCTCACCCATTTCCCGGAAGCTGACTAACGTCTGCTGGCACCGTTCGGGCTGGCCCCTCACCATTCTTTTCCTCTCCTGTTCGTCCATGTCATATCATAGAATATTGGTATTAACTTAGTCGGGTTTGTCATTGACTCCCTGACATGACATGACATGACATGACATGACATTACAAGACAGGTGATTGTCGCGTGCCGTCGGCGGCCCGACAGGACCTGCATCCGCCTTTGGGCCAAATGTACAGCACGTGTCGATCGGGAGTTGTTCTCGCTTGGCGGCGTGGCGGCGGTGCGCCCACTCACTGCCGGCGCGTCTGTGCACCATTAGCACGGTAATTGGAGCTCCATCCGGCTGACAGCGATCTCCCGGCCAATGGCCCGGTTCAGGCCTGAACGGTGCCCGACAGGCAGGTCTCGTGCCTCACTGGGAGTTTCATCCGGGAGCAGGTCCCTGCCTGACTACGAGAGGTTCCGCTGGGAGCAGGTCCTTACCTGACTGGTAGGTCCACCGGGACAGGGCCCTGCCCGACGGGAAGGTCCCTGCATGACTACGGGAAGTCTCCTGAGAGCAGATTATGTGTCTAACTGGGGGTTCTCCCAGGAACAGGTTCCATGCCTGACCATCAGAATTTTCCCCAGCAGCAGGTCTCGCGCCTAGCTGTCAGTTTCCCCGGGACCAGGCTCCCTGCATAACGGGGTTTACCCGTGAGCAAACATCGTGCCTAACTGAGCTTCTCCGGGAACAAATCCCGTGCCTAACTGGGAATTCCCTGTGAGCAGATCCCGTGCCTAACTGTGAATTCCCTGTGAGCAGATACCGTGCCTAACTGTGAGTTTCCTGGGAGCAGATCTCGTGTCTAACTGGGAGTGTGCCCCGAGAACATATACCGTGCCTAACTGGGAGTTTTCCCCGGGAGCAGGCACCGCTCTTGTTTGGCCTGCATCTCGAGTCTTCGTTGCCATACCCGGAAATGTTATCTTCACTTGGCACGCGCGATGTTTATTGTACCAATTGGCATGACTCGCCCCGTAGCTTCTCCTGAGACCACTCCTTTGAGTTATGACTGCTCGGTGTCCGCTCCTGCGACTGCTTCTGTGAGTTATGACTGCTGAGCGTAGGGGCAGGAGCGGCTCTTGTGACCGCTCCTGACCGCCCTTGACGTGACGGTTCCGGCGAGTCCTTCCGTGACTCGCGCCATTATCCGAACACTACTCTCGTCTGATTGGATGCGTCAGACGTCGGCAATCTTTTGTTTCGTCAGCGACGCGGAGCAATGCCAGTGGCGGGGCGATGCGTCTGTCTGGCCATGATCCCCCGATAGCCGACCGGTTCAGCTTTGAATCGGCGCGGGCGACGTCAGGAGTCCGCCGCGCCCGGAGAAAGGCGGCTTTCGCCCCGAGAAAGTGCTACATATTTGCATTTGCTTCTGTAAAGTCGGAGATGACGCGTGCGTGGCCAAGCACGTAAGGCCCATATCAGATTCCATTTGGTGAAGCATATATCCCAAATACGATGCCAGATTCAGTTCCGGACGGGAAGACTGTCTGCATGCTCGAACGCAATGGACGCTAGGCATAGTCGAGTGAATACAGGCCCGCGTTTCCATGGCAACGTTGTTAGTGTCGCCGTCGGGTGAGTACTGCCGGCGGCGGCTGACGCGGCGGCTGACGCGGCGGCTGACGCGGCGGCTGACGGTCGTGGCCCACGCCCGATCTATGCCCGACCTACGCCCGATCTATGCCCGACCTATGCCCGACCTACGCCCGATCTATGCCCGACCTACGCCCGATCTATGTCCGACCTATGCCCGACCTATGCCCGACCTACGCCCGACCTACTGACAATTGGTGATGCCGCGGCCATCCACACCGGTCCGTCAGGTGTCATCGCTCCGTCAGCGCTCCGTCAACGTGCCGTGCCGTGCCGTGCCGTGCCGCTTGGCGGCGTCTGGCGCATCACAGATCAATGCGGTGAAGTTTGCGCCAAGGGGTGCGGCCGACGCGGTGAAGGGCGTGGCGGTGCCGCCGGACGTCGGCTTGTCGGATGTTGTCGACGCCGATCGATGTGATGAACTCTCCGTGCCGCGCCGAACTAGCTCTGGCTGTGCTGCAGGCTGCTCACGCTCAGATACCGCGCCGAGCTAGCTCTGGCTGTTTTGCAGGCTGCTCACACTCAGATACCGCGCCGAGCTAGCTCTGGCTGTACTGCAGGCTGCTCACGCTCAGATACCGCGCCGACCTAGCCCAGGCTGTGCTGCAGGCTGCTCACGCTCAGATACCGCGCCGACCTAGCGCTGGCGTGCTGAAGGCTGCTCACGCTCAGATACCGCGCCGAGCTAGCTCTGGCTGTACTGCAGGCTGCTCACGCTCAGATACCGCGCTGACCTAGCCCTGGCTGTGCTGCAGGCTGCTCACGCTCAGATACCGCGCCGACCTAGCCCTGGCGTGCTGAAGGCTGCTCACGCTCAGATACCGCGCCGAGCTAGCATTGGCTGTGCTGCAGGCTGCTCACGCTCAGATACCGCGCCGAGCTAGCTCTGGCTGTGCTGCAGGCTTCTCACGCTCAGATACCGCGCCGACCTAGCATTGGCTGTGCTGCAGGCTGCTCACGCTCAGATACCGCGCCGACCTAGCCCTGGCTGTGCTGCAGGCTGCTCACGCTCAGATACCGCGCCGAGCTAGCCCTGGCTGTGCTGCAGGCTGCTCACACTCAGATACCGCGCCGAGCTAGCTCTGGCTGTGCTGCAGGCTGCTCACGCTCATACACCGCCCTGCGTGCCGCGCCGACCTAGCCCTGGCTGTACTGCAGGCTGCTCACGCACAGATGCCCCAGGTGCCGCTCTTCTCATATACATTGTTCACATGCGCAAAAAGGTAACAAAGGCTTCGCCTGCTGGTCCAGTGTATGTGGGACGCACGTCGGCCATCAGCCGCAAGTCTGGCGAGCCTCACGCAGTTCTGCGAAATGTCCACATTTTGTGTGTAAGGCATTGGCTGTTGCGTTCCTTCGCTGTTGTCGGCAGACGTCATGGTAGTTCAAAGCCAAGGGCGCTGCCATGCTTTCCCCGCCCATCGTGCGTGTGCACGGGGTGTGACGTCAGACAAGCATGACTGCGTCTCCGTGACTCCGTATAGTTCGTGATTAGTGCCACCAAAGCCCGGCAGCCAACACTGAACAGACTCTTTCTGCTTCGACACAAATGTTGCTGGTCGGCATGCGCAATTTCCTGCATCAGTGGTGGCACATACACAGTCGTAGAACGACACCTCAATGAGCTTTGAATAGCATAGTCAAACAGGTCAGTGTCGGTCCCAAATACCTAAAGTCCCCCCCCCCCCATGTCAGTGCCGGGGTGCGGTCAGTCACCCGACCGTCTTCAGGCCCCTTGTCGTGAAGCAGCCGTGGTTACGTGATCCAATGTCAGGGATATGCAGCCTGAAGTCTTAGTCAACACCATGATACATGCCAACGTCCTGGTCATCATAAGATACTCTTGGGACGTCTCAGGTCAGGTCGCACCTCACCTGGTGTCAACATCCAACTTGCAATTTAGTGTGTGTGACGCATACATTTCCAGACCGCGCCGCGTCCGTACAGAGTCCGGCGGGCGGCTGGTAGCACTCGTGGCACCACGGCGTTTGGCGGGCCACTGTGTGCCGTGGGCTGACATTATAGTCAACGATGATGTTATCACTGGTACCACTGACGATGGCATCATGAGTACCGCTCGCCATGGTATAACGAGATCTCGCGATGGTATCACAAGTACCACTCGTGATGGTATCACAAGTACCACTCGTGATGGTATCACTAGTACCACTCGCGGTGGTATCACGAGTACCACTCGCGATGGTATCACGAGTGGTGCAGTGACCTTGGCAGATGACTGGCGCGCGCGCCCTCCCGCATGACTCGAGCGGATCAGAATCACCGCCGTGCGCGCGTGCGATCTGCTCGACCGTCACGGAACCGTGCGTGGAGCACGATCGCCGTCACCCAGCCGATCACAGAGCCAATGATTGGCGCAGCTGTCCGCTCGGAGGCTGGTGAGGCCGTTGCGGCCGAGCCGCAGTTCCGGCCGAGCCGGACGTCCTGTCGACGCCGCCCGCCAGTCGGCAACACTGACGGATCTGACCAACGCCGAGTGGCTCGTCATAACCGCGGCTGGTAGTGGCACGTGGTCACGTGCTGGTGTGGCGGACCGTTGGACGGTCGACCGTAATAGCCGCGGCTGGTGGTCACACGTGGCCACGTGCTGGTGTGGCGGACCGTTGGACGGCCGGCCGGTGTTTATGCTCGGTGTTGGGTTTTGTCAACACGCCGCGCCCGCCGGCGAGCCCCAGCCGGCGAACCCCAGCTGCGCGGCCGGCCGTTGGCTCTGCTGACGCAAGGCTGTGCTATGAAATAGCCTTGCTGCGTAGCCTTGCTGCTGACGTACCGCCAGTCCGTCTCTGCCGAGTGCCGACCAGTCTCAGCGGGACGGCGAGGCTCTGCTGATGTACCACCGATGCCGACCAGTCTCAGCAGCGCGGCGTCGGTGGCCGGCGAGCCCCCCCCCTGGCAGCGCGGAAACGTCTCACTTAACTCGGCCTGTTTCGACCTGACTCCGCTGCATCTATCCTCGCCTGGGCTCGCCTTGCCACCAACGATCGCCGTGATCGGGTAGCTCTCAGCCTGGTAACAAAATGTGCTCGCACCCACCTCAGCCAACCGGTCTTTACTTCTGTTGTACTGTTATATATGTTGACGGTTGCACTGCAAGCAACACAGTGTCAACAAAGAACGGCGTCTCTTGTAGCCGTAATCCTCCATCTCGATTTCGGCCGTTCCTAATACTTTTCTGAGAGAGCTTCACTAGTATTATTTCACCCGAAGCTCCTGAGAATTTTGAGGCCGTTTGACTAGTGCCATCTCACCCAAAGCATACATTTTCATTGTGTACTCCCGCTTTCAATTGCTTACGCGATTTGGTCATTGTTTACAGTAATATGCGACATGCTGGACCACTACACCTGGTTATATTTCTTGTTAAGCATACATTTACAATCAATAATTTTCGGTATCCGGCGCAGCAGGTTTCTTCAAGCGCAACTTCAATCCATGTTTCGTTAATTGGGTTATGGAAAAAGGTAAAGTTAAGGCATCAGTTTCAATATCACTGTGATAAGAATGGAACACAACCAATGAATCTGAAAAGAGAAATGGTGCTTTGGTGTAACATGCTCCAATGCTCCGATTAGGAGCCCATCAAAGCTATTTTCCATGTGCCGCGTAGCATGAGCACCACAAAGAAATTGGAAGAAGCCTGATTAGACAGTGCTGATGCTTTCACATCTACACCATGGTTCTGTGTACCTCGTTTTTCAAAATTGAAAACACTGCTTGGGATTGCCCGCACTTATCAGCTCAGTGGTAGATTACTTGTTTCTAAAATAAGATCGGATTCAGTGAAATGTTGCGGTCGTGACAAGATTGTTTTATAGCTGTCAATGGTAGTGTTTTGGAAGTTGAAGCCGTGTGAATTTCCAAATATTCTTCAGATTTGAATGATTTAGGACTGTCGGCGAAGGCCACACGGGACACGTGGCGGCCGTCGGTCCAGTCACCGACGGGAGCGCTCCGCCAGAGCCCGCCGTGCCGCGCAGCGCAGACGCCGTGCCGTCGTCTCGGACTCGTCACGCACCCGTGTCCGCACGACTCGAGCCCCACACGAGCCCGACACGAGCCCGACTCGAGCCCGACACGAGCCCGACACGAGCCCGACTCGAGCCCGACACTGGCCCGTCACGAGCCCGACACGGCCCCACACGAGCCTGACAGGAGCCCGGCACTGTCCCGACACTGGCCCGACACTGGCCCGACACTGGCCCGACACGAACCCGACACGAGCCCGACACGAGCCCGACACGAGCCCGACACGGCCCCACACGAGCCTGACAGGAGCCCGACACTGGCCCGACACTGGCCCGACTCGAGCCCCACATGAGCCCGACACGAGCCCCACACGAGCCCCACACGCCCGACCGAGCCCGACTCGAGCCCGACACTGGCCCGTCACGAGCCCGACACGGCCCCACACGAGCCTGACAGGAGCCCGACACTGGCCCGACACTGGCCCGACACTGGCCCGACACGAGCCCGACACTGGCCCGACACGAACCCGACACTGGCCCGAC
This sequence comes from Imbricaverruca yamaguchii, assembly GCA_034440575.1. Classification (NCBI taxonomy): domain Eukaryota; kingdom Metazoa; phylum Arthropoda; class Thecostraca; family Neoverrucidae; genus Imbricaverruca; species Imbricaverruca yamaguchii. The sequence goes on along the minus strand of JAOTOL010001650.1, from coordinate 2,911,101 downwards.
ACGAACCCGACACTGGCCCGACACGAACCCGACACGAGCCCGACACGGCCCCACACGAGCCTGACAGGAGCCCGACACTGGCCCGACACTGGCCCGACAAGAGCCCGAAACTGGCCCGACACTGGCCCGACACTGGCCCGACACGAACCCGACACTGGCCCGACACGAACCCGACACGAGCCCGACACGACTTGGCCTCACGCCCGAGCGGAGGCTCACCTCGCTGAGGCCGCGAATGTGCGCTGCTGACGCCGTCCGGCTCGGCGGCGATCTCCACCGAGGGAGCCGTCGGTGTTGCGGGACCCGGCAGCGTCGCTCTGCAGGAACTCACTCGCGTACCGCCATTGAAGCGGTGCGGCGCCGGTCTGTTCCGCTGCACCATCTGGTGTGCATCCCGGGGATCGTCGGCTGATTTGGCAGTCCGTCCACCCGCCCGTCAGGCACGCCGATGCACCTGGTGTGCGCACAGCGAAGCCGAGCAACTCGATGGGGTGCACGTCGGTGTTGCACTCATCGCAGTTACGCGTAATGTCTCTCTCCTGCATCATCTGGACAGTCTTCTTCAGAGGATGGTGTGCCTCCCCTGTCATCTTATTGAAGCGATCATGTCATCCAAATATGCTTGTACATCGAGACCTTCTAGCGCACATTTTCATCATCTTCTGGAAGCACTGAGAAATATTATTGGCGTCTCGGCAGCTGCCATTGGAATCTGGTTCCCCTCCGCTCCCCCCAGTAAGGTGTACGTGGTGGGTAGGAAGCCTGTAGTAAGGCTAAGTACATGTATCGAATTGTATTCGTAGTTACTTGCGCATTGTCGGCTGCTGCGTTGTACTCTCCAATGGGAAGGCCACTATGGTTATTTGTCGCAAATTGTGCGAGTGCAGGCGACGCATGATCTCCAGGAGCCTCGGGAGACCTCACAGCACTGCCATCACTGACAGAGGTTGTCTGGAGGAGGCACATCCATGGAGACAACTTGCCAAAGCACACAAAGCACACACGTTCGGTGCATCACCGAGGAAATACTTGTGCCTTTGACCGCATGTGCTCATTACCCATGACCGTACTCAGTTGAGGGGAGACGGTTTCCGAAATCTGAGGGAACTCACGGTATGAAGTGTCTGAAAGTATGACTTGGATGTGCACTACAATTGTTGTATCTTGCAATACTGTGGGGAGCATGGCCTCCGTATCCCTCAGAGAACACATCCATGCTTGTCGGAACCACAGCCGGGTGTACGGCGCACCCACGTGACACCAGTGCGATGGAGCCGTTGTTTTGCCGCACAGGATCTTGGGACAGAAAACAGCCGTGCTAAGTTTCCTCTCATAATCCTCCGTGAGTGGATTATATTCGTGAGTGGTCCTTGCGCCTGCACCCCTCCCGACAGGGGCGAATTTAACATAAGCCGTATGACAACTTCTACAACATATGATATATGGCAACATCTGGCCTACACTGGACATTCTGGACCAAAAATGCATTATGGATCTCGTCTGAGCAGAATTCACCACAAACAGGAATGTTGCTTAAATAGCATTGCATTGAGAGGTGGTGTACGTATATGCATATAAACTCTCCGACTACCATCGCGGCGCTGATGAAGTCGTCCTTTGTCGCATTCATTTCCGGCTGTATGTGAACGGATGGCGCAGTCGATTGCTCCCCTCGCCTCATGGTGCATTTACTCGCCCTCTGGGGTCCCGTCACGCCGCCATCTCTGTCGGCGCACAGTGGCGCCAGCTGCCTGCTGGCTCTGGCCGGGACTGGCTCTGACTGACACCGGCTCTGACATGGACTGACTGTAACCTGTACTTGTTCTGATCTAAACTCGTTCTCATCTGAACTCGTTCCGACTGAGACTGGTTCTGACCTGAACTGGCTCTGACCGCGTCTTTCCGTTGGCAGCTGCAGCTGGCAGCTGCGGGGCGACAGCTGGAGGAGGAGCGCACCGACAAGTTGGAGGTGCAGGACGAGCTCGGTCGCACCACGGCCCGGGTGGAACAGATGCTGATGCGCATGGAGGTGGTGGAGCTGGAGCTGCAGGAGCACCAGCAGAGTCTGCTGCACTCGGAGCAGCGTGCGCACGACGCCGACCTCAGCAGCCAGCAGCTGCAGCAGCGGCTGGACCGGTCCGAGGCGGCCGTCCGACAGCTGACGCAGGTGTGTCCCGCTGGACCGGCCCGACAGCTGACGCAGGTCTGTCCCGCTGGATCGGTCCGATGCGGCTGCACGACGGCTGGAGAACGATAGTGACATTTAGAGTCCCCCAGAGACCAGTGCTCTGCTTAGTTATTCGATGCGATCTCGACTTGGGATGGGAAAGTTCGCTACAAATTGCGAGGCTGTACAGTACCAGTAACCAGATAGAAATGTTGCCTAGATAGATAGAAACGAATAGAGCTCAGATATAAATGGGAATGGGAAGTGTGTGCTGACCGGGGCAGAAGGAGTGGTCTGACCGAGTGAGTGAACAAATTTGAGAGGAAATCCCAGGAGGAGCATTCCACATAGCAAGAGGATAAATGTGTAAGGAGGCTACGGAAAATCCATCCCTTAAGCACCTATCCATACAATCTTGTCTCAAATGCCGTTTAGTGAGAAAACACGAAGTCGTGCTGATGGCTTCGACGTTGAAGACATAATATGCGATGTATCGAGACAACCACACGACAAAAACCTGCCGGCCCTATGCATGCTTCAGCTTGTGGCGTCCTGCGATTTCCTGTTGCAGCAGCCTGTGACCCGTGTGTGAGTGTGTGTGTGTGAGCGTGCTGACCTGCGTGTTCTGCGCTCAGGACCTGGACAAGTCGGTGGCGGCGCAAAAGACTCTGCTGCAACAGGTACAGGAGACAGAGGCCGAGTCGCGCGAACTGCACGAGTTTATGCAACTGGAGAAAAACGCGCTGGGCGATGCACTTAGGGAGCTGGAGAGCGAGGTGAGGGGTGGTGGTTTACGTGTGGTGGAGGACTGGCCAGACTGCGCATGCGCCCTCCACTTGCCGCTGTCGACTGACTGTCATGGTCAGCTGGCCGATCATCCCGCGCCCTGCCTGCCCCCCCCCCCCCACACACACACACACAGAACGCTGATGCACGTCGTGCGCTGTGACCCCGCTGCCTCAAAGCGACGAATGTCAAGCTGACGCTGACGAGACACCGGCGTCAGCTGCCGGTCGACAGCCACACCGGAGCGGTGTTTACCGACTCCGAGCAGCGCTGTCAGCGAACGTGGCACAGCATTGCCGACAAGGGCTGGCCCCACGCGGCACACCCGGGTCCCAGAGGCGGACAGTTGACGCCGTGTCGGGGCATGTTTGACGACGATAACAATGGTGGAGTCGCTTGGTTTGCAGTGTCGCACGCACGAGCGTCGCCAGCACTGCCAGCAGACTGTTTCAGTCTGCCCCATTGTGCATTGGATGTGCCCGGAAGAATTGGACGACACGGACGCAGCATGATCGTAGTTGTCGACGCGCCCTAAAGCCCAAATGACTAACTGAAGAACTGGACGCTTGCATGACAGGATCCATGTGGTTCGTGCCGTCTGGTGTTTAACGCATTATGAGCCACTGGGAAACTGGGTACTTATGCGACCATACAGCCTTCCTGCATTGGGCTCTTCACAAAACCTACTTATTTGCGATTTATTTAATGGTATCATCTAGTCAGCCAATGTGTGATCAATAGATAACACTGTAATTCAAAAAGTGCTTCAAAGCTCCAAGCGGAGCATAGACATGTGGGAGAAACATGTGTTGTTTGTTGAAAACTTATAATTTTAACGTTTTAACAAAAGAGCAGAACGGTAAAATAGTATCGTCTGTTGCGGTATGTATGGTTTTGGTATGATGTTTCTGCTTGGTGTATCGCACCCGCCGTGGTCGTATCTCAGCCGACATATCTGATAAGAGGCCTCCTGATGCATTCATGATAGCAGCCGAGCCATGTCTTAACACGCGCACGTCCGGAGGGGCATATACCTGCCCCCCCCCTCTCAGGTTTTTCCTCATTTGCCGCCAAGCTAATCGGGTTAGCAAGGCCAAACCTCGCATAGCTGTTCATTGATCTTTTCCGCATATCCTCATACATTTTTAATCCTGGGTCATTTCAGGTCAGGCGAAGTGACCCTCGGAGTTCTAGGTGGCATACCTTCCACCATAATTGGGCGATTTATTTCAAACTTATAACATGTCATGATCTCGTCAGGGACCATAATATATATATCGGGTTTTTTTTCGTAGCATTGACCTTAGGTCAGGTCGCGGCCGTGGGTTCCCCATTATATGGCTATGATAAAATATGCAAATGTTTCCTGGTTACATATTTGCACTCGGAATGATTTCACATCGGTTGTGGCATGTAGATGGAGGCTATGCTCCATGTTACCGCTGACATTTTTCTCAGTGACCTCACCAAGGTCTCTGAGGTCACCTGAGACCACTACACGTTTCTGCGCATTATATCGCACTGCATTGAGCTAGAAGGCTGAAGTTACCGCCATTGTGCTTATATCGCCAAGACGTCTCGATTGATACATTACATGACCTCCCTAGGCGACTTCATGATCTTGACCTGAGGTCATGACCTCATGACCTTGACCTGAGTTTCGGTTGACCTGACCTTAAATTACACCGCCTATTGTCGGTAGCGCATTTCAAGGACTGTCGAATAGCGTTCGCCGTTTGTTTCTATCTTTTACAGGTCCTGAGATGTGTCAATATCTGAGTCCCACCTGATCTGGTCGAATTTGACCTATGCTGACCCAGTGACCTGAATGTTGACCTGAGCGGAAAAAAATGACGAAGCACTTCCGATAGAGCCCGTCATCAGCTATCTAACGCCGTTTTCCGTTTGTCGCTTGCTAGCATAGTTCTAGAGATCTTAGGGGGCAGACATCTGCCCCCCCCCCGGACATGCGCAGGTGGCGCGGACCTCCGGTCGTGCGAGTGTTAAACACTCGAGCAGTGCTCACGCAGGGGCGAATCCAGGAATAATATGGGTTTGGGGTTGGGGCTCATTTCCTCGGAGGGCCCGGCCCCTTGGGCGGAAAATGCGTTGAGCGGGGAGGTGCACTCAAACCCCCAATCCTCATCATCTTTCCCAGATATGCTGAGAGCGTTATGGGAGGCCGTAATACGTGTGCAGCCCGGGCGGGCTTGAGTCGCTGATCGCAGTGATCGCAGTATCCTCTCAGCCGACGGTCGAGCGAGCCATGTGGGATGACGCACGGGTCGACACACGGGGCGGTGTCCCGCACCGCATGGCTGCATGACGGTGGCTGGGAGGTGTACTGCCAGCCGTGGTGTCGCATCATTCACGCCGTCGGCCGGGGTGTTGCACAGTGCACATCTGTGCGTGCGTGCGTGCGTGCGTGCGTGCGTGCGTGCGTGCGTGCGTGCGTGCGTGCGTGCGCGTGCGCGTGCGCGCGTGTGTGTGTGTGTGTGTGTGTGTGTGTGCGTGCGTGCGTGCGTGCGTGCGTGCGTGCGTGTGTGTGTGTGCGTGCGTGTGTGCGTGCGTGCGTGCGTGTGCGTGCGTGCGTGCGCGTGCGTGCGTGCGTGCGTGCGTGCGTGCGTGCGTGCGTGCGTGCGTGCGTGCGTGCGTGCGTGCGTGCGCGTGTGCGTGCGCGTGCGTGCGTGCGTGCGTGCGTGCGTGCGTGCGTGCGCGTGCGTCGTGCGTGCGTGTGTGTGTGTGTGTGTGTGTGTGTGTGTGTGTGTGTGTGTGTGTGTGTGTGTGTGTGTGTGTGCGCCGCGTGGTGCGCGATGTGGCTGACGAGCAGCGTCGGCGAAGCGTCGGCTCGGGCTGGTCTGCGAGTTCGAGGTGTACGTGTTCGCCGGACGGCTCTGACCGGAGTGCCCCTCAGGCGGCCAGCTCGAGGACTGCGGCGGCCGCCAGCGAGCATGCCGCGCGGGAGAAGGACGAGCGCTGTCTGCATCTGGCGCGACTGGCCGAACAGCGAGCGTAAGTAGCGCGCCAGCTCGGAGTGGCGTGTCGGTGGTGGCTGTCGCACTGCCGGCGAGCAGGCGGCGCTGCGCTCGTCGAGGAAATTAGGAAGCTGTAGCCACGCTACTGGCGATAGCTGTTGCCGGCAAAAACTCTGCGAGATGTGAAAGATCGGGCAGGTGGTTAAGTTAAAAAAAATCCACAGTAGGTGGACTGCGACAAAATCAATATATTATGAGTCTTTCACATAAGCACTCCAGAATCCCTTGTGCTTCCACAAAGAAAAGGCAGGAAGTGTTTTTTTATAAACACTTGAAATTTGCCGAATAATAGTGTGTTGAGATCCGTTCGGTTCTATGGAGGGATTATTGTTACGCATAGTATCTACTTTCAGAAGGACCCTCCTTACATTAATGTAAAAGTATGTTGAATCGCATTATGTTTCGGGTTCGACCCATGGTCACATGCATTCAAAGAAGTGACATCATTCCACACTTAAAATCGCTGGTTAACACTTCACTATAATATGACAATGGGCTCCTTACCCAATGTCAGGATGAAAGGTTGCCGTTCAACTTGTGTCTGCATTCGCGAGTGTACATGGACGCAGTAGTTTTGCGCCCGGCCTGGTCTGCATGTTTTAATGATCTCTAAAGAGAGTGGCATCTTGACCGAAGTTATAAGCTACGGCTGGCGGATTCTCCAAAATGATGTTCTGGCCGAGCTTCCTTATCTCGGTTTTTAGTGGTCGGTTTTAGTTTCGTCGGTATAGAAGGCGCAAAGGGTAACCATTCTGTTTGTAAAGTCGATCGATCTTTTCGGTTGATTTAGGGCTGTCAGCCTTGCCTGATAACATATGTGTCTCTCGTCAATATTCGCGCCTAATATGTGATTTCTTAGTGGTCATCGGATGCGATGACGAACAATGAAAGGCGGTGACTGAATGATTTGGTTTTTATATAGTCTGGTCGTATATTTGCTGTCACATGCTGCACTTATCAATCAGGGTGTCCAAAAAAGGAATATATTTATTGCTGCGTGTCATGCAAGTTGAACATAGACATGCTGTGCAGGCCATTCATGTGAATGATAATTTATGAGGGCCTATGTCCGTGTAATAAGTTTAGAAATTCTACGCGTGTTTTTCCGTATGACCAGTGAACCATCGTTGTAGCGACAGTATAAATTTCGCTTTATCGCGAAACTGCTTAGAGTCGTTTGCTCAAGACTTCATGAAAATGATGACCACAGTTCGTCGCATCGAGTTGCCCATTGGTATTCCTAGCCCTTCTCTGAAATGTTCTTTGTCAAATCTTATTTTCTGCGCAATGTGTTCTATCGTAGGATATTGCGCCCACTTACGTAGGAATTATGCCGAGCTCTTACATACAGCGATGTATTCAACGAGGGCCAGTGCCGAACTACTAGTTCCACGAATGGACGCCAGGTTCGCAAACAGAAAGAGCGTGGGCAATTCCCAGGCGATGCGGTCCAATATACGATCGAGTATGGAATATTGCTTTCCCCAGATGGGCGCTGCATAACCGACGCAGTCGATGTGCCCTTAAACTCCAATAACTACTTTCCCCGGAGCATGTTTAACCATTCCTGCACATGAAATAAAGTAGCTTGGGTAGCCGTATGATAGTCGACATGCTGGGCACCATGGCCACCATTGCACATCGCACCTGTTTTCTGTAGATGGCACGACGGCAGCTGACATCGATTATTTGCTCCATCCGCGCGGGGGGGGTGACAGCAGTTCTTCGGTAACTGGAGTGCACAAGGAGGGACAACGGTCCTTCGGTCACTGGGGCGCACCAGGGCGCTGTATGACCGAAGCAGTCGAAGCGCCCCTAAGCCCAAATAACTAAACTAACACTGGGGCGCACCAAGGAGGGACGACGGTCACTGGGGAACACCAAGGAGGGACAACGGTCACTGGGGCATACCAAGGAGGGACAGAGGTCCTTCGGTCACTGAGGCACACCATGGATTGGCTGTAGTTCAGTCACTGGTGCGCACAAGACAGCGGTCCTTCGGGCACCGTGGCGCACCAGGGAGTGCCAACAGCCCTCAACTCCCACCGCGCAAAGCCAACCGTGAAATGGACCGAACCTACTGACACGAATGATACGGTGTTGTCGTCTCGATGTTACCTGGGTGCATGGTGGCAGGACCGATGCAAGGATGTCGTATCATGCGGGACGAGATGTGGGTTCAAGAACGTCACCAAGTATTTTCGTGTATGGTTGAGGTGTAAAAATATGCATTGGAGTACTCGGAGTATTTGGGTGACACACACAACAAGAAATGTATCCCTTTATCCCGACGTCCTGATCACTGTAGCAAGTAACAGCAAATATACGGTCAGACTGTTAAGAAAACTAAATTATTCAGACACCACCATTCACTATTCGTCAGTCCATCCAATGGCCATCAATATATCAATTTATGTACCCAAATATTGACGGGCAAGGTTGGCACCACTAGATCAACCGAGAAGATCGATCGACTTGCCCAGCAGAGCAGATACCCTTCGTGCCTTCCATATTGATCGAAACTAGAGGCTCTTCGTCCAACCAATCGACCGTACGATCATCGAAAACCAAAAAGATGAGCGAGCGCGGCGAAAACAACTCAGGACATAAATATTATATACAAATGATAGTGTTGGGCATTATCTAACACTACATAACACCACGCGTGGCATTGTCAGACATTGTCTGACACTACCACGCGTCGACGAAAAACTCGGCAAAAACCAACTCGGTCGCCAGAAGTTGCCATTCAAACGGACGCGTTCGTCTGGACCAGCGCCACAGCCGTAAACAAAGTCCGCCAGTCGGGTCAGACATCTCCCAGCGTCGCTGCCCCGCGGGACTCGGCTGAGCTCCGTATGTTCTGCCGGACCGGCTGGCAAGTGCCACTTATCTGGACTTGATTGACTGTCATATATACACTCCAACAGCGGTCATCAAGTCAGCTGTGTTGGCGAGACAGCTCGCCCCGTTCTTCTACGGTGTAATGTTTAATCTCGCAACTGGCGGCATTACCGAGTCCACTCGCTACCACTCTGCGTGAGGTTGGCGACGTTATATGACCTAGCGGTTGAATGCGTCGTAAAAGAACATGAGGGGCGTCTACGGTTTAATGGAAACTTGCGAGACGCAGGAAACCGGATGTCCGGCACGCCTGTGAGAGGCAATTTTAGAGGAGTTCATAACAGTACGGTATACTTTTGCCACCATTACGCCTCTTTTAAACATCATTAAAACACGCAGACCACTTGTAGTGTAAATTTGCTGAGTCCAATTCACGAACTCACACCAAAGTTAAATAGTAACTTCTCATCCTGGCGTTTGGTAAGGTGAATGAGTGTATTGCCATATTCAAATGTGTTTGCGTTACCTTTTGCTATTTGTAGTAGTGCTTTTGTGCAACTTCCACGTGTTAAGTATGCCTGCATTTTTTCCAAGTGTCGAATGATGTCATTTCATTAAATCGGTGTTGAAATAATGGTCGTTCGTTAGGTGCGCGATGTCGAGATCCGCCATGAAATTGGTGTCCTTTAAAATGCTTCTTGTTCTTCCATCTCACATTAGAGCTAATAGTGTGCTTGCGCCTGCACGATTTTGTTTGCTTTGAGATGACTAATATAGGAAGAGCTATATTCGGGAGAGCGGTAAAAATGTTTCAGCTATAAAGAGGCATTGTTGCTAGATCACATCATAGGTAACTCCCTCACCTGAAATTGCGTTTGAACATGTTCGTGTATCGTGATCCCCTATGGTGAGCTTGAGAATGATCCTTACAAGCAAGGTCCATTTCTCAGAAATGAGGAATGGAGCCATCAGCACACACCAAAAGGCACGACGGCCATTCTTCGTTGAGAAAGACGTCTGAGCGTATATTAAGTGGTGTATTCTACCCTATTTCACGGATCATTTATCACTGCTTTGAATGTTATGTACATGGGTTGTACTCGAAGTGTAAAGGATATTGTGAGGAACGTTATTTTAGAAGTACGTACTGTGGGGAAATCCTTAGATGAGTAGCTGGTGGATTCCTCCCGTGCAGTGCAACGTTGTTACAGTACAGCAATACCAACATCTCGGTGATGTGCAATAACAACCTTAGTTGCCAAATGACTTTTTAGCGGCACTGCAGTAACATTCGACTGAATGCTGCTGTCGCTGCAGTGTTGGTGCAACGTAATTTTGTTACTCTGCCACTCCCTGGTTTTGCTCGTATCTGTACCCCTCCCCAACCTTATGCCATATTATATTCAATACCATCTTAGTGACCGGACGCTATGTGCGGAATCTGATCGCTTCTACACGTACCTGTCCGACGTGTGACGGTGACCGTCTCGCCGGTGACGGTGACCGTTTCCAATGACGGTGACTGTCCCGCCGGTGACGGTGACGTGTGACGATGACCGTCTCGCCGGTGACGGTGACGTGTGACGATGACCGTCTCGCCGGTGACGGTGACCGTTTCCAATGACGGTGACTGTCCCGCCGGTGACGGTTCGCCCAGTCACCATCGTGACCACCGCCCTGGTGGCTGAGTTTGATCACTAGCCGCCCGGACGGCGCAGCCGGTCGGTCCCGCTCAGCCCTGCCCGTGCCCCACAGTGAGGAGATGCTGGCGCTGAAGGAGGACCTGCGCCACGTGCAGTGCCGCACCAAGGAGCTGCTGCTGTGCCAGGGCGCCGGCGTCAGCGGAGCCTCGGTGGCGCTGAGCGAGCTGGCCGCCCGCCTGGAGGCGGCGCTGCGCCGCCTGCTGCCGGCGCACCAGCTGCACCAGCTGCAGCTGCCGCACGCGGCGTCGGTGCCGGCGCAGCTGGCGGCCGCCGGCGCCGCCACGCCGCGCCGCGCCGGCTCGCTGGTGTCGTCGCTGGCGGCGCCCGTGCGCTCGCTGTCGCAGATGGTGCGCGCGCTCGACCTGCCCGCCGGCGAGTCGATCGCCGACGAGCGGCCGCCGCTGGGCGGCGGCGACAGTCTGCAGGAGCTGGCCGTGCGCCACCTGCTGGAGCGGCGCGACTCGCCAGAGGGCCAGGAGAGTGCGCACGAGCGCACCGAGGCGACCGGCGGCGCCGGCCTGGACGAGCAGGTGCAGCAGGTGGACGCGCTGGTCGGCCGGCTGATCCGCGCCGCGGCGGCTGCCGCCGACCAGACGGACGACACTGAGCCCGACAGGTGGGTACTGACCACCCAACGGGTGGGTACTGACCATCCGACGGGTGGGTACTGACCATCCGACGGACGCCACTGAGCCCGACAGGTGGGTACTGCCCACCCGACGGGTGGGTACTGCCCACCCTGAGCCCGACAGGTGGGTACTGCCCACCCGACGGGTGGGTACCGACCATCCGACGGACGCCACTGAGCCCGACAGGTGGGTACTGCCAACCCAACGGGTGGGTACCGACAATCCGACGGACGACACTGAGCCCGACAGGTGGGTACTGCCCAGCCGACGCACGCCCCTGAGCCTGACAGGTGGGTACTGTCTACCGTAATTTATCATTTCAAGTTAGCTGATTATTTACTATTGAATTATTTATTAACAAATTATTTCCAGTAGTCAGAGTATTTACTCATATACGACATATTTTGATGTGCAACTCAGTATACACAGAGCATCTGCTTCCCTTGAGAACAACCCATCATATGAATTATGGTGGCCGTGCAGAACCCAGTATGGGCTGCACTATCGGCGTGCCGCGGCTGACCGTCTCCTGACGTACCGTCGGCGTGCCGCTACAGACCGTCTCCTGACGTACCGTCGTCGTGCCGCGGCTGACCGTCTCCTGACGTACCGTCGGCGGGCCACGGCTGACCGTCTCCTGACGTACCGTCGGCGAGCCACGGCTGACCGTCTCCTAACGTACCGTCGGCGTCCCACGGCTGACCGTCTCCTGACGTACCGTCGGCGGGCCACGGCTGACCGTCTCCTAACGTACCGTCGGCGTCCCACGGCTGACCGTCTCCTGACGTACCGTCGGCGTCCCACGGCTGACCGTCTCCTAACGTACCGTCGGCGTCCCACGGCTGACCGTCTCCTGACGTACCGTCGGCGGGCCACGGCTGACGGTCTCCTGACGTACCGTCGGCGTCCCACGGCTGACCGTCTCCTGACGTACCGTCGGCGAGCCACGGCTGACGGTCTCCTGACGTACCGTCGGCGAGCCACGGCTGACGGTCTCCTGACGTACCGTCGGCGTGCCGCGGCTGACCGTCTCCTGACGTACCGTCGGCGTGCCGCGGCTGACCGTCTCCTGACGTACCATCGGCGAGCCACGGCTGACCGTCTCCTGACGTACCGTCGGCGAGCCACGGCTGACGGTCTCCTGACGTACCGTCGGCGAGCCACGGCTGACCGTCTCCTGACGTACCGTCGGCGTGCCGCGGCTGACCGTCTCCTGACGTACCGTCGGCGTGCCGCTACAGACCGTCTCCTGACGTACCGTCGGCGTGCCGCGGCTGACCGTCTCCTGACGTACCGTCGGCGAGCCACGGCTGACCGTCTCCTGACGTACCGTCGGCGAGCCACGGCTGACGGTCTCCTGACGTACCGTCGGCGTGCCACGGCTGACCGTCTCCTGACGTACCGTCGGCGGGCCACGGCTAACCGTCTCCTGACGTACCGACGGCATGCCGCTACAGACGCGTCCCACGGCTGACCGTCTCCTGACGTACCGTCGGCGGGCCACGGCTGACCGTCTCCTGACGTACCGTCGGCGGGCCACGGCTGACCGTCTCCTGACGTACCGACGGCGTGCCGCTACAGACGCGTCCCACGGCTGACCGTCTCCCGACGTGCCGTTTCAGGTCTCCGGTGATGAGCACCACGGAGGTGGAGCTGCGCGAGAGGCTGTCCCGGCTGGAGGAAGAGAATGCCGAGCTGCGCCGGCAGCCGAAGCCAGACACCAGACACGACACCAGACCGGTCGCTGACAACGAGGTGCGTTACAGTCGATACCGGACGACTGCGTCACAATCTACATAGGCACATACATACACATATACAGATTGAAAGCTTAATAAGAGCCACAGGGGAATATGGGTTAAGTATGCAAATGGAAGATTTTATTGGAAGAGAACAAGAGACTGAAATCCCTTGGCAATGTGTTATGGCCTGAGTTCTACATACATTTTTCCACCCCGTTGTTGTCGTGACCAAACCCATCAGTCTGGCATACCCGAAAGGAAGGTAATGAGTTGCCATCAACCACATCTATTACTGATATAATTAGACATTGATCAGCACAGGGTCCTGAAGGTTCAACTTTGCGCAGAATCCAACTTGTAATATGCCTTAGCCTTGACCTCAAGCAGAGTTTTCACCTCCAGAATTGGCTTACATGAAATGACTATTCAACGACGTTCGTTGGTATTATTTTTCCATGTCACCACGTTCTTTGATCTTACTTGTACTGTATTTAACTAAGTGCATTGTTCTTACTTTTACAACACTGAATTCTGACATGCAAGCATTTTGCTAAGGACTACATTTAAGAAATTTCATCCTTTTGTTTGTTTAACATTTTGTTTTACTTCTTCGACATAATAGACCCTTCTGATGTATTTGGGTCAGGTCATCCACATCACGAGAGATGAATTAAGAGGGCACCATCAGCATGACCTAAAACATAAAAAGTTCAAGGCCCAACAAGAACCAGATGGTCCATTCTATGGGGAACTGGATATTGCCTTGTACACACCTACCAGCATCAACCTGACCCAATCAACCAGTAATTCCCATCCCCACTCTGCACAACTTAGGACTCAACAATATTTTTTAACCTAAAGAATGTTATCCTTATCCCCCTATTCTTAAATACATTTAATTAGGAACTACAGTCGATGCACTCTTGAAACCCAAATAGGAAACACTGATGAGGAACCACCCACCACGTGAGCAGGCAGGCTATTCCAATGATCAATCGAAGATGACAATTTTGAAACAGATGGTACTCAGAAATAGTAAGGAGTGTCAAGTTAGAGAAGTCAGATGCTTTCAATTATTTTTTGTATTTTTATAATCCTAAAAACGTCCCCCACCCCATCCCATAAAAAAACCAGAGAAGTCCAAATTTTCTTATGGAAATCGAGGTCCGAATTACTTCAGAAGTAGACTCGTGCGGAGTTCCTCTGGTCTACCATTTTTACGTCCTAATAGTCGATGTTCATCCTTAAGGGCGCCTGAACTGTACGTATTCAGGAAACGCGATGTGGTCACTTTTCTTCATTGGTCTCTGATCAAAAGCTTGAAACTATTATTTTTACATAATGTGCACTCATCAAATGTCGTAATCGGTACTCCTCAATATTCCAACCTATCAAGCGTTACCATAACCGATTCAGGAGTTATCTGAGAAAGTATGAGGCGGAGCCAAATCCAACCGTAAAAGTCCAGGCTAGCAAAGGCCTGCCAGCCCCGACTGTCGCGAATGTATTTACTTAGTGTGACTGTACGGTCGATTGTTTTCTGCGTGGACAGAATGCATGGTGAATACGAAGTGTAACGGACTTGATCTCGCTCTGGGCAGGCGCTGAGTCTACGTCAGGACCTGCAGAAGAGGGAGCGACAGCTGGAGGAGCTGAAACAAAAGTACACCAAGCACAAGCAGATTCTGACGGAGAACGTTCAGAAGGCCGAGTCGGAGATCCAGACGCTGGACGAGATAATCGACTACGTGATCGGGGTGCGTGTTTGGCGAGCCGTCGCGTCTGTCTGGGTCTATCTCTCCTTTTTTATCGCCTCTCTCTCTTTCATAACTTTATAACTTTATTCATAAGCACATGCATGCATGCATCCATTTACATATACATGCATATACATATGTATTATTTATGTATCTCAATATATATATGCGTAGATACGTATTTCCCTCTCTCGCTCTCTCGCTCACTCGCTCACTCGCTCCATCGGTCTGTCTGTCCGCTTGTCCCATGTTTTCATTAAACTACAATGTGTAAATGACAGCGATGATGGTTTGGGTTTGCTTGTTCATACGCGACTCGTCTCCTGATGTGACATCGATCCCCCGCCTGTACTGTCCCGTTACGCCATTTCCTAGTGTGCTCTCGTCGAACTATTTCAAAAGTTGAGGCTTCCGCACCGGTTCACGCCAAACAGTCTGAGGACGTGGTGTTGTTGAAACTAATGCTGCCACTGGCTGTCGCGCAGTCGCTGAGCACCGTGCCGGAGGTGGTGCGGAGGGAGTCGGTGCTGTGGAAGCTCTGGCTGGACCTGGACGGCCCCAACAAGGCCATCACCAAGTCCAAGCTGAACGGCGCGGCGCCCATCAGTGATCTCAACGCCAACGCCGACATTGTCAAGGTGTAGACGGGATCAGGGTGTACACTCGGAACACCTATCGTGGTCGGGCTCTGTTGGCCGGCCGTGGTGTCCCGGCGCGCCCGTGACAGCTGGCTGGTCAGATAGCCGTCGGCTATCTGGCTAACACTCAACACACCCACCCCGGCCGTCGGCACACTCAACACACCCACCCCGGCCGGTCAGACAACCGCTGACACACTCAACACACCCACCCCGGCCGGTCAGACAACCGCTGACACACTCAACACACCCACCCCGGCCGTCGGCACACTCAACACACCCACCCCGGCCGGTCAGACACACCGGACACACAAACACCCACCCCGGCCGGTCAGACAACCGCTGACACACTCAACACACCCACCCCGGCCGTCGGCACACTCAACACACCCACCCCGGCCGGTCAGACAACCGTCGGCACACTCAACACACCCACGCCGGCCGTCGGCACACTCAACACACCCACCCCGGCCGTCGGCACACTCAACACACCTACTCCGGCCGGTCGGACGGCCGTCGATATTGAGCCGTGACGTCGCTGGCCGCACGCCCGGCAGGTCCGGCCGCCGCGCGGCGCGCTGCAGCCGGACGGACCAGCCGTCAGCACGGTCCACAGCAGCCTGTGTGCCGGCACACAGGGCTTGTTTGTGTTTGTTGGTGCTTTACTTTTGGACTGACGCTGGCGATTTGTTCGACTCGTGTGTGGCGTGCGTCTGTGGGCGCATGCCGATGTAGCCAAGTGTGCAGCAATGCTAGCTGAGCGGCAAGTAAGCGAGGCGACACGAGGCGTTCGTAATGAAGCGACCTTTTGAAGTACATAGAAGATGGGCAGTCTGTTTTATGTAAGTGTATTTGCACTAAATGTTTACCGATTTTGTTTGCACACACCTGATTTAACAAACAAGCGTTCAGATACCATGCGTTTCACATCGGAAAGTGCGCATCAACACAAATATCAAGGAATCGTCATCGATTTACATCAAGAACAATACACGTAACCATACACAAATTTACTATATAAAACCAACTATCAGTAAGTAACAAACAAATGTAAATTATAAAGTCGAAGGTTCCTTTGTAAAGTCCCCAAATCCATTTGTATCATACGCAGCTTCGGGTGAGGACTAAGGGGCCGAAGGCAGATTCGTATCGATGCTAAACATCAAGTCGACAAAAGAAACTGATCAAAATGTCGCAGGCTCCTGTTATCACGTATGTCCCATCCTCCTCCGGCGGGGGGAGAGCTCATAACCAACGCAGGCGTGTCGCGGTGTCCAGAACACCGACTGACGCCCGGTCGGGTGTGGAGCCGACCTGACGCGACGTGACGTGACGCTGACGGCGGCGGGCGGCCGTGACGACGCCACGGCCGGCTCAGCAGTGACGCGGCGGCAGGCCGCAGCACGCGTCCACCAGGTGGCGCGCCACGTGCGCCGCCTCGATCACGGTAGTCGTGCTGCCGCGCCGGCCCGGCGTCTGCACCGACAGGAGGGACGGCTGCGTCTGAAACGGCCGCCACGTCACGTCACGTCACGTCACGTCTGCCGCGCCGGCCCGGCGTCTGCACCGACAGGAGGGACGGCTGCGTCTGAAACGGCCGCCACGTCACGTCACGTCACGGCTGGCACGCCGGCCCGGCGTCTGCACCGACAGGAGGGACGGCTGCGTCTGAAACGGCCGCCGCGTCACGTCACGGCTGGCACGCCGTCCCGGCGTCTGCACCGACAGGAGGGACGGCTGCGTCTGAAACGGCCGTCACATCACGTCACGTCACGGCTGGCACGCCGGCCCAGCGTCTGCACCGACAGGAGGGACGGCTGCGTCTGAAACGGCCGCCACGTCACGTCACGGCTGGCACGCCGGCCCAGCGTCTGCACCGACAGGAGGGACGGCTGCGTCTGAAATGGTCGCCACGTCACGTCACGTCACGGCTGGCACGCCGGCCCGGCGAGCGGTGATGGCCTCCCAGCAGACCCGACAGCTGGTCTTGTGGCACGCCCGGACGGACCAGCGCCGGGTGACATCGCCGACACCAGCACAGCCCAACAGCCGCTGGAAACGACTCGGAGGGGGTCTGCAGCTGGCACTGGAGATTACGCACGGAGGAACGCCGTCAGTATTGCGGTGGTAAATTGTTCCACACATCAAACCGAGATCCGGGCAGTGAGACATATGGATCTGCATTTTGACTAGTAGTGATGGTGGTGAGTCGGCCGGTGTCCGCAGCGGTGCGGGATATGAGGTGTGGCTGCGAGGCGGGGTGGGGACAGATCATGAGTACTCGGAGCGAGCTGTCGCAGGGGTCATTTTCCCGTGCCGTATTCTTCCCTAGCAGGTAATGAGAGCAGCGCGATTGGCTGTTGCAGGTCGGTAGTGGCGTCACCACGGTCGGATGAGTTTGGTAAACCGATTGGGATCATTGGTATTGCTCTGTCTACCTATGGGGCCTTGGTTTCCCCCACCCGAATGTTAGCTTGGGCCCCAATAACAATAATTTCAACTTTTAACATACAATCATATGGGGTGGTTCTCTAATCAATTAGGTCCCGTCCATTGCCTCCATGGATTACCCCATCTCCGGTAATTTTCGCAAATCAATACCATTGGGGAAGGAGTTATTCTGAGAGCAGACTTCTCGATATTGACTTAATTCGCATAATATGACAACATCACACAATTAATGTTTGATTGTAATATTCGATAAACGTGTATTGACAACTAGTAACTTCAATAACACATTAATTCAGCTCGACCTTTCCGGGTTACTTGCGGTCATGTCTCATGATTAAGCTGATCGATGTTCGTCGTTTCATGTTTGTGAATAGTTCGCGATTGTTTTAGATCCTGAATTCAAATTGTCCACCCATTTCATCTCGCGATCCATGAAAAGATTTGTCAGCCAACGACTCATGCTAAGCATGGGGCATGCCCATAACTTTGGATACAACTACTTGGCTTCAGCCTGCCTGCAAGCTATGCATCCAAATGTGGTTATATTGCTTGGTTAGACCGGCAAAACAGCAAGATACATGCTGTAAAGGTTTAAGTGTGTATTTGCTAGTCTTAATAAGGTCCATGGCCGACCTATAAATGACAAGGCACTGAAAATGGAGTAGGCATTATTAACTTGCTACGCCTGGTCTTACCAGGATCGCATTCCTCGCTACCAACTGACGGTCACCTGCCCACGAAAAAAGCAAAAATGTGTTGATTGTGTATTTACACTTATGGCATTCTTGTGTTTCTCCAGAGGCACCCTTGTGTTGGTTGTTCTGATTTATGGGTGACTCGCCAAGATAATTCCTACATTGAAAGCCCTATGGACGTGCATGTGGCCAAATAGGATAGGTTACAGCAACTGACACATGGACAATACAAATGTATTTTTTAATGCCAAATTTCGTTAATCCCCCAGCCCCCCAGGAAAATCCAGAGTGCGCCCGTGCGTGTAATTGTTAATGTAGGTATGTAATCAGTATATTTTTCATCAGCTCAGAGTCCCAGGGAAACGGAGCAAAACATTGGGCACATTCCTTGTGGAATGGTTGCGATTGGTGCGAAATTGTGTGCTAGAACTCGATGTTTCACCTTTCGGAGGTCAGGCCGCGGGCCAAATTATTACCGAAATCTGCTGGGACTTACAGGTCAGTCCCGAACCAAATCATCGCTATAAAGATACACGTAAAACTTTTACCAGGGTGTTTCTTGATTATTTGCAAGTCTCTTACTCACGTTCGGATGTATTACTAGGGCAGGAGCGTCACTGCATATACTAACAGGGTTACCCCCCCCCCCCCATCAGACAGAAGATTAGCCATTGTGCCGCAATCAGCGAACAGGACAGTAACCAAAATATTTCCAACATCACGTGAATGTGCTTTCTATTGAGTATCAATCCCCAATGCTGAGTAATTACAGGACTGCGGTGGAATGCCATGGTGTCCACCATCTTATCATCCCCGGCCATGGCTTCCGTCACTAACTGCGTAATAGTCGTGCATCACTCCCTAATACGCCATGCAAGGAAGCTCCATCGGTGATGTGAATTAATCATGATGACGTCTAGTATTGGCACCACAGACACCAGTAGACTGTCTGAGTAGAACCGATGACGACGGTCGGTAATACTTCCCGCCTGGAATATTTTTGACGAAAGGACTTGGCACCGTTTTGTCAAGAGATGCTTCCTTGAAGCACAACTGCTATTACGCTCGCGCATTAGCCATTTTCACGAAGCTTTTCGGGACACATCTAGTGGAACGTGTTTCGTAGGACAGCTCAATGGCCGTGTAGTCAACGTGTCCTCAAGCCCAAATTAGCAATCGTATCACCGACATGCTTTGCCAAGGCAGGCCTGAGCAGCATTGGCTCTTCATCTATTAGGGACAACACTACGTGCCGCAGCTGTTTTCGTCCCGCGGTTGCGTCCATGTCGGTACCAGATCTATTCCCCACCATCTGGAGGGGTGGGTGATGATAACAATACCTGGGGTAGTATGCCGTCGGCCTTGTTTGCAGTGCCGGCGCGCAGATCCTCCAGGTAGTCGCGCAGCATCTGCTGCAGCTGGCGGTTCTCGCTGCGCAGGTCGGCGCGCTGCAGTTGCATGGCCGTCTTGTCGAGCAGAGCCGTGTTGTAGCGACGCCAGAAGTTCTCCAGCCCCGAATACTCGGCCAGCGTCTGACGACAGGCCGTGACAAGTGGGTCTACAGCACTTCTGACCACGTACAATGACATCTGCAGCACTCCTCACCGCATACCATGACATGTTAGTGCCGTGACATCTACAGCACTTCCGACGACAGAGTGTGGTATCTACATCACTCTCGATGACAGAGCGTGACATATACAACACTTCGGACGACAGAGCGTGGCAAGACCAGTGCCGTGCCATCCGTAGCATTCTTGACGACAGACCGTGGCATCTACAGCACTCCCGACTGAATGTGAGAGACTAGTGTCAGACATACGCACGCACGCAGGCACGCACGCGTGCATGCGTGCGTGCCCGCGCATATTCAGCATAGCCGGCATGTGAAGTACCACTGCGTGTGCGCGGGGGGGGGGGGCGTGCACATACATGTGCACGCACTCGTCCACACGCACGCACACACCCACACATAGTAAAGTGATATGGTTTGATGGACAAACCAAGAGAATAAACTAAATCATACAACCTCCGGCATCCAACGCAGAAAGGGCACGAGTCACTGCAGATGGCCTGAGCACACCAAACGCACCCAACCATATGGAACAGATGGAACGGCAAACCAAGGCACCCAATTATATGCGCAAATATAACAGCAAACCTGAGACACCAAATTATACCCACAGGCGGAACAGCAAACCCAACTGTATCCAGAGATGGAATAGCAACAGTGGCCGGTGGCCAGAAAAAAGGCATGAAACCAGAAAAAAAATATCCCAAGCCCTGATCATTTCTTTGCATCCCCACAATTTGCGCCCGAAGTAAAAAATTACACAGATAATATAAATCGCGTCCGGACCTCGACAGCCCGGTAGGAACCCCGAAAACTGGATCCTGGACAAGAAAAACCGCACCAGAGTCCCCAAAAATCGCACTGGGTCCACAAAATACGACCTCAAAAGCGCAAACCCAAAGGCAAACTTCAAAAGCTCTCGTGACATCCACAACAACCCACAACAAAAATATCATTATTGGGAACGTCAAAAGGAGATATAATCCATATAAGATTACGTATATGGGTACATTATTTAACTTCATCATTTTGCGATCAGCCAAAAAATTTCCAGTAAAAACATATGCATGTGGTCTTTAGAACAAAACTGTCAAGCACTTCGCACTCGCACACACGCATGCATACACTCATAATTAAGTGTATTTTACGAACCGTAAAATACGAACTAACGTGTTATGTCAATACGTGTACGGTATGAATGCACATGCAGTCACTTTTCTGCTGCAAAGTATCATAAGCAACAACCGCCTGACACCCAACCGTCAGTGGGCGTCTCACATCTGCCAGTGGCTCCTGGCCGGGTATCTGCAGGCTAGCCTCCAGCGCACGCTGCTCGTCAGCAGTAAGCGGCGCGTCCTTGAACGGCATGATCTTCTGCTCCTCTGTCTCCAGTTTGCGACAACACTCGGACAGCTTCATAATCTGGTCGGCGTCTCGCTCCCGCAGCTCCAGACTCTGACGGCAAGGTGGGGAAGTTGTCACCTGCCGGGGATGTTCAGAACAGGCACCAGATCAGAGGATGGGCCCAGGTCCCGGGAAACGACAGAGCTGGAGATGGGCCCAGGTCCCGGGAGACGACAGAGCTGGAGATGGGCCCAGGTCCCGGGAGACGACAGAGCTGGAGATGGGCCCAGGTCCCGGGAGACGACAGAGCTGGAGATGGGCCCAGGTCCCGGGAGACGAGCTCAGGTCCCAGGATATGACAAGCCATGGGATGGGATCAGGTTCTGGGAGACGACAGAGTAGGAGATGGGCTCAGGTCCCGGGAGACGACAGAGCTGGAGATGGGCCCAGGTCCCGGGAGACGACAGAGCTGGAGATGGGCCCAGGTCCCGGGAGACGACAGAGCTGGAGATGGGCCCAGGTCCCGGGAGACGACAGAGTAGGAGATGGGCTCAGGTCCCGGGAGATGACAGGCCAGAGGACGGGATCAGACCACGGGATACGACAGATCATGGGACGGGCTCAGTTTACAGATATGACAGATATGACATGACAGATCAGGGGACGGGGACAGTTCCCGGGAAATCGCTGGCCATGGGATGGGCTCATGTTCCGGGAAACGGCAAGCCAGGGGCCGGGTTCGATTTCGGGAACACAAGGGGACCAGCAAGGGCATCACATCCCGGGAGGTTGGAAGGCCAGTGAATATGAGTTACAGTGGTGTACTAAGAACATATGCAGAAAGCTTCCATAAATACATCATGATTGATGACACCCGGCATAAGATGAGGAATATTTTCGGAATATTTACATTTACGACTTCTAATAAACATACCCCACACTTCACTTTGATGACTCAGCTGGCTCTATTGAAGAAGAGTACATAGGCGTCAGTCACTGATGAAAGCGAGCATCTGAGTACGCCGCACCCCCGAATCGTTGTACTTGCGAAACCTGCGGTAAAAACCGCTCCAAGTGCATCACGTGAATGCGACGGAGACTGTTGGACCGAGAAGCTCTTGGTGCTCTTTTGGTGCTTCTGGCACTTGTCACACATCGGCTTTTTACCTCTGTCAAACACTTCTTCTCTAGCGAAGAGAATGAAGCTGCGTCGAGGCTGAAGTGGAGTGGAGTGGAGTGGAATGGAGTCGCGTCGAGTCGAGTCGAGTCTAGTCAAGAGGTCAAGTCTGGAGGCTCGCCTGTTCAGATTTGGACGGGATAGGTAAGCTCAGGTCCCAAAACGGGTCGAAAGTAGCCGCACGCGGTGCATTGCAGCGTAGTCTTGAGCTGACAGACAAGCAGGTCGATACACTTGGGGTTTTGAATCGGACAAAACGCTTCCAAAACTTCATTGACCTCTGGCTCGCACTGAGGTTATCAATCATATCAGCAGTGATGAGCTTGGGTCGACAGGTGACCCAATTCACGTTCTCATATAGACCTTCCAGCAGATCTGTGAGAAACTGCTAGAGTTTCTTACTCCAGCAGTTTCTCTGGGGGTTCGTACGTCCTGCTGCTGAGAGCCATTGAAGCGATCAGCGAAACGCTGCACCTTCGACTTGAAAGGCACCGTAATGAACACCGATTGGACTTGTTCGGGGGCACCACAGGTCGCACATGCTCATTGCGAACTATTTGCTGGGTGCTTCTATCATGGCCGATCTAGTGGTGTTGATATCGGATGAGTAATGGTCGCACAGAAAATAGATGAGACAGAACAAGACGAAAAACGTATTGCAATAGGAGCAATGGGGGGGGGGCATGGAACTGCACACGTGGAGAAGAGCTAGGATAAAGACCAGACGCGAAACACCTCACTGGATGCTTCATGAATGATAGCAAAACACAAAATGAACAAATGCTACACTGACGAAGGGACGCGACGAGGGATTGTGCATAACGAACGATGTGGTTGTTTTCAATGTGCGCTCAGCGTGGTCTTAAACGATTCCAAAGAACAGCTGGCCACAACCGAAGCAGGCAGACTGTTCTGGTGAAGAACTGCTCGAGTATACAATTGCTATGGTGTAACCTTGTTCTGCACCCCCTTTTTAACATAAAAACATGAAAACTGCTTTGCCGGCAGCGTGCCCGGCCCTCCCAGCATTAATGTGCTCAGTCCTATCGACTTATCATGTGGGTCTGTGAAGGCCCAGTCCAGGCGGCATGTCGGTGACATGATCGGCCACCTGACCGCGACATCGGCCGAGATGTGCTCAGCTGCCGTGTTCACGTTGGCCTATCTGTGCCGGAAGCGGCCCAGGTATATTGGCTGTGGCTGCACTTGCTCAGCCAGTCAGTTCATCCGGTTCGACCGGTTCAGCTATCATCGTACACTTTAAAACGGGGTTCGCTTCTCTTTTGGATCACAATTTCCTTTCAGCGTCTTTTTTGTTTGTGTCGGCAGTCTGAATCACACTGCGTCTGCAGTATACTTATCGTTAGGCCGAGATAAAAACTTGAGAAGACACGGAAGCTAGTTTTGTCTGGTCGTCCCTGGACTGGATGCGAGTGTAGTGTGACCCGCAATGCAGCACAGTCGAAGTCGTGCGACCAGCGGCCACAGGCTGCAGGCTGCAGGCTGCAGGCCGCCTGCAGCTCGAACCGTAACCACTGACCTACTGATCCAAACTGAACTGAATGACACACTGAACTGACTGAACTGACGACTAACTGACTGATGACACAAGAAAACGCACCAGAGGATTTTTTGTTTTGTTTTTATCACTTATTTGCTTCGCATGTCCATTAGGACAAAAATAAACAAAGACTTTGGCCAAAGTGAGCACTTTATTGCGAGGCTATGTTTATTTAAAACGTCTCCCGTGCGCGTTGACCATTAGAAAGGTAATAATTTAAGAAAATTGGAAACTGAAACTTTTGAAAATTTTAATGAGAAAAAAAAACTCGTAGATGTAAAAAAACTTGTAGCCAAACATGTTGGGGCTGTGGTCCAATTCCCATTCCTTTTCTGACAATAAATATACTTTGTCTTTACAATTTCCCCAAAATGAAATCAGCGAAAATATTGCGTCAGTTGTGATGTCATAGACCACATAGTGACGACACTTTTGTGAGAAGGAAATTTGGGGATTTCGTGCCCTCTATTGAGCGCTTTCCGGTGACATCAATTTCGTTTTCGAGTGACGCTTCCTTTGGAGATTAGACGGGTCATAAAAGCCCCCTCCCCTCCCCCGAGAAGCGGTGTGAGGACCGGAAATACGGCGCGGGTTAAGGGAACACCAGTGACAGCGACTCACCACCGCAAACCCCACACCAGCACGCTTCCATCCTCAAACCGAACCGGCTCGTACTCCACGGCCTTCCTACAACGGACCCACCTTGATGACCTCGCTGGTGACCACGGTCAGCTGCTTCATGCGATCGTCCTCCAGCTGCCTCTGCGCCGCCACGTCCGCCTTCACCCGGCGCAGGTAGAGCTTCAGGCTGTTGCAGTCCTCCCTGAGGGAGCTGGTGCGGCGAGTGTGCTCGCGCGCCTCGCTCGCCACTCGTGCCCGGAGCTTGCCGATGTTGTCCTGCGGAGAACGAAACACAGCCCACAGGTCGCTCGCTCGCCGCTTGCTAATTATTTTTCTTATTGGACGCCATGCGCTTGAGAACCTTTGCGCGCTCAGGCAAGGTGAATAAAAGGGGTGCATTATTGTCTTGGGATGCACCATCATGAAGCCATATTACTGCTTGCATTGACAATGCGTAACTTGTATTGAGTTGACGCTGCATGAACAGAGTAAAATTCAAATCACACCGGCAGCACGAATAACTGTCGTGTTCCTCCGCCGTCGACACTCTAATACTCAGGAAGGAGGAATAGCAAGCAAACCGATTTTCAACATCATAAGCGTGATATCAGTGGCGTTTGCAGCTGGACAACTGTTCCAGTGCAGTCCTGACAGCCAGTCTCCTCGCTGAGAGTAGCCATTTTCGGTTGGTGGCGCGCTGTCAGAATGAGTGGTGTTCAGTGGCGGACCACGTACACCGGCCAGACAAATACCGCGTGTCTGCTGCCAGTGCCTCCACTCACCAAGCTAAGAGTGCACTGTGCACTGCGCACCCGTCACGTAATTGGCACGTGGACACGCCGCAAAAAAATCATGAACTGCACACACAGCTGACCTGAAGATTCTGTATCTTTTTGCTCTGGTTTGCGATGACTTCCATCGAGTTCTCTTCGCGGGCTTTCAGCTCGTAGAATGCTTTCCGTCTGCTCTCAGTCTCCTGACAATACATCATGACATGGTAAAAATGTTCTCCGCTGGCGGCTCACGGCACACGCTTCAAAACACTCAAACAACACAGTGAAATTGCTGCCGGAATTTTTCCGCTGATGGCAACCGAGTGATATCATCTGACGACACATGTCGTCGGTGGGCAGCCACATTTGGTGTGCCCATTGATTGGCCAACTACATGCGAGAATATTCCTGTTGAAGAACATACTTATACTTAGGTTGCAAACAGCCGTGCACCCATGGTCTCGGAATGGAAAATCCTCCGTCCCAACCCTCTCGACTAATCAAATATAAATGATTCGGCTATTCCTGAACATTCATGAACAATGTGTATTACAGGTATTGAGCTGACCACAAACCTGAGGCGGTAGCACCGAATTGCACGTGTTTTTTTCATCCTACAACACCAACGAATTCCCATTTGCATCACGGGCGTCATTTGCACCCACCGCATTAGCACCCACCTGTTCTGATTCGTTCGCGTGCATGTACCATGAACCAATACGCCACGACAGACAGACCAGGCGCCCGCGTCGAGACCCCAGGCCCACATCAGTGCCGTGTCCTCACCTCGTAGTACACCCGGAGCGTCTTCTGGAACCGGTCCCAGAGCGCCTCGATGACACTCTCCAGGAACAGCTTCAGACCCTGGCGCTCCTCGATGTTCTGCAACAGTCAAAACGCGCCTAGCTTGTTCACGGGGCAGGTGGTGAGAAAAGACGGAATCGGCAGCGTTTCCACGACACAACCTATTGCTAGGATACAGATCTCCACGAACCTCTCACGCCAGTCTGTGGCTGGTGACCGAGGTAATTCGCGGGCAGACTCGCCGGTTCAGAATCAAGCTCACACTATACCTGCTCATACATAAATATATATATATATATATATATATATATATATATATATATATATATATATATATATATATATATATATATATATATATATATATATATATAACATGTAAAAAAAAAATCGATCCACCCACATGATGTTCGGATTCTCAGCACATGCCTGTAAACCACCCTGGCCGGGGATCGGGACTCCGCTACATGACTCAACGGTCGACGTGTCGTGAAACCATTAAGAATCGGGATTTCATAAGTTAGTTTTCGAAAATGCGACAGCGTCATCTGACCTTGTTCTTGATCTCCTCTGTCTTGCTCTGGAACTCGGCGCGCGCTTCCTTGTCGGCCTCCGACATGTCGTTGTCGATCTTGTGCAGTATGTCGGCCAGCTTGGCCGTGTCTGTGTCCTGTAGCTGGTTGATGCCGGCCACCTCGCGACTGTACTGGGAGCCGACCGTGTTCAGCCGAGAGTCGAATGTGTCGCGCGCCTCCCGCAGGTGGCCACGATGCTGGTCTGACAAACGGCCCCACATGTGGCACCAGGTCACCGTATGACATGACCCCACATGTGGCACCAGGTCACCGTATGACATGACCCCATGTGTGGCACCAGGTCACCGTCTGATACGGCTCCACATGTGGCACAAGGACACTGTCTAACACAGTCCAACATGTGGCACCAGGGCACCGTCTGACACTACCCCACATGTGGCACCTGGTCACCGGCTAACACAGCCCAACATGTGGCACCAGGGCACCGTCTGACACTACCCCACATGTGGCACCTGGTCACCGACTAACACAGCCCCATATGTGGCACCAGGTCACCGGCTGACACGGCCCCACGTGTAGCACCTTGTCACCGTATGACATGACAACACGTCATTTCCCATTTCCATTTCTCCGCGTGTGACACCAGATCCCTGTATGACGTTGCCACAAGTGTGACACCAGATTAATTTCGCAATTTCGCTACGAAGAATTAGTGTCTAGTATTCTGCAGAATATTGTCCATCATTGGAGGTAGATTAACGGTAGATGAAAACAAAATTACTACAATTAAGGTGCTCTTGATCATAGCATTCGCAACAGCATTGGGAAGTAATCGGCAATCAAAAAAGTCAAGTTCAGGCAAGTGAACCCAGCCAAACCTTCCAGATATCTGGAGCTTGGTGGGTCAGATCTCCGTATGACATTGTCCCATGATGGCATCAGGTGACCGCCTAACACGGTCCAACGTGTGGCCCCAGGGCACCTTCTGGCACGAGCGCATGCGGGATGCCACAGCGCTGCCGTTGGAAGCCGGCCATGTTTACGGGCAAAGGTAGGACCCTGCGCCGAGATTCGGTATCGCGCGAACGATAGCGCGCTCTGGTCTGGAAAGTCTACTGCACATTGACAAATCGCATCATTCTGCTGCGTTTCCGTTCCTCCCTATTTAGTAGTTTGCCAACGTAGATCCATGTTCTACTGGCCTGATGGCCTTGTTCATTCGGTACGTTATGCGACATTTGTTGAAACCTGCACACGCACTGACAGTACAGCTGAACAACAAAAATGACTGTGACAAGCGAGCACTCACCAACCATACGCTCCAGGTTCTGCATGTGCGTGCGTACGGCGATGTTGTGCTGCTCGTCGCCGTCCTCGATGTCCTTGAACATCCGGCGGATGGTCTCCTCGCGCTTGTCTAGCTGCGACTCCACCACCTGTCTCAGTGTCTGCGCGTACAGCACGCCATTACACCAATCCGCCAGTATAAGAGAGCGACTCCACCACCTGTCTGCACGTGCAGCGCGCCATTACACCAATCCGCCAGAACAAGAGAACGACACATCTTAACTGATTTGAGCTGCAACCGACATTGATTCACGCGGCTAGAGACAAGGTGATGGCAATTCGGTTGTGGTCAGTGTTTATAGGCAAACAAGGCAGGGCAAGACTTAATGGTCAGACAGTACAGCCAAAAGATCAAACCAGTGTAGCTGGATAGTCCAACAAGTACCTCTATTTCGGCTATGAGCTCCTTGGACTTGAGGTCTCGCATGACGGTTCTCCATCTGTCGTTCAGTTTATACGTATTGGTCCTCGTCATCTCTTCTTCTTTTGTCATTTTGATCTGTGGGTGAGTACGCTCTGATTATCATGTTCTGGTAACACGTAACAATACGTTCAGATTGATGTGCCCTGACTACAAGTGCGCAAACGCATTAACAGCCCATGTGCACACCACGTTCGCACGGACTCTTCTTACGCACTATTTATGAGTCCAACCTCTCGTGCAGTGACCAAAAAGGTAAGTCAAATGCTCGGCAGAAATAGCGGATGAATGATCCAAGATTTGAACCTTAATATTATGCTAATGCATGTAGCTATCCGTTGATTTGCATCATGATCTCTGCGTCTTCCCCTCACCATTCATCACAAGTGCATGATGCCAGTGTTACGTCCATGGGAAAATAACTGGTAGTGTTTTTAAACATGTCGTGCTATTAGCTATACGTTCTGCAGATTCGTCGAGTGACAGTCTGCAGTGATTTGAATTTAGGCTATCTCGTCGCAAAGTAATAGGTCTTCCAAAGGTGCTATGGTCGGCCCCGGACGAGTCGCTCAGGTCGATCGTTCAAGTGATTTCAGGTCGATCATTCAGGTGGTTTCAGGTTGATTTTTCATTTGGTGTCGGATCGATTTTTCATTTAGTCTCAGATCGATCGTTCAGGTGGTCTCAGGTCGATCGTTTGGGTGGTTTCAGGTCGATCTTTCATTTGGTCTCAGGTCGATCGTTCAAGCGGTCTCAGGTCGATCGTTCAGGTGGTTTCAGATCGATCGCTCAGGTGGTCTCAGGTCGCTTGTTCAGGCGGTCTCAGGTCGATTGTTTGGGTGATCTCAGGTCAATGTTTCAAGTGGTCCCAGGTATATTTTTTACAGGTGGTTGAGGGACGCTCGTACACCGGCCTTGCGCGCAATAATTAATCATCCCGTGGTTCCTTTTAAACCATGAAGTGCAAAATGTATTGTATTTTGCTTATAGAAGTGGCAAAGTACGATAACCTTCGACTTGCTCTTGCAGAAACACAACACCACACCACACCGACAGGAAAAACTAAATAGAATTGGCTGCACAATATAACCTAATAGAGACTGAGAAACAGCTGATAATAGGCATAGCTATTCTTGGGAACAACTAGTCCATTGCTAACCAGTAAAAAAAAAACACAAGAGCAGCCTTACCTTGAGGAAGATTGACAGGAGTTCCTGCCTGCGGCGGCGCTGCTCCTCCTCCATGGCTGCCTTCTTCTCGAGGAACTTTTGCTTTTCCTCCTCCGATAACTTGCTGAACTTCAGACCTTTCTTCGATCTGCGTTTTGGAGCCATGGTAAGGAAGACAGGTTAAGGAGCTGACAGCAATGGACTGGATTTGGGATACAAAGACACACGTTGCGAACTAGGTTGGGGAAAAATCCTTCGGGAATACTTGGGTGAGAGAACTGGGTGCGGAAAAGATGTGCTGAAACGAACAAATCGTTTCGTGTTATTTAGTACTCACATATTTAGCACACTGACCGATCGGTTTCAGGACACTTATTTTGCCCACCTCTTTTTTGTGTCGCATGATGTGAGGCTATAATAGCCAGGAGCTAATTGTGGATGGCCTTAATACATGTCTGCCGGTATGTCTGTCTGACGCACGTTTACTTTAGAGCACTTAGGACTTCATCGAATTGCATCCCCTGATAAAGAGAGGCGCCAGACATGCTGCACCTGTCAATGTCCACTAGTGTTTTCACCATATCCGAAATTGACGTGGGCAGGTTCTCTGAAAGTAAAAGAGCACACTTCTGTAGTATGTTGCTCACGTGGCCGCGGTGACAACAAATGCAGTTTTCTACACCATCAGAAAGTTCAATGAATTTGATGCTTATAAACGGCATTCATATTGACAACTTTTTATAACGCAAGCAAATCTCCATTTTCAGGTCAGATGTAACCGACCCAACACAGGTGACTTCTGGGGCGTCTTGAGTACCTTCCTATACAACCACCGCGATGTATGGGCCAAATGATTGTATATGATCATATAAAATCAAAATATAAAATATAATATATAATAGCATCAACGCCATTATATGAAGCTGATCAGCACCGGCGATGGACATCAAAACAGAAAATCAGTTTGGTAAGAACTACAACCAGATCGACTCTACTATGAATGACTCCTGTTAGGCTTCTCTCGATTCTAGCTCAACGCTATATTCCCACAAAGTACGGTGCGCGGTGAGTATGGTTTCTGTCGTCCAAGTGCATTTCATGCTTTATAAGCGCCACTCACTGAATTGTTCCCAGGCTGCCTTCTTTCATGGTGGCTGACAATTTTGCTACGAACAATCAGGGCCTAGTATTCTGCAGAATATTGTCCATCATTGGAGGTAGATTACTGGTAGATAAAATGCGGAATGACTACAATGAAGGTACTCTTGATCATAACATTCGCAACAGCACTGGGAAGCAATCCGTAATCACAGAAAAAAGGTAAAGTTCGGGCAAGTGGACCCAAGTATTCCAGATATTTGGAGCTGGGTGGGTCCTGACCCCCCCTCCCCCGAGTGTTTTCATCCATGATACCGGCCCAGGAAGCAGGCTAAAAGCGTAGAGCCAAAACGTATGCCGACCCCCACCTTCCAAGTTCAAGAGAGACATGACACAACAGGGATCCGCAAATGGGCATTCTAGCCCCTTCCTCCTTACGCATCTGCATGTATACCTACCGATGTATAGGTTTCTACCTATTTGGAGACTTGGACCCTGAAATACGTGCGACGGAGTCTCCTAAATATAGTTTTCAGGCAGCCCACGGGTTCGTTGAGCCAGGCTCTTAGTAAGTTCACTTCAGCATTTCCAGGCTCCCAATGGTATATATTCACTGCTTTAAAACCGGTCATGAGACACGAGCCTTGTTTGACGCTACATGGTTCTTCAGCCATTCCAGTAACATATTTAAAGTCCAACCGCCGGTCTACCCCTGTATTTGCATAAGCCAACTGAATATGTTGCAGTATTACCAGGAGAGGATGACTGGTACTCATGTTACCTTGTTTTTGCAGAGAAGATTGACTCCTAGCCCTACCCTCAAGTGAAAACTTTCACAGCTGATACTGTCCACGGCTACTAAAATACCTGATACATGCATAGCTTTGTGAATATTTATATATCATGCTGACTCACCGCGATGGTTCACTACAATTTAGTCGCGCTCGTTTTGTGTATGCACCGGCATTTCTGTTGCCTGGCAACATAAATGTGTTTGGGCTGTTTTGGTTAATAATTTTTCAACAACGACTTGTATTTTTTCAGTTCTATTTATTGAAAAAGCTAAAGACTTTGTATACCAATTAAAGTGAATCAAACTTCTAAATTAGCCTGGTTAAGCATTTAATATACTAACATTGTTTTTAAAAGCTTCAGGGAACGTACGTTGGTGTATGCTGCGCTCTTGGGCTGATAAATGACGCATTTCCGACCCGACAACATAAAATGGACCAGTACGACCTTGTAAAGGGCCTTGAGTACGACTAGTACAAGGCCTTTAACGAAGATCGGTAGTAGCTTTCTAGCCTCGAGTTTTCCAGTGCCCAGTACAGCTGGTGTCTCAGAAACAAATTCTACCGGCTTCAAAATGATGTCCCGTAGGCGTGTTGGCATCGTCGGTTATGGACATCTCGGTAAGGGTGCATAGTGTTTTGCTTGGGGACATTTGTGCAAGGAAGCCGCATCAAATGGAGCATTTATGAGAGCCAATGCCTTGCTGGTACCGATGTTTACAGTGATGTTGAGTGGGAAAATGGCATTGATTAGGATCAAAGAAGATTTTGTGGTGGCGGAATGCATGTGCTATAAGCTTATTGTGATGTTCATTAACAGAGTCCACTTCCCAATCGCTGGTGATAATTTAATTTGAAAAGTCAGGCAATAGATCATTGCCAAGTATCAGGATGAAAAAATAATGATGTCTGTACAATTTGGACCATTCATGTTGTACATTTTATGTCAAAATGTTTAGTGATGAGAGATAACAATGCATGAATACTAATAATGAAAGAAAGAAAGCACTTAGTTACAAGCAAGGGTAATCTTCAGGTAGGTAGTAGCCCTTTTGCTTCCTTGTGGAGGTAGGTTTCCAAATCATATACAGACCTTGGTTGCAAATGAATTAGTGCCATATATTTATTGCTCTCCTGACATGAAAAGCTAACTTAATTGTGTTATGGGTGCAAAATAACCCAATTGGGGTTGACACCCTAAAAACATAATAATCAATCAATCTGGTAGTAGCCCTCACACTTTCTTGATATCAACAAGGCATCTAAGTCACCATCAGCTGACTGCCAGTCATCTATTAGTGGCATCACTCAAAGGATGAGAAAAGGCTCCAACCAGGAGCACTGAATGAGCCTGGGGGCATCACCAGGAATGTTTTCGAAGGAGTTGATGTGCTCATTCAGGGGCAACAACAGGATCACCTAACCTATCCTAACCTAGCATAACCTAACCCAATCAAACATAACCTGACCTAACAGCCTAGCCTAACCAAATCCAACCTGACATAGTATAACATAACATAACCTAACCTAACCTAATCAAACATTACATAATGCCCCTAGGCTCATTCAGTGCACTCAGCAGGAGGTTTTTCAAGTAAATTAGTATGGGTGCTGTATGACTGAAGCAGTCAATACACACCTAAGCCAAAATAGCCAACCAGTAAATCTTAAAAGTTTGTTTTATTTTGTGGAGTTTGTATTTGGAATACCATGTTTATGAAGGTGACTAAGGTAATGGGACCACTTATTTTCTGTAAAATTCATACTTTTTAGTTGGTGAGCAAAATAATACCAAAAGGGGCTTTGGGTAGCTTTTGAAAAGAACAAAACCTTGTTTTTGAGATTTTTTTGTGGAAAACTGGAAGCTTTTTGGTATTATTGTGCATTAAGGTGGTAACAAGAAAAATGTTAACACACATTTGGCTCAATAAGGCAAACAAATTGGCTGGCTTTTGTTAAGTTAGGTTAGTTTATGTTTTTTTTCAGTTGGAGGATTTCCCCCATGAAAAAAAAATTCAATTTGCAAAGAAAATAAGTGATTTCACCACCTTAGTCACCTTCATAAACATGGTATTCAGAAGAAGGAAATGCAAAATATCAACAAATAAACAAAAAAAAAACACCTTTTAAGACAATAATGCTGGTTTTTCTTGGTGCATTTGAGTGATATCACCAACAGCTGACTGGCAATCAGCTGATAGTGACTAAGATACCTTGTTGATGTAAAGATGGTGTGAGGACAAATACTTGAAGATTAGCCAATCCTACAGCATGGTCTACAGTCATTTGGAAGTTGAAGAAAGTATCACTTGAGCACAATATTTTTGCTTCAAATATATTTTTATATAAATATAATTTGAGCATCAGACTCAACTATTATTCAGGGTTAATTCTTTGCCCATGTAGTTATATAGCTCAGCTTGTTTTGGTATTATTGTGTTTTAAGGTGCCTATTCATGAGACAAGCTATATCCACATTTTGCCCTCATGAATGAAGTAAAGTAGATAGGTTTGGTTAGGTTATGTTGTATTAGGTTTTTCATTTTGAAAAAAAATTCAAACAAAAAATGCTTCTTTCTCACACTTTTTCTTCTTAAAAAATTGTCAAAATAGGCTGGGTTTGAGTTATGCTAGGCTACCTTAGATTTGGTTAGGTTTTTGTAATTTGGGAAAAATTGACACAAAAGTGGCATGAAATGTCTTCAATTAAATGAACTTCTTTTCTTCTTGATGGTCAGTCTAGGCTGGGTTAGGTTATGTCAAATTTTTCCATTTTCCATTATTTTTTTATTATATTACCAAACTCACCTCACCCTCAACAACCCAGAATATTTTATGCTTACTTATACTCACTTATTATTATAACGGGCTTCCATGAACTGTCAGTGAGCAATGTTATGATTGGTTTGAAAGTTCCCTGTGGCATTATGTTGACCAATCATGTGCATGTGGTGAGGGAACTTGCATAGTCCACCTCATGCCTTCACCCATGCAGCTCCTCTAATTGTGCTTTTTTGCTGGTAATGTGGTGTGTGCTTCATAGATTCAGTGTTGTTTGAGATGGAATAGAACCACTGTTAATAGTGTTTTGAATGCATGCTTCAGCATGAATGTGAAATAGTGTTGTGCACTATGATTCTCCTCCAGGCCAATGCCTCCACAAGGTTATACGAAATGAGCCTTCTTTGGAAGTGGTATTTCTGTGGAATAGATCCAAGGGCATTCTCAAACCATTTGGTGGTCTTGCTCTTGATGACTTAAAGGATGTGAAGGACAGAGATCCAGACCTCATCATTGAGGTTTGCCACCCATCAATCACTGTACAGGTGAGTGACTCCCCCACTATTAGCCAAACAAGAGGGGACATGTCCCCTGCATGATGTAATTTCCGACTGCAGATGGATAAGAGAATGACTATGAAACTTTGATGACACACTATCAAGTTGCTTGGAGAAAAGCACTGGGCAAGTCAGCAAAGTGTGACAACTCAGGTGAAGTAATGAAGCATTATGGCATTTTGCAACACAAGAAATTTATGCTGCATTGGCCCAACATTTTGAATAAAAACTGCCTGACAGTGCCTCAGTGTAGGATTTCCATATATTTTTATTGGTAGTGGAGTACAAAATTTTTAGCTGGAGTACTGGAGCTGGAGTACAAAAAATAGTTATGCACTTGCTGACAATTAACCTTGGATTGAATTGTTAACCTGTGGTTCTTCATACCTGACCCCTGTCTGTAGGCCATTAGGACCCATAGCATATGCACCCAACTGGGTCAAGACTTAGCAGACAACTTCACCAGTCTCACAGGTTGGTCGATGTTGAGGAATGACATCGCACTTGGAAGCTGCCATTGGCGTCACCTGCTTCTTACCCTAGCAGGGATGACGAGCACAGCATGGGATCAAAATCGAACTGCTGAGCCAAGGCACAACACCACTCAGGCACTTGACATCCAACACCACCCTCTGCACGCAGCAAGCAGAGAACGTTGCGATTGGTCCCTGTTGCGATTAACCGGTTTTACAGAGGAAATTTCCTCATAGGCTATGTGGTCTCAGGCGCAAGATATAGGGAGAAGACCTGGCATAATGATCTGCATAAATTGAAAGCGATAACAAAATATAATTCTCACATCAGTTTTAATAATGCAATCTGTTTGACTATCCATGCTGCTGAAATAAGTAGAATTAAACTGATGAACATCAGCAAAGTGTAATATGCTTTCTGTTTTACATGGAGACTGCACACAGCTTTACGCAATATGATAGCCAACAAAGGACTGCCAGATACAAAATTGGCACTGTGATAAAATTAGCAAAGGACAAGGTTATAAGGCAGCTTCATGTGCAGTACAGTTTGTACTGGTTTGTACCACCTTCCGAAGTTGTATTGTCATTGACTGGTCAGCATGCAGGGATCGCTGAAACTGCTAGTTGTTTTCAGGTATGGAATTCGAGCAGTAGCACTGAACCAAACAGTGTTGTTCTTAGTTTTCACTTCTGGAGTACAAAATATTTCATTTAGTCTAGTCACAATCCTGGAGTACATAATGTATTGGTATGCATGACACCAACAAAGGTCAGTGTTTCC
Organism: Imbricaverruca yamaguchii; assembly: GCA_034440575.1. NCBI lineage: Eukaryota > Metazoa > Arthropoda > Thecostraca > Neoverrucidae > Imbricaverruca > Imbricaverruca yamaguchii. Next base: position 2,874,844 of record JAOTOL010001650.1, on the reverse strand, counting down.
AATACTGCAGTGCCTTCAGTGTTTCTGCAATCCAGATCGAAGTTTTGGCTAGTCTAGTATCTTGTATATACACAAATCAAAGCTTGTGCTGATGTATGTATAATGGCCTACATTTTGGCGACAGGACCCGACCCAATCTGACTGGTACCATTTCGACTTCATCCATGTTGATTAATGCTTTAACTCCTCCTTTTCACCCATAATTAGACCAATGCTTTGCATTTTTCTTGATTTGTTCCAACTTCAAGCACCCTATTTTATATGGAAGCCTTAGCTGAACTGTTTACACTCAGGTAGAAAGTAGATAGTCCGGAATAGCCACTAGGTTTCAGTGATTCAGCATACAGTCCAGAAATTGCACTCTAAAACTTCGGTAGTTGAATCCGGCCCACGGAGCAGAGTTCGTGACAAACTGCATCAAATACGCTCCTCCCCTTCCACCCCACGGAGCAGAGGTTGTGCCCAACTACATCGAATCAGCCCCTCCCTTCCCACCTCACGGAGTGTCCAACTGCATCGAACTCGCCCGTGTCGAACTGCATCGAATTCGCCCGTGTCGAACTGCATCGAATCCGCCCCTTGCCCTTCCGGCCCACGGTGGAGGTGTTCGTGACCGGCCGCACTGCTGCGACGCCGACAGTACGGCGCCCTGTTCCTCTCCACGTGCGACTACCTGATCGGCTCGCCGACGGCGCTGGCTGACGGCCATCTGGAGAGCTGTCTTCTGGACATCGCCCGCACCTCCGACCACACCATCTACATCCCATCCGGCGCGCTCTGGGGCGGCGAGGACATCAAGAAAATGGCCGACCTCGGAAACCTGCGGGTGGGTGCCGTGGTGTTTCGTGTGCGTCGCGCGAGTAGGCTTGAGTTGTGCTACCGTGGCACTGCCTCTGACACGTCAGCTTACAATGCCCCCGGCATTTACTTCCCTCGACATTGCCTCTGACAATTCCCCTGACACTGGCTGACACCCCCTCTGACACTTCCACTGACACTTCCCCGGACACTTCCTCTGACACTTCCCATGACACAGGCTCTGACACTCTCCCTGACACTTCTGACACTGCCTCTGACCCCCCCCCACACACACACACACCCCTGACACTACCCCTGATACTTACTTCCCTTGACATTGCATCTGACACTTCCCCTGACACCGGCTCTGCACTGCGTCCGACGCTGACACCGGCTCTGAACCTTCCCCTGACACCCCTGGCATTGCCCTCGCACCGCCTGTGACACGCCGCCACCAACGCGGCACTGGTCTGCGCACAGGGCCTGCGGGTGACCATGCGGAAGCACCCCGACTCGTTCCGCCTGACGGGCCGCCTGGCCGAGCTGGCGGCCTCCGCCACCAGCCAGGCCGTCACGCTGTACGAGGGGCCCGTGCGCGAGCTGTGTCCGCAGGCGCCGCACAATGTCAACACCATGGCGGCCGCCGCGCTGGCCGCGCACAACCTGGGCTTCGACGGCGTCGTCGGCAGACTGGTCGCCGACCCGAGGTCAGCGCACGCGTCGGCCACGGCACGTGAAGCACGCACGCCGGCTGCTTCGTATGTGTGACCTCCATGCTCCTGACGCGCCCCTAAAATCCAATCCACCACCACCTCCATGCTCCTGTTAGCTACAGAACCGCAGCGTTGTGCCTATAGTTGATGTCGAATTATTGTACGCTAAGGTTCCTGTGGTACAATGCAGGCAACAGTACCAGATACAGTCTAGAAAAAAAGGAAAAACTTGATATCTCGTGACCCCTCAGAGCGTTTCCTCCTGCGTGGCTCATTAAATGGAATGAGGGTCAGAACTGGTCTCCTATGTTCTCAGAAGGCTGACGCAGGTTGCTGCGCCCACCAGCTATTGTCAGCTATTCGGTCTACCTGATATACTCTGGCGATCCCGGTGGCGCAGGAACCATTCCTTTCCGAGCGAGTGTTGTTAGCCTACGCATCCTTCAGGGCGTCGCTGCCACCCGCCTTTTCGCCCCGAAGTGTAAATAGAGCTGGGAGACCAAAAATAAATTAAACGTGTTGCCCGGCATCATAATAATCCAATGTTCCCAGACGGTATGCTTCCAATCAATCAGCAGCTATCTGAAGAATGTCCTAAAGATTCAGTGTCCTAAAAGGCCATGTTCTGTGACGTCAGCTGGGCCTTGCGGCACATCTAGTCCACACTCAACCGGGGACATACCGATATCCTCCATTCAAAATCGTGCCGCCTATTAACATCTCGTCTGGCCCATGCCAATTTCAGCATAAGAAGTTATAAAACGCGCGTAATATTAATTGTCTTCATTTTCAGGTCTATGTGTTGCTGCTGGGCACAATTTAAGCCTGAAGCTAAGGTGCCATTGTTTGTAATCTGTATGTATAACATTCTATATTTTGAGTGCGTCTTTTGCGACAAAAATCTAATAATGTATGGTTACGTCTGACGGTGAAACGAGCATGGATTTGAACACACGGGTCGCCGATGGCCGTCTGAGGAAAATCGAAGTTAATCACCTCGGGTGTTGCCGAATTGCGATTGCGCTGGTGTCTGCCATTGGTGTATTGAAGTATGCGGTGGGTGTGCTGGTGTCCTCCATTGGTGTGTTGAGACGTGTCGTGTGGGTGTGCCGGGGTCTGCCATAGGTGTGTTGAGACGTGACGTGGGTGTGCCGGGGTCTGTCATCGGTGTGTTGAGACATGTGGGTGTGCTGAGGTCTGTCATTGGTGTGTTGAGATGTGTCGTGTGTGTGCTGGTGTCTGTCATCGGTGTGTTGAGACGTGTCGTGTGTGTGCTGGTGTCTGTCATCGATCTGTTGAGACATGTCGTGGGTGTGCTGAGGTCTGTCATCGATGTGTTCAGACGTGTCGTGTGTGTGCTGGGGTCTGCCATCGATGTGTTGAGACGTGACGTGGGTGTGCCGGGGTCTGTCATAGGTGTGTTGAGACGTGTCGTGGGTGTGCTGAGGTCTGTCATCGGTGTGTTGAAGTGTGCCGTGGGTGTGGTGGTGTTTGTCATCGGTGTGCTGGTGTTTGGCACCGGTGTGCTGGTGCATGCAGTGGGTGTGCTGAAGTGAGCCACGAGTGTCGCGTACCTGACAGCCGCGGTGCCGCAGCCTCTTCGACGCGCACGTGGTCGAGATCGAGGTGACCGGGCCGGGCGAGGGTGGCGCCCAGTTCAGCGTGCGCACGGTGCGCACCAACCCGGCCAGCGCCGGCGCCGTCACCGGGTGCGCCACGCTGGCCGCCTTCTGCGCCAGCGTTCGCCGCGCGCACGGCCGCGGCTCGGGCATGCACTTCTGCTAGGCGGCGGCGGCGGCGCGCCTGGCTGAGGTGCGACGGCCAGCGGCGACGGCTGCCGGCAGCGTTTGACGAGTCGGCGCCGACCACTCGCGCAGGTGCCGCCGGCCGGAGTGGTGACGTTCTGCTTCCGACTCTGCGGCTGTTTTCTAACTGGCCTTGCGTCGGCCTGGCATGCTTCCGGCATCGGCAGCGCTGCATCGATCGCCCAGACGTTCGTGATTTTGGGGACCAGTACTACACACAACGTCACAGGGTGGATAGTTAAGGGTTGTCAAAACCCATTTGTGTGGCCATTTTGCGGTTTGCTGGAAGGACTCCGAATGCTCGAAGGATGGGGCACATACGATTCGAAAGCTGAGCGTGAGCTGCTTGCCAATTGGTAATTTTATCAAAGTTGTCCATCGCTTTGTCTAAACAAAATTGCCTTTTGTCGATTTTCAGTTGTTTCAATTCACCAGGTCGGTTGCTTAATCTATGGTTATTCAACTGTGTTATTTGGAATATATCAACTCCTTAAGTTATATGCAACACTATCCAAGAGATCGCACTGCCTTCGACCCCGCACAGTGTGTGCAATACTTAATAAAACCCTGGTCTTCCATGTACTGCCATTATGCCTTACTTTTAGTCGCACATGTGCATGAAATCCCCCGTGACGACACCCCGATTGATAATTTGCCGCTCAGGACCGGGTCTACGGAGGCATGATTTGGTCAAATGTCTGATGTATCATAAAACTCGAGTTAATTTGCATTAGGTATGTCACTATAGGTGCAAACAGTTCGCACAAACTAAGTGAAAACAAAGCGCTGAGGGTCGGTATCAGAGTTCCCGGCGTATTGAAGCCGTTGGAGAGTGCTGAGCATGTGTATGTGTGTGTTGCACTTTGTTTGCGCCTAGTGGGTGGTATCTAGCCATTGCCGGGGCCGATGCCCTGGTATCTCAGCATACACAATCAGCACCATTATCGGTGCCGATTGTGTATGCTGACCAAACGCCAGGGCCGATTAATGCTGCCCCTCCGTCGTATATCACTGGCAGCCCTTGCAGGCTGGGGTCGCGCTGTACCGTCGGTGTACATTATCGGGCAGCGCAACTCTTGTCAGGTATATTATGCGGGCCTGCGCAATGGCTAGATAGCACAAACTAGGTGCAAGCAAGGCGTAAGATATCTACAGTGTCGCGTTCTCCGACGGCCCTGACTTTCTGAGAGACTTTATGTCGAGCTAAACTCATATACGTAATGCAAGTTATCGTTGAGTTCTATCTTACATCAGCTATTTAATCAAATATCACCTCCGTAGACCAGGTCCCGCGCGGTAGATTCACAACCAGTCATGTCGTTGCGGCCGATGGCTTGCACATGTGCGGCCAAAAGCAATGTATAGTGTCAATGCTTCGACAACCAGAGCTATATTAATGTTTGAACCAGCTGTGTATTCCGTGCTGGACAACGGTGTTGTCGTGGCCTCCTCGACTTCCATGCCGTCGAGGTCGAAGGTGAGATAGTCGAAAGTAGCGTAGCCTGCTGGATATTGCGGCCTACAGTTCAACATGGTGGATAGATACCAAATATGACAGCCATAGCACTGCAGCCGACCGGTTCAATTTAAGCAATGTCATAATGTAGAAAACGTGTTTTAAAAATAGCGATGGATAAATTTTGATGAAAATTGCGGGTTCGTAATCAGCACATGTTCAGGTTTCGAATGGTACCTCTCGTCATTTAAGCATTCCGACCCTTTCCAGTGAACCGTGTTTTCTCTTCGCACCCTCTATCCCTCCGCCTACATCTACGAAGCTTGTGCTTATATATCGGTAGCTCATGTAATATCGCTACCAGCATGTCATGTATTTTTGCACATAGCTAGATGCACTTCATGCAGGCAATATAATCCATACAACATGCGTACAGTCACACGTTTGCGTACTGGAATATCAACTCATTACCATTGGCTGTACTTGAAACAAAAGCAACACGGGTCGAAAGATGTATTAGGTGGATTGGTTCAATTGTGGATGTTATTATAGCAACAGCAAGCATATCAATGGATTACTATTAATCTTTTGGGATTCCGGAATTTCTTCAATGCAAGTAGTACTAGATCATCATATGTCGCCAACCAAATGGTCGGCATGGGTAGTTAGATGATGATTGCCAATTACACGAATCGGCTACTTTCCAATGGTCGCAGTCCATGTGAAAAGACATTTGCATGGACCGCGTTGGGGTAGGACAACAATAGTATGTCTCATCGGATGGGGATAGTAGGCACTACCACGTACGCATCCTGGTGAGCTTAGTCAGTAGTTCGCTGATGCTCCTGCCAGAGCAATACAGTGGTCTACCGTCCAGCATGGGCGATCACTGCTTGATTGATGTCGAACGTGAATATTGTGTTTCTTCCTGTCTACTGATCGCAGGGCGATTATGAACTTTGTGCAAGCGGTATTTTTGTGTATTTGGGATTAAACGTGTGGTAGATGGTATTATGTGCCGGAAATATTGGCCGTGAATGTTCTAAACAATTTGGGGGACCTGGCCATCCAACCTCACTATTTTATACTGCTCGTTTTCCGGTAAGATGGAGGTCACTTTGGAGTGTTTCACAACCATCGTCCTGTCGTTGCTCACCTTGATAACTACTGGCAAACTAATATCGAAGCATGCGATAGCCAACGGGTAATATCACGTGCAATGGTGTGTATGATGCCAAATGTGAGCATTGTGTGCAGTGGGATATGTTACGTTTAGTCTATATAAAAAACATTCCTTCGCCCTGTAGGAAGAGGGGAGAAACTCGTCAATGTGCTGCTGCCGATGACACTAATGCTCTTGATTAAAAACTATAACATATAACCGATAAAAAGTTTATAATTTTCAGAGCTAGTCCTCGTATATTTATTTAGCCTGAAACACGGATTCATGATGCAAAACTGCGAGAATAAGGCCAGGATCATACGACCAGTATTAACTTGCGTTATCATGGTTTTGATGCATATATGTATCATGCATGCATGCCTAATGCATTTTTTATTCTTTGTTAGTAACATGTCGTTCGATGGCGTTTTCCGCCAATTTCTTTCCGACACGCTTCACGGGATGTGATACTTCCCACGTCCCGAGTTTTTTTTCTGAACCATGATGCCATGTGGAAGCGGGGTTCCACCAATGCTAAACAAGGTTTCCAGTTTATGTATTAGAGCATGTGAACTTCACTGCCCGCCTTGCTCGACTCGTGGGTATCGCCGTTGTTTCCGTGATGCAGTGTGAATGGGTCCCATGGGATTATGATCGCCCAGTGATGTTGGCACTGGGAATGCCTGACTCGGTGTGGTTTCGATCCGGTTCTTCCTGCTACTCACATTTCGGGGTGCACAAGCTCGTGTAGCGTTTTGTACTTTCTCAGCGTAAAATTCGAATGTGCGTGTGTGTGCTCGGGAATGTGCGTTACACGAGCAATACATACCTGATGAATACTGGACTGCTCAGTGTCACCCGGCGGCCGGCGTTGGCCGCGCTCCACTGTGGAGGTGGGAAGGCTCCATGGTGTACGGTACGGCACGGGCTCCTCAGTGTCGTCCGTGTGGTGGAGAGACTCCATGGTGTAAGGTACGCCACGGGCTGCTCAGTGTCGTCCGTGTGGTGGGAAGGCTCCATGGTGTAAGGTACGGCACGGGCTGCTCAGTGTCGTTCGTGTGGTGGAGAGACTCCGTGGCTGCGGCTCGGCGCCGCGCAGGATCTCCCGTCGCAATCGGGTCACGATTTCTGGTTGTGATGAAGTGAACGTCGCGACCGTTGTGAAAACAACGGGTTTGGTGTCGGCAGACGAAGGCGATCCTTCGATTCATTGAGGCCTGCAAGAATGTAACCTTCGGTGTGATGTGACTTAGAGCGCCCCCAGGAATAGAATGTGTTTCCTTACTTAATCTGCGTTAGTATTCATCCCACCACGATATACTGACACCACGATATACTGACAGAGCGCAGTCACGTGCGAGAGTTTTGAACTAGACAACAGTGGATTTAATTCTCACTGCAAGCCATAGGTCACCATATGCATGCTCCTCACATGAACACGCTGAACATATATGGACAGAGAACATGCTATTCAGGCTACGTTCACAATTATCACCATTTTATGGTGGCAGAACTAGCTGGGATTGCTTGTGAGATATTAGCTTTTCCTCTGATATTTGGCAGTGCAGGGAGTGGATTTTTAGGGGGAATGTATAACTCTTTGGATGGGACAAAAAAACGGTCATTTTTCTGACTGTCTAAGAACGTCTTGAAAACGTCTGCGATGCCTCATTGTAATGCCTGGGACGGCCATAGGGTTCTGTAGGAGTCTGTAGGAGAGTCGATGCGCCACTAAGCCATAGGAGTCTGTAGCGACTTTAGGCCACCTTTGAAACGCCCTTGAACAAACTAGGAGCGCCAACAGGACCGCATTCGGGCCTCACAAACACGTTCTGAGGGCGCCTCACAGACGTCTTGAGAACGCCTTGATTTGAAGCGCGCTTAAGACACCTGCAGGGCGTCTGTGACGGGCAAAGCGCACCACGATCCGATCCCACCCAGCAGTACTTGTCTGCACACTGCCTTCCCCGACCGTGACCATGCACGAGACCCCGCCCCAGACCCCGAACCCGCCCAGACCCCGACCCCGAGTCTGACCTCGACACCGACACCAACACCGACACTGACACCGACACCGACACCGACATCGACATCGACATCGACATCGACATCGACACCGACATCGACACCGACACCGACCCGGACCCCCACCTCGACCCCGACCCTGACCCCGACCCGTCCCCGACTACGCATCAGATCCCGACCACGCACCAGACCCCGACCACGCACCAGACCCCGACCACGCACCAGACCCCGACCACGCACCAGACCCCGACCACGCACCAGACCCCGACCACGCACCAGACCCCGACCACGCACCAGACCCAGACCACGCACCAGACCCAGACCACGCACCAGACCCCGACCACGCACCAGACCCCAACCACGCACCAGACCCCGACCACGCACCAGACCCCGACCACGCACCAGACCCCTACCACGCACCAGACCCCAACCACGCACCAGACCCCGACCACGCACCAGACCCCGACCACGCACCAGACCCCGAGCACGCACCAGACCCCGACCACGCACCAGACCCCGACCACGCACCAGACCCCGACTACGCACCAGACCCCGGCCACACACCAGACCCCGACCACGCACCAGACCCCGACCACGCACCAGACCCCGACCACGCACCAGACCCCGACCACGCACCAGACCCCGACCACGCACCAGACCCCGACCACGCACCAGACCCCGACCACGCACCAGACCCCGACCACGCACCAGACCCCGCACCAGACCCCGACCCCGGCTCGGACGCCGGGGCGAGCAGCGAGCTGCGCTCGGGTGCGCTGGCCGGCCGGTAGTTATAGTCTCACGATGTTTGGCCGTGGCGTCTGGCGTTCCGCCTTGCCGCATAGTCTCGTCATGTCGCTCTCGGAAACGCTGCTCTGCGTCGTCACCACTTGCCGGTGGGCGTCGTCTTCCGGCTGGTGTTAGCCGGTACGTCGCCTATATGAACACGGAAACTTGACGTTGTGTATATTAGAGACTCCTCAGACCTTGGCTCAGCTCGATGGGTCGGACTCGCTCGCGTCAGACAGACACCGAGACTCGACCACGATACGTCACTCTCAGCGCATCCTCTGGCCAGCGCGCAGTTTCCACCTGGAGGTAAATTGGAAAAGTTGTGGGTGTGACCCTAACCCCTCAGCTTAGCGACGAACAATAATGTGATTCAGTGTGAAAAGATAACCGGTTAAAAATGCATCGAACGCGCAAATAAAGTACGGAATCCGAGGAGACATTGGATCTGAGGGTCTGCTGCAGTCAAACTCTTTCCATAGGAACATATTGGTCACACCTCTGAACGGTCCTTGCTGAGGAGGTCCTGGATATGCCTCTGAAGGGTATCGGGTATTTGCCTTCACCAAACTTAAAATTAGTTTACATTTTGAGTGAATTGTCCGCGAAAACATTGATGTATCAGATACCACTGTGTGGAAAAATCATTTGTGTGACAAGCGCCACGTCCAGGGCATCCAAAATAACCCCCTGTTCCATGTTATGTATCGCAATTATTACATAGGCAATGCATCACAGTCCGCACGGATTTCCTGTGCTATGCGTCGGCCTTTAGCGACACAATGCTCATAATCCTCGCTCGTTGTGTGCCAACAATTCGTCTTCTGGCCATACGTAGTCAACGAAAATTGTGATATGTATGATCACTTGTCGGCGATGCAATACACGACGCGTGGAATCGCGGCTCGCCGTGTCAGCTCAGCTTGTAGAGCTCCGATCTTGGGGACTGGTTCGAACCTGCCCTGACAACCCGCCCTGCTTACGCTAATAAACAGTTTATTCCGTAGCTAGGGGTCTCTTTCCAGTAAGGTGGGAATTAAGGAACTTATTCAGAGATTCTATCTCTGAAAATGTTTTTTGCACTTCGGGTTCATACTGGATAGGACGAGCTTCACATGCACTCCGACACAAATGTGGAAACAAAGATGTCAATAAAAACGCGTCACCCATATAGCGGGAAAATTTGACAGTATTAGAAGATGCCCTCCGGCGTCCCGGAGGCATCTCATCAGAATGGGAGACATCGCGGAGTTTATGACACCAGATGGCAGTCTAGGCGAGTATGACACAAGAGGCGGCAGGCTGCGGCCCGTTAACTTGCAGTATGTGTTGAAGGTGCTGTTGATGCTGGTTTTTAACAGTTCGAGCGTAATATGTCAGGAACCATTTTATGCGATGGGTATGTGCTGTGTCACTATATCCAGCGGGGCAAGTAGAGACAAGTTCCCGGTCGAGAAATCCGAGAAAGGATTATGGAAAATTCGATAGAAGCCTCCTTGAAATGAACTAAGCACTCGCGTGTACGTATTCATGTGCGGCACATTTATACAAGTCTGATTGGGTTGCTGAGATATGGCATGATGTATATTTGTAAACAACATGAAATATGCTAATGTTTGCTAACCGAATGCCGACTGTCTTCCTCTTGTGCTGTTTTGCTTTACGGTCGGAGCAGGCACTTGCTACTCCTCTCTGTGTCTGATGTGCCTTTCCAATTATTTCAACTTCTAACATTGGACTTTAATGTCGTACCACCTCCCTAATCCAGTTGGACATGGCCTTTGCCTTCATGTATTTTGCCCTCCTGATAATTTTTAGAAACCTACACCTATGCTAGGCAGCTACCAGTGGGGTTGTTGTGTATACCTTAACAGTGCAACTGCCCCAGGGCGGATACATGAGAGCACTGGGGTATGCTCCCCCCCCCCCATGGAAAGGTGCTCCCATCTGACCGGAGTACCTGGCTGGGAATACTAGAATGCACCGACCACCTCGCTTAATTTGTAGCCGATGACGCTGCTGTGAGGGGAAATGCCCCTCTTGAGGGCAAACGATGCCCTTCTTCAGCACGGTCGGTTGCGTACATCCCTCCTCTAAAATTACATTAAGGAAGATGCGAACTGCCAGAGACTTCCGCAGTGGCGGTCGTCCGAGGAAATGTCGTCACCGCCCCCAGACGATTGTTGCCATGGAAATTTCTAGATCCGCATCTTACCTGTCCGTGTGCGCAATGCTGAGATACCCTGGCGGATGCTAAGTCTGTAAAGCTCACACTGCATGCACAGTGATGGTAGTTTTAAATATACAATTTCGTAATTTGTCTTGGATGTTACACGAAGGCGGGAACAAATTTTAAATTATCATGCGTTTCTGCCGGCCACTTAATATTCCTTTTCCACATTTCCATTAGCCCATGCCAAAAACAAGGCAGAAGGTACGCCAAAAATGTATGTTGCATACATGATGGAATGGAATAAGGGATAAACCGTAAACGATGGCATGGATTATGCACGAAACATCACGCCAACCGCTGAGAACACCAGGTACACAATTCAGATCATGTCACACAATATATGGGTCTCATTAGCGGCGGATCCAGGAGCCAAGAGTGCCCCGCCCACCCATCATGCAAAGAGCGGAGCATGGCACCTGTCATGCCCCGACCTTTTAATCCCCAGCTTGATTTTCAGGGGCTCGGTCCGTCTCTTTAAGGCCACCATCATGGTTTTCAAGGGCCACCGCATAACTTTTTGGGGGATCCCCAACGTGATTTTCATGGTCCCTCGGTTCAAACTTTTGAACCCACAGCGTGGTTCCTATGGGCCCGGCAAGTCATTTTGAGTCCCCAGCGCCATTCTCGATAACCACCGCACGACTTCTTGACTCCAAGCGCGATTTTAATGGGAACCGGTGCGACTTTTGAAGCCCTAATGGCGCTTTCAGGGCCCCGGTCCCACCTTTTGACACTCCCAAGCAAGGTCATTTGTGGGAGCCATGCAGCAATTTTTGTTGCGCCCAAATGCAATTTTCATGGGCCTCGTTGCAATGTCGGGGGCCATTCGTTTTTAAGTCTCTGTGCAACTTCTTGGTGCCCCCAATGTGATTTTTTCATGGGCTCCGGTGAGATCTTTACGGGCCAAGGGGATTTTCAAGAGGTCCGGTGCAATTTGTTTGTACACCGGCGACATTTTGGGGGCCCAACAGTCTCTCGGGGATTGTGGGACAAAAGGGCACTGTCCCCTTTGTCCCTCCTTCGGTAGGCCACTGGACACAGAAATTACCTATATTCGAAAGCGGGAGCTCAGTTCCGAACCTCCCAACACCGAGCAATTAATCTTAGGACACTTCTTCGATGCCAATCTCCCGCTCTTCACAAACAAAGAAGTATGGACACGGCTAATGCGGACAGCAATTCACGTCCTACTCGCATGTGTCGCCGCACTGGTGGCTGCGTCTAGAAACTTTCGGCGCGTTGTCTCCCATTGGCTGCGTTAGGGTTTTCTGTTCTGAAATATATCTGTGAACCAATCGATGCAAGGTATTTGTTATATGACGTCATATCCATTGGCAACTTCAAGCATATTGTTAAGTGTTAAGCCGCAAAAACAAGGCCTTGACTAATCCCTTGCATTGCGCACTGCTATTTCATCTGAAATTCCTTCAGAAACAAATATCTTCCGAGATATTGTGGCAACTACCTGCACTACATGCCCGGTCGCCGCGCCCATTTTTTTTGCACAGTGCCAGAGCCGCTCAATATTCCTGGTGTGAACATCACTGTCTGACGAATAACCTAAAAGAAGGAAAAAATAAGCTAACCTAACCTACACTAAGATAATGTTGCATAATAAATAAAATATATCAAAGCATGACAGAATCTAAATTAATCTAACCTAACCTAGCCGAAAAACCAGAATCGTCCAAAACAATTTTTCATCCATGACGGCATCAAATAAATGCGATATCGTCAGCGCTGCCATTAACGATAACAGCATCGCAGGCAACGCAAGGGACATGCGGCCCTGATCGTAGGTTACGCGTCTGGTTGCAGGTATTCGTTGTATTGAATGTGGGTATGTCGGATTAAGCGAGAAAGAAAAGGTTTTCGATGTCAAAGAGTATTAATTGGGGTGCCTGAAGTGTTGAGATTCTTCTTTATTACATCAGTGACACAAGAGGTATGGATGAGTATTCAAGGTGGTCTAGGTATATTTTTAGGTTGGAGATTTTGATGGTGTATTTCTTTGCGAAGGGAAAGGCAATCACTTGCAGAGGACATGAGTGGGCGCATGGTCATTTTCACATAAAAATACATTATTTCAAAGAAAATTCCAAATAATCAAAATTTACCTTGATCTCTAATATGCAGGTGCTACCTACCTACTTACTGACCAATACCAATAATCTAATAATGAATAGGACAAAAATGGATCCTAATATAACCTGGCCTCTCACCTGGTTGGCTCCCCAAATTCTTCAGCATCCCTACCCAGAGATGAGTTATGTGGCTGATCGAGGGGAGCCTCTATATGCAGGTATGCTAATCCCCTAGATTAAAGAAAGGTATGGCTATCAGATGGACAGGGTGAGACACAGGAACTGGAAGGTGTACCTTAAGCAGAATTTGTATGTTTACAGTAGCCACTACATCTGCTAACATGACAGAAAATATTTCTGCTGCAAGTTAAGACAAATTTAATATCAGGAAGTAAAATTACTCCTCAAGTTTGAATGGTATATTATCATGGTTCATCTATTCAGTGTATTCATACAACAATGTGCAGAGATTTGAATGCAGTGCAGCTTTAAATGGCCCCAGGTCCATCAAGGCTACTGCATCATCCCATGTGGCACCACATCTGAGGCACTCAAAATATTTTCCTGCAATCTACTGATGCATGTCTGTGAGACAATTTCAGGGAGTGTCCACATATGCTCACCAATGGTGCCAGCACATGTGAAAGAAAAGTTTAAAACTTGCCTAACCTTGCATCTGGATGCTGTATGACCAAAGCAGTTGATGCACCCCTAAGCCCAAATAACCTTTCAGTTATGGGTGCAATGGGTGCTGTATAACCACTGCAGTTGGATGCACCCTAAACCCCTAATAACTAACTAACAGTTATGGGCTCAAAATGACCCTAGATATCAATGCACTCCTAAACTCCAATACACACTCCACCAAGCCCAAATAACCAACCAACCTAACCTTGCATGCAAGAATGCACATTTTTTCAGTTAAATTTGTTAACAAACATTTCATTTAAAAACAATCAAGTTTAAAAAGCTTAACCTAACTTAGCCTGACATGTTTTTTGTGAATTTATTTTTCCAGCTTACAGCAAAAGTATAATCTAGCCTAACTTAACCATCCCTAGCCCCTTTGTTTGCTTCAAGGAGGTAAAATATGTAGAACTTGTATTGTGGCTACTTTGGACTGCCACAATACCAGTTATGCTTGGTTAGGTTGTGTTGCATTTTTATCTTTATTTTAAGCATTGCTTTCTATTCTATATTACACAACTCCAAGCCCATTGTTGGGTGTTATCTTGCCTCCCAACTGAAAAGTATGCATTTCCATAGGAAAATTGTAGTTGCATGTTAGCACATTCATAAGCATTGCATTGGAAAAAGAAACCCAATAAATTTGAAAGTACCTGGTTCTGTAAATTTACCAAGGCATCAGTTGAGTGTTTTAGGGATCTAAAAGACTGGCTGAAATTAACTTTGCTTGAGAATGTTCAGCATGCATTCTAAGAGGTTCCTTGTGATGCCTTCTGCAACTGCTGTCATATTTGATGATATTGATGGAGATAATGCAGAAATGGATGACTATGAAATATAAAATTTAATTGATTCATTAGCTAGAACTTCTGTGGATTTTTGGTGGATGGCAAGGATTGTTGGCTTATGGGTGCTGTATGACCAACACAGTTGATGTGCCCATAAGGAAAAATGTCCAACCAAGGATTGTTGGCTTAGTTTTTACATGAAATGATGGACATATTTAGGAATTTCACTCAGCTTGAGAAAAGCAGTACAAGTATACAGCTGGGGTTCCTGCAATTTTGTTTTGCAGAATGTAATGGCAGTCTGGCATTATTGTGCATTAAGATATTCACAAGACAGATTTTGCATGCATTTTACCTACTGAAGCAAAGTGGTTAGGTTTTGCTAGGTCAGGTTTGGTTAGGTTTTTATCTTGGTTTTTATACTTTTTTTTCTTAATGAAACTAAACCATTTTACATTAGGTTTCGTTTTTGGAGTGAAATGTTTTAGTCCAAAGATTGATTGAATTCTGTGGTTTTTAATTTTATTTTGTTCATGGAGGAGGAAGGTTATGTTAGGTAAGGCTATGCTACACTGCATTCTTTTTTTGCACTATATTTATGCTATGTTACCCTTCTCCAAGCCCATTTTTGGTGTTATTTTGTCAGCCAACTGAAAAGTATGACTTCATTTCCTACATGCTATTTCAGGTATGACTCATTGTTATTTAGAAACCAAAAAGCTAAAATTAAACACAGAATACAATGGTTACACATGGAATGTCAATGTGATATTTCTGGTTTCAAATTTGTATAGCAAAGAATATTCCAGATGTGATTACCTAAGCACTGCTTTATTTTCTAGTGTTACTTGGTGCGAGCATAGGTGAACCCGCACCAGCATCCAAGTGGTTTGTAAACCTAGCACTGGCCCAGTGCATATTCATCGCGCCCATCTTGAAGTATCATCACAATGAAGTACATCCTCGTGACCGGAGGTGTCATCAGCGGGATCGGAAAAGGCGTCATCGCCAGCTCGCTGGGCGCCATCCTGAAGGCGGTCGGCTTCCGCGTTACCTCGATCAAGATCGACCCGTACATAAACATCGACGCCGGCACGTTCTCGCCGTACGAGCACGGAGAGGTGTTTGTGCTGGACGACGGTGCCGAGGTTGACCTCGACCTGGGCAACTACGAGCGCTTCCTGGACGTGACGCTGCACAAGGACAACAACATCACCACCGGCAAGATCTACCAGCAGGTGATCAGCCGCGAGCGCGAGGGCCAGTACCTGGGCAAGACGGTGCAGGTGATCCCGCACATCACGGACGCCATCATGAACTGGGTGGAGCGCGTGGCACGCCGGCCGGTGGGGCCCGACGGCGCCGAGCCGGAGATCTGCATCATCGAGCTGGGCGGCACCATCGGCGACATCGAGGGCATGCCGTTCGTCGAGGCGTTCCGGCAGTTCCAGTTCCGCGTGTCGCGCGAGAACTTCTGCTGCGTGCACGTGTCGCTCGTGCCGCGGCCGTCCTGCACGGGCGAACACAAGACGAAGCCGACGCAGGCGTCGGTGCGCGAGCTGCGCGGCCTCGGTCTGTACGCCGACCTGATCGTCTGCCGCAGCGAGCAGCCGATCGGCGCCGAGGTCAAGCTGAAGATCTCCAACTTCTGCCACGTCGCGCCGCACCAGGTGATCTGCCTGCACGACGTCAAGTCGCTGTACCTGGTGCCGGTGATGCTGACGGAGGAGCGGGTGCTGTACGCGCTGCAGGAGCGGCTGCGGCTGAAGCTGCCGGCCGGCACGCGGCCGCGCAAGTGCATGTCACCCTGGCGCGACCTCGCCGAACGGGACGCCCACCTGCGCAAAAGCGTGACCATTGCGCTGGTCGGCAAGTACACGTCGCTGCAGGACTCGTACGCCAGCGTCATCAAGGCCCTGCAGCACGCCGCGCTGGCGGTCAGCCGCCGGCTCGAGCTGCAGTGTGTCGAGTCCGAGCACCTGGAGGAGACCAGCAAGGCAGCCGACCCGGTGCGCTACCACGAGGCGTGGCGCCACCTGTGCCGTGCCGACGGCCTGCTCGTGCCGGGAGGCTTCGGGCCGCGCGGCATCGACGGCAAGCTGGCCGCCATCCAGTGGGCGCGCGTCAACCGCAAGCCGTTCCTGGGCGTGTGCCTGGGCATGCAGGTGGCCGTGATCGAGTTCGCGCGCCACGTGGCCGGCCTGACGGCGGCGCACTCGACCGAGTTCGACAAGGACACGGCCGAGCCGCTGATCATCGACATGCCGGAGCACAACCCGGGCCAGATGGGCGGCACCATGCGGCTCGGCCGGCGCACCACCGGCTTCAGCGGCGCGCCGTCTGTACTGCAGCAGCTGTACGGCGGCGCCACGCGCATCGACGAGCGCCACCGGCACCGCTACGAGGTGAACCCGCGCTACGTGCCGCGCCTCGAGGAGTGCGGCCTGCGCTTCGTCGGCGAGGCGGAGGACAAGGAGGCGACGCGCATGGAGATCGTCGAGCTGCCCGACCACCCGTACTTCGTCGGCGTGCAGTTCCATCCGGAGTACCTGACGCGGCCGCTGCGCGCGTCGCCGCCCTACCTGGGTCTCCTGCTGGCCGCCAGCGGCAAGCTGACCAGCTACCTGACCAAGGGTCGGCGCCGCGTGCCGCGCTTCCGGCGCGACAGCGCTGGCGACACGTCGTCCGACGACGAGGCGGCCGAGCTGAGCAAGGCCCTGTCCGAGTGCATGACCCCGGTGCCGGAGGCCTCGAGCCGCGGCGCGGAGGCCGGCGACAGCGACCCGGCCGTCAACGGCCCCGTCCGTGTGAACGGGGACGCGCCCCCGTCAGCAACGTCAACTGTCAACGGCGTCGGTGCGCCCCCGCCAGCAGCGTCATCCGACCACGGCGGGAACCCACCCCCGTCAACAACGTCATCTGACGGCGGCGGTGCTTCCCCATCAGCAATGTCAGCTGAAAACGGCGGAGGTGCGCCCCCGTCAGCTATGTAATCTGATCACGGTGAGGATCGGCCACCGTCAGCTATATAAGCTGATCACGGTGGGGATCGGCCACCGTCAGCTATATAAGCTGATCACGGCGGGGATTGGCCACCGCCAGCTATATAAGCTGACCACGGCGGGGATCATCCACCATCAGCTATGTAAGCTGACCACGGCGGGAACTTACCACCGTCAGCTTTGTAAACTGATCACGGCGGGGATCGGCCCCCGTTAGCGATGTAGGTTGGCCACGGTGGCGATGCTGTGGCTGGTCACGCCATGGTCATGCGGCTGATCACGACATGGTCACGCCATGGCTATGCGGCTGGTCATGCTATTGTCATGCAGCTGTTCACCCCATGGCCATGCGGCTGGTCATGCCATTGTCATGCGGCTGCGTGACGAACCCACCCCGGGCGTGTTTGTGCCATGACGAATGGACTGTTCTGTTCTATTTTATCGTCGGTGGATAATGTATCGTCAATGGACGCGTAGAGCAAACGTCTGCAATACAACTGCACGCGCGCCCGGGGTGTGGTGGTGTCCACCATAGGGGCGCACACACCGGGCATTTCTGACCCGGTGCTGTGTGCTACTAGCGCCGTGTGTTGTGCACATTAGTGCGCCGTGCGTCTTGGCGAGGTCGAGTAGTGGACACACCAGTGGTGCCACGTGCGAGTTGGTGTGCCTCACTGGGTCCACCGAGCACCATTACCCATGTGCCCCCACCGGGTGCCATTCAACAATCCCTTTCACTGCGATTCTCATGCGCTTGATGTGTTCGTTGCAATCCCCTAGAGGGAGTTCGGTTTTGGTTGAATACTCTCGATATTGAGTCTCACGTTAGGTTTATTATGGGTGTCTTTAGACGCTCCGAGTGATGGGCATCTGTCGGCAATGCTTCATTTTGTGAGAGGAGTTTTAGCGAAATAATTTCCGTGCTTGATGCCATTCTGTGCCGTGGGCATTTAATATCACGACCGGCAAATACGTAGGCATTGGGTGGGTGTGTCCGTGTTATGACTGTGCAGATGGCTGCGCGCTGTGCCCGAACCACGTCTGCGCGTTATGTTGTCAACCGGATGTGTGACGTGAAGGATGTCGGTGCCATTTGCCACAGATGTAGCCATGCCAAGGTGTGCGCGCGGTGTGCGCGCATCTGTATGTGAGTACCTGCGGGCGATAACGGGGGGGGGGTGTAGGACATGGATTGAAAACTTAGCATTGTCATCCGGCAGCGGCTGTTGGCAGTGTGGAGGAATGTGGTGAGGCCGGGCTTCCCGCAAGACTTACGGCGTTGAACAGCACGCCCGTTGTACAGCTGGGAAGAACTGGCCAACATGTCGTTGCTCTCCGCAATGTACCCGGCGGAGCCGCTGCTGTCGTTACTCGCATTCTGCGGTCTGGTCCTGCGCTGGCGAGCGATTAATTGTGCGTATTTTGAATAAACATATATTAAAGCATCAGCTGTATCCATCGGCCATCGTGCGGTGTCTGCTTTACCAGATTGTAGGTCCGAGTGAGCACTGCCGGCGCTGCTAGTCTGCAGCTGAAGCGAACGCGGGGTTTTACGCGGGATTTTCAACAACCTACGAAAACAGCCGTCTTCGTAGGTTGTCGCCCTTCATGGCATTATGCTTTGGAGTGCTGCGTACTGCTTGGCCACAGTGAAAGGCGAGGTCTTCCACACAAAGTTCATCAAAATGCGTTACTTTCTCATTATAATCCCGGTTCTTATTCTCTTCAGACTCTTCATGTCTTGCAACACGTGCAGATACTCAAATTACGGCGGGTGTAATAAAAATAAAAGGTACTACAGAAAACGAAGGCAACTACCCGTCTTCATTTTGTGTGCATCATGCATAACTTGCGAACCATAAACTAGCCCAAGCACATCGCATGCTGAGCGAACTGTTGCGTCGCCTTCGAAAAAGGAGAATGCTGTCGATGGTCCGAAGAATATCTTCAATGAGATCGTGGCACAGTTCCAGCGGTGGCAGACCCGGGCGGCATAGGTACTTGTGTGAGGATACCAGGCATCAGATACCCTTATAGTTTGATAGGCGCCCTCGGTATTGTTCGAACACCAAACTGGCGAGTTCATTAATAGTGCTAGGAACTGATAGTTTGCATCATGCGCTTCTGTGCTATGTGTAGGGTACGTATCTGTGACCAGCAGGTGGGAATACAAGTGTTCATGTTTGAGATAGAGTACCTTACGTGGACCCGTCCCAACTGGAATCTACGCCACTGGTGGGACGAGCACTGACGGGGCATCGAGTGGGCTCGAGCAAGAACAGCTGCCCACATCTGCGCTGTCTTCAGCCGGATAAGTATGCTGCAGTTTGATTTTCCAGCGTGATTTGGTATGATGTGAATCAGGTGGGCCACGCAACATTATCACATTGTGCGTGTCTGTTCGGAGCAGTAGCATAGTCATGAAGGGCGAAAGCGTAGCAGTCCCCCTCTCATTGGCGCGGCCCTAACCCAGGGTCCAGGGCCCCAAGGCCG
Source organism: Imbricaverruca yamaguchii (assembly GCA_034440575.1). NCBI lineage: Eukaryota > Metazoa > Arthropoda > Thecostraca > Neoverrucidae > Imbricaverruca > Imbricaverruca yamaguchii. The sequence continues at coordinate 2,854,809 of JAOTOL010001650.1, read as the reverse complement.
ACATGAGGGGCCTTGTACGCTTGCGACGCTGCCGCTGCTTTTGCAGTGCAATACAAACATGAAATCCAACAACGAAATACGTACGGAGCATTACAATGTGCTACCCTCCAACAACAAAAACTTGCTGTCCATGAGCCAAGTTCTCAGAATGCCCAATTCGTCCCCATAGATCACGTTCCTCCCAACAGATGGATCTGCAGTCACTACGTCGAACACATGCTGCACCGCTGGGACGACCTCTTTCAATATCAGTTCGTAGATGGCTCCGCAAACATTACGCCTTGCACAGTGCTGCTCAATACACCCGAACGGAATGTTTTGCAGCTCGACTAGTCACAACCACGACCACAATGGCACCGTTATAATGTATGATTAATAATGGCATGGGCAAGCTTGGCTGGTCTACCCTCACCCTTTACACCCAATTATGAGTGCTTTACACTGTCTCCGTGTCTGCAGTCCCACCGCTCGAGTAACCTTACGGAGTGCCGCGGGTGTCACTTCACTTGAGGAAGACGCACGTCACCTGCAATGGCACAGATTTGTCCGCACCGCAGCGGTTCACCAGTTTTTTTAGGGGGGGGGGGGGGGGGGGTGATCGGTTCTCTTGTTTTCCCCGATGTCTGCTATGTACTTGTTTAATGTTGTTTATTAAGTGACATGGAAGTGGGAGTCATGTGGCCTGCGGCAGAGTTGTGTACTCACAACACAACTCTCCACCATGAAAATGCTGTACCTCGTCGGGGTAGAGACTAAATATCTTCTTGCACTATTATCCATAAAGCATCTGTATATTGAGCGTAATGAAAAACAGCAAAACATTCATGTTGCATATAATTAATACGGTACATAAAGACAAGTGACCGCCGTGTGTAGAACGCGGTTTAGCCGGTTTATCCCACCAGGTGGCTAGGACTATTTTCGACCAGTAGGTTTGCACCATGGCTGAGACCGGTCACAACCACGTGGCAAAAACATGCCGGCCATGGTGTGATTCGACGGTTCAGCCCCGTCATTTCACAGACGTCGACAAATCAACACTCGGCAGTCCCAGTCAATATCCGCAAGTCTATGGCGCCGATGGGTGTGGGAAGGGGGGCTGGAATGACGAGGCAAGTGGCCACCTGTGGGCTTTTGAGGATGGTGGGTCGCCCCACCCAGTACCGCAGCGCGGGAAATACCGCCTTTTCTTGACCAAATCACGCCTCCATCAACGGCCTTATGGGCTACATAACATGCAGTTCCACAGCGCCTTCTCTCTCCACATTTAGCCGCCGTTTAGCTGATTCCCACAACGAAACATTTTGCAGAATTTCACTAGTCACCGCCGTCAAAGTCTCTCGCAGTGGGCCAACCGCTCGGGTTCCCACCGCAACATCCACTGCCGTGGACGCACAACATCCAGCATACGCATCATCAACCCACCACATCCACTACCGTACGCGGCATCTTCCAAAACAAGACGTTCGGCTCCACACCATCAGCATGCTGTTCAGCTGCCAGCGACAGCACTGTTCGCCCGTTAGCATCGCACCATAGCCGACCACTGGGGGTTCAGTTTCCCGCCACGATCCGTCACCACAGCCGACCACTCGGCGTTCAGTTTCCCGCCACAATGCGTCTGACAGTCGCGTCGAACGCCGGCGACGTGATGGGCTGCGCCGGCAGGTAGAACGGGTTGCACATCATGCCGGTGTACGCCGTATGCAGCTTGCGGAACATGGTGCGGATCTCGTTGTCGCGGATCGACACGTTGGCCACGTCGACGACGATGACGAACTTGATCTTGGTGTTGGTCGCGTAGCCGAACACGCGACTCTCCTCGGTGGAGTAGAGCAGGCCCAGGTAGAGCTCGCGGCCGTCGGCGGCCGTCTTGGTCGGCGCGCTCAGCTTCTCCTCGATCACGTCCAGGGCCGTGTGCACGGTGTAGTGCAGCTGCAGCTGGGCCGGCGTGTCGGCGGTGTACACGTACAGCGGCGAGTTCTCCTTGCCGATCACGGCCAGACAGACGGCCATCGATCGGCTGGTGGTGCGCGGTTGGCACCTGACGGAATAGCGTGAGGTCAGCGTTGTGTCCATGCAATGGCAGCGCAACAGAAGAGCATTGCAGTCCGCTGTGGGCCGATCACCTAACCCACGCGAGTAGGAAGAGCTGAGAGGGGGTAGGATCCGACCCACCCGCTTTCTCGGACAGCGTGTTTCTTCGGAATTTTCCACTAGCTCAAAAGTCGTTGCTTAGCGAAGCATAGGTAATAGTGAATGAGACACGACATATGCAGAACAAGAAGAAAACTAGTGGAAATCAGATTAAACAGGGGAACCAAGCAAAGGTCCAGTCTTTAACAGCATATTGGATGAAGTTTCATTTGAAGCTGGAGTGTGCTGTGAAATGGGATATTTTAGAAACAGGAGTTGCCAGGAAATTACAGCCTGTGGGCAGCCTCCTCATGGATGTTTACCTTTTTTTGCAGAATATAACCAGAGGACATGCATCCAAATTGAAAAGATGTCCAAAATCTTTTTTTTTATGTGGTCCAACTGCCCTAAGATATTCATGTAGTGTTATGTAGTTTCTTTATCTTTTTCTATCCTGATAAAGGTGGACATATCTTCTGCATGCTATTATCCAGTCCTCTCTGAGATAATGACTGGCTGGTTTAATGGCTCTCTGGTCAGCACAACATTAAAGGGATGAAATAGTTAAATATTGTGCAAATACACTGATGGATTGCATGCTTTATTTATCAATTAATGAATTGATAGGTAAGCAATAAATTTGATTGTGCTGGAATCACATCTATGATAAATGGATAACATCCCCTATGCCCATCCAGAGTTGTTTGGTGTGATCCACTCTCATTTGCAATCTTTCCATCTAACTTCCTGTCATTTATGCAAAGGTATTATTACAAATTGTAACAAAAAGGCATTGACTAGACTCATTGAAGTTTACCTTGATTGAAATCCTGCTGGTGAGCAAATGAAATGATGCTCACCAACATGAAACAATTTGTGACACATTTTTTCATGACTTAAGGTCATTAAATCAGCCTGCTTGCCTGTCAATCTACCTGCCTATCTCATAATTTGATATTTATATACATAATTTGTGCCTTAAGGCATTTTTTTTATTTTGGGAATATATTTTTCCAATGCAATGTTTGTGAACATGGTTATCATGATGTATCTACTCATGCTTTTTGTACATGCTTATTTTTCAGTTTCCATTTAAAACAACACCAAAAATGCCTTTGATTTCAGTATAAAGCATAAAGATGGCTTTGATTTGGGTATTAAGCACAAAGATAAAGTTCAGCACAAACAAGAAGTTGAGAAGCATAGAAGTTGAGCCCAATCAGAAGTCATGTTCCCAGTTGAAGGATGAGAACAAATGATAGAGGTTTGTCATTCAATCAGCTGTTGGTGGTGGTATTGTAGTGCTGCTTTGCACAAATATGCAATGTGGTGTCATTATCTGCTGCTTGTTCTGATCTTGTGCATAATGCTGCCCATATTCATTATTCATTGATATATTTTCTGCCTGTTGTGAGAGCCAAATTAACTATTTTAGAGCAGTGTAGTGTTATTGTGAAGCAGCTTTTAGAGGATGAAGAAAACATGCTGAAACTATGTTTTCAGAATCTAACTCCAACCAGGATACTGACACATATTGAATAAGGATGCCTTGTGCTGCTTTAGCAGCACTCAAAAAGCATTTGTCCCAGGGGAAGGTTCCGATTAGACATGTCCCCCAAAAGACAAAGGCATAAAAGGAAAGGAAAGCCAGCATTGCTTACACCAGATTTGATAAAAGCAATTAAGGCCATGAAAGATGCAATTAGACTGTTTAAGGAAGCTTCAAACATCATAAATCTAAGGTCATATAAAAAGGTGAAGCAGAAAACCAGAGCAGCAGTGATAAAAATAATTGAATTTGGCAAGGAACTGAATGGGGACAGAAAAGTCCTTTAGTTTTTGCAAGCTGAGCAGTCTCTAGCACACTTGGTTCACTGGAAGTAAATGGGACTATATTCAGTAAGGATGGTAAGATGGTTGAGGAGCTGAGCAAGCAGTTTGAAACAGCATTTACATTGGAAGATATGACAAATCTGCCAACCATACACCACAGTTCATTGACAGGTGACCATATAAACAAAGTCTTTATGTCTTTAACATAACCCAACTAGGTAAGTACCTTACCTATAAGTTGGTATAAAAAATTATGCCGAACAAATGGCAACCTTTTAGAAGTATCCCTCACTGCTTCCACTGTCCCATGGTTCCCATTGACCCTGATATATATCTTAGTATAGAGGTCAATGAAGGTTCCATATAACTGAAACTGGCGCACTTGTAGCAAGTAAACAAAATAAGGTTGTGGGGAGACTCACTATGACGTCATCAACACTTCTTGAAGATGTGTACATTTGTATAACCAATATGCAATTATATGGTATGTATTAAACTGCATTGTATCTTGGAGCCATTTGCCACTCCCCCAAGGTTTTCCGCCAATAATGGAGAAATGCCATATAGCAGCGGGGCGAAATTTAGCAGACCTTTTCCTGTATGCATTTCGCATGTTATGTGAGGGTTTGATATCAGGCCATCATAGGTCACCGAGTGATTCAAGGTTAAGTGAGGTCACCCCCGAAGAACTTCAACCAGCGGTCACGTTTTCGTCTGCCTCATTCCCCTGCCCTCTGACTCGTGTCTTCCACTCTCTGGCACATGTTCCCTAGCCAGTGCCCCCTGCTCCCTGTCGATGTCCCTGCCCTCTGTCCTCTGCGATCCCTGCCATCTGATCATGCCCCATCCCCTGTCTCCTATCCCCTGTCCATCGCTCTACGCCCCATGCTCCGTCGCCTGCCCCTGCTCCCTGCTCCCGTTCTCTGCCCCTACTCCCGTCCCCTGCCCCTGCTCCTGTCCCCTGCCACTGCCCCTGCCCTTTGCCCCTGTTCACTGTCCGATGTCCACTGTCCACTCCACAGGGCATGCTCTGACACGACCCAGATTTTGTCTTGTGCTCATGAGATGTACCTCATGACTCTTTTAGGATGGGGTCATTGGGTATCGCTAGGTGAAATTTAGGTCGCTTCTTCATCAGCCCACGATTACGCCCTTAGTAGTAGAAACTTGCATGGACGGCTCCGCTGTCCGGGACATGGGACCGCTTCTTACCCCCGCACTTATAATCCAATTGAACATTCCAAGGGTGTTGAAAACTGAAAATGGTCGGGGGGCTCAATGCATGGAGGAAATAGTCAGGCCAAAATGGATTGGAGGCGAACCCCTTGGGTTTCATGTTAAAAGTTGACAATATTGGAAGGCAAAGTCAACATTTAGGGGCACTTCCCCCCTAAACAAAAATATACAAAAAAACAACCCCATGACAGAACATATGTGGTGATTCATGGGAAGATGGAGCGGAAATGCATCACGTCCATGAGTGCAGGTACCGCAATAGTTTAGGTATGAACGCTTCCACATATTTGTATCATCGCTAACGTACCACATAATCAGTAGCAATAAATATATCTTTAAATGTGGTACCAACGAGTATTAACTGGAGAAATGCTATATCTTCCACACAAATAATGTCTCGGTTCTTACACTTATGTTATCGTCCCCTACAGGAATCAGCCGACGAAACTTCTAATGGAAACCTAGAATGATGGGCCGATAGCAGAAGTTAAATATTTCACATACGAACTTGCATATGGGATTTGGGCCACCAAGCCATCAAATCTTAACTTTTGCCCTTGTCAAGATTGCTCAATGTTTTGCCCGTGACCTTGTAAAGGAAGGTAAGATATAAGGTACCTCTAGAGATACCTCATATGGTATCTCTAGAACATGCAAATATGCGGCAGATATTCCGCTATTGCTACATTTGAAAATCATGTGAAACAACACAGACTCCTTTGCATCTGTAGGTAGGGTGCCAGGTATTGCATGTGCTAGGTAGGGTAAGTTTGTAATCCGGAAATGTTCTGGTTGTGGTGGGGTCTGCTGCTGACATGGTTTCTTCTGAGATTGAACCAGGCTTCTCATGGGGCAATTCGTTGATTCAGCCACGGTTCTTCTAGATGATTCGGCCACCATGATAACTGAATCAGATATTTAGAGACACAGCTGCCATGATGATGGCATTGTGTCTGTGACTCCGTAATACTCCGTACTCACCACGTCGTCTGCAGTTGTGTGCAGTCCAGTTGTGGTGTCAGGGAGAATAATATGACCAAACCCACTTTTCCCAGTATGATTGGAGATCATGGTAAAATTATATTTTTTGGAAATGTTTTTTTTTAATATGATGTATTTTAATGAGGAAGGATGAAGTAACCACTCATTTTCTCTGAAAATGATTACTGTTCATTTATAATTTTGAATTGTGCCTATGACACTGAATTAAAGGAACTGCCACTGACTTAAAGATAAGCATTTGCAGAGAAAATGAATGTTTGCATCATCTCAGCAATGTCAAAAGCATCAAAAGTCACCCCAGTAGCTCAGTTGGTTAGAGCACTTGCCTGCACTGGTCTCCCTGATCCTTTTATATCAAAATTCTGCTGTTGATTTGGAATTCATGGATTGGGTGGTGGGGTCAGGGTTCACATGACAAGCTCTCCTTAGCAATAGAACCCTGGTTCCAAAAGCCACTCCAGCAACAACTCAGACAACTTTTTTTTAAACATTCAAAGAAATTCCACAATATGACCATTGCAGTTGATGGGCCCCTAAGCCAAAATCAAAGAAATTCTAAAGAATCAAATGTTACCTTTATCTCCAACTTTACCCATTTCCTCACAATTGGGTGCAATATAACCCATAGGGGTTGATGCATCCTAAAGCCCCAATAATTATCATCAAAGTCCCTGTAAATTTTGCTGGTGCTGGAACATCCAAAAAGTTGCACAAGGGAACCTGAAAATCACTGGGAGACTCAAAGCTTCAAGTGGTACCCCAGAATAGCTCTCAGAAAATTGAACAAAAAAAGTTAGCTCAAGCCATGCTGTGGGAAGCTGGCCCAGGAACCCCAGAGCACTTGAAAATAACTCTGGAAGGGCAAAAAGACTGGCCTGGCCACTGGAAATAATGCTGGTGCCCAAAAGGTCCAGACCAGGCCCACTAAAAATCACACTTAACCCCAAAGAGTTGGATCTGGGCTCTGTAAATCACACTGGCAGCCTCAAAAGTTTGTGCCTATGCACCTGAAAATCATGCTGAGGAAAAATGTCTGTCTTTGGAAATCACATGGCATGGTGCAAGACTGTCATGTGGTAGGAATTAACAAATGATATGAGGCATCTGTGCCTCCTACGAAATGGCAGAAACCAATGACTTGCACAAAGTGTGTCAAATACACAGAAAGAGCAAGGCAGGCATACATGTGCATGAATGTTAGCATGGTGGTGACTGGCCATTATGAACTGGAATGCATGAATTTGGGAAATGTTGCATTTTTATGTGATTTGCACAGGTGTAACTTCAGCACCCTGATGTGATTTATCAAGTGATACTAAAAGAAAAACCATCAAAATTAGGGTAGAAATCATGTGACTAAGAAATGATGGAGATATGTTGTTCCCCTCCACATGGCAATTTAGTTGATCACTAATCATTTTATTTTGTCAAATAGAAAGGGTGATTTTGTAAAATTGTGGTAGAAATCCAGTACCTTTAAATCAAAATAGTGGTAGGCTGACCACCCTCAAAATCTGCTTTCTCTTCCATGATGCACACCTTAGTTGTGCCACTGGTGGGGGGGGGGAGTATGGCTGGGTTCATGCCAAAAGTTGACTTCTCCAAACAGGTGGGCTAGATCTGCCAGTGAAGCCATATTATACTGATTATGTATGAGCAAGAAATCCCACCCAGTGAAAATTCCTTAGAGGAGGACCTGGGGTGAGGTCTGGTGCTGGCATCACACAATCAGTGATAAAGTCTTGCACCACTTGGACTTGTGAGAGACATTGGTATTCATGTACTTGAATGCATGGTCTATATATATGTATATATATATCTTGTATGCACTTACTGTATTCTGGGGAAGAAGGAGGAATGGCATGTAATTTGCCAGTGTCAAAAGTATGTTTTCTTATGTTTTCTGATATGATTAACTTAATATGAAGTGCCTAGTGAAATGACTGCTTATTGAATGTAGTTAATGACAGCACATTGATATTCAACTTTGCAATGCTGTTAATCTATTTTTTTAATCCATGGATCCATGTCTTTGTAGATAACCTTTATTATTTGCTGGAAATCCCATAGAAGATAGTTTGAAGAGGATTAACAGTCTGCATGGTTGTAGACTTTAGATAGGATACACTTACCAAGCTGTTGTAAGCAAGTTACTGTATAGTGGTAGTACCAACAAATTCAGGTTTCTATGCCATGGGTGGGGTGGAGTTGGAGGTGAGGTGGGGTAGGTGCCCTGGATTGCTAATGAACCAAACACATTTGATATTGTGCATGTGTACAACATCATGAGCCTTTCTGAAGCTTACTGGGTGGATTCAGAAAGCTTCATTGGGCATTATCTCAGTATGGATTGATGACAAATGAACAACATGATGGCTTATCAGTCATTGCTGTTTCTTTTTTCTTTCAGACTGATGTGTCTGCATAGTGACAAGCACTATGTACCAACTGCTGAGGAAATGGAAAGGAGTGACAAGCATATCAGAATTTGTCTCCATTGGAGCTGATGTGTTTCAACCCAGTGTCCGAAGCTGCTCTCAACATGGCAATTCCACACATTTTGGTTTCAGCACTGTCAAGGAGGAAGAAAAGGCAAGCAAAGGTACATATGTTGTCACCTGATTATATTGTGCTGTGTTGAATTGATGTCCACAGACTGCATTCGTCAATTTTATCATTCCTGTGCTCAGTATGTGTGATTGAATGATCTAGGGTTTTTGCTCTGGCTGAAGCTGAGACATTCCATGTAAATACCCGTGAACCTAACCTAACTCAACTTGTGTTTTAAAGGTCAACATTGGGGACTAGTAATCTAGTGGTAAGTTGCTCGTCTCACAATCGAAAGGTTGTGGGTTGGAGTCTCACGTGTCGCTACTCTTCGCCCGCGACCAATCGGCGTGAGAGATCGGCGAAGCTACACGACTCAACGGCCGATATGTCGTAAAACCAATAACCAACCAACCAAAGGTCAACATTCCCTTTCAGCTTACATAAAGAAGAGCATGCCTGGTTTTCTACACCGTGCATCTCAGCTGTATCGATGCGGCTTCTGGTGTGTCATTGGTGTGGGGTGTTCCGTGCGTCTGTGGCCTGCGACTGATGCACAACTGTTGTGCGCCAGTGCACGAGGTGTTCTCCAGGGTGGCCGCCAAGTACGACGTGATGAATGACGCGATGAGTATGGGCGCACACCGTCTGTGGAAGGACGCGATGGTGCGCCGACTGGGGCCGTCCGCCCGCACCCGACTGCTGGACGTCGCCGGAGGCACAGGTCAGTTCGCGGTCCACAGGTCAGGTCATGGTCCACATGTGAGGTTATGGTCCGCAGGTGAGGTCACGGTCCACAGGGGTATGGTACATGTGTGAGGTTATGGTCCACAGGTCAGGTCTTGGTTCACTGATGAGGTCAACACTAGCGCCGCTCAGGACATTTCCCAATCCCACGGCCCATCGGCGAAACAGTGTGGGCGGCGCCATTAGCCGAAAGTGTGCATAAAGTGCGTCGTGAACCACCCAATAAACAAACAAACAAACAGATAAGGTCATGGTCCACAAGTGAAGCTATGGTGCTCAGGTGTATGGTTCACATGAGAGGTTGTGATGTGCAGGTGAGGTTTTGGTCCACATGTCAGGTCTTGGTTCACAGGTGAAGTCTTGGTTCACAGGTGAGGTTTTGATCCACAGGTGAGGTCATGGTGCACAGGTGTCATGGTTCACATACGGGGTTACAGTCCGCAGGTGGTCATGGTTCACGAGTGATGCCGGTTGACAAGATAAAAAGTACAAATAGAGGGATACAGTGGTTCCCAATGTTATCCCTTTTTGTGGTTGAAAAGTAACTGTCATGAATTGTTTTAATCTGTAATGCAGTGCATTATAATCTCCCAAAATTGTACTTTCCGTTTCGTTGCTGAAAAGTAGAATGGAAATCTAAGTGGATTATTTTGGTTAATTTTTTTTCTTCAAAACTTCTTTCTGGAATATAGAAGCAAATTGGTATGGGTGTTCTGTTTGGACTGTCTTGTTCAGCTATTAAATAGCATGGCATGCAAAGAAACCAACTAGAACTTTGTACTGTTCTTTGTGATAATTAAGTATTTTTGTAGCATGTTATGGGATATATATATAAATTATATATTCGTAAATTCAAAGTCATAATTCAAAATTAAAGTTAACCACAGCAGAACAAGGTTAAGGCAGACTTTCTTCACCAACAGGGTAGTAGAACACTGGAACCAGCTGCCAGAAAACATTGTCAGTAGCAGCACATTGAACATCTTTAAAAAAAAGCATGGACAATCATTATAAGAATAGAGGGCTTGCTTTCAGTATTGCAGGGAGGGCTGATTGACAGATTTGGTGGGCAACTGGTTCAGTGTACAGAGTGCAACCAAGAAGGGCCCTTGTGGCTCACAGTTACACCGATCTTTTATGTCTTTATGTCTGATGTCTTTATATAGGGGTTTAATAAAAATATTTTTTTTTATATATATATATTAGGAGTCCCACAAGTGCGTCAAGATTTCTCCTATGTAACTGACTGGCATCTCGTTCGAATATCTGCATGGATATTTCACAAAGCTGTTTTTGCACTACAAATTAGTGTATTCTTGGAACATTTGAGACGTTAAGCGACGTCGCCTGCCAAATGACTTTCGGTAAATAATATGCAGACATGCTCGAAAATTACAGATATTCTAGCCATCCATTACGGAGTAGTGCCATGCTGAATAAGAGTCTTAATAATTTCCTTTTTATGAAAATATATTGCATTTAGGCTACTTATATCACGTGGAAGTTACTTATGTAGCGGAGTTCGTCAAAGAGTTGGGAGCCGTCGACGTTGTCCTTGTTTTGCACTGAGACGACAAGCTCATGCCGAACATCCACGCTGAGCTGAGACTAGTCCACCGCCTCGCACTCGTGTGCAGCCCTCAGCTCTCGCATGACAAGTTCTGGTGGAGTCCGCCCTCCTACCCGGCACCGGCGAGGCAATGACGAACAAGGTGGCAGGGGTGCTCGTGGAATGGTGTCCGGAGAAGCGAATTGATGCGCTCTTCTTTGACACGACTGCGTCGGACACTGGAGTCCAGGACGGGTGTTGCATTTTTCTGATGAAACGTACGGCCAGCTGTTGTGCGTGTGTCGCATGTGCCGAGCGCGGGCCGTGGTTTATGGTTATATGGCACCACGGACGTGCGACCCACTTCCGACTGTTCGCTCTGGCAGGGCCCAGTCGCGTCAGGGCAAGGCCAGAAGTAACAGCGTGTATAGTCGAGCCGTGTACAGTGAATATATAGAGACCGTGATCTACCAGTGTGTCGCAAGAGACAGGGAGGACTAAGCGTGCACCATCACACCAGCGACGTTTCAACCTGGCGTGTCGTCACCACATTCTGGAACTAGTGCTGGCCGCCGCTTTCAAAGCCGCCACGGGAACGTCGTCACAATCCGAGCTAGCGCTCTGCAAGCGGTTCCGAGACAAATGGCTGCACGTGCTCCCTGCGCAAGCGGAAATATTTCGGGATTCATCCCTCGATCAGCTGAAAGAGTGGCGCACGACGACGGCGTGTATGCTGAAAGCGGCGGGAGGAGCGCCGGTCGACTGCCGGGAGTTTGCTGAATTTGCGCTGGCGGTGGCCACCGTCCAAGTGCCGGATGCATTCCGGCGACAAGGCGCGTCGCACCACGGACAGTGGATGCCGAAGCCACTCTACTGTGCGCGATCTCCGCCTGGCCGAACGACCAGTCCTACCGGCGGGACCGGGTGGTGACTCAGAAGTTGGCCGTCCCCGGCGACGGAGCGGAACGCGGGATCAAACTGATGTCTGACTTCAACACCACCCTGACCAAGAATGAGGCAAAAAAGCAGTACGTGAGGTAGGCCGTCGAGGCTCATTGCCGCCTCCACTCCTGAACCCGGCCTGAACTGTAAGTTGTGAAAATATATCGGCTGACACTCTCGTGCCATAATGTACCTGTTTAATTTCCTTGTCACACTTTGTTACGCGTTTCTACGTTGCTCCGTCTACAAATGAAGCCAGGAATCGGAAAATAGGAAACTGAGTAGTTGAAATTTCGTGTCAACGTCTCGCAGCCAGGGGCCTGAAATACTCAAATGATGGTATATTTAGTCAAATTAAGCAGTCCATTTTGACTAATAACATGTTGCACCACTATATTTTGTTATCTGAAGTCTCAGATGTTCCAAAAATGCACTCTTATTTGCAGCGCAAAAACACTTTTGTGCAACGTCGACGTCGAGATTCGAACGAATTACCGGTCCGTTGCATAGGAGAGACTTCCTCTCCAAATATAGAATGCAAACAAATCCAGCCACGGTGTCAGTCCTCTCGGGCCGCTGAGGACCGCTGTCGACAGGTGACGTGGCGTTCCGGTTCCTCACCCATGTCGACTACACCTCTGGCGGTGCGGCGGCCGCCTCGAGCTGGGCTCCGGTCGACATGGAGGCCGAGGCGGAGCGGCTCGGCGTGGCGCCAATCGAGCTGGGCGACGACTCGGACACTGTCGACAGCTCGCCGCAGCCGCCGCAGCCGCCGCAGCCGCCGCAGCCGCCGCAGGTGGGTTGCTCCGTGTCCAGGCTGAAGGCTGAATAGGCAGCCGCGTGTGTAACGCGGCCGCCTATTACGTAGCGTATCGTATGCAACCTAACTGCACCTGGAGCGCCCGGTCAACTCTGTGTTGACGCCACACGGCCGACCTTTGAGCAAGTCTATCAGGGCATCTGGGGGTGGGGCAACACATATACGAACACATATACGAACAGGGAGACTGCCATTCTTTGGTACCATGGGAGCCCATGTGCTTGTTTTAGGCACGTGCAGAGCGGCTTTAGGCTCCGCATGTTTTAGGCACGTGCGGAGATGCATTCATTTGCTTATTTTTCATTATTGTATGCGATCTGGTCCATCATATAATAGCACATGATATATGATTTATGATGCATCATATGCTTGTATGCCATATAGGTAGGAAAACTACCATTTCCTGTTGCAAATTCCTCCTCATGATTTTGCATTCCATCTCTTACTTGGAAGAGGTGGAGCATTCCACGACAGATAGACGATGGCCCGGCACTCTCATCTCTCAGATCTGGACCAAAATGTTTGTACCGGTACCATAGATGGTGGTGTGTGTGTGTGTGTTCACCCATAACCCCGACACAGGCAATGGTAATATGTGTTGTGCCACAGGCAATGGTGTGCGTGAGGGCGTGTTCGTGCGTGTGCGTTTGTGCGTGCGTGTGTGTTCACCAACAACTCTGACGCAGGCAGTGGCAGCGTATGTACACGTTCCACATTGTATGTGTGCGTGCGTGCGTGCGTGCGTGCGTGCGTGCGTGCGTGCGTGCGTGCGTGCGTGCGTGCGTGCGTGCGTGTGTGTGTGTGTGTGTGTGTGTGTGTGTGTGTGTGTGTGTGTGTGTATGTATGTTGTATGTATGTATGTATGTATGCATGAATGTATGTATGTTCACCAATAGCCCGGACACCGGCAGTGACAGCGTGTGTGCACCTACCACAGGTGGTGGTGTGCGACATCAACGGTCCGATGCTGGAGGAGGGCCGGCGGAGGGCGGCGCAGCTAGGCCTCGAGGAGCGACTCTCGTGGGTAGAGGGTGACGCGGAGTCGCTGCCGTTCGAAGACAACAGCTTCGACGCTTACACCATCGCCTTCGGCATCCGCAATGTCACGCACATTGACAGGGTAGGATATAAGGTCGTGTTTCCTTCGTACGGCTGGCATTGATGGAAGCTCATTGGGAAGCTACTCTCTGGGATGTTCGGGGACGAGTAGCCTGAGGGTAGGATGCTCGTCTCGCAATCGAAAGGTTGTGGGTTCGAGTCTCACATGCCGCTACTCTTCGCCCGCGACCAATCGGCGTGAGAGATTGGCGACGCTGCATGACTCAACGGTCGATGCGTCGTAAAACCAATAACCAACCAACATCCCTGGGATGTATGCTTTGAGAGGTCGCTCATTCGGACATATGCATTAAGGGATTGCTCATTGCGATGTGTACACTGAGAGATTGTTCCCTGGGTTGTATGCAATTGGAGATTGTTATATGATTGGAAACGATGTTTTTTAACGTTAGCTCAGTTAGCTCAGGAAATGTATTCAGAGGATGCACAAAAACAAAAGAAGCAATAATAATCAGACATAAGACTATTATTTACATGCACTTGGCACTGACGCCGAGCATTTTGTACCATTATCTAATGTTTATACCAATTTAGACAAGCTCTAAATAGTGGCTACATTTTAGTGACACTGTTATGCATTGTGTATTTGTGTAAATGAGTACATGCGTCATTTTCATATCAGAGGAAGTATTTGTAAGTCGTGCTTTGCGCATAAAAATGTGTCGGGGAAACATCGCAGTGTATGAGTATATATGCCTTCCATTTTCCATCGATTTTATTATGTGTATGCATTGTTGATGTTTTTACACCATGCTTTTCGAGTTAAGGTATATTCACTTTCGGATCGCCATTCTTTTGCTCATCTTGCGAATTAAGAGAGTGAATATCGCAGACGACAGCCTTGACATATCGGCATGTTTTCGAAGTCACAGCGTATGTTCAAATCAGATGGGGGTCGCAAATTTGTGGTTGGTGGCTGGTAGTGAAATTATACAGTTTTGAAAAGACAGAACATGGAGTGATGATTTTATGTTACAATGGTCAAACTAAAATAGGAACAGTGACAGGAAAAAGGAAGACATTTAGTATTACTCCGGTTCGAGTAGGTGCATGTTGAAGCGGCGAACACAAGTCTACTGATGATTTCCTGAACTTGCATAGCTCACTTGCTTCTTCGAACTTAGCAACTCATGCTAACGTGCGCAAAAATGCATACTAGATGGCACGTGAAATAAGCAAGTGTGTGAGGGAACAGCTAGTCAGTTAACAACTAATGGGAAAATGTATGCATCGCTTTGCGAAGGTCTTTATCGTAGAATACTGATTGAACTGACTCGTGTACAAAAGCTATGGCCTCTAAGGTTAGTTGCTGGACAACTGAATTTTCGGGCGTTGTTAGGCTTCAATTTATCTTGTTAAGACTCCAGTGGATTTTTTACAGTACAAATTGAGCTGGCCTAGAGAACACATTGTGTATACTTTTGGAAGAAAACTGTTCGTTCCCTTTATACTTCGCTGGTGTCGGGCGGATGGTGATATATCCATGACATTTTTTTCTTTTTAGAGCATTATATGGAGATTTCAACGATTTCGTCCCTTGTCTCATGTGTGACCGAAGTGTCAGCATCTGGTATCAGTCGAAGACCCAATCACACGTAACTCTCTCGTCAAGTTTGCTTCGGTTTGCTAACGCGGTCCATGTGGTAGCACCATGCGGGTAGCAGCGTCTCCTTGCCTTGGGCACTGTCGCGTAATGTCGTGCATGGATTGGGGTTGAATTTGTGTCCAGTAGTGTTATTGAAAGGAGAACTTGGGTGCCAGCACTTGTCATGCTGACTGGTAACCTGGGCTGGGTAGTCAGGGTCGGGATGTTTGTCTCCCAGCCGGAGAGGATTCGGGTAGAACATGTCGCTCTTCTTCTCCTACGAGCAATGGGCATGGCAGATTGACTACGCTGTGACCCAAAACGGTCGATGCGTTGTAAAGCGACAACCAACCTAACTGGTAGCTCTGACCACATGGACGTATGAGTATTTTCGTCCGGTGGTTCAATTTTCACACCATGGTTTGTGCATGCCGGCATCCATTTTCAGGCTGTCCGCGCAATGATTTGCACGTGAATACATGTGATGTGGCGCGGGTGCGCCTACTGTAACGTTGATACTGTGGATGTTGTACTTGTTCATGGTGTCCATGGTGGACTCTTTCGGTCAGCACTGCAGTCTCCCGAGGCATATCAATGTGTTGATGCTGCTTTCCTGCTCAAAGGCTTTGTCGGAGGCACACAGAGTGCTACGACCCGGCGGCCGGTTCCTCTGCCTGGAGTTCAGCCACGTCCACAACCCGGCGCTGCGCTGGTAGGTGGCGCTGTCCACAGTTCACGACTGCGGCGCTGTCCACAGTCCAGAGCTGTGGCGCTGTCCACAGTCCACGGCTATGGTGACGTCCACAGTCCAGAGCTGTGGTGGTGTCCACAGTCCACGACTGCGGCGCTGTCCACAGTCCACGGCTATGGTGACGTCCACAACCAAGAGCTGTGATGGTGTCCACAGCTCAGAGATGTGGTGGTGTCCACAGACCAGAGCTATGGCGATGTCCACAACCCGAAGCTCTTGTGCTGTCCACAGATCAGAGTTGTGGTGACATCCACTGTCGAGAGCTGTGACGCTGACCTCTGCCGATATATGTCCAGCGGCGTACGCAATTCGCCGGCATGCGGCGGTAGCCAGTTGTTGATATTGTTTCTCGTTCCGTGTCCGTGTGTGTGGTCTGTTATGTAATGGGTGTGCATATTTCGTTTTTTAAATGAATGTTTTATGTAGTTAGTGTAACTGTAGTGTACCAGGGATCGCGCTATCTGCGTCGAATTTCAGTTTCCGATCCACTCTTTAGTGTGCAAGAATGGCGATGCTTGATGATGCATGAAATGTTTCGTAACCGATACATGGCTCTAAATTATATTGTGGAGCTTTGGCATAGAGCACTACTGCGGTGTCTGCTTCCCTTCTCCCTGTTAACGTGTGCGCTGTAAAGTCTGGTCCCAAAAACAAGCTCTTACCTTTTCAACGTGTAGAATTGAGTTGCCAAGCAGCGTTTGCGGAAAGCATAATAATCAAGCAGCATTTTAGACATTTCCTTTCTAACATAGTGGACAGGAATTCGGGGAAAACGTGGTCTTGGAATTTATGCTCACGAAATCTCGACGTGGAAGGCGTTTCCCCGTGTTAGGAATCTATCCAAGGACTTCTGCACGTGATTTTGTCCTCGTCAGTACATCGTGCTGAGCTGAAGGCCAACGCAGGCTAAGGAGAGAAGCAAATGTTCCTGAGTGAGTGCTCCCAGTCACATCTAAATCCTTAGACGTCGTAATGAACCAAATTATTACTGTCTTCACTACGGGCTATACGACCAGCACTCGTTCCAAATTACCCTCCGATGGTCGTGTAGCGCGTTTTGTGGCGGGTGGCATGGTATAACCCCCGTTGACTGTCTTGACCACAGGATGTATGACCAGTACTCGTTCCAAGTGATTCCTCCGATGGGCACTGTTCTTGTCGGCGACTGGAAGTCGTACCAGTACCTGGTGGAGAGCATTCGGCGCTTCCCGAATCAGGTGCGCCGGCCTTGTCCCACGCTACGCGGCCAAACGGGGTCCCGTTCTGACATCTCTCCACTGGCCTCGGCGGGCGGGGATCTGATCATCGTAACGAAATCGCAAGCCCAAATAGCTCGTGCACTGACTTCCATTGGCGTTTGGGTATCGTGGGCAGCGGGAGAGTGGTCTGTGATAACTGGCGAACCATATGAGTGAGTGTGCGCGCGCGCGTATGTATATGTGCGTGCCGGCGCGTGCGTGAGTTCGTGTGTGTGTGTCCCGTTCTCATCGCATGTCGTAGGTGGAACCCGACGTTTCGACCCGTTGTTCCTCCGTTGGTTGTCCAGTGCTAGTGCTGTGGCCTTGGAAGGACATGGGCTACCCAACGTGCATGGCGAGCCGCGTATGTTAGTTAGTTGGTTATTTGGGCTTTAGGGCGCATCGACCATGTTGATAGGTATATAGATAGAAATATATCAGACAGATAAGCATATAGGCATATATATAAATAGACAGACGTATAGATAATTAGACAGATAGACAGATACCTTCCAGGCAACAAGTACTTCCCTTTCTTGGCCCCCTATATGGGAGAGCAAAGCTTGCTAAGTTCAAGACACTTGGAAGCCTGCCAAAGTCCATCTTCGTATTGGTGGCAGTTGCTGGAGCATTTCCCGGGAGCTAGATTCAGATGTTCGTTTTCCTTTTCTGTCGTCTCTTTAGTAACCAAAATCTAGGTTTCAGCCTGTCCGAGTATTTTTCAAG
This sequence comes from Imbricaverruca yamaguchii, assembly GCA_034440575.1. Lineage (NCBI taxonomy): Eukaryota > Metazoa > Arthropoda > Thecostraca > Neoverrucidae > Imbricaverruca > Imbricaverruca yamaguchii. The sequence goes on along the minus strand of JAOTOL010001650.1, from coordinate 2,836,578 downwards.
CTCTAAAATCCTGTTCACGTTTTTGTGAAGAATGCGTCGGTGAAGAAGATTGACTTTTGAGTTGAGGCTTCTGATTGTTTAGCACTTCGCAAAGAAGAATGGTATGCATGCACCTGAAGGACGAGGAGGATGTTGTTTGTTCTGTTTCCTTAACAACGTCATTGTTGTTTTTTACAGGAAGAGTTCGAGGTGATGATCAAGTCAGCTGGATTCGGTCTGGTAACACATGAAGACTTCACCTTCGGTGTGGTCGCTCTTCACTCGGGTTTTAAAATGGCAGAGGCCAGAAGTCCCCGAGAGAGCTAGCATGAATTTACTAATATTTTGTGCAATGTCACCGGCGCGTATTTTCTTGAAATGACGCAACCAGAATCCCGTTGCAACGAGAAGTCAGCACTGAGGATGCTGAACAGGCGAGACACTTCTTACACTGAAATGGTCTGCTCAGTAAACATGCTGTAGCGATACTTTAGCAATTGGCGCCTTCAGTACTTGGGCTTCAAGCATGCATTCAGCTGTGGGGTGACGTGACCTTGGAAATGCTATCACTGAATAAATATGTGCGGTTTCCTTGGCAACTACAGCAGAATGCGTGTAATCGTGACGTGCGTGGACTTCCCTGAAACATTTGCGTTAGCCGCTTGATGTTCGTTTTTTTCTCGACAGAGTGGCTAGTAGTAATATGGCTTATTGGGAAGAGTGCAGTCGCCTCATTTGTCAAGTGGCATAACTCGAACAGTTTTTCCAGCGGTATGTACAGGCGCCATTGACTAACGAGACATTAATGTCACCTGGATGGATCACGTCGGCTTTATATCGTCGTGAGCGGCACGCTCTACAGCTCCGCTGCCCTGGATCACTCATTGCATGCAGAGTGGCCATAGCTCATGTGAAGTTGCCAGGGCAAACTTGCAGCTGCAGTCACGCGTACGGGGTAGTCTGGGAAGCAGATCGGGCGATAGAGGTCAGACCTCAACAGTGATCGGCGCTAATGGGCGGCAATAGGTGCTATTTGACTGGAACTGGCACGCCTTCAGTGCTTCGTCGTGCGGAAGGAGTGCACGACTGCTGCTGGTGGGTGAAAACCGGTTTGACATTGCAGGTGCGTAAAGCAGGTTGTGTGTGCGAAAATTGTGTTTTCTCCGGCACTCTTCCACATCTCGTGTAATGCGCTGACCTCAATATATAAATAGACGACTCGACTTAGAAAAAAGTTATCGACTCCGCCGCTGCATATGGGCTACACGTTGGCGCTGAAAGGCGCTACACGGTGTGTTGTGAATGTAAAGCGGTGATGCTGGGGAGTTCTAGATGGTGGAAATGACTATATCGTTTTCAAATGATAGTCATATATCAAGCAAAAGCCTTTTGCCTGATATATTCGTATATCGAGCAGAGACCACATTTATTCCCCATTAAGTCTGTACTCAGACCTGCCGCGTCCCTGCCTTTCATCCCCTTGCGGAGATATACAGTGTGCACAGGGGATATATCTGCGCATGGTATAGTGGCACCCATCATGCCAGGAAAAGCATGGATGATGACGTACATGATCCATGGAATAAATACGGAGTGTGCTGCAGGCAGCGGCAAGATACCTTTACTAGAAGGTAGATCGAAGTTTCCCTTCAAGCCCTCACGCCGTCATACGAAGTTTTTTTTTAATATGGTGTCAATATGGTCCCAGAAGAGTTTTGACAAATGATACTCAATGGTTACTTGTAATTTGCTCCCTCTACAAGCAAATATATTTGCCTTCCGCTGACCAGGTGGGTTATAATATTGTAATGTTCTTCCCAGTGAACATTTGTTCCGGTACTTTTTATATCGCGCATAGGCAAGGTGGAATTTGTGCATTGTAAGTCTGCATGTGGAGATGATTATTTTGTTGTCATCCAGTATGGAAGGTTTATTTCAAACCTGAAGCATCGTAACTCAATTTGTACCACTTTCAGTGAATTTTTTGCACTTTTACTTCATCACAGCAGCCCATTGTCAAACAGTTGATAACTTAGGAAATTCAACCTCCAGATAAGAAAGCAAGAACTTTTTTTGGAGAGTATGCTGTTCTGGATTCTAAAAATCCAGGAGCAGCCTATTTTTCAGAGCATGTAGGTGCCTACCTATGAAGGCACCTACATTTACATACAGCAGTTGTTGAAAGCCTAGCTTTGGTCCTGGTTCATTTGTGTCCTTTTATTTCAAGATTTTGATGCTTTTCTCTGAGAAAATAGATTGGGCTAGCTAATTTTATGTTAGGTTACCTTGCAATTTCCAAAGCTTTAAGTAATTAGCTATTGTAAATGGCCCAATTGAAAGCCCTTTCTAGTATTATTGTAATATTTAACCAAGATTATGCATATGCAATGGAAATTAGTGGTTACACTATCTTAGTCATGCTGATAAGCATGCATTCAAAAATATATCAAAGCCTTGTGATCTAAACTGGAAACCTACAAAATGTTGTGCTTGTAGATAAAAAATGTTCTTTGTTCATAGAAATAACATTCATAAAGACATAAAGACATAAAGGATTAGTGCAACTATGAGCCACAAGGGCCCTTCTTGGTTGCACTCTGTACCCTGAACCAGTTGCCCACCAAATCTGTCAATCAGCCCTCCCTGTAATACTGAAAAGCAAACACTATTCTTATAATGATTGTCTATGCTGTTTTTAAAGATGTTCAATGTGCTGCTACTGATGATGTTTTCTGGCAGCTGGTTCCAGTGTTCCACTACCCTGTTGGTGAAGAAAGTTTGCCTTAACCTTGTTCTGCTGTGGTTAACTTTAATTTTGAATTTATGACCTCTAATTGCATCATTTCTGTTAAATTCAAACATTTCCCCAAGGTATCGACTCTCCAGACCATTGCCAAATTTAAAGACCTTGATGAGATCTCCTCTCAGCCTTCTATATCTAAGTGAAAACATATTCAATTTCTTCAATCTTTCCTCATATGCCAGGTTGCTTATGCCACTAACCATTTTTGTAGCCCTCTTTTGTACTCTCTCCAAAAGCCAACAATCTTTTTCATAGCTAGGAGACCAAGCTTGGATGCAATATTCCAAATGTGGCCTGACGTATGCACAGTAAAGCTTCCCGATCACTTCCTCACTTCTGTATGATACATTCCTATTTATTGCCCCGAGCATTCTCAGTGCCTTCTTCCTTGCTTCCTTGGTCTGTTCTGATGCCCCCAGTTTTGTGTTTAGAATAATACCTAAATCCTTCTCCTGTTGAGTCACTGATAGCACTTGGCCACCCATCAAGTATGGAGCCTTCATATGCTGCTTACCTACATGCATGATTTTGCACTTATCAAAGTTAAATTTCATTTGCCATTCTTCGGACCACTTCACAAGTTCGTCTAAGTCTTTTTGCACCGAGATATGCTCATCCTGACCTGTTATTGTGCTAAAGACCTTCAAGTCATCTGCAAATTTCAAAACTTTACTGCTTAGGCCACTTTCAATGTTATTTACAAATATAATGAACAGTAATGACCCTAGTATTGACCCCTGGGGGACTCCACTAAGAACATTTTGCCATGATGACTTTGTACCATTTAGCATCACTCTGCTGTCTATCTGAAAGCCACAACTCTATCCATTTTAAGATGCTACCTGCAATACCATGGGACTGAAGCTGTATCATTAACCATTTATTGGGTACCTTGTCAAAGGCCTTACTAAAGTCAAGATATGCTACATCAACCTGATTTCCGTGATCAAATTGTTCTGTGGCGAAGTTCAAAAAGTCAAAAAGGTTTGTGAGACACGATCGTCCTTTTCTAAACCCATGTTGAGTATTTTGAATCAATCTGCTGCCTTCCAGATAACTAACTATTCTATCCTTGATAATTGATTCGAGTACCTTGCAGACAAGGGATGTGAGACTTATTGGCCTATAGTTTTTAACTTTCCCTCTTTCTCCTTTCTTGGAAATAGGAACTACATTTGCCCTTTTCCAATTGGTTGGAATTTCATTATGTGAAACTGATCTACAAAATATTATACTAAGTGGAAATGCCAGTTCCTTTTCAGTTTCCCGCAACACCATAGCATAAATTTCATCAGGTCCTGCTGCCTTATTTGGCTTTATTTTCCTGATATGATTGTAAACAACATCACTATCAATAAAATCAACATCATTTGTCAGATCCCATGTCACTGAACTATGGTGTATGGTCGGCAGATTGGTCATATCTTCCAATGTAAACACTGATTTGAACTGCTTGCTCAGCTCCTCAACCATCTCACTATCCTCACCCAATGTAGTCCTGTTTACTTCCAGTGGACCAATTGTGCTAGAAACTTTACTCAGCTTGTAGAAACTAAAGAACTTTTTACTGTCCCCATTACAGTTTCTAGCTAAATCCAGTTCTTTTGCTCGCTTTGCTGCTCTGGTTTTTTGCTTCACAATGTCTCTAGCTTTTTGATACGCCTTTAGATTAATGACATTTTAGGCTTCTTTAAAAACTCTAAATGCAGTTTTCTTAGCCTTAATTGCTTTTATCACATCTGGTGTAAGCCATGCTGGCTTTCCTACCCTTCTTTTGCGTCTTTGCTTTTGGGGGACATGTCTAATCTGAGTTTCCTTCATGCGCCCTTAAGCCCTAATAACTAACTAACTAACTGAGTTTCCTTCAAGTAAGATTTGAACTTTTCCCACATTTCACAGGCATTTAAATTGGAGAATTCTTCTTCCCGTCTGATGGCACTTAAAGCCGCTCTCATGCCATTAAAGTCTGCTCTGTTGAAATTTGGAACTTTTACCAAATTATCCTTGATAATTTCCCCTACATGTGCCTTGAATCTAACTATGTTATGGTCACTTGTTCCCAGAGTTTCGCCTACAGTCAAGTCTTGAACCAAGTCACTTAAATCCGAGAATACAAGGTCCAAGAATGAACCATGCCTGGTAGGTTCCGATACAAACTGGTGTAAGAACAGGTCCTCTTCAAGGCATTTCCTAAACATTTTGCATGATGGGGTGCCAACACCAGCATTTTCATAACCTTTTAGATTAAAGTCACTGAGAATAAGGCACTTCCTCTTAAAGTTTCTACTGATTTCCTCACAAATCACCTTGTCAAGCTCCAGTTGCTGAGAGTGTGGCAGGGTTCCTGATCGGTAGAAAGCTCCTATCCTAAGAGTATTGCTGTTGCCTTTTCCCACAGTGACATCAGGCCAAATGGACTCCACAGACACATTTTTATCCCCACCTGCTACTTTTTGAGAACTGAATAAGCTATTCATATAGAGCATTACACCACCCCCTTTCATTGCTGGACCCCTATTGCACGAAAACATATTGTATCCCTGGATCTCATAGTCCTGTAAGTTATCTCTAAAATACCCTTCACTGACCCATACCTCCGTAATGCAAACAAAATCCGGTTCCTCCTCAGCAACATAACACTTGAACTCATCAAATTTGGAACGGATACTCTGAGCATTAAACATCATACACTTAACAAATGCTCCATAACCACCTTTGGCTTTTTCATATTGAGGAGTTCTTTTATCACTAGATGAACTATAACTCTGTCCCTTTGAGTTGCTGCTGTCCCTATTTGCAGACTTTGAGGTTCTATTGCCTTGACTGACACTATTGGAATATTCCTGAGTTGGCAATGCAATTTCATCCCTCCCCACCCCATTTCCTAGTTTCCCTGAAGGACATGCTCGTATACTTTGCCTAACACATGGACCCCCTTCTCAGAAAAGTGCATGCCATCCCTCTGATAGAGGTCCCACAATGCATAAAACCTGCTCCAATCGTCTACAAATGTAAAACCTAGCTCATGGCAGAGCTTTCCTACCCTGGCGTTAGCTGCCAGTGCCCTAGAGCTCCACTCAGGGGAGGCTCTAGCCCTACGCAAAATTGCTGTTACAATGACTCTATTGGTACCCTTCAGGGTGGCCAGAAGGGCTCTGTACTCCCACAGAAGCTCCTCACTCCTAGTCTGACCTATGTTATTTACACCTACTTGCACTATGACTGTGTTAAACTGGTGATCACTGGTGACCTGTGCCACCACAGGTACCAGGTCCTTCACCTTGGCACCAGGCCTGTTGATGCACCTCCTGTCCTTCCTACCTTTACAAAATACCCGATCTAAATATCGCACACAAGAGTCTCCTATGACTAGCACTGACTCCTTACTACTGCTATCCTGGGGGCAGTCATCCAATGCCTGGAACATATTTGTTGTTACTATGCCTGCCCGATAAGATAAGATCTGCCATGATAAGACCACCATGTCAAGTATTTATCACTAAGTCATAGTTACACTAAGTTTGAGTCAAATGTATAAGTAGCTGTTTGGGTCAAATCTGCTGACTGAAATGGAACATTTATGAGCTGCATTTTTTACAGAATGGGCAAGGAATGACATCAGGTAAGAAATATATCATTTAGATACATTTACATTTCAACAAGTTTGTACATTTATTGTGGTTTTACACTTATGTTACAACAGGTTTATACATATATTCTGTTATATCTTTTTTTTCCCAAAATTCCCCTCCCCAAAAATATACTTTTGAGACAATTTACATATATTTTTTCATGCTACTGTACTCTCTTTGACATTAAACACCAACTGAAAATGTGTTATTTTAGCCCTGATATGAGATATGCTATGATTGTGGGACCCCTCCTCCCCAAAAAATGGCTTGGATTTATATATCCATGTATGCTTAACCATTGCTTCTTTTTTTCATTCTGGGGTTGGATGGGTGCTGCATTACCGGTGTAGTCGATGCTCCCCTAAACTCCAATAACCAACCATTCTGTGGTTGGAAAAAGGATGCCAGCTTCGATGCTGCCAGTGAGTGATGATGATGTAACAAGCTTGTTTTCCAGGTGAAGTCAATCACTAAAAGAAGAAAATGGGAGATGAAATCAAAAGCCTGGAGGATGTGCTCAACAGCAGGCTAGAGGGAGTTGAACTGTCTGAAGTGAAGCGAATTCTCTATGGAAAGGAACTGGGGTATGTTTTGTGGATGGTGCTATAATTTAATATGTAGGTTACAGTAAGATTTATTGCATGCCAATTTTAAGTGTAAATGTTGTTGGCATGGTTTGCATGTGGTTGGAATTTTCACACTATACTCATATTGTGTTTGACATAGAATTAAAATAAATTATGCATATAAATGAACTGAGTTATGTTCATGCATCAAGTATAAGCTGAAAATTTGGCACAACTATCTGATCAATGAGGCCATTGGGCATTTAATTTTGCAGTTGTTAAAATTGTGATTACATAATGGTGCATCTGTAACTAACCATGAGTAATCTAATCTGCTGTCATTGTGTTTCTGTAATGCTTGGGGGCTGTATGACCAAAGCAGTCAAAGTGCCCCTAAGCCCAAATAACCAACAAAACTGTAATGCTATGGAGACTAGACATTGTTTGAAACCATGTATTTCCTTGTATTTCATCCTCCCTGTTTACTACCATTTAGGGCCAAATAGAGTGAACAGTTGTTGATCCATCATCCATCACCAATCCTAGCAGAACAATATTGATATAACGGTTTCTTGTCAGGTGTGACGTGTCTCAAAAGCTATGAGGGGATTTTTTTATTTCTGTTAGAAACTAATGCCAATTAAAGTGCATTTAGTTCCTCTAACTTAAATTTGATGACAAGCTGTACTTAGAACCATACTTTTTGTTCTTTCTGAGAGCATATTATTGATATGCTATACATAATAGCTGTTCATGTATAACAGACCATATCATATGTAGTTATCACCTTAAATCGTACGTGAATTGTGTGTGTGCCACTATTTGTAACAGTATGCATGTACCTCATAGTTATACAGTAAATACAGTACTGGTAGAAATGAGGAATGAAGACTGACCCAACATACCTATATATAGAAGAGTGATGTCAGTACTATTTTTGCGAGTGATATCAATGTAATGTTCATTAGGGGGTACATTGCACCTGTTTTCACGAGGAAAAAAAAGTTACCTTTGTCGTACCACGCTGTCCGTTGTTTTTCGTCAGGTGTGAGATGTCTAAACTTGTGGAGCAGGATGTCTAAATTTCTCATGAAAATGTCGTTTAATGTATTGTTGAGCACTTTTAACTCAGTTTTCAGCCAGTGGCATACAAATAACTACTCGTTTTGTGTTTTTCGAGAGGTATCTCATTTGAGGATGACACCATCAACAATAACGATACAAGTGCCCATGCTATAAACTGGTATGGCATAACCTAGCACATCGTAGATGTTGTTTGTCTCTTGTCTCGAATTGCCTTATCATTTATCTTGAATTACGTGATGTGATGTGCATCACAGTCGCGGATCCATTATTGTGAGCTTAAGCATGATGCTTATAAACGGAATACTGTTAGAAACGATGCAAGGAGGCTTAGCATGGAACCAGGTATTCCCAATCCTATAGTCCACGTCACGGTTGCTCCTGTATGGCGGCGCTGCTGCCTCGTCACCGATCGGCCAGGATCAGCTGCTTCCCACAAGTCCCTCTGCATCACACTCTGCTTTTCTTGTCGTGAAAATTGGCGGAGTATATCACTGACTGCTTTCTGAGTTGCCATCCACCCGCAATATGTTATGGTCTGCTTCTAGATGAATGTGTAGGTCGCCTATATTCCTCGTTTCTAGCAATACGTGTGTATCGCTATCATGCACATGTTCACTGTTATGGAGTGCAATTGACAGGGGAGAGGAATGGGCGCTGTATGACCGAAGCAGTCGAAGCGCCCCTAAGCCCAAATAGCCAACCGACAGGGGAGAGGTGACCGAGTGGTTAAGGTGTTAAGCTCTGCATACCAAGGTCCCGGGTTCAACACTCACACCACTCGGGACACTTTCCATTCCACGGCCCATCGTCAAAGTGGTGTGAGCGGCACTATTAGGCGTGGTCATGCATACTGTGCGTCGTAAGCCACCCAATAATCAATGTGATGTGAAATTTGTAATGCATTTCCTGGTAATGTGACTATTTGATGCAGTCCATTGTGGGATACCAGTTGTTTATACCACTTGCACCATGACTCCGAGAAATAACGAAAAATCGTTCTCAGTGCATTCGTTCTCACAGATGGAATTTCTAAACAGTAAAAGATGCTTCGGATAACCTTTTTGGTTATTGCCTTTACGATACATCGACCGTTGAATGATGTAGCATCGCCAATCTCTCACGCCGATTGGTCTCGGGCGAAGAGTAGCGATTGGCGATTCGGATAACCTTGACTTCATGACTCTTTTTTACCGCGCACACGAAGCGCCATCTCACGCCAAGTTTATCTCACGAAGCGCCATCACTGTGGCACGGCCCAGTCACTCCGGGCGTGATGTTCACGTGTGCCGACGTGACAACGACTGTGCACGGTGCCGCAGCGTGCTGCAGCTGCCGGCGCAGGCCGTGGCCGAGGCCAACGACGAGGCGTTCGAACTAGCCGGCTACAGGTTCACCGCACTGCCCGAGCAGACGCGACCGGCCAGGTGGGTTGTTGTCGCTGGCCTCAGGCGGCACGTCCGTGTTCAATTTCTATCAGCACACCTACAGCGCCATCCTATGCACCCAAGTCCGTCTCATCTGCCTCCGTGCAGCCCGCCTCGAACACAGCCGCCGCCGCCACATCCTACTCGACCTCAACGTCCCAGTTTACTACCCGCTCCCTCCCCAGGCGTTCAGACAGCCCGACGGCTGCGCCGAATCCTGCCATCCGACCGCGTCTGGAGTTCAGATGCACCCTAAAATCACGGAATTGACAGTTGGCGGGCGTACAGCCGGACGTCTGTCCGTCCACTTGAGCTCGCCGTCCTGACAGCTTCTGCCCGGCCGGCTGGGCTGAACAGGTGGGTAGAGTTGGATCCCGCATATCAAGCATGCTTTTCACCCCACACTTCGTGTTTTTATTACCACATGCGGTTTTTACACAACTGATTCCGTTATGTGTAAAAACTCGGGCATTACTGGAAGAAGGTGTGATCGGGCTGCATGGACCAATCCTCCGAACAACACCAATCAAAATTCCTCCAAAAGTATATTTGTCTTGTATCTCCCTATCTCATCACAACTGCGAGCATGAGCACGACTGTATAGCGATCATGCGGTCCTTCGCATGTAGTAGCTCCGCTCGATGTTTTGTACTTCTACCACATGCGTCTGTTTTTACAGCAAAATCGGTGGAAATTACCAAGGCTCTTTCTTGCATTTAGGTGGGAGACAAGGATCTCCATGTTGTGTTGCCATACCCTCCCCCAGAAGCATTCGGCCTGGACGATATTTTACCCATCTAACCCACTTGTACAATGCATATTTGCTTCTCATTTCTGCTCTTGCTCTGAACGGGGAAGTTTTATATTGTTCGGGATCTAAAGCCACACAAGAATTGTGTGCAACGTGCTCGCTGACACAGTAGCCAACCGTTCTAAAATTGCATAGTACACGCGTCGTTCGTCACTCGTTGCACGATACTGTTATCTTGGTATGCTTGCCTGTTTGCAAGTGGCAAGTCTTCCTGGGATGATGTGCTGGTGAGCAAACAGAAAGTTATAGCCCCGCTTAGCAGTGTAGTAGTCGTGCCCGCGACCATCGAGGCGTGAGGAAGTGATCCTTTGTCGTCTAGGTCTATAGCACACATGTTTTTCACAGCGCTACCTTATCTGTGGGGAAAGGAATATGCGCTACCGGTAACAGTCTGTCTGCAGCCCATGTTGTCATCGCGTGTCGTCATTTCGAAAAGGAACGTCACTGCTTCTCTGGAACTCCACCGTACACCATGGTGGAACTGAGTGTCAAATTTTCGCTCTATGTTGCTGAACTCATTAATTCGTTTTCTGTTGTTAGTTTTGACCTGGCGCACTCCCAACAAGTGTAGGGAATAGACGCCAAGCATTTTCTGACGTCTCTGAAATGTGTCACGAAATGTCGCGATTGTGTAGTGAGTGTTTGTGTCCCTGTTTGGGTCTCGGTACGTTTTATGTACCGTTTTACTTACAGTCGAATAGGCTGACGTAGTTATGGGTAGTTATAACCGATGCCGTTGATGCGCCCCTAAACTCCAAAAACAGCCGCAATGCAGTAAGCCCCAAGGGGCCTTACATATGTGGTAATGTACGCAGTCCTGCTGCCCCGATCATGCGTCCGAAACGTAAACAGTCCAGAATCTCGCCATCGAAGCACTCGTGGCCGTGGTCGGCGCAGGCACGTCACCTGCTGGCACGTCACCTGCTGGCACGTCACCTGCTGCACGTGTTGGGCACAACTTGGGCACTGTCCCCGATCAGGGATTTAGGGGCGCATCGACTGCAGTGGTCATGCAGCCCATCCCCGATCAGAGCGACAAGGTTCAACTCCCTGTCTCGTAACCTCGCGCGGGCGAAGGAATTGACGCGGCACTGGAGTATTTCTGTTCGACGTTGGCGTGGTTATAACGGCTGCTGTGCGGACTTCGTGGCAACTTGATATGATCCGGCTAGTAGCATGATTCGTAGTCATTCATTTCGTAATGTGACCGTGGGCGGCATTGGGCTCATGCAGAGCGGAATGCGTGTTCGTGGTCTGATCTTCACCAGCGTGCTGTGCAGATGTTGCGCCTCCCCCTCCAACAGCGCGTGGTGTGGGGGCAGCGTCTGACCACGCCCACCAGGTGGGCGTGTGTGCCGCCCCTCCTGCCCCGTCGCCGGTGCAGTGTCGGCCCGTAACCGGACCGGCTCGCTGCCGGCCAGGATCGTGCGCGTCGGCGTCATCCAGAACAGCATCGTGCTGCCGACGACGGCGCCGGTGGTGGAGCAGCGGCAGGCCCTCTGGACGCGCGTCACCAAGATGGTGACGACCGCGGCGCGCTGCGGCGTCAACGTGCTCTGTCTGCAGGAGGCCTGGAGTGAGTTGGCAGCGGCGCGTGCCTGTCGTGCCGGGCTACGGCGCTCCACGGCTGCGCGGTCGTCTCGTGCTGTGCACGGGGCGCTACGGCACGCGACTGCTCCGTGGGTGGTATCCTCAGCATGGGGACCTGTTCTACCGATATCCGCAGTATCCGGGCCTGTTATGCAAGGATGTATTAATAATGCCGCGGTCTGTTGCATGGGTGATACCCTTAGTACCGTGATCTGCAGTGATAAATTATTCGTGAAATATGGTGGAATATACCACTTACTGAACACTCAGTCGACATCCTTTTCCAAGACGTATCGACATCCTGCTCCTTGACGCATGCTTATGAAGTCTTCGGTGTCTCCTTTCCAACAGGATCTTGTTTATAAGTAGTATGTGCATGCTGTCGATGAGGAATGGTGATACATGAACATTTCGCAATGCAATTCCAGGTAAATGGATTATTTATGATATGGTATGGCATATAATACCAGTTTTTTTCCATAGTTATTACTCCCCATATCCCGAATATAATTCTGCTTAAATTATAAATCTCAAAACAAATGATACAGGTTGTCATAAGCACCTATTATACCATTGGCTGTCTGTCTGAAAGGCATAAAAAACATTTTAAATGACATTAACTCCATAGGAAATTTCGACATCCTACTGTGGTCGTTTCGACATCTCACACCTGACGAAAAACCATTATTTTAACCCTGGTGATATGTTATCCAATTGTGTATTAACAGTGCGAGACTTGTTCTGCGGATGATACACTCGATTCCGTAACCTATTACGTTATTAATGCTATATTAACAACACCACGACCTGTTCTGCGGTTGATACCTTCCCTGTGGTAGTGTTCCGCAACGATATATCAAGAGCACCACGACCTGTTCTGTATATGCTGTCCTCAGTACCGTGATCCGTTCTGCAGACGATGTACTAACAGTATCGCGCCGTGTTCTGCGAGTCATACCCCGGGTACGATGATCTGTTTTGCGGACGACGTGTTGCCAGTGCTGTGACACTCGTTCGCCGTTTCCTGTTCTGGTATGCTGACAGTGTTGCGACGGTTTCAGCCATGCCGTTCGCTTTCTGCACCCGCGAGAAGCAGCCGTGGTGCGAATTCGCGGAGGACGCTCATGAAGGACCCACCACCAAGCTGTTGCTGGAGGTCAGTCCTGCATCGGTTGGCCACCAGAGGGGGGGTGCCAAACGTGTATTGAGAAACTAGTGCTCGTAAGATTAAGTATTTGGGCACCTATCGCTAGAGCTTCGACTGGCTTCGGGAGCCGTTCCGTGGAGCTGCAGAGGATGTCGGGGCCGAGTTAGCGCTATTGCGGGATGCCTGAAACGCCAATGGGATGGCCAACACCCAACACTTCTGGAGTGCTGTGATATTTATTTGTGAAACAATAAACCGGGGTCGATGCCACAGAAATTGGAAGAAAATGCCCGGACTCCGTTCGACAGTTCAGAGCCAAAAGTTGGTGGAGCGTCATACCTGAGAATAGGAGTTCACCCAGTGTGGAGAGGACTCCTTTTTGGCTATGCCGAACACGAGCAAAATCGGGCGGGCGGTTTGGGGGATGCCCTTACGTTCCCCGTCTCTGCACTGACGACAATTTAGATTGGTGCGTCGCAGTGTCGTGTTGTGTGCGAGCCCACCCGGTCTGACCTGCCCTGACCTTACCCGACCGACCTGCCCTCAGCTGGCGGAGCGACACAACATGGTGATCGTGTCGCCGATCCTGGAGCGCGACTCGCTGCACGGCGACGTGCTGTGGAACACGGCCGTCGTCATCTCCAACCACGGCCACGTCATCGGCATATCGCGCAAGAACCACATCCCGCGCGTCGGCGACTTCAACGAGTCCACCTACTACATGGAGAGCAACCTGGGCCACCCCGTGTTCCAGGCGAGTGCGCGACGTGTGGCTGGTGTGCGGTGAGACGCGAGTAGTTCGCGTGAGTTCTTAAGTGACTGGCTGGTGAGCGAGGGAGGGCCACATGACTCCGAAGTCAGGCTCGCGAGTCCGAGGCCAGGCTTCGTGACTCGGAAGCCCCGCTCTGTGACCCCGAAGCCCTTTGCATAACTGCCCTTTCACATGTAAAATGACTTGATGGGGTCGTAATAGCAAATTGGTGTTTTTCCTTCGGTAGAGTATGCTGCAACGTAACTAATGTGACATCAATTTTCACCTCAGCATTGTTCGGAAAGAGCATGTTTTTAATATTCTTATGCAGAAACGCAATTTGATCACTGCCCTCGTGCACACAGCTTTCTCGTGATTTTCCGCCCACGATTGCTCCAATCTGGCGAAGCCTCGGAACTTCGACGCATTACCCGTATGAACATATAATGCCTAGGTACATGTATAAAATGTAAGCGAGCTAGAGATGCTGGATTAAGTAGAGTACCGTTGCTCCATGTTTGCTCCCTTCCTGGTCCGTTCAGTTCAACATTGACAGACAAGTGAAATGTAAACACATGTCCTGCCGGAAGCTTTACCGTGTCTGATAGGGGCGGGGATGGCCGAGTGGTTAAGGTGTCGGGCTATGAGTTATGGGTACCAAAGGTCCCGGGTTCGACTCTAGCGCCACTCAGGACATTTCCCAATCCCGCGGCACACCGGCGAAACAGTGTGGGCGGCGCCATTAGCCGTGAATGTGCATAAAGTGTGTTGTGAACCACCCGATAAACAGACAAACAGCCGTGTCCGACAGTTATTTGGCTTTAGGGCGCATCGACCAGGGTTGATCATTCTCCGTGTCTGACAGCAGTAGGCCAAGAGAGGTACGGCGTTGGTAGCCAAGTGAACACACGCACACGCAGACCGGCACACCAGAGCTCAGACATGACCGCACTTGATCTCCCCCTCCGCCTCCCAGCCGTGAGTGAGTCACGGCCGTGGCCGGGACCAGAACGCTCCGACTCACGACGCAGCTGCCCCGCTGTCCCCCAGCTCCCCCAGCCCTCTTATCTGCGAGGTCTGGCATGCAGCCGTGCCTCCGTGCCAGTCCGTGCCAGCCACAGGCCGACTCCGTCCTGTCGCCCGGCGGCGCACACAGCGGCGGCCGCCGCCTCTCTGGTGCTGCCGCCGCCGTGTCACCGGCAGCCGCCCGCTCGCCGTGTCCCGCGAGTGGTTGCCGTGCCTCTCGAGCTGATCCCGGACTGGTACCGCCGCATGGCGCGGCCGGGACCTGACCTGACCTGACCCGGCCCTGCCCCGTCCTGAGCCGAGCTCTGACCATGGCCGGCATCTGGTACCGCCTCACGGAACAGTCGGGTCCTGACCCGGCCCCGCCCCGAGCCGAGGTCTGAGCCGCACGTGTTGGCACTACCGTCAGTGTGGCGGTGAGCCGCACGTGTTGACACTACTGTCAGTGTGGCGGTGAGCCGCACGTGTTGACACTACTGCCGGTGTGGCGGTGAGCCGCACGTGTCGACACTACTGCCAGTGTGGCGGCGAGTCGCACGTGTTGACATTACTGCCGGTGTGGTGGTGAGCCGCACGTGTCGACACTACTGCCAGTGTGGTGGTGAGCCGCACGTGTCGACACAACTGCCATTGTGGCGGTGAGCCGCACGTGTCGACACAACTGCCATTGTGGCGGTGAGCCGCACGTGTCGACACAACTGTCAGTGTGGCGGTGAGCCGCACGTGTCGACACTACTGCCAGTGTGGCGGTGAGCCGCACGTGTCGACACTACTGCCATTGTGGCGGTGAGCCGCACGTGTCGACACTACTGCCTGTGGCGGTAGCCAGTTACACTACGCCGTGGGTGAGCCGCACGTGTCGACACCTGCCAGGCCCGTGTGGCGGTGAGCCGCACGTGTCGACACTACTGCCATTGTGGCGGTGAGCCGCACGTGTCGACACAACTGTCAGTGTGGCGGTGAGTCGCACGTGTTGACACTACTGTCAGTGTGGCGGTGAGCCGCACGTGTTGACACTACCATCAGTGTGGCGGTGAGCCGCACGTGTCGACACTACTGTCAGTGTGGCGGTGAGCCGCACGTGTCGACACTACTGCCAGTGTGGCGGTGAGCCGCACGTGTCGACACTACTGCCAGTGTGGCGGTGAGCCGCACGTGTCGACACTACTGTCAGTGTGGCGGTGAGCCGCACGTGTCGACACTACTGCCAGTGTGGCGGTGAGCCGCACGTGTCGACACTACTGCCAGTGTGGCGGTGAGCCGCACGTGTTGACACTACTGCCAGTGTGGCGGTGAGCCGCACGTGTCGACACTACTGCCAGTGTGGCGGTGAGCCGCACGTGTCGACACTACTGTCAGTGTGGCGGTGAGCCGCACGTGTTGACACTACACAGCGACACTACTGCCATTTTGGCGGTGAGCCGCACGTGTTGACACTACTGCCAGTGTGGCGGTGAGCCGCACGTGTTGACACTACTGCCAGTGTGGCGGTGAGCCGCACGTGTTGACACTACTGCCAGTGTGGCGGTGAGCCGCACGTGTTGACACTACTGTCAGTGTGGCGGTGAGCCGCACGGGTGCACGGTGGTGTCCAGTCTGCGTGTGCCGCCGCCTGCCTCTGGTGTGTCACGACAGCCTCGGTGCCCTCAGTGACCATGAGCGCTAAATGACCAAACCTTGTCGATGCGCCCTAAAACTCAAATAACCAACCAACCAACCTCAGTGACCAGCACGGCCCTGTCTGCCGTCCGTGCCCGCCCTCCACCCCGCAGCCCACAGCTGGGGCCGCCTCTGACGACCGCCATGTGACCGTTGCTGTCGAAGGTGTGCTCTTTAAGCCCAAATGGCCCTCCTCTGACGGCTCGGCGTCGCCGCCCTCCCGTCCGCAGACCGAGTTCGGCCGGATCGCCGTCAACATCTGCTACGGCCGGCACATGCCGCAGAACTGGCTGGCGTTCGGCCTGAACGGCGCCGAGATCGTGTTCAACCCGTCGGCGACGGTGGGCGCGCTCAGCGAGCCCATGTGGCCGGTCGAGGCGCGCAACGCGGCCATCGCCAACTCGTACTTCACGTGCGCCATCAACCGGGTCGGCACGGAGACGTTCCCCAACGAGTTCACGTCGGCCGACGGCGGGCCGGCGCACCGCGACTTCGGCAGCTTCTACGGCTCCAGCTACGTGGCGGCGCCGGACGCCAGCCGCACGCCGGGCCTGTCGCGCGCGCGGGACGGCCTGCTGGTGGCCGAGCTCGACCTCAACCTGTGCCGGCAGGTGCGCGACCGGTGGACGCTGCGCATGAACCAGCGACTCGACCTGTACGCCGAGGTGCTGTCGCGCGCCGCCGATCCCAACTACCAGCCGCAGGTGGTGCACGACAGCACCGGCTAAGCGGCACGCCCGCTGTTGGAAGGGATAGGACAGGACCGACTGAGCGGAACACCTGGTGCAGGACAGGACAGGACAGGACCGGCTGAGTGACACACCCGGTGTAGGACGGGATAGGACCGGTACACCCAGTGTAGGACAGGACAGGACAGGAGCACCCGGTGTAGGACAGGACAGGACCGACTGAGTGACACACCCGGCGTAGGGCAGGACCGGCATACCTGGTGTAGGACAGGACAGGACCGACTGAGTGACACACCCGGTATAGGACAGGACCGGCATACCTGGTGTAGGACAGGACAGGACCGACTGAGTGACACACCCGGCGTAGGGCAGGACCGGCATACCTGGTGTAGGACAGGACCGACTGAGTGACACACCCGGTATAGGACAGAACAGGACAGAATCGATGCACCTTGTGTAGAGCAGGACACGACAAGACCAGCTGAGCAGTTCACCCGTTGTAGAACAGGACGAGACGGGATTCGACAGGACTGAGCTGAACTGGACATAACAGAACTGGACTTGGCTGGGCTGGACTCTGGATTAGACTGGACGCCTTTGCCCTGGGCCGAGCCGGGCCGGACGAGACAGACGCCACGTAGCTGGTGATGATGGACACGGCGATAGAGTATAAACAAGACGGTACGTGGCGGACGTGATAGGACAGAGCCGGCTGGGCGGAACACACACTGCATGGCTGGATATGAGAGTGCTTGATGGGACGTAACAGGACACGACCGAGCGAGGAAATACAAGTGACGATATAACATAGCCAGGCTTCTTCCGGGGCAGTACATCATGGTATATAGTTGGACATTAACGTAGCTGGGCTGGGCTGAAGTGGGATGGACTGTACCCCACTGCACCGCACCGCACCGTACCGCACCGCACCGCACCGCACCGCACCGCACCGCACCGCACCGCACCGCACCGTACCGTACCGTACCGTACCGTACCGCACCGCACCGCACCGCACCGCACCGCACCGCACCGCACCGCACCGTACCGTACCGTACCGCACCGCACCGCACCGCACCGCACCGTACCGCACCGCACCGCACCGCACCACACCGCACTGAAGTGCACTGTTCGTGTCAGTGCGCCGTGTTTCGGGTTGGTATCTAAGGCATGTGGACGGGTTGGCACGCACGTATTTTTGTAGCGATTGTCGCTGTTGCAGTCAGGCACCCGGGGTCGTTTGTCTCTTGGGTGTTGTGCACAGCGAAAGTGGCGTGCCTGGAAGCATTCCATGGCCATTGGTGACCTCTTCGCCCTGCTCGGCGATAAGGCGAAACGAATCTCATGGGCCGAATAAAACCTGGTGAGTATTTAGCTGTGCATGTGATGTGCACCAAGTTAACAGTGTGATGCCTGTCGGTGCAGCCGCTGGCTGCTATTTGTGCAGCATAACCGCGATGGTGGTCGTTTCTAACCAGACAATATTGTGGGCGGATTGGAGTCGATGATATTAACGCCATAATAGCGCACCGGTCATGTTTGATATTAGTGGCGTCATAGACGCTTGGGTAAGGAGAGCTGTGTGGTATTATCGGGTCTGGTGCAATTGTTGACATGCGCCTGTGTATTCGTATATAAGCATTATAAGTATCTATATATTATGTACCAACTGTACTTGTCTTTTGCCGGTTTCCGAGTACTACAGTTCCGTTTTTGCCCTCCCGTGGTCGGTGCTTGGTCATACGCTGCTGCTTGCAAGCGAAGTTGGCCTACACGCCGAGCTGTACAGTTCAGGAGGCGATAGTGCAGTGTTTCGTGCGACTCGTGTACCCAGCTATGGACCTGGGCCGCTAATGTGCCCAGCTGTGGACCTGGGCTGCTCATGTACCCAGCTGTGGACATGTGCCACTCATGTACCCAGCTGTGGATCTGGGCCGCTAATGTGCCCAGCTGTAGATCTGGGCCGTTCATGTACCCAGCTGTGGATCTTGGCCACTCATGTACCCAGCTGTGGACATGGGCCGCTCATGTACCCAACTGTGGATATGGGCCGAGGGGTTTTGGGCGGCTAGCTATCGCCAGAGACCGTCAACAGGCACGGGCACCAGCCGCCGTCTCCGGTACTCGCCACACGCTCTTCACTGGTGCTGCCACCTCACTCGCCACACTTAACTGGTGCTGCCACCTCACTCGCCACACACTTCACTGGTGCTGCCACCTCACTCGCCACACACTTCACTGGTGCTGCCACCTTACTCGTCACACACTTCACTGGTGCTGCCACCTCACTCGTCACACACTTCACTGGTGCTGCCACCTTACTCGTCACACACTTCACTGGTGCTGCCACCTCACTCGTCACACACTTCACTGGTGCTGCCACCTCACTCGTCACACACTTCACTGGTGCTGCCACCTCACTCGTCACACACTTCACTGGTGCTGCCACCTCACTCGTCACACACTTCACTGGTGCTGCCACCTTACTCGTCACACACTTCACTGGTGCTGCCACCTCACTCGTCACACACTTCACTGGTGCTGCCACCTTACTCGTCACACACTTCACTGGTGCTGCCACCTCACTCGCCACACTTAACTGGTGCTGCCACCTCACTCGCCACACACTTCATTGGTGCTGCCACCTCACTCGCCACACACTTAACTGGTGCTGCCATCTCACTCGCCACACGTTCTTCACTGGTTCTGCTGCCTCACTCGCCACACACTCCACTGGTGCTGCCACCTCACTCGCCACACACTTAACTGGTGCTGCCATCTCACTCGCCACACACTTAACTGGTGCTCCCATCTCACTCGCCACACGTTCTTCACTCGTGCTACTGCCTCACTCGCTCACGTTCTTCACTGGTGCTGCCACCTTATTCGCCACCGGTGCAGCCACCATAACTGGCGAGCGTTGCGTGACTCGGTGCCACAGGTCGCCTTTGCGGGTGTGCCACGATCCAGCGACGGGCCCGGCTTCCTGGCCGAGCGCCGAGCGCAGCTTGTGTGCTGAAGTCCGACGCGCTGCGAACGGTTCCGTCTCGCGGCCGCCGAGTGTCGCGATGACGGCGACGCCATGCGGTGGCAGTTGGAACTTCTGTGGGGAATGGGCGGGCGAGAGAGCGCTGCCGGGGCGTGCAGTGTGTACGGTCGGCCGGGATCAGCCACGTGACTGGGACGTCACTGCCATGAGCGTCCTCGGCGGGGGGCACAGCTGCAGTGCGAGCAGGGACCACGACGGCGGCAGGCAACTGGGTGATCGGGCGCACCGCTGCGGCGCAGGGTGGTGTGACATCGCCGCAAACAAGAGGTGGCATGCGTACAGAGGTATTCTTCGGACCACACAGCATGCTTGTTTGTGCCAGCCGCGATCTTTAGCCGGATCGAGTCACACCACATCGGCAGAGAGTCCAGCTGCCCGGCGATCCATGCACGGCTGCCCCGTGGCCATCCTGACCGCGGGAGTGGGATGATGAAAGCCAGTCTTTGAGATTTGCCCTCGAGTTTGGGAGAGTCTGGCATGTGATTTCAAGTTCGGAGGCCGAAATTGAATTCCGAAAAATAAGTTTCCCCTGCTCGGTTCATGGCTGCGATGGAGTCATGTGAATTTGGCCGACTTGGACCCATAAATAGTTCCGTTCTATCCCCCTCCCCCATCCAACCATTCCCTCCGCCGCCAAGACCTGAGGTGCTTCGTGGGGGATGCGCTCAGTGATGTTGATCCTCCCTCCCCCCCCCCCCCCCCATTCGCCTCCCGGTCCCTGAACTCCATACGGCTGGACAGCGCTGCGGTCATAATGTTCCCCGTTACCGAGTTGCCAGATGTTCGGCAGTCAGCGGCAAGGTGCGACAACAGTTGGCAACTTCCACCCACTCCTCGCCTGTAAGTTGCGATAGTACCTATGTATTATTGCAGGGCAACATAAGAACGGCATAATACCGAGTTCTGATATTACCATAAGAACTGCTTTGCTTGAAATTTTGTGGAAGGATATATAAATGTAGAAGAATGTGCAATTCTTCGTGAAGCAAATTTGCGTCACTGAATATGGTGATTGTTGCGTTTGGAGTAGGAGTGCAGTCAAATGAATAATAACCTTTCGGCTCCCTAATTCCGTGGGTTCCAGGAGGGTCCTATCGAGCCTCGGAAGTCTTCGAGGGTCGACCCTCCCCTTGGAAAAAATGTGTGACGTCCCTACACATGAGGTATAAATAAAGCCCGATCCGATCACATGGTTTTCCTCAGTTTCGGTGGCGACGTGAACCAGGCTTTAATGTTTAGTAAGAGGCAGATCTACCTTGGCTGCATTTCTTCCTCGGGCAGCGCTTCACGTTACCCCGCAGCATTTAAATTTATAATTTCCCCACATATTTGCTCTTTTCATGTTGAGATACACAAGCTTCCATAGCAATAGTTATCCTGGAGTGTTGTCTTTGTTCGGAGAAAAGAGCTTAAGGCGGTAGTCCCGCGCGCAGGTAGCTTGCGACAGCCGGCGTTTGCCGTCCGCCCGGGGCGGCAAATGGCTGAAGTGCTCGGTTTGCATCACGTGCTCCCTGGGTCAGTCCCAGACAGGGACGCGCCCGCATTGCCGCCGCTGTGGCAATGCAAGCTGGCGAATGCGTCGCGTCGAAATTCATCTCGGCTCAGCGTGCATGCTTGAGGGTGCGTAGCTGTATAACGACTAAGACAATGCGTCATTGATGTAGGAACAGGACGTTAGCAGGAGGTTATACCCCCATCATTCTCCAAAATGTGTACAATCTTCGCCATTAACCCTTTTGAGTTTGGAAAAAATTGCCTAAAATCGACTGACACCTCCCATTTTGTACCGTTTCTACGCTCGTGCAATGCTCCTATGAATGATAGACACGAAGTCTCCGCGGGACTACGCTTTGTACACTTGAACCCGCTCGGCGAACATTCATATAAGCGCTTGGCACAGGTTACGAGAGAATGAAGTAAGTCCCGTATGTATAGTGACGGAGCGCATACAGATGAACGTTCGGTGCGATGTATAGTAATATGTATAGTGATAGAGCGCAGATGAACGTTCGGTTCGTCTGGGCGACCCTGTCGGCCTGGTCCGGCAGAGTCTCCTTGTCACCGCGGTGGCGTTTTCGTTGCGCCGTTTCGCGTTCCAATTGCTTCACAGACTAATCAGATATGCACCTCTAATTTAAATTTTTGCCAATTGCGTTATATATATCGGCATATATATCCGTGCGCACCCTGCACGGACCTTTCGCTCGTCACTGGTGGACATGAACACAAAGCACGTTGTCCCCGCACATGGCAAGGCGCACGGCTGGTGCTGTATCCGCCGGTCGGCGTCACAGGTGCGACCCCAGCACGATCAGGTCACAGGTCAGCGGCCACCCCAGCTTGATCGCGTCACAGGTCAGCGGCTGCCCCAGTGTGATCGCGTCACAGGTCAGCAGCCACCCCAGCTTGATCGCGTCACAGGTCAGCGGCTGCCCCGGCATGATCGCGCCACAGGTCAGCGGCCGCCCCAGCACGATCAGGTCACAGGTCAGCGGCCACCCCAGCTTGATCGCGTCGCAGGTCAGCGGCCACCCCAGCGTGATCGCGTCACAGGTCAGCGGCTGCCCCAGTGTGATCGCGTCACAGGTCAGCGGCTGCCCCGGCATGATCGCGCCACAGGTCAGCGGCCGCCCCGGCATGATCACGCCACAGGTCAGCGGCCGCCCCAGCATGATCACGCCACAGGTCAGCGGCCGCCCCAGCATGATCGGATCACAGATCAGTGGCCGCCCCAGCATTATCGGGTCGTCATCAGTCGATAGGACCCGGTGGAGGCCTCACAGCAGTACACAGCATGATCAGGCGAGACAGGCCGACCTGTTCCATCTGACTTTTGACCATGGATCTGCCCGTCACGCCGGCCACTTGGCCCCGAGCCGATCCGTCACACAAGACACTTCACCCCGAATCTTCTCGTCCCGCCCGACACCTCACCCCGGACCGGCCCGACGCGCCCGATTCTTGACCCTGGATCCTCCCGTCCTGCCAGACATTTGACCCCAGATCGGCCAATCCCATCCGACACGACCCGGGCCGACCCACACTACCCGACACATGACCCCGGGCCGACCCGACCCAACCGACACGTGACGCCGCGCCAACCCGACCCACCCGACACTTGACCGGCGCTCAATAGATGTGACGTCACCATACGCGCGGTGGTGTCACACCTGCCGAGCGGGGAAGCCCCTAGCACGGAGTCCGGACGGAGACGATTCGCGCCGACGACAGGCAATGACCGGCGCCCGCCGGACGGGGCAGATAGCAGACGAACGCTGCACGCGACGACGAACGCACACGAGGAAGTGTCGGAGGCGGGGCGGGATGGCCGAGTGGTTAAGGTGTCGGGCTATGGGTACCAAAGGTCCCGGGTTCGACTCTAGCGCCACTCAGGACATTTCCCAATCCCGCGGCCCACCGGCGAAACAGTGTGGGCGGCGCCATTAGCCGTGACTGTGCATAAAGTGTGTCGTGAACCAACCAATAAACAAACAATAAACAAAGTGTCGGAGGCAGACCGGAGGCAGGCCGTCCGATCCTCGCCACGTGCACTGTCCTGTCCTGATGAAACGCATCCGATTGACCTGGCCGAATAAAGCGCGCCATAACGCGGCTGTGTGGTGCTGGAAATCGATGCTGCCGATCAATGCCATCCGTGCACGTGTTGAGACCGGGCGTACGCCAGACATCGATCCCGCCAGCACACCAACGAGCCAATGTATGGCCCCGGTCGCCACCTGCACCCACCCCGCAGGTACACGCGCCGTGCTGAGCCGTACCACCGCTGGTGTACGCGCCGTGTGGAGCCGTACCACCGCTGGTGTACTCGCCGTGTGGAGCCGTACCACCGCTGGTGTACGCGCCGTGTGGAGCCGTACCACCGCTGGTGTACGCGCCGTGCTGAGCCATACCACCGCTGGTGTACGCGCCGTGCTGAGCCGTACCACCGCTGGTGTACGCGCCGTGCTGAGCCGTACCACCGCTGGTGTACTCGCCGTGCTGAGCCGTACCACCGCTGGTGTACGCGCCGTGTGGAGCCGTACCACCGCTGGTGTACGCGCCGTGTGGAGCCGTACCACCGCTGGTGTACGCGCCGTGTGGAGCCGTACCACCGCTGGTGTACGCGCCGTACTGAGCCGTACCACCGCAGCTGTACTTCCGTCCAGCCTCTGGCGCGATGGCGGCAGCCTGGTCAGCTGATCTGCTCACCAGCCAGTGGTCAGCTGATCCTCTCCACCTCCGTCCGCTATGTCCGCAGAGAGTGGGGGGGGGGTCAGGGGTGGACTCGGGACCCGCCGGCAGCGTGGAACCAGGAAGAATGAGGCACCACAGACGACTGTCAATTTATTCGTCTTCAGCACGACTCTGTAGATTTCGCTTCTCGCACCGTTTCGCTCACTCTGGACACTCAACTTGATTGTCCCTTTCCACCATGTGTCCTTCAAAGCCCTTCATCCTTCTTTCAAGGGGGTAAAATTACGCCTGGATAATTTTACGCAGTTCGCGCATATCTATGGAGGATATGTTGCTCAAAGTTCGCTCAAGCTTTGAAAATACCCGTTACCACTACTGTGTGCTCCTTGACTGACTGGGCATCGGCCGGCCCGGGCCAAACTCACCGCGGAGGCCAACAGCACGCCTGCTGTAGGCGAACCAGCCGTCGGCGAACCAGCCGCCGGCGAACCAGCTCCCTTTCCTTCCCTTCCCTTCGCTTCCCTTCCCTTCCATTCCCTTCCCTTCCCTTCCATTCCCTGACCTTTCCTTCCCTTCCCCTCCCTTCCCTTCCCTTCCCTTCCCTTCACTTCCCTTCCCTTCCCTTCCCTTCCCTTCCCTTCCCTTCCCTTCCCTTCCCTTCCCTTCCCTTCCCTTCCCTTCCCTTCCCTTCCCTTCCCTTCCCTTCCCTTCCCTTCCCTTCCCTTCCCTTCCCTTCCCTTCCCTTCCCTTCCCTTCCCTTCCCTTCCCTTCCCTTCCCTTCCCTTCCCTTCCCTTCCCTTCCCTTCCCTTCCCTTCCGATCCCTTCCTCATCCACTGCTCGGCAGTGGCGAAAGTAGCAGCACCGTCACTTTCGCCGTGCGGCATCTTCAACACTTTTTGGCGCGTTACTGCTTGTAGCCACTGCTGACTATTCACTGCTGGGTCGTTTCATGCGAACTCAGCCAGTGATTAAGCAATGTTAACATCCGACCATCTGGAATGTTTAGGCAAATTGACATAGGAGATTTTGTGCAGCTCGAAACGCGATTTCGAGAGTATTAAACCAATGGGAAATATGGTTCTTGAGTCCTTGACATTTACGTGTTTTCCGTGTTGGTCATTTTTAAACAGCCATATCTTGCAATGTTATTCTAGTGAGGACGTAAGCTCAGGCGATCCAACTTAAGCGAGGGTAAGTGAAAAGTAATAAATCATGACAAACACTGAAATGTGGTGTCTTGCTGACCATGGTATATTTTCACCTAATTTTTTTAAAAGCCTAAAGTAACTAACTGCACAAACGTATATAGTAATTTTTGTATTATCCATGCTGCTTAGCACTAAACCTCTCCATTGAGGGTGGGGGGGGGGGGTACATGCACTCAGTTCTCTGCCACCCGCATCTGCCCCTGCCTGTCATCAGAAGTTCGCTATAAAACGCAGTGTGAAGCCCGTTCAGACAACTTCCTGAGACTATTGATGCAAAGGTCGAAAACTGAGGCAGCCGAAATCAAGAAGGCAATGTGTCCGCATCATGAGGGAATCCTTATCAAGCACATACAAGCAATGAACTTGTCTGCGGTTGCCAAAGTGCGTGCGAACCTGTATACAAGGCGGCACCCAAGAACAGGACCGCAGCGTCGGGAAGTGCCAAGCGACTTCATAGCAAAACACGACCTACATGGACATTTCAGCGAAGGAAACGCGCTGTGCACGACTTGCGGGAGTTGGCGACGAAACACTCCTCGGGACACGAAGAACAACGATCAGCTGGAGACCAGCCATCAGCCAGCTCTTCACACACAGGATGCTCAGGTCCAGCTGAGGGCACCGGTGACACTGATGGTGTCATGATGCCGCCGACCGCCACTGCATCGCCACCATCTGAGTCAGCCACGTTCTCCGAACGCGGCCCAGACAGGGCCGCAGTGGAACAACAGCTGATGACGTCATGACCGCAACCAGGAGACGCCGGCGAGTACACGGAAATGTCTAGTACGCTGGGCGTTGAAACATGCTTGGCTAACGCCGATTTCCTTTCAAGTTTTTCTTTATAGTTCGTTCATGGAGCTTCAATAGCTCAGTTGGAGTGCAGGGTTGGATTCATCTCTCCTGTCCTGTCACGGCAGGGTTCGAGTCGCCTCACGCGCTTGCATTCAGCCTTCGGCTGGAAGGATCAGTTGGCAGCTGGTCGATAAGGCCGGGGACGAGCCACCGGTGCGGTCGTGTCGGTGCATTGACAGCATGTTAAATTATCTAGTTATGTGCCTGGGTCTGTGTAAGAAGCCCTGCTTAACGTAGGGCCCTTGCCCATGAGGCCACCCAGCATAAACTTGGACTAAAGTTCCAAACAGACATGGAAATGTTTCCAACAGATCTCGATAAGATTGTGCTGGCATTTGAATCACTATTCGTAGCGTTGGAATACTAATTTCGATGTCAGTAGACTTCCCACTATTTAACTTAAGATCCTACTTCATACGCATATTCATATTCAGATATTAATATTCATTGGACAGAAAACTACATGAAGCCATCATGTCGGTACGCATTGCGAAATTCAACCACCTAATCACGCCCACAGCGTAGGAATGCAATTTGTAGCAGTCTCACACTTGACTATCTAGCAAACAGAGGGCAAGTTCGGCAACTCCAGTCCAGTTCACACATCACACCCATGTCCGGGCCTATCGGCCGGAGACTCGTGGGAGGTACTTCAAGAAGTCCCTCGTATAACGTGCACCGTACCATTAAATGGTGCTGATTTTCTCGTCTTCTCGCAATCATACGCCTACCTACGCCACTGTGCGACCAAGGTAGCGGCAAACAGTACTTAACTACCTGGACATTTCCCGGGCCGTTGAACCTTCCCCTGTGATCACAGATCATCTACTGCCATTCACACGACCCTATGCGCCGTGTCCTGTAGTTGCCTGACGGAGGTGTGGGGGAGGGGGGACATGGGCGTCGCTCAACGCGAGACGGAGACGCTTCGAAGCATGTTACTGCCCATGCCCACCAATGTGACCAATGGTTATGACACTAAAACACGTGGAGAATCCAAAAATGTTCTTGATTTTAGAAGATAAATTTGCTTATCACAAAGTAGATTATAAAATTGTGTTTGCTCCGTAAAGTATCATATTCTAATATGCGCAAATATTTGTCTTCTTCCACGTATAATCCGGTTCATTCTCAATCACCTGATATTGTTTATTTTCGTAGTAAAGGTGGCTTGCAATATATAGCTGGCTAAACATTGCCTTTTTGAAACGTTCCAAAGTAAAAACAGACCAATAAGTCATAAACAATCATTGCGACTGTTCTACAAATCTCAGAATCGTAATCGAAAATTCAAAGTCGCGTGCGCTTATTTGTACCCCTTTGATATAATTTTTTCCATCCCAAATGTTGGCTTAGCCTCATAACAATTTCAACTTTTAACACGGAATCGCTTGAGGTGCCCAATGTGGGGAATATTTCGCACCTCGTAGATGTCCATTTCGTGAAGTTTGAATCGAGAATCGTGACGTTCGATGTCTCGGGTTGGAATTCACAAATATCAATGCAACCCAAAATGTACAATGCAGCGCTACGACATACATGACGTTCTGAAGTACACCGAGGGGTACAAGTGAAGCAATAACATCTTTATCGTCCGCTGATTGACCTATATATACATTTGATGACACTCGTAAGTAACGACACGGGAACTGCCTTAAATTTATGGGCGGGATGATAAGAACCATTTTGAAGTCGATTTTTCCATGCAATACCAATAGAGTGAATGTCTCGTCAAAAATTGGGAACTGGGGGCTGCTGCCCCCACCCCTCACCATCAAACGCTTCGCGCATCCTTGCTCGCATGTTTTAAATATTAACAGAAAAGTCCAGTTTGATTAATTTTATAAAACGCATCGACAAGGACATTCCGACATTTTTAAGCAAGGCTGCGACAGTCCGCTTATTCGAACAGTCCACGGGTCTCCTGCTGATTAACGATAATCACTCTTGGTCGCAAGTATAAATAGCTGCAGAACTGTTGAACATGTAGTATTCCCGAACGCATAAAGAAGGGAATGTTCCTCGGGCTATTTTTAGCGAAATCGTGATCGTCTGCTTGTATATTGTCCTGTGACGTCTGGTGACCCTTGCTGGCCAGTTATCTAAGCGAACAAAAACTGTACGGAATGCACATCTTTGCACAGTTGGAGTCACAAGTTTCAGCACAGTTGGATTTATTCGTTGTAGCGTAATCACTAATCGTGATAGTCAGATGATCGAGCACTAAGCTTGATTGCGCATCTATTTTACAAGTGTAAATGGAAAACTATGCATCGCACACGGGTTTTTGCTAAGCGCATCGTCTTTTTTATTGCGTCAGGTTACCTAAAAGAAATATGAAGCGCTGAACAATTTGTCCGGAGAATTCCACATGAATTGTGATTGTAGCTTCGGCAAAACGTACTATTTTATTGTATAGGAGCGCGTGCACCGCTCGGCAACTTTTGTTCCAGTCGATGCATGTCAACACTACACGCACCTGCCCCGCCTCTCCCCACCTCCGTCCACTTCTGCCCACCTCTGCCCACCTCTGCCCACCTCTCCCCATCTATATCCTCTTCTGCCCACCTCTTCCCATCTCTCCCCATCCTCCCTACCTATCCCCACATGATCGTTCAAGTTGATGCGTCACAACGGCTACATCGGACTACGAGCGACAGGACAAAAACACTCAGGAAGATGATGCATCGAGCAAGAGGCGCTTCAGCGATCCGGTATAGCACCTGGGAAGATGTGCTGGCGAATTTATTAGGCTACATATTAGGTTACGTAGAAACAGGCCCGGATGGCAGAAGCGCCATCTTCCGTCCACGGTTCACCGTTCTGGAGCGCGAGACAGGGAACAGTCTGTCTTGTCAGGTACTGCGATCTGTGAGGTCGCGATTGTACAGAAAGACTGCCACGGGTGACTCCGGTTCACCGTAACTGAGCACCTTGCGAGTGTGCAAGAAATAACGTGAAGAAATCTGTCAACTTCGGTGTAGACAACCACCACAGCAGCTCACTGTCATTTGTCATTTGTCGCAACATCATAGAACCAGAATGAAGCTGGTTGACAGAGCGGATGGCCCGCTGCCAGGGGCGGATCCAGGAATCATCCTGGGGGCACATGTTTGGAGAGGTGCCACTACCAAAGCATCTGGAGGGCCGACTTTGCTTTCCGAGGGGCGCCTTTTCCTCCCAGAGGGGTTCCTCTGAATGAAAAATTCGAGGAGTGCACTCGAACCTTCCTAGAGGGACGCCTTTTCCCGGACGGAAGGCCGTTACCTTTCCATGGGATGGGGAGGTGGCGGGCACATGTTCCCAGGTACCTCCACCCTTGTATCCGCTCCTGCCCGCTTCGTAAGTTAAAGCACCCCAAAATTGCTCGTAGTTGAGGGCGAAAAGCTGCCTTATTGCTCCTTCCAGGCGTCCTAGGTAATAACTCTGCCGAATAGGGTTTGGAGAACAAATAAAAGCGTGCATTGTCTTTCTCTACGAGCAACATTTCCGATGAGGAAGAACCACTGTTTGACTGAGTATGCGATCTCCAGCATTGGAGCGATTTTGGAGCAGCGTAGTTTTTTTTAAAATATTTCTCACAGGTGGGTATGAGGACAAAAGGGCACTCTTATTTAAATGAAAGAGCAATTGATAAAATCGCGCATGTATTAAATGCATGCGTTAATGCTGAAAGTGAGTTCCACAATGCTTCATGTTCAATTAACACGCGCCCTGGAGGGGGGCGAAATCCGCCCACCCCTCCGGTTTTTCGTA
The DNA here is from genome assembly GCA_034440575.1 of Imbricaverruca yamaguchii. Lineage (NCBI taxonomy): Eukaryota > Metazoa > Arthropoda > Thecostraca > Neoverrucidae > Imbricaverruca > Imbricaverruca yamaguchii. Next base: position 2,806,355 of record JAOTOL010001650.1, on the reverse strand, counting down.
GATAACTCCGGATTTTACTGGCCGACATAAGCGATTATTTGTGTACCTGCTTAGAAATGAACGACACGCTGTTTAAATTAAGAAAGACGAAAATCAACCGAAATGTTTTCGAGTGAGGGGTCGGTAAATTCAAAAAATTTATCATCGCCAAACCACAAATATCGGCACTGATGCGCTTCCCGCATATCGGCAAAAAGGTAGTGTTCTTAACAACACTAACGACTTGTTTGCTGTATATTGTTATGTTACATTATTTCAAAGTCATGTCAGGTCACCGAGGTCAAGTCAGGTCAAGTTCATGACAGGTTAGCATACGCCCTGCAGATGTGGATGGCGAAATCCACCCACCACTCCGATTTTTCGTACACAACTCCATGTTGTACCGGCCGATATGCGCCATGTTTGTCGTACCTGCTTAGAAATGACCGGCGCATTGTTTAAAGTAAGAAAAATGAAAATCTGCTGAAAAGTTTTTACGTCATGGGCCGTTAAAGTTTTTTTTTTATCGCAGCGCCAGACCTTAAAAAATCTGCACTGATGCGCTTCCCGTATATTGGCAAAAGGGAAGTGTTCTTTACAACACTAGCGACTTGTTTGATGCATATTGTTATGCTATATAATTTAAAACTCATGTTAGGTCGCCGAGGTCATCATGACAGGCTAATGGAACCAAGCATGGTGAACTGGAATGTTGTCATAAATGGAAATGACTCTCATGTGATTGACGTCACTTTGCATGTTACTCCCTACACTTCCTACTGTTTGTCATTGTGTGCTTAAGTGTTTCTGTACTTTATTCATGTATTTAACTCCTTTCTTTGCGAAGCCGATTGTGCCGAGCTGCCCAACGGAGCACTCAGGTGGGTAGCCCGGTTCAGGTAACTGGAGCAAGTAATGACCTGATAAAGTGCTCCTACATAGGTGACCTGAGGTCAAATGGCGGATCTGACACATGTATTGCATAATTAGTAATGTCCAAAGCATCATTAATGCCAACTTTGGAGCATTTACACACAATCACAGCGATCCATGCCAATGGCAAGCCAGGCCACGCAAAACCAGGACGTTTTGCTATTTTGACCTCATTTGACCTTGAAGATATTGACCTAAGGTCACAAAATTTCCACACAATAGAGTTAACTATCGTGCCCATCCACCCTGCGAATTTCGTTGCCCTAGCCTTAATGGGAGCCGAGATCGTAGGGGTGGGGGCGGAATCCGCCCCCCCCCCCTCCAGTGCGCGTAATTTTCAGAGGCCCTCCAGGGCGCGTGTTAAACATAGGGCCTTGGAAACAGACCTAGGCTTGGACCAGGAGTTACCGATTGCGTCGAGTTTCCTGGTTATCCAGAAAGAAGTTCGCCTTCAATTTTCACATACTTGCACTGGATAGGCATAAACAGAGGTGCAGCCAAGCTGGAAAGCCGCTCCCATTAGGAACCAAAAATACCCTAGTTCAAACCATACATTTTTATATTTTCGCGACGCAACTCCGAACATTTTTGTTCTCCTTTTTGTTTTGGTCGAACGTCCCCTCTTAGGAACAATCCTGGTTCTGCCAGTGCATATAAACGAACATGAAGATATTTGGCAGATAATATCATGAAACCAAATTGCAACAGATATGTCCAGACAGCCGAACATATATATCAACATTTTCGTGTGAACATGATGATTGTGCCTGACCGCACTTCCGAAATCCTGATGCATCTAAAAACCATCTGATGCATCACACAAGAGGCATGTCCGTCATTTCGCCATGGCCTATATTGAACTATCACCGAGTGTACTTACCACCAGCCCAGTTGCTTCACAGACCGCCGGAATCTTGTCTGAAAAACGTCTCAACAAACTCCCGCTCAGAATAAGTGGCGAGACCAGGAGCACCTCGGCGTCGCTCATGCTCGTCAGAACAGCACAAACGGCAGGCTGGGGATCATAATGCGCCGTTCCCACTCCACTTGGTACAATGGTCAGTCGTGCATTTCTGGTTTCTTCCCCATGAAGGTCCGTTTATAGTCTGCGAGTGCTGTATGATGACTCATTATCCTTTCCGTTTTCCTCGAATGCGGCGATACGGCGGCCAATGCTGCCAGCGTTTTATGCCCCACACCGGAAGCAACTGACAATGGCTGACGCAGCTGAATGGAAGTCTGACCGCCTCTGTCAGAATCCTTCGGCAGACGTGACGCCTTCCCGACTGCTTCCCACTGCTCACGGGCTGAATCGGCGAGTGCGGCCGCCGTGCCCGGGAACGGCTTGTCGGACAGTGCAGATCCCTCGGCCACAAACTGGTTTTTGGGCGGCCTGCACTACCCCCACGCGGATTGGTCGGCAGCGCCGTTCGGCGCTTGCCAGGCAAAGACCTGAATGTCGGTCGATACCAGGGGATGCCCGACCGCTCCTCATGAGCGGTCGAGCGCGGACTCACCGTGATACTTTGTTTTTAATTTTTCGCACCTTTAGCTTTTCACATGAGATGCATTTCACCTGAGTAATCTACTATTTTCATCAGAGGTTCAAAAGGCCTCCTCGACTGGTGGGCGCAGCTATGGGAGCTGGTGGGCACAGCTCGAGAGATATAGGGGAAAATGCGTACTAGTCCGTAAGTAAAAGCGCCCTGATTTGAAGATGCGCTATTTGGGGTTGAGCCATCACCGCCGATTTCAATCTTGTGCGGCAGGGGAAGCACGGGCGTTCATTTGTTTTTTTGGGTGGGAGTGAGGGTGGGGGCGCAAAACATAAAGGCAATGCGCAATGGCAATGTAAGGGGATTCGGGGGCACGCTCCATGGGGTCCCATGCTAAAAGTTGATATATTGGGTGGGGGCAAATCCAACATTGGACATTCACCTTAAAAAATATAAAAACAACACCCCTGGGGGATAGCAATCTTCTCAGCCTGAAGCTTGAACGGGGGTGTCGCTTTATACGGAAAATTATATAAGGGGTGAGCATGCTTAGTTAAGGGTCTAAATAGAGTATTGAACAAACTGCCTGTGAACACATCTTTTGACTCAATTTTGGGTGGGCTAAATTTGGTGTTGGAGGTCGGAGGATGTCTGGACACCTCATAGCGACTTGCATGGATCAATGATTGGCCCCATTCCCTATCAGTTTTACCCTGCACGCCTCTGACCTTTCGAACTGCGTGTCAGTCTTCTGGAACATGGACCAGATGCGTCCATTCTCCAATCCCTGCAATCCTTATTCAGTTATGACGAAGATTTTCGTACGATCCATCAGTCTCCTGGTTTTTTGTTACGACAGGAAGCTTCGTATTTCAGCTCAGCAGCGTTCCGGCTCTCTATCGTACCCGAATGGTGGAAATCCCACTCATCTTCCCGCCCCATCGTTCCCAGCCCGGTCACTAGCCAACTGTTACACACACCACCCCCCCCCCGCCCAGTTGTAGTCAGAAGGTTTGTCCCACGCATAGAGTTGACAGCGCGGTAGCCGATCCATTCGCAATGCTTAGCTACGCTTATGACATTGAACAGACGGCACCGGTGGGCCAGAATAATGTGTACCTATATTTGGCTGCAGAGCAACATCACACAACTTGTGGTACCGTATGTCGAAGTAAATGTGTTAGCACAAATCTTAGCGATAACAGACAATTCACTGGCGGGGGAATCAAACATTTATCAAGCCTATGAAGGATCTTTCCACATTGAAGGACAATTTATGCTGAAACCATTAAGTTAGTTGCACATTAAGGCGCATAGGAGGCTCACTTATGTGCGCTAAAATAAAAGCTAGCCAAGGTGACACTCACGCCATACGAGTTTGGGCCGGTCTGGCCCGGGACTGGCTGGAGATTTCGTCCTGGTTTGGCGCTGGGTTGTGTGGATGAGTGGGGGTGTGTGCTAGAGCGCCTGAACAGCTATCTGCAGCGCAGAATCAGCGATCTGCGGCACGGAACCAGCTTTCTACGAGATTTCTCACTATTGGAGGTTTACTTGGTAAGCGCATATTCCACAGATGCTTATTTGACCTTTGTGTTCCACCGTCCACGTGATATCGATCTTGTTCGATCATTGTACGTTGTGAGAAGGTATGTAGATGCATACGTACACATCCACATGATTTCACGTGTTATATCATGAATCCATATCCAAAAGCAGGTGATTTCAAATAGCGACGTTTGCACCTATTGCGCCACGACCATATTGTTCCCAAATCCTGGGATAAATATAACAACACTGAGGAGATATAACTGGACGAGGCGTTGAGTCAGGTGAAAATGCGTGCACTATGCACGAAATATTGGTACATACCTGAAAATACTGGTATGCCTGGAAAACTAACGTTCGACGTATGGTGTGGTGTCGTGTAGTGGAGAGGTTGGTGGCGTCGAATGCGCTGCCACGGCTCTCATCCTACTAACTTTAAAATCACTCCTATCTCCTGCGTAACCCTGTGCAGGGACGAACCCAGTGCCCCTGTATCGGTCCCTGACCCCGTGACATGAATTGGCGCCTCAGCGATTCCGAGCTACTAATCAGCCGAGGCTGCAGTTGTCTGCAGTTGCGTCCCCCCACTCGTACACCGTGGCTAGGAGCGTAGCCAGCCAGGCTGGAACTGCAACGCCGACGGCAACCGAAAGGTCCGGCTGGCGCCAGACATTTTTTGTTATGTATAAATGCATGGTCACTTCTGGGGAGGGCGGGGGGGGGTATTTCCATATATAGCCCCAGCCGATATGGCTGCGCCACTGACCCTGCCCTAAACCATTCGACGGTGCGTCCTCGGCTTCGGGCCAGCTTGGGATTCCCGGCGGTGTACTTGGGGTTCGGCAAATGCTGCAGTTACCATGCATTTATTTATTTATTTCACAATACACGCCCTCCGCGTGCAGTGGCTGTCACGGACGGAGCACTAGCCGCGGGCCAAGGAATACTGGTGAAAAGTGAAGGAGCCAGCGCCATCTTGTCCCACATGATTGATGGTTTAGGTCACGAGATGGGGAGGGGGGGGGCGGCGGCCTCCCACGTCCATAGTGTATAGGTGATTGCTAACTTTCGCCGAATAACCGATGCAAATTGATGTATTTGGGATCGACCCACTGGCCACAATACTTGGAGAGTATTGACTGTGGTACCAGGAGGCCTCTGGCTGTATATCCACACCACAGCTCCGTTGGCTGGATACAGCCATTTCGCAGTGGCAAGGTGTGGACGCTGGATCTTCGGCCATCTCTTTTTTGGTTCCGAAGAAACCGATCACGAAGAACGCGCGACGGCCAGCCGTTTTGGGCGATAATTGCGCTTTCTCCGGGGATTCCGCGCGCTGCGGACCTATGACGGGGGAATGCTGGCTCGTGTACTCTTTTGTTGCTGGAAGAACAAGGACGGGACGGTACGGTACAGGATGGTGCTGAGAGGTAGGAACGCAAACACGGTTTTAACTCCTATTCTGAACCACAATTTATATAAACAGCGCCATGGGGCTGATATAGCCCTTTTTGGGTGTTCCAAGTCCCGTACCGCTTTCATTTCCATGGTTCGACACACAGTCACCTTGTACATCTCCAAATTGCAAGAATGACACCAGCTGGGAACCAAGATTAAACCTAGCCAATATGTAGTTAGATCTGGCCACAATCAGGCCGTACTTGGCTCCGTCTGTAATGAATGGCTACCTTTTGATGTGAGCAATGGGCTTGCAAACAATGAGATGTGCCCGAAGAAATTATTTCCTCAGGCAGACATAGCCGCATGGTTTATTGCATGACGGTGGATACCGACTGATTGGGCTAGCAGCTAGAGCTACATCACTAAGGACATTGCTGATAACTGGAATTATGGGAGTAATGTGTAGCAACAATCCTAAGTAGTGGCGCTGCCCCCGATCCAAGGTGATGTCAAACCGACCAGCCCAAGTAACGGCGCTGTCCCTGCTTCCAGGTGATGCCAAACCGACCATCCCAAGCTAAAATCGACCACGTTTCGGCTCCCTGGTCAGCAGCCTGAATGACTCGACCTGGCACTTGCATTACCATACGCGCACCGGAGGGGGTGGGTGGGAGGGTGGGGGCAAGGGGCCCGGTTCCCCATGAGACCAAAGTGCCCTTTTGGCCAAAAGTGCCCTTTTGACCGAAAAGTGCCCTCTTGGCCGGAATGTCCCAAATTTAACCAAAAAATCACCTGCCTTATGTGCCCCACCTGTGCCAAACGTGCCCTTTGGGCCGAAAACTGGCCTTTTGGCCAAATCTTTTTTTTTCACGCCCACTCCCCGCGGTCAACAAACCTTCCAGTGTGCCCCGGGCCGCAAAGTGTCCTTTTGGAGCCGGTCAGGTGCCCTTTTGGAGCCGGCCCCCATGGAAAAATCATGGTTGCGCGCCTGTGCATTACTGTCAGTCATTGCAAGGGGAACGCTCAGCATGGTTTTCATATATACCTGGTGTGTCCAGGTGCGTCAGTGGGCGCCAGTGGGCGCCAGTGGGCGCCAATGGGTGTTACTGGGTGTTACTGGGTGTCAGTGGGTGCTAGTGGGTTTCAGTGGGTGTCTGTGGGTGCCAGCGGGTGTCGTCGTGTGCTGGGACGGCACGACGTGTGGTGCGGCGAGAGTGGGGCAGAGGAAGCGGAAGGAATGTCGGCCAGCTGCGCCGACTGACGCGGTGTCTGTGTTTGCTCCGGCCATGGGAATAACACCTGGCGCTGACGAGGCACAGGCCGCACTGCCACCGACACCCTGCACCTCCAGCAGGGGCGGAACGAGGAATCCCAATGGGGGAGGGGGGCACTTGTCTGGAGGGGCGCCATTTTCCTTGGAGGGCCGCCACTGATTTGGAGGAAGTATTTGCAAGGCGGGAAGGGTTGATGGGAGCGGAGGGGAGAGAAAGACGGGTGTGGGGGCTCACGCTCGAGAGCGTTCGGCAGGGAGCATTTTTGCTCATTCACCTTCCGCTGAATACTCCAAGTGAGGTCCAGTGGGGATTCCTGGAGGGGCACCTTTTGTACACATAGTGGCGCCTATCTTCATGTGAGGGGCACACGTTCTGGCGCCCCTGGATCTGCCTCTGACATGCGTACCGCACAATCAAGCACGGCACCGCCAGCTGATACATCACTGCTACACGCGGGCTGCGGTTCGCGGTGGCCAACTCCCGGAATTGTAGGTCAATCCCGATAGCTGTGTCAGCTGATAGCGTGCCTGTATGGCTGTGCATGCGGTGAAGCGAAAACAACAGTTTCTGTCGCGAACAAGGCCTGAGTTTCACCAAGCTTTCTCTCGCATGGGGCGGGGGCGGGAAAAGGCACATTTTCTGCTCTATCTCGCCAGTTTACAGTGTCACACCTGCCCAGTGGTGTTCTATCAATCAATGTTTGTTTTTTTCTGTGACGTAATATGAGAGGGCAAAGTGCCGAGAATGAAAACATCTGCAAGGACGAACAATCACATCCACACAGCATGGTTTTGCAAAATGAGTCGTGGGGTGATACGGACATAAAACAAAATGTTTCGATGTATGCATATGAATGACTGCCAATTATCGATGACTATCGGGGCTTTAGGGAAATATCAATGACATCAACGACATTATATTATCAATAACATACAATTAGTACCTCCTGTTCGCATGGAGTTTCTGGAAATCGTTCATTGCTTCATCAAGGTGGTTTTCACCGATTCATGGTTTTCGTGATGAACCGTGCAGAATGATCCAAAGGAAGTGGAGTGGATACTGGCCACATTTATCGTGGAGCGAAGATGAACACGTATGGGCGATTGCACGTCCGCTACACTGTTCCGGTTTACCAAGGCTCGCGGACAGGAGAACCGCTGGGCCGGTACTGCACCGCATCCTCCTTGAAGGCCACGTTAGCCATACGGCTTCCGCTCTGAAACAAAACGGCTTCGAACGTCGCTTGCGTCCTTCCTTCCGCCCAAATATTCTGCAGCTGTTGCCCGGGCGCAAGAGTTTGCTCGGCTACCTGAGTCAGTATTTCGTGCTAGAAGTATTTCGTGCGAATTTACCTATTATCATCGAAGTGGGTCACCTGTACCTACATACAGATACGAAAATGGAAACCGCTGACGGTAAAGCATGCACTCTAGTTGAAGGATGAGAGGACAACAGGCAGTTCTAAAAACCTCTTTCAAGTAGAATATCAGACTTTATAAAGCACCTTGAAGTTAAAGAGTGGTGGTAAAATAATAGTTTTACCTCTGCGGTTTGGTCAGCTGATGAGGTTAGTGGGAGTGTGCCACTCTCCGCTCCCTTCACCACCCCATGCGGTGCCCGGGCGCAGCGCCCCCAGAACCCGACTCGTGGAGACGCACGGTCTGGCACGATGGGGAACTGAGCGTCAGCTGACCCCTGGCGGCAGCGCGTCACGCCCCTCCCCTCCCCCACCACCAGACACGTGGTGACCGACGACAGCCCCGGGCGGCCGGAAGGTCGCCAGTCGGCCGCCGCCCGCCGGTCGCCAGCAAAAAGTTCCGACTCCGACGCTGGCGGCTGTTCGCGTCTGGCAGCGCTGCAAAGCGCCTGTCAGTGTGTGGAGGGTCCGAGGTGACGTGTCACCAGATTGGTGCCGAGCACGCGTATCAGCTGAAAACCTCCGCGATGCGAGGAAGGGGGTTTTGTGGACTCCACGTTGGATGTAGAAATATTGCAGGCTGATTCGGAATTGGGGAGGAAATGACACTCTCAGAAGTGAATAATGCAGCGTCTCCGTGTCTAGTACAAAAAGGAACTCGGCAGATGTGTGCTTGGGGTTGAGCCCAAAGCTACATGGGAGGAAAAATTTTCCGCCAGACAGTCCATGGGAAAATTGATTCTTGCGGGACAATTTCCACATGTCCCCCACCTTTGTGGCTGCGCTTTTGATACACGAAGTGTGTGGCCGACGGATTGAAGCAGTGCCTTAATTCGTGGAAAAAAACTAATCGAATTATTTTCTACCGTAGCCTAGGTTACGGGTCCACTCCGAACACAGCTGCGTTCATGGACGCTGAACCCATTCATTCTGGGAATTTCATTTCGGTGGCATTATTGTTGAGCGCGGAGTGAAATGTGCTGCTGTGACACTGTCCCGTCCCGCTGGCAGCTTCCTCACCTGGCACCACCAAGCCTCACCGATCCTCACCAAGCCTCACCGATCCTCACCTGTCCCCACCGAGCCTCACCTGACCCCACCGATCCTCACTTGACCCCACCGAGCCTCACTTGACCCAACTGATCCTCACCGAGTCGCCATCAGCCACTCGGAACTACATTGGAGTGCATTTGTAGCGTTCTGTAGCACACGTTACTACACATTGACTCAAACCCTGTTTCGCCAAGACATATGGAGGTCAAGGACAGACAGCGCAAAGATGACGCCGCTGGTTTCTCCCGGGAGGCGAAAATTCCTCTTTGAAGTAATCTCTGTACACGATAAGGGGAAAAGTTCGTATTCCTAATGGTTTACTGTATTGCTAAGCGTGAAAAATACAATGATATCAGAAGTTCTTACTTTCCTAGTTCCTGCGAACCTCTGACTTGGACGCCGGAATGGCCAAGACAGGTTAATTGCAGTTTTGGTGGTAACGACACAATCGGCTCCACCCGGCACCACCCGACACCACCTGACCACGGCGATGGTCGACACCACCTGACCATGACACCATCCGGCACCACCTGATTATGCTGACGGTCGACACCACCTGACCATGACACCACCCGGCATAGCATAACCATGGCTACGGTCGACACCACCTGACCATAACGCCATCCGGCTTCACATAACCATGACGACGGTCGACACCACCTGACCATAACAACACCCGGCACCTCCCAACCACGGCGATGGTCGACATCACCTGATTGGTTTGAGCGTCTGGCGACAGCTAATCCATCACATCTTGCACGAGGTAGGCCACAAGTTGGGTTAGTCTATGCTAGTTTATGGTAGGTCAGGCTAGTTTAGGTTTGGTTAGGCACCACTTCTAACCTGACCTAACCTAAGCCGACATAACCGGGGGCCTACCTCAGCAGTCCTGGGTGATCGCACTGCGGTCAGGCGGCGTCCGCAGACGGCTGCCGACCGGAACCATCGACCACGCACGCGCTGCGATCGGCGACATGAACTACGAGCCGCGGCGCCGGCGGGTGCCGAGCCGTGCCGACGTGTGACGTCACCGAAGACGTCACGGAGGCGCGCGTCACGAAGCCCCCTTGGCGCCGTCAGGCCGGTGCGCTCGTGCTTCCACGTGGTTGGCGCATTGAAGAGGTGCCCGCCACGCCAGCGCATTTCGACAGCGGTTGATTCCCGCTGTCGAAGTGTGTCCGTACTGTGGTGTGACGTCACGCGGAGCTGCGCGTGCGGCGGTCGTCTGAGCCGCAGTCTCAGCCGTCCGAGCCGCTGTCTCAGCCGTCCGAGCCGTGGTCTCAGACGCCCGAGCCGCAGTCTCAGCCGTCCGAGCCGCTGTCTCAGCCGTCCGAGACGCAGTCTCATCCGTCCGGGCCGCGGTCTCAGCCGCCCTAGCCGCCGCGGTCTCAGCCGCCCTAGCCGCCGCGGTCCCAGCCGTCCCAGCCGCAGTCTCATCCGTCCGGGCCGCGGTCTCAGACGCCCGAGCCGTGGTCTCAGACGCCCGAGCCGCGGTCTCAGACGCCCGAGCCGTGGTCTCAGACGCCCGAGCCGTGGTCTCAGCCGTCCGAGCCGTGGTCTCAGACGCCCGAGCCGTGGTCTCAGCCGCCCGAGCCGTGGTCTCAGCCGTCCGAGCCGTGGTCTCAGACGTCCGAGCCGTGGTCTCAGACGCCCGAGCCGTGGTCTCAGACGCCCGAGCCGTGGTCTCAGACGTCCGAGCCGTGGTCTCAGCCGTCCGAGCCGCTGTCTCAGCCGTCCGAGCCGCGGTCTCAGACGCCCGAGCCGCGGTCTCAGCCGCCCTAGCCGCCGCGGTCCCAGCCGTCCGAGCCGCGGTCTCAGCCTTCCGAGCCGCGGTCCCAGCCGTCCGAGCCGCGGTCTCATCCGTCCGAGCCGCGGTCTCAGCCGCCTGTCGGACTGGCGTGGTGGGTCGTCGGTAGCTGAGTGGTCAGGCTGAGTGGCGCGTCAGGGGAAGGGGTTCGATTCCCCGCGATGCCCGCTCTTCCTGCCGAGATGGGAGGCAGGCAACACCAAATGGCTGCAGCTGCTGAGTGCGTCGTAAAGCCACAATCGGATCCAATCGATTGGCGTGGTGGCTGTCTGCCGTCTGTACAGCGACCCTGGTGTGTCGCGTGACCCGTCTCCCCCACTACATAATCTGAGGAGTGCAGCGGGTGTGCGCCGACCCGCCCGCTGCACAGGCCGGCTGGCGGCGCCGCTGGCCTCCGCCGCCGCAGCCGCAGCTGCCGCACTCGATTGGAGTGGCCTTGACGGGAGCGGCCGCGGGCGGTGGTGGCGGTGGCGGCGGCAGCGGCGGCGGCGGCGGCGGCGGCGGCGGCGGCGGCGGCGGCGGCGGCGGCGGCGGCGGCGGCGGCGGCGGCGGCGGCGGTGCTGGCGCTGGCGCTGGCGCTGGCGTTGGCGCTGGCGCTGGCGCTGGCGCTGGCGCTGGCGCTGGCGCTGGCGCTGGCGCTGGCGCTGAGTGTCCCGGGCTCGCTCGGGCAACACCCGGCGGGGCCCAGCCGTGACGAGTCGACTCGAGCCGAGCCGAGGCGAGTCGACGCGAGTCAACGCGCTTTGATTTGGTTTCGGACATAGGCTTTTCGAGAACCTATTCACTCGTTTGAACAGAGCCCGCTGATATCCCGGCATGTCTCATTGTGCTCTGCGTATGAAAATAAATCCATTTCTGACGTCGGACACCGTAACCTTGTTTTGACAGCATTGTTATGAGCCCTACATAACCACGGCAGCTGATGCGTACTGAAACCTACATAAAAATGGAGCAAAGTCGAACTCAGCCGAGTCGAGGGGTCCGAGCCGAGTTGAACGGAGTTGAGACGAGTCAGACTAAGCCGAATCAAGTCGAGTTGCTTGGAGTTGAGTCGGGTTGAACTAAGTCTAATCGAGTCGAGCCGTATTGAGCTAAGCCGAGTCGAGCTGAATGTAACCGAATCGATTCGATCCGAGTCGAGCCAAGTCGGGCCGAGTCGAGTCAAGACGAGTCGAGTCGAGCTGAGTCGATCCGAGACGAGCCGAGCCGAGCTGAGCCTAGTTCAGTCGTGAGGGGTTCCCCGGGCATCTCCTGACCGTCTGCGGTACCTTGGGGCGAGTTGTGTCGCTGCGCATAGTCACACAGACCGCGACTAACTAAGCCAGCTTTCTCCCGAGGTCGGGGTTCTCGTCCACCGTGTGTTTGTGTGTGCGTGTCTGCGGCGGGGGAGGGAGGTCAGTGTCGGTGGCGTTTCACCGTATCCCAGCCCACCGGAGAGGGAGGCGGGCGGACCGCCGGGTTTTATGGCGACCATCGGTCATTGGTCTACTTGGAAGCCGGTCGTGCAGGATTTCCAGCCGAAGCCGAAGAGGTATGATTAAGTGGCCGGCCGCGTTGCCACCTTTGTGTGGACAAAGGAGGTCGGCCCGCGACGGCGACTGCATTCGATCTGCAGCACCCCCACCCCCACCCCCTCCCCGTCCTGATCAGTCGGCGGCTGTGGCGACCGGCAGCCGCCCAGCGTGGCCCCGCCGCCGCTGAACAGGGTGACGCTTTGAAGACGATGGAGGGCTTGAGTACCTACGTGCCGCGCGCACATGAATAGAGGGGGAGGCAATGTTAAATTGTTCGTAAAATAGGGTGGAATATACCAATTCCTGAACACTCAATCGACATCCTCCAAGGAGGTATCGACATCCTGCTTCTTGACGCGTGCTTATGAAGTATTCACATCTCCTTTCTAACAGTACCTTGTTTGTAAGTATCATGATCATGCTCTCGATAAGGGCTGGTGATACACGAACATTTCGTAGTGCAATTTCAGGTAAAGCGATTATCCATAATGCGATATGGCATACAGCACTAGTGTATTTTATGTTTTTTTTTCTTCTCGCCATCACAAATATAGCTCTTCCTAAATTATGATTCTCAAAGCAACTGATAAAGGCAGTCATAAGTAAACCATTGGCTCACATTTGAGTCTGAAAGTCATCAGAAGCATTTGAATGACACTAATTCCATGACAAATTTCGACATCCTACTATGCTCGTTCAGATATCTCACACCTAACGAAAAACCATTATTTTAACACTGGGGGAGGGGTGAGGAGGTCGACACGTCGCTGCCTTTCAAATTATACCACCTGATTGTAAATGTTGAAAATGAACCCATTCAAAGAATGAAATCCTGGATGAGCATAAGGGCGGGAGACCAGCGTTCTGGCTAACGTCGGAAATACTTGCGCCCAGCCCCACATTCACAGCAATCGTGGTCAAAATGTCTTAAAGGTCGAGTACTCAATCAGAGGTCTCGTTTTAGGATGGCAATTTGACGGACTGATCACATCCTTTCAAGAACGAACTGTGGCTGAAGGTAGACTGGACGATATTGTCTGCGATCTTCGAGGAAAGCAGTCTTGAGTAGATGGGGTGGGATCGGTATATATATATATATATATATATATATATATATATATATATATATCTACATATATACATAGATTGGGTGAGTTTGGTTTGGTATATGTCTGGTGGTTTTCGATATATGGAGTTGGTGCGTTCTGTCTCTGATCGAACTTTGAGTGAGCACAATTTGATTTTGGAGTGTCGCTATTCAGCATTGGCGAGGCACATGCCCCCTAAACGTATATAAAACTACACCCGCGTATTCAATCCTCCCAGCCCACGGGCAGATGAAGGATTTTGTCAAGGGCAGGACGAACTTGTTGCGGTGTTTGTCCGGAGCGGTGCCGAAAATCCTTTTTTTCTACAGACAGCACCCCGGAAGGACGACGTCATGACATTGTTGACAGGACACCGACAATCGCTGAAGGAACGTCACATTTGGCTGGGTACGGGCGCCGCCCAGGGGACAAGTGGCGGAGTCTTTCATTCGCTCGGGGACCAGGACTGGGTATCGATCCCTGATCCAGTCGCCACGAAGAGCTGAGCTGACACGAAGAGCGGAGCTTGGTCTGCGAAAGTTTGTCATTGCTCAAACAGGGGTGGATTCAGGAATTGTCATTGGGGTGGGCACATGCCCGGAGGGGCGCCTGGCGGCTTTCCATTCCGAAGGGCGCCTCGTGCTGATACATTCGAAGGGAGAGGGTGTACTCGAGCCTTTGGGATCCTATGAAGTGGGCCCTTCCAACCGATTCAGATCGATTGCTTCCATGCATTGAGCTCCCAACTATTTGTGAAAAGTCGCACGGCTGCCTCGACTAATCTCTGCTATGTCGGCAGATCCGACCGCACTTGCTCTGCTGCTTATCCGTTGTATTCGGAGCCCGCTCTGGCCTCTTGTCTATGGCTATCACCAGCGTGATGCATTCCACACGTCGGCAGGAAGGTGACGGCCGCCCGCCGCAACAGCCAGCTGACTGGCCAGTCTGGGAAGTGACGTCACTGGGTTTCCAGGCCAACCGCAGCGCGGCTCTATGTCGTGTCTCGGTGTCCCGACCGGACGCAGGTCCAGTTACGCGGTTGAAAGGTCACCGCGTTGGGTGGCAATGAGGGGCGCGTCCCGCGGAATACTGGCTCGGGGGTGGATCGATGACGGCGGGGATATGCATTGAGCAGGATGTTGGTGCATGCGCACCGATGTGATTTAGTCGCCTGCGGTTTTTGCGAATGGGGTGTTCAGTACTACTATCAGCATGGTCGTTTTACGCAGGCTTAAAAGTGTTCCAGTATAATCGGTCATATATCACCTGGACCTTTAAGGCATGAATTGCAACGTAGGCACACTTAATCGACCATAGCTTTTGTCGTCAATTGAACCGCGAAGTATCACTAATCATTTGTATAATGTGGCGCTTCTAAGCCAGCTCAAAATTTCAAGAGAGCTGGACTGAAATGGGAATCGAATATTGACCGCAGATTTTGCCCCTGTTCGGGATCTGCCGTACTAATTTGGAGAATTACCTTCACACACTGATAGCTATTGGCAAAATATGTCACCCTTAAGTTTTCATAGGAAATTTCACAGTTTACAGTGACGGCTGGCGGGGTACCCTTTTTCAATGGGCGACACCGAAAGGGGCCCGAGTTCCTTTCCAGACGGCTTGAGCCCGATGGGCTCAAGAAGATGAAAATAGGGTCCCAAGCTCATTCTCATACCATAATATGGATGTGCACGAAATGACCTTGCTGTCGACGTGCCCCTAAACATCAATTCATCCTCATCATCACCGTCCTGCCAGAATATAGAGTATCGTAATAAACTGGAGAGATACCGTGAAGGTGGTGCGGTCCAGGAAGCTGGAGCGCCCCTTAAAGCTGGAAGACCATTGAAACTGATAGGGGGAAGTGAGCCCCTTGAAGTAAGAGGGTCCTATGCAGCCGGATGACCGTTTGGAGGTCCATGACCCCTGCATGAGTTTGACAGTTGGCTGTGAGTTTACGAGTGCCGACAGACCCGGCCCGAGTTATGCCGAGCCGGGCCGACGACACTCGAGACTGTGCGGCGAGTCCTGACAGGCCCGCCAGCCTGGCCAATCAGTCGAGAGGCTGGCCACGCCCACACGCCGCGCCAACTTGGCGCGAGTTGGCGGCGCGCGTGGCCGCCGGCGTTTCCGCGGCCCGTGGGAATGGTAATGGCCGACGCGGCGGTCATTTCTGGGCGCCGGGCCGGGCTCGCCGGGTCACACGGGCCGCCGACTGATTCAGCACGGCCGTTAGCTCGGGTCGGTCCGGCAGCTGGTCCGCCGGGCGTGCTGCGGAAGGCTGGAGGGTGTGGCCGGAGTATCCGGCGGCGGCGGAGGTGGTGGTGGTGGTGGTGGTGGTAGTGGTGTGCAGTCGCCGGCCGGCTACCGTCGGTCAGAGTGACAGTGTCCTAAAATTACTTCACCATTAACTGTGTGGATGAAGAAAGAAGTTGCTTGGGAGTAGTGAAAGATTGAAAGAAAATAATGGATCACCACTTAAGGATTAAAAAAGCGGAATGCCTTTCACTTCAGTCACATGCACTTTACATTTTTTAGCAGTCATGTGTATAATGACTGCCCACACATGTGGCAAAATGGTAAAAACCTAAGACAAGGATGAAATAGCACAATTCCATTAACTGTGAATTTCCAGGCCACATGGTCAATTATTTTACACTGCAGAGTGATCAGCCAGAACCAGCACGGGAGCCATTCGTTCCGGCTGATGCACCAGCCGGGAGGTTGGCCACTAGAGGTGGTAAATGTAAGGAGCGAGAGCCCGGTCAGAAAAATCAGCCAGAACCGGCCCTCTCCTCCCAAAGGCCGGATTAAGAAAAGGTCTTTGATATATATGCTGGGCTTTCAACCAATCTAAACAAAACTTACACGGTGTATGTTAAAAAACACAATGCTTATACTCATCATGTACATTCTGCGGTCCAACTCAACACTACTCAGCAGTTATTTCCTGTGCATTCAGGAATCTGAAGATACATCCTTAAAAAATTGTTCCAAAATATCTCGCATGCCATGTGTTGAAAACAGCAGAAAGCGAAATACATTTATTACGAGCTAAAGCATATCACTGACACAACGGTTTGGAAAGCAAGACTTGCACCTGCAATAAAGACAAGGGATGCTTCCATTGATATCACTGCAAGATGTCAAACGGTAGAATATGGCTGGGGCCGGGTTAAAATGTACAATTCATGGTCAGAGCTGAAGACCAGTATTATACTATGGTTTAAGATGATTCCGCATTGCCAATGTTTTTAATCTGTGGTGAGAAGACGCCATTTTCGTCCAAATTTGTACGCACAAATTGTAGCACTAAGGAACCTTCTCTTGGGAAGTAATTCGCTCTGTATAGATATATTTCAATACTTAGCAGCACAATCATGAAATTGAACCTTTTTGCAGCATGGTGTTTAAATTAATACCTTACAAATCCAAAGAAAACAATGCAATTGTGACCATTGACAAAGTCCCCTTCATGCGTCTTTAAATAATCTGTATCATGTTGTACACCATATTCAGTATTCGCATCACACCACTATTATATTTATAAATGAAAGCTACAATATCCGTTAATCTTCGAACATGCTATGTCCTTTTAAATTAAAATTGTGTGTGGTCAAATGTGTCCCGTTGCAGGTGGTGTGCCGCTTTTGTCCTCAAACTGCACATATTGATTTGCAGAATACTTGGTGTCGACTATAAGCTACCTGGCACAAAAACTAAGGTAATGAAGCCTTAATGCATGAATTCACATTAAAGTCAACCCTGGAATAGCACCATTAACCAATGGTAATTCGTAAATAATACCAGGACCCCTCTCGTTTCGTCATGGAGGCTTTGGTTGCAAGCAGTCAAAGCCGATCACATTCGATGGATTCGCGCCATGATTCCTGCCGTGATATGACTTTTTAAATGACGTCATCGCAGTGCATTGATGCTGGAAAACTCGTAACTATGCTGACCATAATTACAAATGATGAAGCTGTGGAGAAAGTCGTATTTAAAGAGTATCACACTGAAACATGTTATCAGCATCAGCTTGGATTATTCGAAACAACCTGTACTGGGGTTGCGCCCTCCCCTACCTACGTTCACATACGCACCTAACCGCAAAGTATTCGCGAGTTGTCGTTAGCACGCCACCAGTGGCCAAGCTAATCGTGACCACATTCCAAGTTTCCAGACGTCAATCCGTCTACCGGATTGGGTGACACCTCATGCATCATGAGGTGAAGGGACATGAAAGACATTCTTACAGCGTTGAATGTAGCTTGTCAGGAGTATTTCCTGCGAAGATATAGACGAGCTAGAATTATATCTACGGAGCGTCGAATTTTCTACGCAGTTTCAAGGGAATTATAATATCAAAATCTTCCGGAATGAAATTAACTGGGAACAGTTATTGATTGGTATAGATTCTCATGACATGTGAAGAATGGTAAATACAAACTGTTTCACGGTCAGGGTTGGTTCATTCACAATTGACAAATTAGATTAAACGAGGTAAAATATTCTTCATGGCTGACCAAGTAAGTAATACATTTGCTGGTGTGAAATAAACAGAGATTTTAGAAACCAAAAATCTTAACTCTGAGGAAAGCCTAGAAGTATATAGAATATCCATAAATATAGTTAGTAGGTGTGTGTGCATCTAAATGACTGAGTGCCTTCGGATTAGCTCGAGAGTGTTCAGTAGGCAATGCGAAAAAGTTCTTCAGCTTCCGCAAATTTAAGTCTGAAAAATACAGCGCAGTGTAGTATAGTGTAATGTGCTGGTGGTGGGCGGTAAAATAGTGGGCGATGATTGTGCTATAGCTGAGTTACCCAAGCAAGCAAATCTCGTCAGGCTTTACTAAAGAAACCGTAGGTCATTGGAAGCGATTGAAGGTTATACTATATCAGGTAATAGGTTGAAATATTGGACAGTAGCAAATATTTTGATAAAGTTCTACACAGTTGTGTAATTCATCAACTAGAGTAGTATGGGATTGATGGAAAAATTATCAGTTTGATTGGATCATGGCTAAGGGGACGGTAACAAAGGGTAGTGTAAAATGGATGTAAACTGAATGGAAGGTGGTTCTCAGTGGTGTGTCACAGTGTCCTGTTCTAGACCCTTTTCTCTTTATCATCTATGTGAACAACATTGAGGCAGAGCTGAGTAATAGGGTGTTGAAATTTGCTGGTTATGTCAAGCTGGTAGGAGTGGCTAAAAGTAGTGATCAGTATAGTAATGTTCAACTCGTAGTGCACTGCTCAATGGCAGATGTCTTTCAACTATGAAACGTATATGGTTATGTATCGGGGATCCGCAGGTGATGCTTTCAGATATACAATGGGAGGTAGGGAACTAACTGGGTGCAATTGCAGAGGAAAGAGACAGGTGTGTTAGTTTCAAATGATCTTCAAAGTGAAGAACAATTTACCACCGCTAGGAGCATTGTAATCAGAATGCTGGGAATCATTAATATGAGTGTGAGATATGAGAGCACGGAAGTCACGGAACAACTGCACTTAGCCTATGTGCAAACCTTGGAATATTCTGTACAGGCATGCAGCCATACTTAGAAAGAGATATGGATATGCTAGAAAGAGTGCAGAGCCAAGCCACTAGACTCATCAGTGGACTAGGTAACGTAGAATATGGAGAAAGGCTTGTGACATTGGATATGCATTCACTCAAGTGTATAGGAGATTAAGGGTTGACATGACTGAAATACATGCAAATGATCAATGGTTAGATTAGTTGAATTTTAATAATGTTTTTGTATTTAGAGTATTACATAGGGGTCATCAATTCAGGCTTGACAAGTGAAGGTGTATTACAGTTAAGCGACAACAGGTTTTCACTCAAAGGGTGATTGCCAAATGGAATAGATTGCCTGGTCATGTGGTGAGTCTCTCATATAATGTATTTAAAATAGGGTGGACGCTTTTTGTTTGGTGATTCTTGTGTTTAGTTCTAATTACTTGTGGTTTCGGTGCGATTTATGCTCGTAGGTGTACACGGCGCACACCCCTTTAGGCAGGTATCGATGGAGTTGAAAATTATTGATGGGGCACTTGATCCACGCGACTGTTTGTTTTTCTGGATCGAGCGAATAGGGCTAGATAGGTACTGGTAGGTAGGTGTATGGGATGTTGGTGGATATGTTCCTTGAAATTTGGGATGTGGTATTCGTTGGGGTGCTAAGCATCTTTCTGCCTAAGCTTATGGTATCTTCCATTTCCAGGCTCAACTCAGATGGGCCTCTGCGGCTCTAATTAAGTCTGAACACTTTATGACTTTATGGCCGGCTGACTATCCAATTCCGGCAGCTGTTGCTATGCTGCCTTCCCTTGAGTCAGCATTGTTTAATAATGACATGGAATTCTTGGGGCGGATGGATGGAGTGTCAGTCGGCAGTCGTTTTGATATCTGGTGCTTTCTCAAGTGCATTGTTGTACACTATGATCACTATTGTTCACTTGGTTTATGAATTATGCCAGGCAGCTAGCAGTCATCAGCAAATAAGTGTGGAAGTTCATCAATGCAAGCTGAAGGCGAAAGCGTCGCAGGAAACGGTAATGGGATGGACCGTGTAAATTGCTTGTATAGTAGATTATGCTGAAACTTGAGGACTGAATAATATCGCAGTTTGAATTCCTGATGCTAGTTGTGGTACGCTATAATTATTGGACGGTACTATGGACGTAGGAGTGGCCCAAAGTTTAGGTTCAAGTCGATTTTGAGATCAATGATTTCCGGTCAACATCATTGGCCTGCAATTAGGTTGCTGATGACTAAGTTCCGATACAATTTGGGAGGAATGGCGGGGAAGGGGAGATTATAAGCCCCATCCCCCAGACATTACGCCCATGCTTGGAGCAGCACATTACAGGTGATTCAACACTGAGTGAATCAAAGCATGACAGTCTGAATTTAGCTGCGTCCTTATATCGAGGATGGTAAGCAAGGGGCAATGACATATGTAATTTAGCAAGTGTTTGGAAACCATCATGTTTGGCTTGTGAATACTGTGAACGGAACAAGAAAATCTTGCGAATGGAAAGCAATTTCTCGAGTTGTCTTGAGGGTGAATGAGGCCCATGGTTGTCGCCACCGCTGTAGTCACTGAGGTTCGAACCCCACTGTATTTTTTTATTTTTGGTGGGGTAGGATACCACCTTGACGTCTGGTAAACGTCAGGAAAAGAGATATGTTCTTGAAGCTTCCAGTTTTTTATCAGGCGGTATCTGCATCGGGTTGATGAAGTATCCCAACCGTGCCGCCATGGGTCCGCTGGGCTGGTCTCCGTCGCGGTCAGTGCCACCAGGGCCCGCGACGTGCACGATGAATGGGGTCGCCGACCTCTCTGACCCGTCTTTAAAGACGTGCTGCCTTTGAAAGGGTTGTGCAACTGATGCATAGCATTGTCTATTACTAAACAGCGCACATGATATTTCCCTTCCTTCATGCCGTGCTTGTACGCTCATTTTCATGGAACGCTGCTAGCTGCTGAATGAATGCTTCTCTATTGTAACAGAGGGGAGATCAGGACAGAAGGCAGTCACAATCTTACACCCCCACGTTTAAAGTCGTTCCTGTGCCCCTGGAATTGGACCACATCTGGAAACTGAAGGTGGCGGCGCCATTGATAAGGTCTCGAAAGACGATATGAATTACCTATGTGGCCTTCATCCAACGGAAAAAGGAACAAAGTGACACCACCTTATATGCAAAAAGCGTGGATTGCAAAACCGACCTTTTCACCGGTCTTTACTGCATTTTGATCGGGCTCCAACCGGGCTTGGCTCCTGACAGACTTGCCGTGACCGGGCTCCGATCCCGGGGTGCTGAACATTCGCGACCTCTAGTGCGCAGGGCAGGAGCGGAGCCACACGAGAACAGTCGGGCAGCGCGTGCAGTCGAGATGTGACGCGGTCTGAATCGCGGCGGCTTTTGTTTTGTTTATTGGGCGTTTCACGACGCATTTTATACGGCTGCTGATCACGGCTAATGGCGCCGCCCACACTGTTACGCCGGTGGGCCGCGGGAATGGGAAACGTCCTGAGAGGTGCGAGTGATGAACACGGGACCTGTGGTGCCCAGCAAGTCACGGCTCGACCGGCCGCCGCGTAGCGCGGCGTGGCGTGGCGCGGCTGACGGCCGGTTTTTACGGCCGCCACTTTTTTTTGCGTCGCCACGAACTCCAGTAGTAGAGCAGGTGCGCCGATTGTTGACTCGTCCGACGCCCCCCCTGTGTAATGGCGTGACGTCACTCGTGTCGGGCGCCGGAAGCGGCGCACGACGACCCGGCGACAGTCCACTCCTGGCGCCGGGCGGCGCGCCGGCCACGTTCGAGGTCACCGACACACGGCGTCGTCGGCGGCGGCTGCGGCCGTTTTCCTGCGTGCTCTGCCGGCGGCGCTTTTTTCGGCGCGGCCGTTTTCCTGGCCGGCCGGAGCGGCCGTGGACAATGGCGGCGGAGGCGGCCGAACCTGTCCGGCATGGCGACGCGTCGCGCCGGCCAGTTTCGCGGCCTGCCGGCCGGTGACGCAGGTGGCGGCGGCCGGCCACCGGCTGTCGTCTGGCGCGCGCCGCGCACCCGCCGGGCAGCCGCGCAGTCGGACAGACGGACAGACGGACAACCGGACAGCTGGACAGACGGACAGACGGACAGTGGGACAAACGGACAAGCGGACAGTCGGACAGACGGACAGGCGGACAGACGGACAGACGGACAGACGGACAGGCGGACAGACGGACAGACGGACAGACGGACAGCTGGACAGACGGACAGACGGACAGTGGGACAAACGGACAAGCGGACAGTCGGACAGACGGACAGGCGGACAGACGGACAGACGGACAGACGGACAGGCGGACAGACGGACAGACGGACAGACGGACAGACGGACAGACGGACAGACGGACAGACGGACAGACGGACAGTGGGACAAACGGACAAGCGGACAGTCGGACAGACGGACAGGCGGACAGACGGACAGACGGACAGACGGACAGACGGACAGACGGACAGACGGACAGACTGACAGACGGAGGGCCTGACGACCGGACAGACGGACAGTCGGACAAACGGACAGACGGACGGCCGGACAGACGGACAGTCGGACAAACGGACAGACGGACAGTCGGACAAACGGACAGACGGACAGCCGGACAGACGGACAGACGGACAGACGGACAGACGGACAGGCGGACAGACGGACAGACGGACAGACGGACAGACGGACAGACGGACAGGCGGACAGACGGACAGACGGACAGACGGACAGACGGACAGCTGGACAGACGGACAGACGGACAGTGGGACAAACGGACAAGCGGACAGTCGGACAGACGGACAGGCGGACAGACGGACAGACGGACAGACGGACAGACGGACAGACGGACAGACTGACAGACGGAGGGCCTGACGACCGGACAGACGGACAGTCGGACAAACGGACAGACGGACGGCCGGACAGACGGACAGTCGGACAAACGGACAGACGGACAGTCGGACAAACGGACAGACGGAGGGCCTGACGACCGGACAGACGGACAGTCGGACAAACGGACAAACGGACAGACGGACGGCCGGACAGACGGACAGTCGGACAAACGGACAGTCGGACAAACGGACAAACGGACAGACGGACGGCCGGACAGACGGACAGTCGGACAAACGGACAGACGGACGGCCGGACGGCCGGTTGGGTCACCGTGTCTACCTGGCGCACGTGGTCTGCTGTGCCCACAATGTAAGCAGCGAATGCAAGGAGCGAAAACCCGGCCACAAAGCCCGTTCAAGAACGGCGATTTGTTACCAGCAACGTAGGTGTGCAGTCGAATGCGTTCATAATCGATCGTCTTCAGGTGAAATTCGGCTTTAGCGAAGTAATTTATCTAGTCGCCTGAAAGCCCAAGGACAATGACCAAATTCATGTAGAATGAAGTTCGGTTGCAGTGTGGTTTTAGGTTGCCATAGCTACTGTCCGTGAGGCTTAGCGGAATTATTGGCTGAACTGACAACTTACGATCTTTCTCACAGCATCACTCCGGGCAAATATTCTCCAGTACACATTTTGGGCGCTACATGACCAATGCAGTCGATGCGCCCTAAAGCCGCAATAACTAGCTAACTCCAGTGCACATTTACGGCCGTTACTGACCGGCAGCGAATTCTTGCTTAAACTATCGACGATCGGCAGTGCAGAAGGCTGCCAGATCGATATGCAGGGAGGGCAGGGATATATTTTCGAAGATTTTCTGAAGAGGGTTTGCCCGTTGTCAGATCGTGGCACCAAGCAACAAGCCTTGCGCTGGAACGCCGGAACAGAAGTTTGACATTTTTGATATGGGATATTTATTCGCGACCACGGAAAAAATCGGCGTGCCTTAGCGAGCCGCACATTTTTTAAGGGGGTGAGGAGGGGG
The DNA here is from genome assembly GCA_034440575.1 of Imbricaverruca yamaguchii. NCBI lineage: Eukaryota > Metazoa > Arthropoda > Thecostraca > Neoverrucidae > Imbricaverruca > Imbricaverruca yamaguchii. The sequence continues at coordinate 2,782,425 of JAOTOL010001650.1, read as the reverse complement.
ATGCTTGGTATCGTAGCGTTGAAGCATCCTGTGTTGGATCCGCTCCTGGATTCGGGACCCGGCGACCGAGATGACTTCCAAACACAGCTGACAGGTGTGGATTGTCATCTTGATCAATATGCGATGCACCACTCGTGGTCGGAGTGGACGCCGTTGCATACAGACGACCGGTGTCGGCCAGTCTGCGGTAATCCTCAAACTTGGAGATCGTTCTGCGTACCATCGCAATTTCGACATACGCGGACATCACTTACACGTCTGGACACGTTTGCCACATTTTAGTTTTCGCGTCTGTCTCGTCGGGGAAGGAGGCGACCATCTCCTGAGCTGAGCTGAACTGAGCTGAACTGAGCTGAGCTGAGCAGCACAACCTCGGTTGTGGTCGGGCGGTGGCTCCCGCGTCATGTTCCCAGGCCACTTCCTTCTCAGTTGACCGCATTACTCGGATCGCGCCGTACGGTGAGTGACTGGCCCATAAATCTTCTGTAGAGAGAACGCTGCCGTCGGCCGGCGGCGGAGCCGGTCTCCGTGTCTGGTCTCGGCCTGCTGCTGAGGCGCCGACGCCCGTCTCGGTGGCCAGCCGAACACCGGGCCCCTCCAGCTGGGGCCCCGATCCGGGCTGGACCGTGACCACGATGGGTCCTGGATCGTGACCGCCGCGATCCAGAACGGGCCCCGGTCAGGCAAACCGTGGTGGTGTTGCGACGTCAACTCTGCCAGCCGGTCTGGACCCAGACATGGACCCACTAGGAGTGGGACCGTGGACTAGCCGGGATGCAGACGCGACCATACCAGCACGCGTGGGCCAGCACACGCCAGCGGCGCCGGCGCCGCCGCCGCCGCCTGTCCGCCACCTGGGCCGGGCGGCAGGGGAGGGGAGAGAGCGGCGGTCAGCAGGACCCGACCACCGCCCGCCGGCCGCCGACCGCCGCCGCAGACAACCCCTGCTGGCGGACATCTGCAGCCGGCCCGCGACACACGGCCTGGACGGCACCGGCTGGCTCCCGCAGACACACAGTCCCGGCCGGCTCCCCACTCCCGCCGACCCACAGTCCCGGCCGCCTCTCCACCCCCGCCGACCCACAGTCCCGGCCGACTCTCCACCCCCGCCGACCCACAGTCCCGGCCGACTCTCCACCCCCGCCGACCCACAGTCCCGGCCGACTCTCCACCCCCGCCGACCCACAGTCTCGGCCGACTCTCCACCCCCGCCGACCCACAGTCCCGGCCGACTCCCCACCCCCGCCGACCCACAGTCCCGGCCGACTCCAGCCCCCGCCGACCCACAGTCCCGGCCGCCTCTCCACCCCCGCCGACCCACAGTCCCGGCCGACTCCCCACCCCCGCCGACCCACAGTCCCGGCCGACTCCAGCCCCCCGCCGACCCACAGTCCCGGCCGACTCTCCACCCCCGCCGACCCACAGTCCCGGCCGACTCTCCACCACCGCCGACACACAGTCTCGGCCGGCACCTCACTCCCGCCGACCCACAGTCCCGGCCGACTCTCCACCCCCGCCGACCCACAGTCCCGGCCGACTCCCCACCCCCGCCGACCCACAATCCCAGCCGACTCCCCGCTCCCGCAGACCCACAGTCCCGGCCGACTCCCCGCTCCCGCAGACCCACAGTCCCGGCCGACTCTCCACCCCCGCCGACCCACAGTCCCGGCCGACTCTCCACCCCCGCCGACCCACAGTCCCGGCCGACTCCCCACCACCCCCGCCGACCCACAGTCCCGGCCGACTCTCCACCCCCGCCGACCCACAATCCCAGCCGACTCCCCGCTCCCGCAGACCCACAGTCCCGGCCGACTCCAGCCCCCCGCCGACCCACAATCCCGGCCGACTCTCCACCCCCGCCGACCCACAGTCCCGGCCGCCTCTCCACCCCCGCCGACCCACAATCCCGGCCGACTCTCCACCCCCGCCGACCCACAATCACGGCCGACTCTCCACCCCCGCCGACCCACAATCCCAGCCGACTCCCCGCTCCCGCAGACCCACAGTCCCGGCCGACTCCAGCCCCCCGCCGACCCACAATCCCGGCCGACTCTCCACCCCGCCGACCCACAGTCCCGGCCGCCTCTCCACCCCCGCCGACCCACAATCCCGGCCGACTCTCCACCCCGCCGACCCACAGTCCCGGCCGGCACCTCACCCCCGCCGACCCACAGTCCCGACCGACTCCAGCCCCCCGCCGACCCACAGTCTCGGCCGACTCTCCACTCCTGCCGGCCCACAGTCTCGGCCTGCACCTCACCCCCGCCGACCCACAGTCCCGGCCGACTCCCCACTCTCCACCCCCGCCGACCCACAGTCCCGGCCGACTCTCCACCCCCGCCGACCCACAGTCCCGGCCGACTCTCCACCCCCGCCGACCCACAGTCCCGGCCGACTCCCCACCCCCGCCGACCCACAGTCTCGGCCGACTCTCCACCCCCGCCGACCCACAGTCCCGGCCGACTCCCCACCCCCGCCGACCCACAGTCCCGGCCGACTCCAGCCCCCGCCGACCCACAGTCCCGGCCGCCTCTCCACCCCCGCCGACCCACAGTCCCGGCCGACTCCCCACCCCCGCCGACCCACAGTCCCGGCCGACTCTCCACCCCCGCCGACCCACAGTCCCGGACAGTGGTGCCAATCGGCTGACGGCTGTTTGTGATGTCAGTTGATGACGTGGCTAAGACATTCCAGTGCCATTTTCGGAGACTTGAGACTGACTTGCCTGCTCTGAAGCATCTGTTGAGCATCAGAGTCCTGAAGTTATTACTATCACTATGTTTGTGGAGTGTCAAGCAACGACGCAAAAGCTCAGCATGGCGACAAGAAGGCTGGCGCCTGACACTGTTTGGAACTCATGTAAACTTGTACAGTAAACGCGGCATTTACTCGCAAATAGAAGTATGTATAGCACTACACCGGAGATCGTTCGTCATGAAACTAGAACTGATGTCGCACATGAAGGCTGTCAAACTTAATTGAAGCTAAGGCCCCTCACAAAAGCAAAGGAAGGCGCACCTACCAGGTGCGCCTTTCCACCTAAGGTTTGTTTCCAGTCTCTATCCTGGCGTATATTTTTGACTGGACGCTTATCATGAAAGGAGGAAGCCGAGTTATGTTGAACTCGGCCCGATATGTTCGCAATTTGTTTACCCCATTACCTGAGCTGCTAGACAGGTTTTTGTTGGGTTATCTCAGTTCACTTCCTCAGCACTGGTATGATTGTAGCAATTTAGTATTATCATTAGCGTCAGCCAATCAGCTGGTGAGTTGTTCTGGCCGTAACAACAACGGCAATTTGTGAACATTAATTGTGGTCGACCCGCCATCTTTAGACACACAGCCTTGGTACACACCATTCGAGGCACTTTGTTCTAATTTGTCTGTGCCTAATTTGTCGGTGTCGTGCATGAAGTTGACGATATCGACTAGGGTGTATGCACCCTGCATTGCAAAGTTATTGGGCTCAATGTCACGTGACGTGCACGTGCTGCTAGCACCTCAGGACGCATCTGTATGTGCTCTGCTTTCATCTCTGTTGCCGATGTGTCGAGTTGTTGGCACGCCTGCTCAGCGTGATGGGTCGCCAGTCTCGGTATAGTGGGTCGTTAGTCCCAGTACGGTTGGCCGCCGGTCCTGGTGCGGTGGGTCGCCAGCCCCGGTGTAGTGAATCGTCAGTCCCGGTATAGTGGGTCGCCAGTCCCGGCATAGTGGGTCGCCAGTCCTGGTGCGGTCGGTCGCCAGTCCCGGTGTGGTTGGTCTGCAGTCCCGGTGTGGTGGGTCGCCAGTCCCGGCATAGTGGGTCGCCAGTCCTGGTGTGGTTGGTCTCCAGTCCCGGTATAGTGGGTCGCCAGTCCCGGTGTGGTTGGTCTCCAGTCCCGGTATAGTGGGTCGCCAGTCCCGGTGTGGTTGGTCTCCAGTCCCGGTATAGTGGGTCGCCAGTCCCGGTATAGTGGGTCGCCAGTCCCAGTATAGTGGGTCGCCAGTCCCAGTATAGTGGGTCGCCAGTCCCCGGTATGGCGGGTCGCCAGTCCCGGTGTGGTTTGTCTCCAGTCCCGGTGTTGTGGATCTCCAGTCCCCGGTACGGCGGGTCGTGGCTCGACGCCGCTCCGTTGGCAGCGCCGGCCGCCGGCTCCCGGCAGGGCGCCGGTCGCGGGCCGGCCGGCTCTGTTTACGTGGGACGCGGCGCGCCGCTGTGCTCTCGTGAACCGTTGCTCGGCGCCGCTCTCTACTGACGTCACCGACCGCCGCCTAGACCGGCCGCATTCGAGCCCGCGCGCCCGACCGCCCGCGCCGAAATCGTCGCCAGCGCGCACCTCCGCCGCCGGCGGCCCGCACAAACACACGCACGTGCTCCCGGCAGCTGGAGTCGATACTGTGCGGGTCCGTTCGCGTTGTTGTCGGCCGGCCGGGCAGATGCGTTGTCGGGCGTTGTGCGGCCGGAAATGCTGCCGCTCTGATCGTCGGCCGTTCTCCCCGGGCGCTCCCTTTGCACGGACCAGTAGTTCTCAAACGGTGGAGGTGGAGGCGGCGCGCGCGCCAGCTCCGAAATAGCGTACCCAGCGACCGAGGACTGTGTTTGGAGGCGCTAACTCAACTGTTCGTGGGTGAGTGGAACCAGTATAGTGTTGTTGTCATGTGTTGTTCGCCCAGCGGTGGTTTAATAGCGAGAAGGCAAGGTCCGCGACCGTTTTGAACTGATTTCTTTTGTCCAATAATGATATGTAATGTATGGTTGATGGCGAATGCTATTCGCTGACTGCGAAGCATCCCGCTTAGGGGATAGAGTTGGGTACGGGGTCCCAGGGCCAGGCTTCACCTCTATGGTGATGCATGTGTTCCAAAAGTCGTTTGGTTAGCAGTGCTACCCACCATCCCGACTCCTTCACTATGACCACTCCACCCTGTTACCAGTGCAGATTTCCCCATAAAAATGTTCCGGACAGCAACGCCAAAGCTAACGACTTCAACATTCGATGTTGAACTCCCAGGGCGCCATATTAACGCCAGACAATGTCGGAAGGAGAGGGGAGGGGTGCAAAGTTTGGCGGGCTCGGAGACACCAACTGGGTGGCGCGGGCTGCTGGTATGGAACAGAGGTCATGCTGCAGCCGGCGGTATAGGGGTGCCGCTGGTGACCCGTCGTCGCCCGCGTCTGTCACGGCCCGGTGGTTTCCAGTGGACGCTAATGCGCCCGCTGCAAACCACCGGGAGAACATACCGCGTGCAGCCGGTCGAGCCCGGGAATAGGTGGCGGGGTAACCAGGTGGGTCTGGGCTGCGGGCCGGGACCAAGACAACACTGTCCCCACGCCAGACGGCCGACCAAGACAACACTGTCCCCACGCCAGACGGCCGACCAAGACAACACTGTCCCCGTGCCAGACGGCCGACCAGCGGTCAGTGACGTCTGTCACTGTCGCCGTCAGTGACGTCTGTCACTGTCGCCGTCAGTCGGCAGTGACGTCCGCGTGGGTCGATGTCGGTGATCAGTGAAGGTGACGTAACACCAATGACGGTGACGTGACACCAGTGACAGTGACACCACTGTCGGTTACCTGACACCACCGACGGTGACATGACATCAGTAGCATGACACCAGTGACTGACACCGCTGACAATGACGTGACATCAGTAGTATGACACCAGTGACGCGACAGTGGCGCCAGCCTGACGCGGTACGGCCGTGAGTCTCCAGGCGAAGTCCGTGCAGCTGTCGGTGGCGGTGGCGTGATGTGGCAGCGGCACCTGACCGTCGGCTCTGTCCGCCGCTGGTGGGTAGCGAGTCGTCCTCACGTCCGGTCACGGGCCGGTCACGGCGGCCCATAGTCGCCACCGCCCGCCCGCCCCCCGCCTGCCATGTCGGTAGGCGGACATGTGGCGGTGCCCAGCAAGTTCCTTGTACGCAGGAGAGGGAGGGGGTGGGAGTTGTGTGGGGGGGGGCAGGTGGTGCCGTGCCGACTATCGGACGCGCTGGCCCGGCCGCCTCTCCGCTCGTCTTGTCCACCTGTCCGCCCGCCCGCTCGCCAGCCTGTCTGTCCGCCGCCGTGGGCGGCTCCGGTGGAGCTGTGTCGGTCGTGTCGCAGCCGGTGCCTGTTGCCTGTGGGTGGAAGCCGGGCGGCCAGGCCAGGCCAGGCCACGACGGACGGCTGCGGCCGCGCCGCTGGCGACGCGCCGGCCTCCATCGGTCCCGGATCTGGGACGAGCCGACCGCGTGCGAGAGGCGGATCGGCCGGCTGATACTGCAAACTGGGCCTGCCGGCTCGCGCGCGCGCGCGCGCTTCCTCTCGCCGCGAGCAGGTCAGCTGACAGCCAGGCCCGGCCGGCGGCGAGTCGGCGCTACGCCGCCCCGCCCTCCCCCCGCCGCGCAGAGTCGGCGCGGGGTGGTGATGGAGTGGCATCACTGTACGCGGCAGGGGGAGGGGGTGACAGGTGGTGCCGTGCCGACTATCGGGCGCGCTATCGTCTCTGTCGTCACTACGGTGGCGTGTGACGCACGTGAGCGGCGGCGGCGGCGGCGGTCGGACGTCACGGCGTGCTGCGGCCGAGCCTGCGGCCGTGCACCGTGCCGGCGTGTGCACGCCGTGCAGCGCACGATGGCGCGCGCCCTCTGCACCGGGCCGGGCCGGCCGGCGGACACGTCGCGCCCAGCGATCGATAAGATTACGACATTCTTTGTTCGTTGGCGTTCATGAATGGCGGCGCTCGCGGGGTGGCGGGAACACAGGGCCGCCCGGTGACCTGCACGTCGGCCAGCGGGTGACGGGCGACTGGCCGCGCCCCTCCCCTCCCCTCCCCTCCCCTCCTGACGACGCGCTCGATGATGCTCTGTTGCGCCCCGTCCGCGGCTGGAGTGATACGTGGAGGCACGCTGTCAGTGCACGTTTCGAGCGTGCTGGCACGTCTGCACTGGGATGCTTGCACGCGGCGCGTGTATCGCTGTCGGCGTTCCGGGGTAGGCGGAGGGGGGGAGGGGAGGGGAGGGAGCGGGCACACTGCGGCGATGCGGAAACGAAGTGAGCTCTCCCCGTTGCCCCAGTCAGCGAATGTTGCTGTCTGCGACTGAAGGACGACAGCGGGCCGCTCTGGCACCCGCCGGCCACCCGCTGGAGGTCCGCGGTGTCCGTGACATGGTCCCATCCCTACCCCACGTATCGGCTCCGTCCAGTCCAGTCGACACAGGCTCCCGGCAACGCCGCCCCTTCCACCGGTCAGCCCGGCCCGGATGCCACTCCCACCACCTATCACACCGGTCGGATGTGTCCAGTCCAGTCCAGTCCAGTCCAATCCAATCCAATCCAATCCAATCCAATCCAGTCCAGTCCAGTCCAGTCCAGTCCAGTCCAGTCCAGTCCAGTCCAGTCCAGTCCAGTCCAGTCCAGTCCAGTCCAGTCCAGTCCAGTCCAGTCCAGTCCAGTCCAGTCCAGTCCAGTCCAGTCCAGTCCAGTCCAGTCCAGTCCAGTCCAGTCCAGTCCAGTCCAGTCCAGTCCAGTCCAGTCGACACAGGCTCCCGGCAACGCCGCCCCTTCCACCGGCCGGCCCGGACCGGATGCCGCTCCCACCCCATATCACACCGGTCGGCTCTGTCCAGCCCAGTCCAGTACAGTCGACACGTGGCCCCGGCAACGCCGCCCCTCCCACCGGTCCGGCCCGGACCGAATGCCGCTCCCACCACCTATCACACCGGTCGGATGTGTCCAGTCCAGTCCAGTCCAATCCAATCCAATAAAATAAAATAAAATAAAATAAAATAAAATAAAATAAAATAAAATAAAATGAAATAAAATAAAATAAAATAAAATAAAATAAAATACAGTCCAGTCCAGTCCAGTCCAGTCTAGTCGCCACCGGCTCCCGGCAGCGCCGCCCCTTCCACCGGCCGGCCCGGCCCGAGCGCCGCCGCCCGGCCCGGGCCAGCTCGGTCGGTTGTGGTGACGTACAGCCCGCGATAATTCTGTCCGGCTTCTGACGCCCATCCCGATGCCGATCTCAAGGTGACGGTAGCGTGTAGAGATGGTGGCCACTGCCTGAGGTAGCGTGTGGAGATGGTGGCCACTGCCTGAGGTAGCGTGTGGAGATGGTGGCCACTGCCTGAGGTAGCGTGTGGAGATGGTGGCCGCTACCTGAGGTAGCGTGTGGAGATGGTGGCCACTGCCTGAGGTAGCGTGTCAAGGCGGTGACCGTTGCTTGAGGTAGTGTATGGAGATTGTTGTCGCTGTCTGAGGTAGCGTGTAGAGATGGTGGCCGCTACCTGAGGTAGCGTGTGGAGATGGTGGCCGCTACCTGAGGTAGCGTGTGGAGATGGTGGCCACTGCCTGAGGTAGCGTGTGGAGATGGTGGCCGCTACCTGAGGTAGCGTGTGGAGATGGTGGCCGCTACCTGACACTACCTGAGGTAGCGTGTGGAGATGGTGGCCGCTACCTGAGATAGCGTGTGGAGATGATGGCCACTGCCTGAGATAGCGTGTGGAGATGGTGGCCACTACCTGAGGTAGCGTGTGGAGATGGTGGCCACTGCCTGAGGTAGCGTGTGGAGATGGTGGCCGCTACCTGAGGTAGCGTGTGGAGATGGTGGTCACTGCCTGAGGTAGCGTGTCGAGGCGGTGACCGTTGCTTGAGGTAGCGTATGGAGATTGTTGCCGCTGCCTGAGATAGCGTGCGGAGATGGTGGCCAGTTAGACTTTCGCCAGCCGTTCCGTTGGCTGGTGTGCGCCTGTGCTCGCTGTCCGGCCGCGGGCTGCTCCACTTCTGTGGTATGGGTCACAGAGCGGACGATGCGCCAGAACGTGTCGCTCGGCTGAAGACGACACCATTAATTCGGCCAGCAGCGAGGTGGAACTGCACCGTGCGGCTGCCGCGTCGGTCTGGCGCTCACACTCGCGCGAAGCCACCTTTCACGACGGAATGTCCAATGCTAAAGGAAGGGACAACGTCTGGCTTCCTGCAAGACTCAGTCGGGAAATACAACGTACGGCTTCAAGAGAGGGGCATTTCGCCCTGTGCTCCTCCTGGCTGCGCTACTGCGCCCATGTGGTGGTGCTGGTAGGCGCCTCTGTGGTGGTGTTGGCAGGCGCCCATGTAGTGGTGTCGGTAGGCGCCTCTGTGGTGGTGTCTTGAGGCTTCCATGTGGTGTCTGTAGGTATACGTATGGTGTCTGGGCATTCATATGGCGTCTGTAGGCATACATGTGGCGTCTGGCACCCCTGTGGTGTCTGCAGGCATCCATATGGTGTATGTGGGCATTCATATGGTGTTTGTAGGTATCCATTCGGTGTCTGTAGGCATCAATATGGTGTCTGTAGGCATCCATGTGCTGTCTGTAGGGATCCATGTGGTGTCTGTAGGGATCCATGTGCTGTCTGTAGGGATCCATGTGGTGTCTGTAGGCATACATGTGGTGTCTGTAGGGATCCATGTGGTGTCTGTAGGGATCCATGTGGTGTCTGTAGGGATCCATGTGGTGTCTGTAGGGATCCATGTGGTGTCTGTAGGGATCCATGTGGTGTCTGTAGGGATCCATGTGGTGTCTGTAGGGATCCATGTGGTGTCTGTAGGGATCCATGTGGTGTCTGTAGGGATCCATGTGGTGTCTGTAGGGATCCATGTGGTGTCTGTAGGGATCCATGTGGTGTCTGTAGGGATCCATGTGGTGTCTGTAGGGATCCATGTGGTGTCTGTAGGGATCCATGTGGTGTCTGTAGGGATCCATGTGGTGTCTGTAGGGACCAGTGGGTCTGTAGGGATCCATGTGGTGTCTGTAGGGATCCATGTGGTGTCTGTAGGGATCCATGTGGTGTCTGTAGGGATCCATGTGGTGTCTGTAGGGATCCATGTGGTGTCTGTAGGGATCCATGTGGTGTCTGTAGGGATCCATGTGGTGTCTGTAGGGATCCATGTGCTGTCTGTAGGGATCCATGTGGTGTCTGTAGGCATCCGTGTGGTGTCTGTAGGCATCCGTGTGGTGTCTGTAGGGATCCATGTGCTGTCTGTAGGGATCCATGTGGTGTCTGTAGGCGCCCACGCGGTGGTGTCAGCAGGCGCCCACGCGGTGGTGTTAGCAGGCGCCCACGCGGTGGTGTCGGCGGAGCGCCGTCACCTGGATGGCCTGTAGTCGGCAACAGCCGCGTGGCGTAACAAACTTGCCGGCGGCACGTGCGTGCACTTCGGCAGTACCTCCGCCTGCGGTGAGCGGCCGCGATGAATATTTAGCATGGTGGCGAGCTGCTGCTCACCTGCCGTCGACGCTGGCTCGGGTGGCGTGACGGCGGGCACTGGGACACAGTGCTGAGAACAGCCTAGTGCTGAGAACAGCCTAGTGCTGAGAACAGCCTCAGCTGCTGTGGTGACGGCCCGGGTACGACGGCAGACCCAATTCAGCGCGTCTCCCCAGTGTGTCCCGTGCGAGTGCTGTGCTGAAATCGCCGGCGGCCAGCCGCCGTGCTGATCTCCATTGTCGGCGCGGTGGGCAGCGCGGCGTAATTGCAGCCGCCGTCGACCGTGACCGCCCGCCGTGTGTTTCCAGATCGCAGCATGCGCTGACGGCGCACGCCGGCCGGCCGACTTCAGACCGGTGAGTGGCAGCGGCGCGCGGGACCGCTCCACTGACCGCCGCCGGGGCGGCGCGTGACGCCAGTGACGCGTGTGACGGCAGCGCGCCGCGTGTGACGGACAAGCGGCGCAGCGGCGCGACGGCGCCGCCGGCATGGCCGAGGACTTCAGCAAATCGCGCGTGGCGGCGTCGGCGGCTGACCTGCGAGCGGCCGACCTGCGGGCGGCCGACCTGCGGGCGGCCGACCTGCGGGCGGCTGACATGCGAGCAGCCGATCTGCGCGCGGCCGATCTGCGGGCAGCGTACGGCGAGCAGCCGCCGGCTGGCTGGCGGCCCGGCAAGACGAGCTCACCGCTGACGGGCGAGCGGGTGGACGGCGGCGGCGGTGGTGGCGCACCGCCGCCGCCGCCGCGGCCCTACCCGGCCGGCTTCCCGCACGCGATGGCCGGCCTGCCGCCGCTGCCGCAGCTGATGCAGCACTGGGTGCCGGCCACGCGCTACCTGCTGCCCGGCCACCCGGCCGCCGAGCCGGAGCTGCACCAGCAGCTGGCGCAGCAGCACCGACAGCAGCACCAGCCGCCGCCCAGCAGGTCAGTCGCCACTCGGCCCTCGCCATGTGACCCGGTGAGGCTGGAGCGACGCTGGTGCACGGCCGGCCGCTGCCCAGCTGAACATTGTGACCCCAGAGCTGATATGGCCACCCGGTCTGCGCTGTGAACGCAATCTTTGTGGACATTCTGCCGGGCCGTTTTGACCGAGCCACCGACGCGCTGAACACGGCACCGGGGTCGGCTGGTCACAGGGGCGTGACCCACAGGGTCCATGGGCCACGGGCGTGATCCACAGGGTCAATGAGTCACTGGGGCTTGATCCATAGGGTCCATGGGTCACTGGGGCGTGATCTACAGGGTCGATGTTTCACTGGGGCGCGATGCACAGGGTCGATGGAGTATTTTTCGTCGTCAGAAGCAAATTTTCAAGGAGCCATCGAACTTCCAGAATCCGGAGCCTATATCTCCAGGCTACTCCTCTTGTTGCAGTTATGATGCTATCACCAGTTCGGTATTTATTACTTAAGTCAAAGGGTGTGGCATGACTTAAATATGACCACTGATAAGAAACAGAAGATTTTCAAGGGACTCGGTGGGATTCGCGGTAGAACGGTCAGTAGGGCGGTTACACTGCATCGTAAGACCGGGGGTCGAATCGCCCAGCCGGCTGGATTACCGAGTCCACACGCGACCAATGAACGTAGGAGGTGATGGCACTATATGACCTAGCAGCTGAATGCGTCGTGAAGAGCCCAAGGTTCTTCTTCAGGGGATACGGTGCTTTCAAAGTGAACGACCATGTAAGCCTCACTGCTCCACGAGACAGTGACCTTTCAAAAAGGAAATTTGCTTGTACAGACTACACTCAACTGGTCTCACATACACACATTTTTTTCGGGTGTCGTTTTGCGTGCATATGTGTACGTACGCCTGCAATACGTAGATAGGTTGCTGGAGCGTGACTTGGCATGTGTGCTCGTGGAGTGGAGTGGGGGGGGGGGGCGGCACCCGGACCTCTCAATCACCGCACGTACGGTCGCCACGCCGACGTCAGCTCTGCAGGTGGAGTGTGACCACTCGCGGCGTGATCAGTGATCACTGATCAGTGCGATTGGCCTGGCCGACGCGGCTTGTCTCCGGGGCCAAGACAGTGACCGACTGCTAACACACAACCGATTGTTTTGCGCCTGATTCATTATGCCTTGCGTGGGGTGTTCCACGGCCGGCCCGGACACCGCCGGGTTCTGGTTTTCCCGCCCGGGTGGCACGATGGGCCGGTGGCGTGACGCAGTGTGGCGTGACGCGAGCCGCCACACCCCGCGGTGGTCGCGTCGGCGCCGTCACAGCGGGTGTCCTGGTGGCTGGGGTGGCCGCCGGACACCACCCGCGGTGGCCGCATCGGACAGGCTGGGGGCACTGGTGACTGGGGTGGCCGCCTCGGACAGGCTGGGGGCACTGGTGACTGGGGTGGCCGCCTCGGACAGGCTGGGGCATTGACGGCTGGGACGGGGCACTGGTGGCTGGGGTGGCCGCCGGACACCACCCGCGGTGGCCGCCTCGGACAGGCTGGGGCATTGATGGCTGGGATGGCCGCCGGACACCACCCCGCGGTGCGCGATACTCTGCGCGCATTCGTCCCGCCTGTGGCACCCTTGTCACGGTACCCTGCACGTATTCGTACTACCCGTGACGTCCTTGTCACGACATCTTGCACACATTCGTCCCTCTCGTGGCACCCTCTCCGCGATACCATGGCGCAGTGTTGTCGTCGGACGCTCCTCGGCGCTCGCGCTGGCCTATGAGCAGCCCAGTGTGTCCACGAGGCCACGCCCCCCCCCCCTCCGCCGTGCACGGAGCGGGCCTGGCTACAACATAAACAAACGGCACCACCGGCCGACCCGCGGCCAACCCACCTCGCCCGGCTGGTCCCGCCCGAAATGCGCCGTGTGTGCCAAGCGTGCGTCACACGCCGACAAGGCCGTCGTGGCCGGCCTCCGCGCTCTGCCCGGCGGAGGGTGTGGCTCGGCCGACTGCGTCTCGCGAGCCATGGGAGTAAAGTGGGGGGGGGGTCTAGCGGTTAGGACGGGGATGCCACGAGGAGGGTAGGAGAGCGCCACTATCGGATAATATTGTCCGGGGAATTGTCAGTACAAAGAAACTTCAGATGGCAAAATAAATCGCATGGAACTTAACATGTTTTCCAAATATGTTGCCAGTGGGGAAAATAGGCGGTGTGGATGTATTATTAATTGCAACACTATCTCATATACTCCATAATCCCAAAATGAGTGTTTGGGATGCGAAGGGAGTTCTGAGTTCTTTAAGGAGTAAGGGGAGAAACTTGACTTCTTTTCCGTGGCAGAGGCGAATTTTGTGAAGCAGTACGAAATAATGCGGTTTGCGCATCTAGGAGGCACTTGTCAGCCCAGGTTATCAAACGTCTGCATCCGAGACGAGCTCAGAGATGTGCTCGGGTTTACGTCCGACTGATACATCACACAGATGAAAGTTACAGAAATGCGGGCGATTCATATGCCTCTGAGCACCAATTATTTGCAAAGTCCTTCAAACGGTGAATGTCATTAGCGCCATCTATTACTGGTATATTCCGCGTTGATGAGCATGAAATATACTAAGCCCAAACCAAACTGAACGTGAAGAATGTCCAGGACATTAACATCGACATGTAAAAATGGTGACAGGAATGCGTATGTCGCAAGTAATCGAATCTGGTAAGCATTCTATTGCTGTTAAAAAAAAAACTAGACTCGATCGATACGTGGGAATCCCACGTCAGACGTTGGATGGGTCGTCGAAAAAGTACTAGGGCATCACCGCCACTTTGCGTTAGCCCCTAGTTCAATTATTGGCTGGATGAGATGTACACCGTAAGACTACCCCAACATAAATTGCGTGATCGAATTTCTATGGCCATCGATTCACCATTTTTAAAACAATGAGAGTGCGAAGTACGACTAACAAATGAAGCGCACATTGTCCTGGCGATGATGGTATGATGAATGCATTCCAGTTTAGTGATAATTTAGCGATTTTTTACACCGGGGAGGAGTCATGATCCAGTCGCTGATTGGCGATTTAGGCAGTTCTGTCGACGCCACACGGTTGATCCGTATTGCGCAAATATTATTCCTAGTTTCACGACATGAACGCGACAGGCAGGAGAGTGTTGTTCAGTAAAAAGGAAGGATCTGTTTATCAGGCCATCCTGGCAGAGTCAGTACGCACTGACGCACTGACGCAGCCGGCGTTCCAACTCGCTGCGGCCGTCGCTGCTGATGGCGCTCCTGACTTGCGCGTTTGACTGGGAGCAGTCGGCGTCGCCAGCCGCCGGTGTCCCGCCCGCCGCTGCGTCATCAGTTCCGGAGATTCATCCGTGGCTGGAGGCGGCGGGCCACTGCGAACCCGGAAGCTGATGATCAGAGCACGGCGGTCCAGGATTCCTCCAGAGCATGGCGGTCCAGGGTGTACCGGAGAATGACTCCGAATGTTGTTCACGAGCACTGATCCGCCCGATACGATGTTGAATGTCACGAGTCGCGTGCCATTCAACAGGACGCATCGACGAGGAATGATGCACCGTTAAACCGGCACCAGTTCCGGCCAGTGTTGGATTTTCACTTCTCGGTCTTGGATTCGGAGTGTATAATTTTTGGCTTGCCAAAGTATGGAGTGTATAATCTTGAGAAGCACTATGTTATGGGGTGTATAATTTCCCAGTTTGCCAAATTATGTGGTGTATATTGAAGCACCACGTAACGGAGTATATACATTTTATATATAACGAAGTGCATACATTTTGAAAAATGTAGTGATGTTTCCTGGAATGAAGAATACAAACCCGGGGCCTCGGTAGCTTAGATGGTGGAGCGTGGGACTCGAATCTCGCGGCCGGCGGCATTTGCAGAGTCCACCCACGACCAATCGGTGTGATAGGTTGGCGACGCTATACAACCTTGCGGTTGAATGCGGTGGTAAAATAACCCGATAATTCTTTTTCTTCAAGAATAAAACGCCTTGAAGTCATTTGTTAAGTTCCTATCCTAGTGTCTCACAGACAACCAGATGGGGTCCACCACACATCGTCGTCTGAAGTCATCCACGTTACGTGAATGACTTATAAGGCAACTTCCTGAGCAATGGTATAGAAAATGATCACAAAAGTATACTTAATCGATGTCAACCAAGTTTATATATCAATACCTGCCACTCCTGACATACCAACACCGCACAACTAATACAAATTCACAACATACCTCGAGAGCAGGACGTTCGTGCACCGACTGGGTCTAAAATGGGAGGGTCCAAAATGTTACTTCGGGATATGGGTTTCAGAATATATAATGGTTTAAGGAAAGTTATACTAAAACAATCTGTCTAAAATCTTTTATTCTCTCGACCATGAAATTCTCTTTTTTTTTAAATGAGACAGCTGAAAAAAATATTGAAGTAAATTTTTATTAAAATTAAATGTATTTCGATGCACTTTTTAGTTCATGTCTGGAATGTTTAGTTGAATTAAGGAATGACATGGAAGGATGAAAAGCGACTAGACGGGCGGGCAAATTTCCGCTGTAAAACAGACTATCGTCACGGACGAGCGGAAATTAACGTCTCATTTCGCACCATGATTGCTATCAAATACCAAAAAATGAAAATAAGTTGGAGAAAACTGCCAAGAGAATTACAGGGAACTTTTTTCTCGATTAATAATACTCAGGATTATGGGAAGAAATTAATCATTAGATCAGAATGAGGCTTATAAGAGTGTAGAGGATTAGGTCAACACACGTAAATCTGAATTTGTCCGGAGTGGGGAAACCTCGCGGTCGGAGTGGCATGAATACAACTATTCCCGCTTGTTGATGAAATTCGGAAACAATACAAGTCATGAAATCGAAAGAAGGTGAAATTTCTGGTTCTATGGATCTTCATTTTGGAGCGAAGTGTTATCAGGTTTTAGGAACGTTTTCGTACCATTCAGGCAATTTTCATGGGGAATATCCTTTCGATATCTTTTATGTATATCGCTCCTGACTGCTTAATAACATAAATATGAACGGTCTTATCCATCCAATTTGATGCAAAACATATCATTCTCCAAGGAAGCAAAAAGAAATGCATTATCCATGGCTTTTCGTGGCAATGGTTTAAATAGCTCCGGCCGGAGTGGGAAATGGAGAGCGGTGAATTAATTCAATCCAAGAACGGACCTTCCTACGCGGTCGGGCTAGTAAAGGTGAATTCCTATATCTGGTTAGCGGAGCGTAGTGATATTTTATTCAACGAAGGATTTTCTTTAAAGCTCTTCGCTGCTATCCGGATGGAATTGACTGCGTGTTTGGCTCGAGGTATGAGAGTTGGTATTACCTGACTATGTAGGTGCCTACGTACTTACCTATATCAGATATCTTCGCGGTTGTTCGAGTTGGATAAACCAAAGCTGTAAGCCTGTGTTGTGTGACGGGATATCTTCAGATAATACAAGGAGCAGGACATGATAATATTAATTGCTGCGGTGTTTTGCCGACAAGCGTAGTAATGAACAAAACTGATTTATTTGCTTTTGTCTGGAAAATCCTGTTTTCACTTACCACATTTTGAAGCGTGAATGCTTTTCTTTCAAAATGGGGGCTGGGCCTTTTCAGTGCACATTGACTGCAGATATTATAGATATGCATGCATTCAAGCATTATTTGTGCATTCATGAAATGTTCAGGGAATTGTTAGGTGCATCCAGTCCCCATTCTCCATTGAATACCATTATACTTTTAACATTTTTGGTCTCTGACTTTCTGAATGGACAAATTTGCAGTTTAAGGTGATTTGAGTTCTTGAAACTTATTTTTTTATGCAATGATTATGAATGTGTTCATAATGTAGATCCTTACATGATGTGACCACACATTTTTTGGCAAGTGCAGTTGGGTAGCAAAATGACACCAAAAAAAAAGTGGCTCGGGCTTGGTTGGGAAATATACCATGAAATGTAATGTTAAAAATAAAGAAAAGAGCTGCAGCCTAACTGGATGCAAGAAAGCCTTTTTTAATGGAAATTTTCTAAGCATTTTTTTTCCTTAAAAAAGAAGTAACTGGCCTATTCCAACCAAACAGCCTATGCTAGCCTCAGTGGTTTTTTAATTCAAAAACTTTTTTTAATAAAATAATCCTGAATGATCCCCAAAGTAGTTTGATAAATGGCTAACTTACAAAAAAACTAATCTAGCATAACTTAGCCAAACCTGATACCTTTGTATGCTTCATGGAGGTAAAATGTGTGTAAAACGTGTTTGGAAAAGTAATAGTGCCCATTAAGATTCCTATGCTGTGGCAAAACATGGCTCATATCCACCAGTATTTTGGGGATTTAGGGGAAGTGCTACACTTTGTGGCTTACCAGTTGTGTGGATGCCACTCCAGCTCTTGATGACATTCTTGTGTTCATCCATACATTTTTCTGGGCACATCTGGACTCTGTTCTGAGGTTTGTCCACAAATGGAGAACATACACATGAATGCATTGGTGGCTGTTTATTAATTCACCTGTACTTCACCAGAAATCACACATGCACAAATGGAATGTTATGGAATGATATGGAAGATGGAATGTTATGAAATATGGAATGTTCGGTGGCAATAAAATCATATTCAGACTGCAGTGATGCATATTTTGCCATCTGTTGACATCTGTTGTACTTGTGCATGGTAGCAAGCTGATATTTTTCCAATCTGGCTGGCATCTCATTTTCAGATCCACTCCTGCCTCCTCTTGGAATGTGCCTACAGATGACCTAAAATAACAAATGTGTATTATCCTCAATTATACTGGGAACTTTATGTGGTAGGGAACCCAGTTTAACTGAATCTTCCTCTCCACCCAAGTTATCACTATTGTATGATGACATCTAGCTGTCTTGCTAGTTAAGCATGTCTTCATCCAGCAATGCAAGGAGTGTATTTTTTCCGGAGTGTATAATTCTTTGGGTGGCAAAAGTTCCAAAAGAGGGCCACTTTTCCAACACTGGTTCCGGCCTCTGCGGTATTTGGGCTTGACGTTTGGAATGCGCGGAGCGTGTCAGTGACTCTCCGAAGTATGGTGAAGCACGGTGCGATGCAAAGTCACGCCTCTCAATAACCCAGGTGGGAGGCGCATCATCGTGTCGGATTTCAGCACGATCCCGTCGGGCGCTGCGGCAATATGTGTTGCGATCACGCTTACATATTGCGGCAATATGTAGGCTGGCTGATGCACTTGCATATGTAGGTTGTACTTCTCCAGCTGGAGGAGATTCTCGTGGCCGCAAGTTTTGCTCTGGGGGTCAGAGTTCAGGTCAGCAGCCGAGATCAGCTGAGGGTGCTGACTGACGACTGACTGGAGCTGTTCCTCGATGTCATCAGAGTCGGTGGCGATCTCTGTGGGTGCATTAAACAGCGGTCGGCATATACATGCAACGATGGTGGCTCTTTTCCTGCCGAGCTGAACACGTACCCTGCGTTTGCTGGCGGCGGACGATTTGTAGGAGTGATGGCCTCGAATCCTGTTTCAGACGGGGTGCCGCCTGTCATCTCCAGAATGTGCCTGTATATTTCGGAGGTCGCCTCTCCGCATAGTCGAGATGGGCACCTCGCGTTTGAATTCTGGAAATGGCTATATATATGTATATATGCGTATGTATATATAAACATATATATATATATATATATATATATATATATATATATATATATATATATATATATATATATATATATACATATATATGCATGCATACACGTGTGTGTGTGTGTGTGTGTGTGTCTATAACTATCTGTCAATTTCTTTGCCTGTTTCTGTCTCTGTCTCCGACTCTCTCTCTCTCTCTCTCTCTCTCTGACTCGGTATCTGTATCGGTCTGCGAGATGCAGTCGGCCATAATCCCCCCTGCTGTATCAGCGGAATACCACAAGGATAGAGTGCGCAGTTGCAGATCGACAGGCGGGGACTGAAATAGCGCGTCACACGTCAGCCGGGCAGGATAACTTCCACCTTGGCTACTGGCAGTGGCTTCGACACAGATTTTGTGCAGGAGGCGGACGAGAGAATGTGTAGGTCGAGTTCCCTGCAACGCTACAGGCTTAACGTAAAATTTCACAAAGCTGGGGTGGGGGTAGGGGGAGGTGAACGCGTGCCCAGTTCCCCGTCCCCTTGCCCATCGAAGTTGACGGTTGTGTCAGCCACGGTCATTGAGACACTGCACCGACCTGCTTTATCCCTGTCGCGTCAGTGTTTTCAACACCAGCCGCCCGCCCGCAGCGATTGGGCCTCGCCTGCGCCGTGGAGACGACGTGTACACCAACTGGGGCTTGGGACCGAGAGGCAGTGCGCGACCGGGAAGCGCAGGGGCGTTTGGGTTCAGCGGATCGGCATTCCTCCGACCCGCCCAGCACTCCGACGTCCATTTTCATCAATCATGTCGGTCGTGAAACAGCAGGCTGGGACCTGTTGACCTTGACTCATTTATCGTTGTAAAAATGCACTCCACGTCACGTCACCAGCCACACCTCCGGCTGCCGCGATTTGTGCTGATCCTCGCGACACGACGCGACGCTGACCGAGCGCCGCGGCAGCCGCCAGCCCGGCTCGTCAAGCTCACCGAGCTCACCGAGCTCACCGAGCAGCCGCCAGCCCGGCTCATCGATCAGCCGCCAGCCCGGGATATCATGCAGCCGTCAGCCCGGGATATCATGCAGCCGCCAGCCCGGCTTACCGAGCAGCCGCCAGCCCGGGATATCATGCAGCCGTCAGCCCGGGATATCATGCAGCCGCCAGCCCGGCTTACCGAGCAGCCGCCAGCCCGGCTCATCGATCAGCCGCCAGCCCGGGATATCATGCAGCCGTCAGCCCGGCTCACCGAGCAGCCGCCAGCCCGGCTCAACGGTGCAGCCGCCAACCCGGCTCATCGATCAGCCGCCAGCCCGGGATATAATGCAGCCGCCAGCCCGGCTCAACGAGGAGCCGCCAGCCCGGCTCAACGGCAGAACAGCGCCGGCCGGCATTTCAGCCCACTTGATGGCCGGATGTTGCCGGGACATCGGACGCGGCACGCGACACTAGACGGGTCGCTGCCGAGTCGGCGGACGGACGTGTGACCCGATCACATCTCTCCCGTCTCCGCGCTGATCCGGCGCGCTGCGGTTTGGCCCGTCTGCGCGCTATGTCGCCCCACTGCGGCCGGCCAAGAGCGCAGCCAGCTAGGGGAAGGGCGATTTGGCTTCGGCCGCAGGGCGTCGTAGCTGTGGTCGAAGGGCGGCGTGGCGTGCTCGTGGCCGAAGGACGGCGTGGCGTGGTCGTGGCCGAAGGACGGCATGGCATGGTCGTGGCCGAAGGATGGCCCGGGTGTGGTCGAAGCTGAAGGACGACATGACCGCGCCCGAAGGATGGCCTGGCTGCGGCCAAAACCGAAGGACAGCGTGGCCGAGCGTGCGATAAGAAGCCCCTGTTGCCCGGGCCGGGCCGGTGGCCACCGCGTGCGGACGTTGCACCCATTAGTGGTGAGCCAACGTAAACAAGCTGGTCGGGGCAGTCACGGCCACTGCCGACCAGTCATGGCCACTGAATCAAACGACGTACTTCATACAAGCCATGTCACTTTGTGGAGCAGTATCCACACGGTTAGTTGGAGATCGTTCTGAATTAGATCGACTACCCTGGATGGTCTACCGCCGAATGTGGGCGCTTTGGATTGGTTCTTTGTGTTATGGACGGCACGATCGATCGGATTTGACTGGCGAATGGCGAGAGGTTCGCCTGTATTGGATAACAGGCCCCATGGGGTCCCGACACACACACGGTCAGCCGCTGGTATCACGTTTGCGCCGGTTTCCGCCGCGCTTGCGACGTAGTCGGTGGGATCCGGCACGCTGGCCGAGCCAATCTGCCGCGAGGTTCAACGCGAGGCGACGCTAAGCTGTGGCGATCCGGCGTACTGCGAACTGAGCTCTCTCTCGGCAGCCGCCGCCGCCGCCGCCGCCACCGCCATCGACCGTCGCCTATTTCTGGAGCGGCGTGAGTGACGGTCACCTCTGCGCGCCTGCTGGCCGCTGGCCGTCTCTGCTGACCGCCTCTGCTGGTCACTGGCCGTCTCTGCTGGCTGCGAGCTGCCTCTGTTTGCCGCTGGCCACCTCTGCTGGCCACTGACCACCTCAACTGGCCCCTGGCCACCTCTGCTGACCGCTGGCCACCTCTGCTGGGTGCGAGCCGCCTCTACTGACCGCTGGCCACCTCTGATGGCCGCTGGGCGTCTCTGCTGGCCGCTGGCCACCTCTGCTGGCCGCTGGCCGTCTCTGCTGGTCGCTGGCCGTCTCTGCTGGCCTCTGACCGCATCTGCGGGCCGGTTCTGCTGGCCGTTGGTCTCCTCTGCTGACCAGCTTTGCTGGCCGCTGGCATCTGCGTGTCTGCTGGCCACTGGACGCGTTTGCTGCAGTTGACTTCTTGCTTGTTCTCATTTCCTCAGATACCCTCCATCTGTCCTGGTAGTTTTCCATCGATCCCTCTTGTTTTTCTCCCCAACCGGC
Organism: Imbricaverruca yamaguchii; assembly: GCA_034440575.1. Taxonomy (NCBI): domain Eukaryota; kingdom Metazoa; phylum Arthropoda; class Thecostraca; family Neoverrucidae; genus Imbricaverruca; species Imbricaverruca yamaguchii. The sequence goes on along the minus strand of JAOTOL010001650.1, from coordinate 2,760,755 downwards.
ATCAGGCACTCGATTCCGCACGTGCTCAGCATGCCCCGTCTCTTCCGTGCCATCAAACCACAGCGCTGGTCCGACTTGGCGGCTGACCTCCCGTGCTCCTTGTCGCTGACGTGGGTCGTGGGTCTGAGTTTATTGGTCTGATGTCCACTGACGGCTGGTTCCAGGGCATTGGCCGAGTACCACCACCACCACGTCTGCGGCGGGGGCGGGGGGCGTGGGCGGCCAGCGTCTGGCCACCCACGTGGGAACGTGGCCCGCATTCCCAACAGCTCCGTCCTTATTGGCAGCTCACTGGTGGTGCTCGTGAGTCCCAGGATCCAGGCTTAGCTGCGTGGTCTCGGGGTCCCAGTCAGTGGTCATGACTGCGTGGTCTCGGGGTCCCAGTCAACGGTGATGGCTGTCTAGTCTCAGAATCCCAGTCCATGGTCGAGGCTGTATAGTCTCGGGGCCCCAGCCAATGGTCATGGCTGCGTAGTCTCGGGGTACCAGTTAGTAGTCATGGCTGGGTCTCGAGCCCAGGCAGGCTCTTAGCCTTAGGGCTCTCAGTCAATGGTATCTGCTTACTCACTGGCATGCTCGAGTTAGTCATGGCTGCGTAGTCTCGGAGCCCAAATATCGGGGCCTTATTGCTTAGACTCGGGGCCCTAGTCATTATTATGAGCGGATTTATCATACACATCCAATTATAAATACCTTTGTGTACAATATTTGAACAGAAGTGCAGTGTTTGAATTGCCTTTTGATGCAATTTCACGCCACTTTTTGGGCCACCACGCAGCATATGTGTAGCCAAAACGGGGCCTGGATGTACATAGCACTCACTGTCACTGGTCAACTTGTTTTGCAGCACTGTCTGTGGCTAATTTCTAGTTGGCGACAGACGCCGATTGTCTGTGGTTTGCAGCGAATATTTCCTCTCCGTCAAGGCCACAGACACTGTTCGTGGTATACGGTCATTCTGGGTCTAAGCCAGTTCTTTTCAGGTATCAACGGATAAATTGTGTCATACGTAAGCAACTGGCAAACTATTTACTTGAATAAAAAACATTCCAATAAATTAATTTTGCGCGTTCGATGTAGTGCAGGAAATGTTGATCCTATCCCTTTGATATAAACATACGTAGACCAAGTTACGTATCTCCAGCGCAGAATTTGATGAATTTTATCAATAATGGATTCCATGATGAAGCGGGGACCAGAAATTGGATGCATCAAATAATATCGTACAAACATCAAATTACTGAGATACGAACGTGGTTTGCGCCTAATCGAGAAGAAAGCAATATGCATTCAACTACTGTGTCTAAATTAGCGATTTTAGGTGTGCAGGCCAGGATGCAATAAACAGTTTCATATTGATTTAATATGTCCTGAGGAATAGTCATCAAAATCCAAGTTCGTTCTATTTGGAGGTGAGAAACCAGCTGAATACGGTTCCTTTTTGTTCATTATGCTGACAGTATATTGTTCTCTATTGTCCATCACAAATTATCCAAGGATAAACTATTATTTACATCCTGACGACTAACTGAGCGAATTTGGACACCCTGCATGGCGCCAGTCGAGGCGCAATACACCAGCGTGTGACGTCATCACCGGTGATAATCTGCAACCCGGCAATCCCCAATGACTGTATGGCGTTCAAAGTAAGGCTGGCCAAGGCCGCTGTCAGGATGTTGTGGAACACGCGGCTTCACATCAAAATTCTCCCGACGACTGCAGTGGTAACCGACTGCGTGGTAATTATTGGTATTTGTCGATTGAACTCTGGTTCCGCCAGCTTAGCGGTCGTCAACTATTCTTTAAATGCAACTATTTAGTCATAAAGTCATACAGTCATCAAGCGTTCAAACTCAATAAGAGCCATAGGGATCAAACGGGCCATCAGGCCGGACAGCAATTTTGAGGGGGATCAGGGAAACAGGGCTGGATAGGTAGGGTAGACAGGCATTGATAGGTGAGTGGGATGCTTGTGGATTGTCTCCTCAGGGTATGGTGATGACTTGGGTGGGTATTTTACCGAGCTTATGGTGTATCTCAATTACAGACTTAACTAGATGGACCCTTGAGGTTCTTATTAAGTCTAGACACTATGACTTTATGACTAAGCCTGCAAGATACCATGAGCGTGGACAAAAAGATACGCAACACCCCAACCAATACCACATCATAATTTCCAAAGAAATTATCCACCAACATCGTGCCCACCCACCTATCTACTAGCAGAAATCTCACTCCATCAACCACTAATTAGAACCCAAAACAATATTATCCAACCTAAAAACCTGTCCACCATAATTTTAAATATATTCAATAAGAGACTCCCCACATCAGCAGACAGCCTATTCTATCAACCACCCTTTCGCTGAAAACCTGTTGTTTAACTGTCCTACACCTTGACTTATCTAACCTTGGATTGGTGACCCCGGTGTGATACTCTAAATGGAAGGTCGTCATTCATATTCTTAACCTTATCTGACCCTTAAGCGGTTTTATACATTCCAATCACATCACCCCTTTATATTTTACACTTAAGTGAATCTCTTATACTTGAGTGTGTGCACATTTAATGCCAAAAGTATTTCTCCATGTTCTAGTCCACTGATGATTAGTGGCTTTGCGCTGCGCTTTTTCAAACATACCTATATCTCTTGCTAATTATGGGCGACGTGCTGGTACAAATTTTTCCACGTGGGGTCGCACATATGCTAATTACAGTTTTTACATGACGTCCATGCTCTTATACCTCACATCCTATTAATGATTCCCAGCATTCTGATTGTTCTGTTCTTAGCTGAGATACATTATTTTCTGTTTATGGTCATTTGAAACTAACAAACCTAGGTCCCTTTCCTCTTCAATAACACCTAATTCCTTACCTCCCATTGTATATCCCAATGTCTCACCTCCAGACCCTCGATGCATAGCCTTACACTTCCCATAGTTGAAAGACATCTACCATCCATCAGCCTTCTCGCGTAGGTCCTCCAAGTTAGGTTGAATATTACTAGATTGATCACTATTGTTAGCCACTCTTACCAACTTGATATCATCAGCAAATTTGAACACCCTATTCCTGAGCCCTACCTCAATTAATTAATACCAGTTAATCCCAAACATGATAAAGAGAGTTTGACCTAGAACAGGGCCCAGCGGCACCCAACATCCTTCTTCCGTTCAGATTTACACCAAGCTCGGAACGTGCCGGCACTACACTACCCTTTGTTTCCGTCCACTTCAACATGCTTCGAGCCAGCCCAGAGTTTTTCCATAACTCCCATGCAGCTCCAGCTGATGTGTGGGACTTTATCAAAAACTTTCGGAAAGTCTAAGTACACAGCGTCTGTCCCTGTCTCGATTTTGCATTTACTTGAGGCTGATATTTTGCGCTCAAGCTAGCATGCATGCGCTCTCTGTCGTGCCGGACGTGGCCTTGAGTAGCGTGTGCTACAAGGGCTGTAAACACGGCCTGTTGGCGATTGAAGGCGTCCACCGCGGCTGGCACGTGGGCCTGCTTGTCGGCCGGCCGCGGCGAGCTCCATTCCCGGCCAAGGTCAGCGGCGCTGGCGTCGGCCGTGACGTCACTGCGGCATGTCGGCCGGCCGCCAGTGGCTGACCGTGGGACGGGCGGCGCGGCCGGCGGGTTACTGGTGGTGGCGGCACGTGCCGCTGCCGACCAGCGTATCGCACCGCACCGTCGGCTCCGCTGTGGGACACGGCCGTCCAGTGGTTGGGATAGGCCGCGATGCTGGAGGCAGTGCGGAGCCGGAGCCGGAGCCGGAGCCGGAGCCCAGGCCGTCGGCGCTGGTGGGGTAGCCTGACGATACTGCTCCTGGCGAAATGACGGGGAGCTAGGGCGTATGAACGTGCGAAATATGGGGAGGAGGTGTTGGAAAGTTACGATTTCAGTAGATCTTTTCCACGCTACGCCCATTATGTTAATGGGTAACATTCATATTGGGAACGAACAATGCGCTTCCCCCTTTCCTGCGCCAGCATGTGGGGTTGGTTGTGCAGCTGGACCGACTAAGAGACCTGCTCCCGCACCCAGGCACGGCTATGACTGCACCGACTGAATAACAGGAATGACAACAGCGAAATAATGTTTATGTGGAGCCAGAAAAGGTCAAGTTTCGCGTATCTCGGTACCCTCAGATGCGATTTTTAAGTCTTGAAGTCCTTTCAACGTGCTATTCGGTGCGTTGTATGCTTCGCTGGTGTGCCGGATGCTTCATTACTATAAGTGCTGCGCCTGTTCGGTGTGGCGTACTGACACTCGACACTAGAACTGAAAACGAAGCCGAAGTCGACAATGAGTGGACAATTATTAATGGAAATTGGAAGTAAGAGTGGAAAACTATTCCGCGCTGGATGCTCCACCGATTCCTGTGATTTTTGGCCACTGGTCTCTGTGTGAGTGCACCAGCACCACAACACCACAGACAGCCCTCGGCCGACGCGTCGGGCTGTGATGTTTATACGTGGTGGATATGTATGGACGCGCCGTGACGTCAGCAGCTCGTCAGACCGGGTCTGTTGGCCGGGCGCCGGTGACGTGTGACGGTGAGAGTTTCAGCCGCCGGTGACGTGTGACGGTGAGAGTTTCAGCCGCCGGTGACGTGTGACAGGTGAGAGTTTCAGCCGCCGGTGACGTGTGGAGGTGTGAACGCCGGTGACGTGTGACGGTGAGAGTTTCAGCCGCCGGCGACGTGTGGAGGTGTGAACGCCGGTGACGTGTGACGGTGAGAGTTTCAGCCGCCGGCGACGTGTGGAGGTGTGAACGCCGGTGACGTGTGGCGGCGAGAGCGCCTGGCACCGTCACGCCCGATAAGCGCCACCCACCTGTGGGATCGGCCGGCGCTGCTCAGTTTGAGAGGGCACGCCCGGCGGCCGCACGCAGCAGCGTCGGTCGGCCGGGCTGACGGGCCGGCGGCGCGACAGCGAGTCGGAGCGTGCGAGTCTGGCCGGGCCGGCTGCCGCTCACCGAGCTGTCATCAGCCGCGGCGGGGCGGCGCCGGCTGCCACGGCCGACCGGCTGACCGCTGACCGCTGACCGCTGACCGCTGACCGGTCACTGGGCCTGTCGGTCAGCGGTGTGGGGTGTGGGGAGTGGGCGGCCACACCAGCCTCGGCCACTGGCCTGTCGGTCGGCCGCGTGGGGCGTGGGCGGCAGGAGCGGCGACGCTCTCAGTGGCCGCCCATCTGGCTAGTTCGGCTGAGTTCAGACGAATCCGGCCGTCTATTCGCCGCCGGACGGGAAGTTGTCCGGTCCGGCCGTCGTGCCGGACAGACAAGGAAGCGGCCGGCGGTCGTACGTCACCCCGTCCTCGTCAACCTGCCCGTGCTTCCGAGAGACCCCCACCCGCTCGATGTGCTGTAGTTGGCTGTAGTTGGCTGGGCATCGGATAGATGCGGTACAATTGGCGGCTGTTGTCCGACGTTGGTGGCCCATGCGCTCTGAGAATGGGAAGTGCCGTTTTAATTTTGGTAGCCCTGCCGGTGGTGGTGTGGCTTGCTCGCGCACAGAGCAGCCTCCAACTTCTAGATCAGTTTGGCGACAGAATTCGTCACCGGTTCGTGCTCGATGTCAAATGGACGCGTCGAGGCCGGCCTGTAGCGTGACCCCCGTCCACTGTTGGTGTACACTTCGGTGTGGTAGATCTGGACAGTGTGGTTCGCAAGCTATTGAGATAGGAAGGTAGGCGTTTTCCTTATGGGCGCTGTATGACCACCGCAGTCGATGCGCCCCTAAGCCCAAATCATTAACGAAGACGTTTTCCTTTTTTGTGCACCATAAGCCACAATTTTTCGTCGATGGAGGAATGCCTCGTGCTTGTTTGGTGAAAACAACAATTATTTATGAATTACAATAATTTCGTGGCAGGCAACGTGGGAAAAATCGCTCCCAGCCCGTGTATCGGGGTACACACCGTCGGGTCGTCCCGCTTCAAGCCCGTATATCGAGGTACATGGCCCCTGGGGGGTCGCCTCGCTCCCAGCTCGTATATCGGGTACATGGCCGCTGGAGAGGGTCACCTTGCTCTCAGCCCGTATATCGAGGTACATGGCCCGTGGGGGGTCGCCTCGCTCCCAGCTCGTATATCGGGTACATGGCCGCTGGAGAGGGTCACCTTGCTCTCAGCCCGTGTATCTGGGTTCACTGCCGCCGGGGTGGGGGAGGGGTCGCCTCGCTTACAGCCCGTGCATCGGGGTACATGCCACACTCAGCGCTCACATGCAAGGCCCCGGCTTTATTGAGACGGGTTGAACATGCATCTTATGCTGCATTAGCTGGTTCACTAAGCAGTCCGCAATGGTTAAGAGGGGTTTGCCCGTCACATCTCTCCGTGGACGACGATGTACCAGGGCTCACATTGCTGGCCTCCGCGGACCAGACGGCTGGTGTTTAGTTGTATTCGGAGCCGGCTGAGCGTCGCTGACAGCGCGGCTGCTGCTGATGCCGGTGGTGCCGGTGATGCTGGTGATGCTGCGGCTGAACGTGCTAGAAGCGTCTGGTGCACAGAATCGATCCCCTTCCCCACTAGGCAACATTATTCCAGCACCTACTGGTCAAATTCAATGGAATGCTAATAACGAAGTGTCCATATTAACTTTCAAGTTGACATCGCTCTGAAGAAGCGGCAGGCCTGGGAATCCACCGTCGACAGTACACCAAATTTCATTCAGACTGGTTGCCTTATCTTTGCGAGTGGATTCCATCTTCATGCAGGATCAGATTCAGCGACGTAACCATCCGGCCTACGTGCCGCCAACGTGAAGAAACGGCGCAGAACGTTGTGCCGTCTACGTGTAGGGCCAGTGTGGGGCATAGTGTCGCCTGTGTATGGTATGCATTGCCGAGGCGTGACACGATGTGTGTTAATGTGCGATGGGAAAGTGGCTGCTTTGCCATGGGCGCTAAATAATTAGTTTCGGTCCACGCGCTGGAAGGTTCAGGTGACTAACTAACAGACTTCCGAACCAAGATGGAGATCGACCTCCCTGAGTCGAGTGGTGAAAATAGTCAAATCATCGGCTTCGCCGGCTCCCAGGTGTCTCGTTCATTTTGCACGCGTCTGACATTTCCATCCTTAGTACGTGCAGGAGCTGCTTACCTTTGTACACAATGTTAGAAATTTAGACTATTTGGCGAAAGGCCCGCTCGCAGAGACCGCTGGACACCGTGCAGAGCATAGTATTCACGAGGAGATGCCACAAGGCAGATATCCTGTCTCGTTTGGACGTCTCTGTGCGTAGCTCTGGTCGGGTTTCCATAGGCAATCCAATTTTCACGCGGTTCAGAACTGGCTGCAGCGCATACAAGGATAATACCACTTGATGGCTGGCGGTAGTTTCCATGACATTGCGTGGTACTCTGGCGAAATCAATTACAAGCTCACTTCTCTGTTGGTAAAGGACACTGAGTCTGGCGCCACGTGAGCAAGATAAAAAGCTGACCAAGCTTGCACAGTCAGCCAACCGCCCAATCACACGTTGGTGGACACGGCAGCGGAGCGCGCCGCTCAAGGTCCACGCGCTCGAGGTCTTCCTCTCCCTGCGAGGGGCTTTTCCCAGACATTAGGAGTGCCTTTCTAAAGAAATTGGAGGCCAGCTGGGAGTCCATGACTAATAATAAGTTGAGGAGAGTTAAACATCGTCTCGGTAAGTGGCCATCATCATCACATAACATTAGACGCAGAAAAGTGGTATTATGCCGCTTGCGTACAGCGGCATAATACCACTTTACAGCACCCACCGGTACCTTCTGACCGGTGACGGAAAGCCGTTCCGTCAAAGGTGCCGTGCTCTCCTATCAGTACAACACACATTGGTTGCGTGCCCGAGACTTGCCCATGAGCGAAAACGTCACTTCGGGCGCAGTACAGTCTCCCTACGGGAAATATCAGAAGATGAATCCTCCTTTACACAATCGGCACAGCTAGTCCACTTCCTTGCAGAGGTGAAGTTTTCTGTGGTATATACGACCCATTAATACGATGGCATGTATGTGGTAAGAACCAGGATGGTCATGCTGTACGCCATGACAAGGGATTTGATAATGTGTCGTATTGAGTATTTGTAATCAGTTTCGATTTTACAACTTGATATGATTGACGATGTTATGGGCGCTGCATGACCTCTGCAATCGATGCGCCCCTGATCCTCCAATAGCCAGCCAACCAGCACGTTGGTGGAGTGCTGGGTGATGTCAACGACGTCATCCAGTCTTGCCGGGTGATGTCAATGAAAGGACACCTGTTGTGAAGCCTCGCGATGAGATTTGTTGTGATTGTTCAACTCTGATATCGGCGGTGCTCCAGGCAGCTTCCGTTCCGATACAAGCGCGCTGTCTGACCAGGCGTGCGGCAATTTGTGTAACTTGTCTCCGTTGAGCGCAAAAACTATTCCAGGTATTCGAAAACCTATCAAAATTATTGTGAATGTATAGGTGATTGGTTCAAAATGCAAAATGTATGCTATCAGGGGTGTTGATTTCTAAGAATTATTGGGGTGGGGGTAAAAATGTATGCTATCTCCAATGTATACATTGGAGAATGGACGGGCCCACATTGATTGGGGGAAAACTAATTTGGGTCCTATGTTAAAAGTTAAGAATATTGCGGGAGGGGAGGCCAACATTCAGGGGGAAAGTGCATCCTGGAAGCATACAAAACAACACCCATTAAATTCACCAAGCTACTGCAAAGTTTAAAAAATGAACAAACATAATATATTACTTACGTTTTCAGAAAAAAGACCTGTGAAAATTGCTAGTGGAAGTAGGACAAAACAAATCACGACAAGGCATGCAGCCCTAGTTTCCTTCCACAGCTATGCCGTAATGCTGCCAGTTTGTCGTGAAGGAGCAACACAGCTGGGCTCTAACATTGGCGGGCCGAGAGAGCCGGTTTTTATCGGCGGTGGCGAAAAACTGCCGTCGCGTTCAGCCTGCGGACGCCTGAGTTGTGACGTCACTAGTGGCCGCCGGCGTGGCCACCGTCCGTGTGATTTGTCTGAATCACGGCTCCGGCCTCCGCCGCCGGCTCTATCCAAGTGAGAGGCACCGCTTCCGACCCCCACCCCACCCCTCCCCCAGTTCTCACCGTCTTGTTGCCCGAACCGGGCGGCGCAAGCGTCAGGAGGCCCGGACGGTGGTGCGCAGCTGACGGTGGTTCCAAGCTGACCGTGGTGTCGGGCTGACCGTGGTGTCAGACTGACCGTGGTGTCAGGCTGACCGTGGTGTCGGGCTGACCGTGGTGTCTGGCTGACCGTGGTGTCAGGCTGACGGTGGTGTCAGGCTGACCGTGGTATCAGGCTGATGGTGGCACCCAGCTGACGGTGGTGTCAGGCTGACGATGGGTGGTGTCAGGCTGACGATGGGTGGTGTCAGGCTGACGATGGGTGGTGTCAGGCTGACGATGGGTGGTGTCAGGCTGACGATGGGTGGTGTCAGGCTGACGATGGGTGGTGTCAGGCTGACGATGGGTGGTGTCAGGCTGACGGTGGTGCCCAGCTGGTGGCGGCCGCATACTGAAAGCGCGCGCCATGTTTGCGCGCCACCACCGGTGAATTACCGACAGTGCCCGGCGGCGAGAGGTGTTGTCGCTCCGCTCAAGCTGCCAGTCCGGTCACGTGACGTGTATGGCGCGCCCACCTGGCGGCACGGAGACGGCTGGCGGCCAACAAATGGCGCGCCGACGGCTGGTGCCGCTGCCGGGGGAGCCACAGACGTCGGGGCTCGGGCGACGGACGCAGCGATATGTGCACAATTTGGCCCTGGTTGTGCGGCCGTTGAGTAGAATGAATTCACCCACAAGCCATTTCCCTCACTAGCCATTTTGTCGTCAAAGATGCCGTGCTGGATTTATCGTTAGTGCCGAATTCTGAAAGGATGATTTTTACAATTTTGAACTCGGTGCCTGGGGGACCATCGAATTTTCGACCCATTAGTTTCAGAAAGAGTTAAAATTAGTTGGTTTGCGCGAGCTTAATCATATCATTGACAATATTATATAACTGCATTCGAACGATTACCAATCATGCTTTATTTTTAGTTGACTTTCAGGCTGCCTTGTTCACCCAACCGTGCGGCGTACGCGTCTGCGCGTGGCTGCTTTTTTTCTCGATGGAGGTACACGAACGATTGACATTCAACGTTTGGGCTGTCAGTATCCATACCGGTGGTGGGCAGCTAGCAGCCGACACGTGGCTGGGCAGCTAGCAGCCGACACGTGGCTGGGCAGCGAGCAGCCGACACGTGGCTGGGTTCAGACAGCCGACACGTGACTGGGTCCAGACAACCGACACGTGGCTGGGTCCAGACAGCCGACACGTGACTGGGTCCAGACAGCCGACACGTGGCTGGGTCCAGACAGCCGACACGTGGCTGGGTCCAGACAGCTGACACGTGGCTGGGTCCAGACAGCCGACACGTGACTGGGTCCAGACAGCCGACACGTGACTGGGTCCAGACAGCCGACACGTGGCTGGGTCCAGACAGCAGACACGTGACTGGGTCCAAACAGCCGACACGTGACTGGGTCCAGACAACCGACACGTGGCTGGGTCCAGACAGCCGACATGTGACTGGGTCCAGACAGCCGACACTTGGCCGTGTAGCGGGCAGCCCTCACTCGGCTGGGTGTAGACATACGCAGGTGCCATTTAAGGACCCTTTGTATGCAACGTAGGTAAGTCAGCGGACACGTGTGAGAAAGTGGGATGGGGGAGTGGCGGTGGCGATGGCTCCCTGCGCACACCCGTCCTGATTTCCTCGGAAGCCGTTTGCGGCGGCTACAGCTGGCTGCGCCGTGCCGGCGGGATCAGGCGAAGGCCTCCGGCCACGAGCGATGCACTTTTCCCGGACGACGTCGGCGAGCTGCGGCCAGTGTTTGTGCTCGTGTGGCGAGTTCTGGCGTGTGGCAGTTGTGTCTGCGGCGACAGCTGACAGGTGGACCGCTCAGCGGTGCGGGCCGGGCTCGGCGAGAGACACGCCAGCTGCGGCCGGGCAGCGGGGGCGCGTCCCACGCCGCGTGTTGTTTGCGCGTGTTGTGACGCTCGCCGGCGACACGGCGACTGAGGAGAGGGCCAGGTGGGCGCAGTGCGGCGGTCGGCGGACGGCGGACGTGTGGCTGGACGTGTGCCGGCCGGCCGCGTCCGCTGCCCAGCCGCCGCCGGTATTGATCAGCCACGTGTGGTCGGCGGACGGCGGACGTGCTGCTGGACGTGTGCCGGCCGGCCGCGTCCGCTGCCCAGCCGCCGCCGGTATTGATCAGCCACGTGTGGGCGGCGGCCGGCCGGCAGTGTCGGGTGGCTGGCTGGCCGGTCGCCGCCGGCAGTCCCACGCTCGCCGGTCGCCCCGGCGACCCGGCCGTACAGAGCTGCGCCGCGCCACCGCACCAAGCACCCGGCACGGACAGTGGCCTCGGCGCCGGCAGTGTCGCCTCTCGGTCGCCTCTCGGTCGCCTCTCGGTCGCCTCTCGGTCGCCTCTCGGTCGCCTCTCGGTCGCCTCTCGGTCGCCCCTCGGTCGCCTCTCGGTCGCCTCTCGGCCGCCTCTCGGCCGCCTCTCGGTCGCCTCTCGGCCGCCTCTCGGCTGCCTCTCGGCTGCCTCTCGGCTGCCTCTCGGCTGCCTCTCGGCTGCCTCTCGGCTGCCTCTCGGCTGCCTCTCGGTCGCCTCTCGGTCGCCTCCGGATCGCCTCTCGGTCGCGACAGCTCGCCGCGCCGATAGGCCAGGCCGTGCGTGTTGTGCGGTCTCGCAGTCGCCGTCGCGACATTTGAATATGCGGCCGGCGCTGGCCGTATATGCATGACTCCGGCTCCAGCGCGACCCGGCGTCGTTGTTATGCATCACCGGCTGTGGCCGACAATCACACGGTGGGGCCGGGCGACGGCGGCGGACCGCCCGAAGGGCAGCCTGCCGGTAAGTTCATTGTGGGTCAATCTACAAGTCGCCGAGTCGTCCAGGAAGTCATTTCCATCGACCTTGGCGCCGATGCAGCCCAGTCGGTCGGCCAGCCGCCGCTGGAATGCCACTGTGCGGCATTGCTGGCAGTTGTACTGCTATCCGGGCGAATCGCGTCGAAGACTTACGTTTGTTGATAATCGGGTCGCGGAGATTCTGTTTTCGCCGTTGCTCATGCGTGTATTTTGCCATCTTCCCCAGTGTGGGGGAGGGGAGGGGGAGGGAGGGAGGGGGCGGCGTTGCATGCCCATAACGTTCCAAAACGGGGAGTGACATGGCACTGGAATCAGCGTATTGCATGCGACGATAGTCAATGCCACCCGTGACGACATTTCGTCAATGCCACCCGTGATGATATTTTGTCACTGCCACCCGATTTATTTTTTATTCTGGTTGAGTGGTTTACCTTCCAGGTGAGTTTGACTTCGACTTCAGTTTTTCACAGATATGTAAGGTTTGAATATCAGATTTTTATCTTTGTTGAACCAATAACCGATACACACGAAATGCTTCCCGTTGTATTTCTCAGCACCCTGCGGTGCTAACGGAATGGCGTCTGTTGCATTCCGACCCATATGTCGAGAGTCCCATGTGCCATTTTAGGTATGTCGGTCCGTAGAAAATATTTTCAGGTACGGTAGGTAGCGCACTCTAAAATATCAGAACGTCCTTTCAAAGCCCGGGCCCGCTTCCACCGGGGAACCCTTTCAGATCTAAGGGTGCCCTTCTAGGCCTCAGGCGCCTGTGCAGACCTGGGGTGTTCAGCTCCTTGAATTGAGTTTCAGGCATCTGGGCATCACAAGGGTGCCGATGTATCGATAACATTAGACGATGTGTTCCGTGCACGAGCCGCCGCCGGCGCCATATCGGCGCCATATCGGCGCCATATCGGCGCCATGTCGGCGCCATATCGGCGCCATATCGGCGCCAATTGTCTGACGACCCTCTGGCCAGTAATTGTACCCGTAGTGGGTAAGCCACCGTCGATCAAGAGGACAGCCACGACCCAGTGGTCCTTCCGTCGGTACGTGGCTTTGGGCGCCCATGACCTAGTGGTTCTCCCGCCAGTACGTGACTGGTGGCGCCCAAGCACTCAAGTTCTCCACAGCATCCCGCCACAGCAGTCCGCCACAGCGGCCCGCCACAGCAGCCCACCACAGCAGCACGCCACAGCAGCACGCCACAGCAGCACGCTACAGCAGCTCGCTACAGCAGCCCGCTACATCAGCCCGCTACAGCGGCCCGCCACAGCGGCCCGCTACAGCGGCCCGCCACAGCAGCACGCCACAGCAGCCCGCTACAGCAGCCCGCTACAGCAGCCCGCTACAGCAGCCCGCCACAGCAGCCCACCACAGCAGCCCGCTACAGCAGCCCGCCACAGCAGCACGCTGCACCGCGTCCCCGCCACAGCAGCCCCCTACAGCAGCCCGCCACAGCAGCCCGCTACAGCGGCCCGCCACAGCAGCACGCTGCACCGCGTCCTCGCCGCAGCGGCGGCCGCAGCCCGGCTCAAGACTCAAGGCTGCCGCCGGGCTCGGCACCTGGCGCGCCGCACGACCCAGCCGCCAGGTGACGTCACGACGTGGCGTCAGGTCCGGCCAGGCCGGCCGGGCCGGCAGGCTCGCGCCGCCGCGGCGTCGCAGTGCGTCGGCTATGCCGGTCACACTCGGCGTCCTCTCGCCCGGCCGTCCGCGTCGCATGTCTCGTTCACGAGCCTCGGTTGGGATTTGGGTGTCAGGTGGCGAGCTGTACGGGACGGCGGGATCGGCGACACGGGACGGCGGGATCGGCGACACGGGACGGCGCGACTGGCAACACCGGACGGCGCGACTGACAACACCGGACGGCGTGACTGACAACACGGGACGGCGTGACTGACAACACGGGACGGCGTGACTGACAACACCGGACGGCGCGACTGGCAACACCGGACGGCGCGACTGGCAACACGGGACGCCCGGTTTGCACGCCCGCACGCCCGGTTTGCAGGCGATGGCGTGGGAGATTGGCGGTGCCACACACGAGACTGCGGCTGCTCAGTGCGGCAAACGCTGGATGTGGACCACGCGGCCAGCACTGTGTTTGTTCGCGTTCCGGGGCGCCTGCTTTCGGGCACGACGCCGGGCGGCCGGCGCCCCGCCCCACCCCGCTCCCTCGCCCCGCCCCGCCCCGCCCCGCCCCGCCCCGCCCCGCCCCGCCCCGCCCCGCCCCGCCCCGCCCCGCCCCGCTCCCTCGCCCCGCCCCGCCCCGCCCCGCCCCGCCCCCGCCCCGCCCTCCGCCCCGCCCCGCTCCCTCGCCCCGCTCCGGTCCCTCGCACCGCTCCTCTCCCTCGCCGCGCTCCGCTCCCCGCCCCGCTCCCTCGCCCGCTCCCTCCCCGCTCCAGGGTTAAAATATTGGTTTTTCGTTAGGTGTGAGATGTCGAAGCGAGCAAAGTAGGATGTCGAAATTTGCCATGCAATTAGTGTCCTTTAAAGTGCTTTTGATGTCTTCAGCCTAAAATTTCAGCCAGTGGTGTAGGTACTTGTGCTGGCACCTTTATCATTTGTTTTAAGATCACTAATTTAAGAAGAGCTATAGTCGGAATTGGGAGAACAATAACCATGCTATAAGATGGTCTCACATGCCATGTCACATTATAGGTAATTCCTTTACCTGAAATTGCATTGTGAAATGTTCGTGTACCAGTATTCCTTATCGAGAGAATGCACATGAGATAATGCTATTTATAAATGAGATACTGTCAGAAAGGAGACATGAATACCTCATAAGCTTGTATCAAGGAGCAGGATGTCGATACTTCTTGGAGAAGGATGTCGATCGAGTGTTCAGAAAGTGGTGTATTCCACCATATTTCACGAACAATTTATCACTGCCCCCTCCCTCGCCCGGCGGCCCGCTGGCACCGTCTCGGCTTCGACTCGGGCGGTGACTCGGGCGGTGACTCACCCACGATCAGGAGAGACACGGCGCGCCGTTCCGCTTTCGCCGCGCGTTGGGAAGCGTTCGCCAGCGTCCGTCGTGCCCCTCCCCTCCCTCCCGGGCAGCGGCGAGCAGCCTCTCGTGAGAATACATCATGGCCGGCCTCGTCCGCCGCCCGTCCGCCTGCTGTGTTTCGCAACGTCGTGTAAATACACACGTCATCGCCGTCGGATACGCCCGTCGGAAGACGGCGCCTGGTGCGGTCAGACTAACCATCGTAACTCCATGGGCCGACTGAGGGCAACACCGTGGGCTGGGACTGCAGCACAGTGGGAATACTGAGGGCAACACCGTGCGCAGATTGAGGGCAACACCGTGGGCAGACTGAGGGCAACACCGTGGGCCGATTGAGGGCAACACCGTGGGCCGACTGAGGGCAACACCGTGGGAAGACTGAGGGCAACACCGTGCGCAGACTGAGGGCAACACCGTGGGCCGACTAAGGGCAACACCGTGGGCCGACTGAGGACCACACCGTGTGCCGGGACTGTAGCACCGTGGGCCAGCATCGTATCACCGTGGGCTGCCCAAGTAACGCCGTGGGCCGGCACCGTAACGCTATGGGCCGACTGAGGGCAACAGCGTGAGCCAGTACCGTAGCACCATGGTCCGAC
The DNA here is from genome assembly GCA_034440575.1 of Imbricaverruca yamaguchii. NCBI lineage: Eukaryota > Metazoa > Arthropoda > Thecostraca > Neoverrucidae > Imbricaverruca > Imbricaverruca yamaguchii. The sequence continues at coordinate 2,745,199 of JAOTOL010001650.1, read as the reverse complement.
TGAGGGTAACACCGTAGACCGACCGACGGTAGCACCATGGTCCGACCGACGGTAACACCGTGGGCCGGAGCGGTGTGACGCGGTTCCGGGTCGAGCCACTTGGCGGCGATTACGGCGGAAATTGGCCGGTGGAGCCTCGGGCCACGCTCAGCTGTCGGTGCGTCAGCTGATGAGCCACGTCAGCTGACGCCAGGCTGGGGCGCACCGTATCGATCGCTGTCTCTCAGCTCTCACATACCTCGGTAGGGGGTGGGTGGGGGCAGCACGGCCCGGTGTAAATGAGATCGGTGAGGAGGAGAGGAGCTGGTGGCGGTGGCGCGTGCAACGTGCTCGCCTTTTCACAGCGCTGGCACTCTGGCGCACCGCTGCCGCACGCTGTCCGGACATTTCCCACTCCACGTCATCGGCTCGAACCTGCTGAGTAATCATCGTCTGGAGTGAGTGGTCCCTGCAAGGGCGATGCCGCTGTGGCATGGGCCGCGGCTGGTGCCCTCGTCACTCACCACAGATGGTCCACAGCAGGGTTTAAGGAGCCAAACACAGGGTTACTTTTAGTTATTAGTGGTTTAGGGCGCATCAACTGCAGTAGTTATACAGCGCCCATCCAAAACACAGGGTATGTGCATATCAACACTAGGTACTAAAACTCTAGGCATGTACGTGTCACTGACACTAGGCACGTACTTGTCGGTATGTTATATAAATATCAATGCAGGTAATGCAGGTATATGCATGTCGGTGGCGAAAGCTGGTTTTCGCGGCTTACTGGAGTTTAGGCGCGCATCGACTACATCGGTCATGCAGCTTTAGCGGCTTAGAACAACACCGGCCGGAGCTGGACAAACATAGCATACTCAGGCATTTACACTGGCATCAGCTGTGAGGAAGGCGATGGATTTCCCGCTTGGTGGGAATTCCGTGTGACAGGAGGCCACTGTTCCATCGCCTTTGAAGCCGGAGAAGCATGGACTGGAAGCACTGCATTATTGTCCCATTTCGTTCTTTCCTTGTTAGTTGTTTGGGCCTCTTTGACCACTCGTTGGTCATTAGCACCCACGTCTGTCTCCTCACCATGCAATGAACTAAACAATGTGGAGGAAGCTGCATGGTCCTTTGTGTGGGTCTCCAGAAGACAGTAATGTCTAGCGCTATTTTGTATAATAGTACAGCGCTATTTTGGGAAAATCGCATCATGCTAGATAAGTTTGATAACCTAGACACTAATATTCCTGCTGCTTTCGTGAAAAAGCGCCACTTCATATCCATGTCTTCGACATAGAGCATGACTCTGATACAAGGTTGCATTTGTGTTATGAAACTCTGGATTTGGTGAAGTTTTTGTGGATTTCCGTATTGCCAGGTTGGAAACGATAAATTGCATTCTCTTTGGGAAATCAAGACCACACTTATACTTTCCACTCAGTGTCAAGCACGTTTATCAAAGATTATTACACGTGCAATATTTCTCAAACAACCCAGTTAGTCTTTTTACGGAAAGGAGTGGATAATTTATTGGAGAGGATGATGCCCTGGACTTCAACCGTCCGGAGCCAAGTTATGTTTCGAACCCTGCTCTGATACCACCTTGCGACATGGCTATTTGAAGTTCACGGGTGCCGCCTCGTGTTTGTATGACTTTCTTCAGAACTGTTCTGCAGATGGTCGGCTTGGTGTTTGTGCGGCCGCCAGCTTCCTGGCTGGCTTCAGGAGGCGAACGGCGCACTTTGAGGGCAGCGTGAGTGTGACGTCATTCGCCCTTTGCTGAAACCTGGAACCCTTCCATACCAGCGATGCACGGGCAGCTGGTTGTCTCCAGCCTGGAGCGATGGGCAAATGCGAGTGGCTTTTGCTCCCCAGCGGGGAAAATGGTCGCCAGAGGCAGACCAGAGGGCTTTTCGGCCCAGTTCCTCCTATGCAACGTCGCAGGCGGAATGCAAAGTTTCACGAAGTTTGGCGAGGGGCGCGCCTCCCGTTCGGCGGGGCGGCGACGCCCGTGGTCTGAGATATTACAGCCCGTTGCTTTAGGGTCGGAGTTCCAACAACACCGACGGCATGCTGTCCTTGGCAGCCACCTGCCCTGCAAGGGCCACTTTTGAATGTTCCGGACAGGTGTTTTGAAGCACTCTGATAACGCTCAGGGGTGGTTGTACTCTCATCGTGTGGTGCTGACAGTCGAATGCTGCGGCTTTCATGTCGCCGTTTGGCTCGCACTTGACTTGATCGTGCATGCTTTGTCTGCAGCAGTGCGCGAGGAGCGCAGACGACCGCCGAACGCCGTGTATCCCGGCTCGTTATGAGTTCCTGTCGTCGCAAATCGTCGGCTGCGAGTCTTGAAAGAAATCAACGGACCGCGCCATGCCGAGCTCCTAACATTGATCGAGGTGCTGGGACCTGTGCGAGAAACCCAGCCGAGCTTGCCTACCGTTCAATGGTTTCACGTCGTCTTCTAACTATTTTCATAGTTCGCCGGGTAAATGGCCGACGGAAGTGTTCGGTTGTATTCTCTGCACGCATTGGCACGCTCTTCGAGTACAGTGCTTTCAGATAACGACGATGTTGCCTGCGGAATCACTGGGGACTCCTTGCTGGAGTCGGGCGGCTGCAGATGTTGTCGTCTTGGTGTCGTCGCTGGGGAATGTGACGCCGCACCTGGAAGGCTTAGACTGCGAACAGTGGAGAACTCTCGCGCTCGCATGCTGACCCACCCGCATCGTCGCGCATCCTGCTGTGAGAATGAAGGCCAGGGCTACATATCTCTCACGAAGCTAGGTGTCCAAGTCCATATTTTCAAGACATATTTTCAGATTGGGAAAATTAATTGGGAAAATGACCGATCAATATTAGCAGGGTACCAAACCAGGGGGAGGGGGACAGACACCCCTATACCGCCGTGAGTGGGGGGTCGGCCGATGCCGCCAAAGCGTAAAGTTATAGACTAAGAGACACACCGCACCACCAGACCGATGGGCGCTAAATGACCAACCATGGTCGATGCGCCCTAAAACCACAATCACACACCACCAGACCGACCGACGAGAAGAGTCAATACGGCGCAGCGGTGTTGCATCGCCCCGATTGCGAACGGGCCACAAGCACGGCACCAACGCTTCCTTCTTAGCGGCGAGGCAGCCGGTTCCGGCCGAGCCGCCGTGCACTTTTGTCACTGTGGCACGCATTGATCTCCTGTGCTCGATTTGGTTACGCTCGAAGACGTCATGTTAGACGTGCTTCGCTCCTGCCTCAAGAGTGTTCGGGGTTGAGTCGGCCCAGTGTTGATCGTTCAGTCGGGACAGCTGTTTCGCTTTCTCTCAGAAGTTGACTTCTGCGCCTTGCGGTCCCCGTTGACGTGCCATTTCGAGGGGACGAGTAGTCTAGGGGTCTCACGATCGAAAGATTGTGGGTTCAAGTCTCACCTGCCGCTACTCTTCGCCCGCGACCAATCGGCGTGAGAGATTGGCGACGCTACATGACTCAACGGCCGACGTGTCGTAAAACCAGCAACCACCGACGCGCCGCTTCGCACACGGTGCTATCAGGACGGCCATGTCGCATGCTATCGAACAAGACGGACTCGATGGGTCGACGTCGCCGTCGTCGTTGGGACTATGCTATCATGCTGGGACTAAGATACTCATGCGAGCTGGCTGTCCGCGCTGTTCTAACCCGCTTACCGTGCACCATGTTTTAGTTGGCTGTACACTGTTAGATCCTCTACGACGCCAGATTTTAGGACGGTTGAATACCGACTCTTCTTTACGTATGCTTATTGGGAACGACTCTGAGGCCGTTGCGTCTGGGGATATTTTTATGTTCATTCGACAACCTCGCCTTGACCTGATATACCCCCACCCGTAAAGATGGATAGTGAGCTATGATAGCAGCACCGTAGATTGATTACAATTCAGTTATGGGCGCAAAATTACCCAAGATGTCGACGCGCCCTTAAACTCCAATCCACCACCACCAAGCGAGCTGACCCAAAGCCCACGGCACCCAACCTACCGATGGGTATTTTACCTACCTTCCATACCGTGATCCGTCGTGGAGTGACACCCGGTGTACCGATGGGTGCGCCACCGGCTTTCGGATGCGTGTATTAAGCGGGATCCAAGCACATACTGACGCTATGCTAATATGTGCCGAGTGATCAAAACTCAGTGGCATGGTAGGATGTGTCTTGTCAGTCACGTATCGAATTTTTTTTAACTCCCTAGACATCCATCACTTTTTTTTTAACGGCCCAGCTGTGTCATTCCGCAAGCTCTTCGTTTTATTAACATGTCCGCGCCAAAAACCATTCGGCACTCACCAACTCCCCGAGTAGCCTCCCGGCTCTGGAAGCGTTCGGTCACGACATCCGCATCTTGCAACACATCACGACAACCTTGGGCTATCCACGAAGTGGGAGTCGTGTAATTGGCATGTGGGTCCTAAGTCACGTAGGTCTGACCGGCAATGAGGCTGCTGATTTGGCTGCAAATGGCGGCCGCAGAGCACGCCCGACCCTTCCCCATGCCGACTTCAGGATATCAGTACGACATGCACAACCCTCAACATTAAACTCAGTAGTCGTAAACCAGTGAAGCGATCACTCGGGACGTGGCGGTCATCATTTTGTGTACATGGACGATAGGACGTTGCGCTCTGCCATCACCTGATCGGACAAACACTGGTGACGCATTGGTGCTTTTTACTGGCAAGTCACCGCCCTCTGCGTCCACGTCTTTCCAGTCTACCCGCAGTGCGTGGGGGGCTGGAACTGGCTGGAACTTCCCACCCACACGCACTTGCTGGGTACGCGGCACTGGAATCTGTACGCCGCAGATATCTGGCACCCGATGTGTTGATGTGTCGCTGCGACGAAAGTTAGCGACAACTCCTTGATCGTTGCATCTAGGGACATATTTACGTTCCTCCAAAAAGTAAATTTCAACGTCATCTATGGCCAATCGTATGCACTCAGATATGGGCTATCAAAAATTGCAATATTAGCTAATTGGTTTCCAACCCTGTTTGAAGTTGCTTGCTTTCGGCTAACATCGATTTTCGCTGTCGGCAGTCGCGACCTCACCCGCGAGGTGGAGAAGCAGCGCGAAGCGGCCGAGAAGCACCATCGCGAGACCTCACTTCGTCAGCAGCGCGAAGAGCTGCGCCAGGAGGAGGATCGCAAGAAGCAGCAGCAGGCAGTGAGCCAGCACTTCGCCGAGTCGATGCGGCTGATGCACCAGAAGGTGGGTTGCTTGGCCGTCTGCCGACACGTCCCCACAGCAAATGACACAGCACCGGAGGGAGTCACTAGCGCTCGGAGTCTGCCTGAAAAGGGCATCGGATAAGGCGACCGATGGGGGAGATATAGGGCGACGGATAGAGCGACAGATGGGACGACAAATGGAGGGGCAGATGGGGCGACAGAGCCAATGACAGATACACAACAGTGGCGGAAGGTATTCGAATTGGAGTGGTAAGTACAGTCTGTTGGCCTTCTCAGTACCGAAGGCCCATTTCATCCGAAATACCCCTTTGGCCTCCACGGACGCCTGCTAAAGTTCCTCCAAATTATCACATATGACAAGTGACAAAGGCTGGGGAATGTCGTTGAGGTTGGGCGCCAACTTCAAGCGATGTCTTAGACGAAACTAGGGACGATTGTGTTTTGAAAGATATTCACCCTGCGGTTGGAAAAGTCATGTTTGCGGCGGCCTTGTCGCATTTAGCATACCTCCGAACACGGATGCCCTGTGGTGTTCTGGCCGAGGCGGAGTGTGAGCCCACCAACTTCAGCCGAGGCCTGTTAACACCATCACGAGCGCAGGCGTAGTTCTCTATCTCTCTGTAGGTGCTCAAGGAAAGGTTACTCAAGCCAAGTAGAATGCTCCCGGCCGAAAAGCTGGAGGCGATGCCTATTTGGCTGAAACGACCCAATGCCGGGTAGTGACGTCACTGGAGACGAGGCGACCGGACGCTGCCAATGGACTTGTATGCATGGATGAAATAGCGCAAATCAATGTAAGCCCATGATCGCTCTAATCGACCCGAAAGTTTGTAATATATGACACACGGTGGTGACGAAATATCCGAATATTGGGGGTCCGGGAGCAGTGTCATTTGTGAGTTGTTTCTTAAAAGCCAATAGCAGGGGAGCGCTCAGGGGTGAGTCGATCCCGTAAGGTTTTTTTTCGTGACCACGGAAAGCGGCGCGCTTGGATTGACTCATCAATATCCTTCGTCGACCGCATGACGTACAACAATAGAAAATTCCATGTGACCTGACTGGGCGACGACGTCATCATCGTGGTGTGTGAGGCGGCTTCATTGTCACTGACATGACGAATAATCTGCTGTTGGTACAGCTTACCGCCGCAAAGTGACTTAGTTAGTTGGGCTTTAGGGCGCATCGACCATGTTGATCCTATAGCTGCCGCAAAATGACCAATGTTCGATATGATAGGGGGTGAACAACTGACCTATCACGCCCACATAGGATGCTGTATGACCGAAGCAGTCGAAGCACCCCTAAGCCCACATAGGACGTTGACCTTTCCGAGGTTGTTCTAGGTCATTGGCCCAGTTTGACCCATTACCTTTTCACGCTTTCGTGTCACTCCAATCTGGTGTTAATTTGCCTGCTGAAGCAGAATTTGACCGTCAAGTGTTACCCCCGGTTGCACAAAGATATTGTTTCCCTGGCAGTATTTCTGGAGTTTACAACCTGGTGAGGTCTTCGACCTGATTCTTGATGTATTAATCGAAATGCAGCATCGTATATCGTGAACATTATCAGATGCATCTAGGAACTGTTATGTTGGAAATATCGTGGGCGTATAGCGAATGGTTTTTAGACAGTGAACGATTAATTATAAACTTTTTTTTTCGGAAAAAATGCTCATTAAGCTGACCATGGAGTTTAAGTGGCGCCCCAAGGGTATAGCTTGGGTATCAATCGTGAGATCTCGTATGCAGCGAACATGTTCTTGTTTTATGTCACCGGCACTTTCCATTTGGAAACACTAGTGGAGTCGAAACAAACCCTTCCCTTGGATTGGGGGGGCTGGTTCTTCATGAATAGTGTGGTAATGTCCCAAAATTTCCTGAGGCTGGTGTGCTGATGTCACCACATTTCCTCGAGGGTGGTGTGCTGACGTCACTACATTTGTTCAGGGGTTGTGTGCTGGCGTGCTGCGGCACGACGTCAGCTGATCTGGCAGGGGAACGAGTGCTGACGAGGCTAGAGCCCCTCCCCATTCCCCAACACCCCGCCACGCGTACAACGACTTGGGCCAGTTGCAGGGTGGCAGCTTGCGGACTGGTTTGGCAGCGCGCCAAACCAGCGCGGCTACGCTGCTGGTTACGGTGAACCATCACAATTGCGCCCGCTCATTCAATCCACGATATGTCGGCTTTATCTGATCCAGTAGGCTGTCGATCAAGTTTCTCGAACAGGTGGAAAGTGGTGGTGCAACCCTCAATCCGGGTGAACTGGCCAACGAGTCGGTGGGTTCTTGGTCGAGCCTGTCTTGTCAAGCCAGGTGGGTGCCGTCTGACATGGGATTCCCAGACTCACCTTCCCGTGTTGCCGACAACTTGAAGTTAACTGAGCTCGCCTTATCGTATTAACTGGATGTTCAGCACTAAGCTCGGTAAAAACGTCCTATGTTTCTTGGTAACGTTCCATTGTCAGCAAAACCTGTTTCCATACCTGTTTATTGAATATTATTCTGAAAATGCAACGACCAAAATTGCAGCAGCACGCTGTTGGTTCATCTGATGTCAATATTGGTGTTGTAGCTCGCACTAAGCATTCGTAGTCGATGGTACACAGTGCATTACTTGGCCACCTGCATAAGATGCCTTATTTAGAAATTCGTTATTGCCAACCTGTGGACAATCGGGAAAGCTGTACGTTTGTGCAGAGCATAAAATCCAAATATGCGAAATATACAGTATATATCCAATTACATAAAGTTTTTGTTCATAAAGAGTATATAAAACTAGCGACTGTTGTGGTGCTGTTCTCTCTGGGCGACTGTTGCGATGGTGCTTTGCCCTTTGGGCGACTGTTGCAGCGATGCCCTGCTCCTTGGGCGACTGTTGCAGCGATGCCCTGCTCTCTGGGCGACTTGCAGTGGTGCTCTGCTCTCTGGGCGACTTGCAGTGGTACTCTGCCCTCTGGGTAACTCGCCCCGCATTAGCCCGATACGCGATGGCGGTGGCTGTTGCGACACTGGTCACGTACGCCTGTCGTCTCGGCGCCTGGCAGCTCCGCTGATCCACCATCGTCGCCTCCACTAATCTGCTCCTGGCACCCCACGGACCGCCCACCTGCCAATGGTCTCCAGATAGGGCGGGGCATACGAGTTATGCTCCAGTCATGCAACGCTGTGGAGCTAATGCTAAAATGAGCCAATAATTGGAGCTGAGTCCCCTGTTGGCGGGTGTCGGCCGTTGGCGGGTGTTGGTTCCCACTGCTCCTTCATGTTCTGTCTGTTAGCATAAGCAAGGCGGTCATTGCCCTCTGAGCCGCCCCAGACTGGCGCAGTGGCATTCGTTGCCGGCTGGTTCAGGAAGAGGCTGGCTGTGGCCGGCTGGTTCAGAGGAAGAGACTGGCTGCTGCCGGCTGGTTCAGAGGAAGAGGCTGGCTGCTGCCGGCTGGTTCAGAGGAAGAGGCTGGCTGCTGCCGGCTGGTTCAGGTGGCGGGGGTTGCTAGTGTGACGTTGGCGGCGAGCAGGCGGCCCGGGCGGTGACCTCTGCACCCTACGTTCTGACTGCTCACGCGGCACGGCTTGCCCGCCCGGTACTGAGTACCGAGTACCGAGTGTGGTGCGGCGGCCGCTGCTGCTGCTCGCTGGCCGACCAGAGCCGGAAGGGCCGCAGGTCCGGCCCGCGTCATACCCAGCCCAGCGCCACCGACCCGCCGTATTCGGCGTCCCGGCGGCTGCTGGTGTCCGCGCCGACGAACTTCGTGCGGGAAAACAACTGCACGGCAACAGGCCAGTGCTGATTGGGCAGCTGAGCGTGACATATTGTGTAGTGGGCTCGGGAGTAGTCACGGCCGGGTGGGCCCCTGGAGCCCGAACTTGATCTGAGATAGGAGACAGTCACGGCCTTACTTCTCTGGCACAGTAACCGTTATGGGGTTGGCCCTCACCTGAGAACTGAGGGCGGTGACGTTCCTGGCGGTGTGTAGTTGCTGTCCCGCACCTAGTCTATTTCTACTTTGCTATTGATGCGTTTTTTTTTCTCACGTATCCAAAACAACGCCTGTATAGTTGGTGCATACAAGGCCTCGTGGCTTTAGCGCTGTAGAAAGCAGCAGGGAACCACACGCAAAACTAGTGTCGATAGTGTCTCGTGTGACCAGTCACAGTGTCAGCAGTGTCTGGCACCCTAGCACCACTGGCAGGCCAACGCGGGGGATGACTTGAATAACTGGGCAGCGTTTGAGTGAGTACATCGAGGAGGAGGAATTACGGAGGCCGCGTGCTGGGCAGGCCGTCGTACACTGGAGCGTCAGCCCTGTTTATGGTGACCGGGTGGGGGTGGCGCAGGGCTCGCCCGCTCAGGCTGAGCCCAGCCAGTCGTCTTCTCTGTGTTCCTGGTGCCCGGGCTGCCGGGCTGGCAACGCCGCCAGGGCGCAGGGCTCTCCTACTCCAGGCCCAGCCGAGCTTACGTCCGGCTGGGCCCAGCCGGACGTAAGCTCGGCGCGGCTAGGAGAGCCCCGCAGACGAGATGAAGAGACGAGAGCCCCGCGCCGAGCTCTCGCTCGGCGCGGGGCTCTCGTACTCCAGCTGGGCCCAGCCGGACGTCAGCTCGGTGTGGGGCTTCCACTCAGGCTGATCCCAGCCGGACGGCCCACCAGTCCGCTGCGAGGTTCAGAGCTGTGGCCAGACTGCCGGCTCGTGTCAGAGCTGTGGCCAGACTGCCGGCTCGTGTCAGAGCTGTGGCCAGACTGCCGGCTCGTGTCAGAGCTGTGGCCAGACTGCCGGCTCGTGTCAGAGCTGCGGCCAGACTGCCGGCTCGTGTCAGCCCATCGGCTGCAGCATCGTCCAGTGCATCGTGGCGAGCGAACGAAAAGGTCAGCAGCACCTGCTGTGGTGGCTCGATGCTGCGGGGCGCCCTGGGGAGGCCGAACGGCACCGTGTCCGGGTCTGCTGGGGAGGTAGAACAGGGCCGTGTCCGGGTCTGTTGGGAGGTAGAACGGGACCGTGTCCGGGTCTGTTGGGGGGTAGACCGGGACCGTGTCCGGGTCTGCTGGGGAGGTAGAACGGCACCGTGTCCGGGTCTGTTGGGGAGGTAGACCGGGACCGTGTCCAGATCTGCTGGGGAGGCTGAACGGCACCGTGTCCGGGTCTGCTGAGGAGGTAGACCGGGACCGTGTCCGGGTCTGCTGGGGAGGCTGAACGGGACCGTGTCCGGGTCTGCTGAGGAGGTAGACCGGGACCGTGTCCGGGTCTGCTGGGGAGGCTGAACGGGACCGTGTCCGGGTCTGCTGAGGAGGTAGACCGGGACCGTGTCCGGGTCTGCTGGTGTCTGCTGGGACCAAGTCCCGGCCAGCGGACAGTGCGGGACTCGTGGTGTGGCGACGGGAGTGAGGCCCGCAGCCGGTGGGTATCGGCAGCTGCTGGTGACGTGCTGTCGAGCACCTGCCGCGGCCAACTGTCACGTGGCAGCTGGCCGCTGCTGGCTCAGCTGGGTGGGGTCCGGTGATGCCCCGCGCCGGGCCGTTAATGCCGTGTCGCTGGTGGCAGATGGTGCCCAGCACCAAGTCGTTGGTGTATCGCTGGTGGCAGGTGGTGCCCCACACCGAGCCGTTAGTGTGCCGCTGGTGGCAGGTGGTGTCCCGTGCTGTGCCGAGCCGTTGGGGTGTCACTGCCGACCAAGCCAGGTGGTGTCCCGCTGGACCGAGGCGGGTCCAAAGAGGGCACGGCGGCGCGACGGTGTTCTGCTCATGTCCGCGGATACTTTGCTGAGGGGTGGGCGGTGGCTGCGACAGCTGTGCTGGCCCCACCATACATCTCCCAGACGGCTGTGGCACCGTGTCGCATGGCACGCGCGCTCCTCTCTCCACGCTGGCACGTGCAGCGGGCATGCGAACGCGGTCGGCGTCCTGTTAGTCGGCGGCCGTGTCCCAGTGCCGCTGATGGATGCCCGCCGGCGCGTCGCCAGAACAAAGGAGCCGCGCGCCGGCCGCCGGGCGTCGTCTTCACGCACGAGGACAGCCGACTGGCGAGCGCTCCGGTGCGGCGGAGCGGACTCGGCGGCTGTCGGGACGCGGCCGCCGCGCTGGCTTCGGCCAACCGTGCGCGCCTGTTGCACACCCGCTCATTGTTCGACGGCGGCCAAGGACCCGTTTGCCGCCGCTCGACCGGCTGCCGCGGGGGGCGGGGCACCGCGGCGTGCTCTTCCGGCACCTGCCCGCCGGCGCGGGGTAGGAGCCGCTCGGCGAGACGGACCAGCGTGCTGCCCGGTCGATCCGTAACAAAGGCATGGGGCCAAAGGTCAACGGCCTCCTCCCGCGCCGTGCGAACCGCCGACAGGCGCTGTGGCGGCGGGACCGGTTCCGGGAATGATGATGGACGGCTGGGTAGGACAGGTGCCCTACTTTAGTGCTCCAGCTGAGCATACATTGGTGGTGATTAAGACTTTCGATTCCCGAACGACGCCGGGTGTGTTTGTAGCTGCACTTAGAATATTATCGAGTTCGTGAAAACTACATTGTATCGGTGCCTTCGGACGATGGGGACGAGTCTGTTGTCTGACGATGTCTGTCTCCTCCATTGGTTGTCGGTTGAGCCTTGGAGATATGGCGGTCCGTTAGAGATCAACACTTCCAAAAATCACCACCTGGAATTCTGGTATGTGTATATTCTGTGAGACATTATATTCTGGTAAAAATGTATATTACCACACGGAGCAGATAAATTCTTGAGCTGCCAAACAGAGTGGGAAGCTTACCTTCCGGGTCGGGAGTCGAAATGCACTCCAACTTCGTCCGAAGTACATTTTCATTGACACACCCAATGTGTAATATGGAAAGTAATATGCATTGCCATTTTAGGTCAAGCCAAATGGCAAAGTATATGAACAAATAAGTGAACAATGGATGGTACCGCCTGGCAGCGAATCGTGATAATTAGCACAGCTTTGTCTATCATAACTCACAGGGGCCATTCGAGGGTTTCTAGGGATTCATGAGTGTTTAGGAATCTATGAATTTTTATAAGAATATTTGTGCTACTCGTATCAAATAACTTCCAGCAAAAACAATTACCACAAACAACTTGTGCACCTGAATTTACGACGTTATTTCGTCGTATGGAAGTACAGGTGGCAGATAGGTGCTATTATATTTCAGAAATCCTATTTGGAGAGGATATTTAATGAGACTGAATTAAAAATATTGACATGGCTGAGTCATGGCACATTGACATTCACATGGCTTTTTCAGCTTATGGTGAAGTTGCAGCAATAATGAAACAAACGTACGATGGGTCGTAGGTTGGTTTCGGTGTCCCGGTTTGTGAGCTTGTAAGTAGGTACAATATAGTGGCCACTACTAACTGGTCAGGAGCGACTCTTTTGTAAGACAAGTATTACGTAAGAGTGTAAGATGGTGTTGATGTAGAACGCCTCACGATGCGTTTGTGAAAAAAAAAAACTGGATCTGATGTGATCTCTACCACTTTCAACAAGGTCCAATGACCCAATTATTGTTTTGCTTCAATAGGATTGATGTTAATGATGTCATGTATGCTGTGGCATGCGGGTGAAGCAAGAACGTCCAGGTTTTTGTTTCACCCTTCGGGTTCGGCAGTATTTTCAAGGTGTTGGCCCAGTGGCACAGCTTCTTTGCAAGTCGTCCTGAAGAATTAATTACACACTACATCAGCCAGACAGCCAATTTCACGAAACATGTTGACATCGTTAGCAAGCAAAAGGTAGCGAGAGGCAATTTTGACTGGAGGATGATTGAGGCACATGGAACAGCAAAGGTGGCAGGGGACCATCCTGTGCGATGCCAGACGCAACTGGACACAAGTTCGACCTTTCCCCACTGAGGATTACGCGCTGTTCCCTGTTACCGATGTGCAACGAACGCCAACTGGTTGTGAATGAGAAATTCTAAAAGGGTGCTGAAGCTGGTGGATAAGTAGGGCTTTTTGCGCTCTGATGGGCAGCTGAGTAGTCTGCGTATGTGCATTTATTTGTGAGCCTAACTACAGTAAGTCCCAGGCGGTTCTAATAGTGTTGCCGAATTGCTTAAGCATGGCTTTAAACCAAAACACATATAGTTGAAATTCAATAAAAAAAACTTTTATTCCCGAACACTGCACACTTCTGCAACGGTTCATCCACAAAAAAATGGACAGGAAGTGGAACACACCAGGAATGTATGCGTAGGTGGATCATTCAAACTAGGAAGTGTGTAGGCAGCTCATGCCGAAGCAGCTTAGCTGTTCCTTTCGCCGAACACTGGCAAATGTCACGTCGCGGATGATATGTTTTGACATTCGTTAACCTGATGCTGACGGAACTGCTGCACATCGGAATATGGGAGCCGGCATATCAGACCACAGCTATCGAGACTGCTATTGGCCTGTGCGGGACTGCAGCTGCTGTGACGGCCGCTGAGCCGGCGTATCAGACCGCAGCTGTCGAGACTGCTGCTGAGACTGTGTGGGACTGCAGCTGCTGTGACGGCCGCTGAGCCGGCGTATCAGACCACAGCTGTCGAGACTGCTATTGGCCTGTGTGGGACTGCAGCTGCTGTGACGGCCGCTGAGCCGGCGTAAAGACCGCAGCTGTTGAGGCCGCTGCTGAGACTGTGTGGGACTGCAGCTGCTGTGACTACTGCTGAGCCGGCACATCCGGCTGCGTTAGCCGAGGCGGACGCACCTCATCGTCATGACAACGAGCACGCGATCTGGCGCGGAGCGACGCGATCAGCCAGCCGGCATCGAGCGGCCAGCACGTGCGCCCCGAATCGATCCAGCGCGCCACGCCGGCGGGAGATGACGACACAGGCGGCGGGAGATGACGGCACAGATGGCGGGAGATGCCAGCACAGATGGCGGGAGATGACGGTACAGATGGCGGGAGATGACGGTACAGATGGCGGGAGATGACAGCGCATGTAGCGGGAAATGACGGCAGAAGGCGGCGGGAGATGACGGTACAGATGGCGAGAGATGACGGTACAGATGGCGGGAAATGACGGCACATGTAGCGGGAGATGACGGCAGAAGGCGGAGGGAGGTGACTGCACAGATGACTGGAAATTACGACACCGGTGGCGGGAGATGACAGCACATGTAGCGGGAGATGACGGCGGAAGGCGGAGGGAGGTGACGGTACAGATGACTGGAGATTACGACACAGGTGGTGGGAGATGACAGCACATGTAGCGGGAGATGAGGGTACAGGCGGCGGGAGATGACGGCACAGGCGGAAAGAAATGACGGCACAGGCAGCCAGAGATGCGACGCAGGTGGCGGGAAATGCCGGCACCTGCGACGGGAGATGCCGGCACCTGCAGCGGGAGATGACCCAGTCGGCGGACGGTTGGTGCAGCCTGTACCTTGCCCGCCGGCGCGCCACTGGTGCACGGCCCCGCCCCGCGGCCGACAGATTACTGCTCATTACTGGGGCCCCTCGATGATGCGCTTCGCCTGCGGCGACCAATCATCGTGCCGTATAAGACGGACAACGCCAATTATCTCGTGCGTGTGCGTGTGCAAGTACAAGTGCAGGCGTACGCTCGCTGCACGGGCGCCATTTTGCATGCTTTTGGAGAGGCACGTGCCCACTTATGCCAGGTTGTGCCCAATCAAAGTTGAGTTGAAATATTCGGACGATTCACCCCTGCTCAATTCCTTCTTTATGTCAGCAGCCCAAGTAAAACCGCCCGATTTTTATTCGAAGTATTGATGTCTCAATATTTCTTAGGTGGACTTATTGCCCATGAAATCATTTTCCTAAAAGTATATCCCTGTATCTGTGTGAAGAAGGAGGATGTCTAGTCGTTAAACCATGCAAAAGTTACTGACCCTCTCCGTCTACTCATAGCTTGCTCTTCAGAGTATTCATATATTCGTCCATTGACTATTGTAGGTTAATGTACAGGCAACAGCGGCTATAATGCCCCTAGTCAGGCGGAAATATCCCTCCGGAAAATTGATGGGGAATTGGTCGCACAACAAGCGGGATTGGATTTCTACTTCACAATCGGGAATGTGGAGCGGAACATTATTGGCGAATCGAATATGGAGAAGATATTATTTTTCTTCAAAACTGTGGCATCAGTGTGCACTTTTTAGCGGATCTTGAGCACTTAGTTGTCAAACAACACCGTTCACTCTTCAGATGAGAAAAATGAGAGTATATTTTCCCGTAGAAGATCATTTTCTGCATGGCCATTCGTCAAACCCGGACAGCAAGGAGCCCGGCGACAAGTTACCCTTTCCTTGCCTATGTCCGGGTACGCTGGATGAGCAGACAAACGTGCTGTTTGGTGTCGCTGCCGCAGGTCACTGCGTGCATAGCTGAGGCGCGTGATTCGAACACTATTGGCCCGGCACCTCGTGGTTCAAGTTGATGACATCCGTCACGACTTGTTGATTAACTGGCAGCCAACCCCGGCCTTTCATGCAGGCCAGACCCAGGGTTGGCATTTGTCCTCAAAAGGTGATCTCAGGGGTGTCGATTTTTGGGAAAAATTGGAGGGGGTCCAAGTGTACTGGGCCACCCCCCAAACAAAAACTTATCGGATTTCGCCCACTATATTTTCAGACCTCAATAATTCTTATTTTTATTCGACGATGTGTGTGTTTATGTTTATTCAGCATCCTCGCCAACGGCAAAAATCGTCCAGTCGTAACAGGTGAAGTCACATAAGCAAAAGAGCTGTGCACCGTACATTTCAACTTAAAACTGTGAGTCGTAGCATGCGACTACAGTGTCATACAGCGTACTCGAGTCCATCGTCATCGTCAACGTCATCGTCATCGTCATCGTCATCGTCATCGTCATCGTCATCGTCATCGTCAACGTTACCGTCACCCTCCCCTCACTCCAAACACCAACAAACACAACGGTTTAAATAATATCATCGGAGCACAGCCGGCCTGAGTTGTGATGATGATGGGTGAAGGTATTTCCTTGGTGCCAAGCATTAGGGAGGGACGAAGACAACGTTTTGGTGGGGCGAGTTCAGGGTCGGGAAGTCCACTATCTAAACCTAATCTGTTTCTTTACATTACAAAATATGTTGGATAACATCAACTAATTTTATATGTAGCATGGCGTTTTTCTTGTTTCTTCCTTTAGCTTTCTCATCAGCATAAAAACAGCATAGGTTATTGGGGGGGGGGGGGCAGAACCAACATGGGGGGGGGCAAAATCAGCATTGATGGGGCCATGGCCCCCACAAAAGGATAGAAATCGACACCCCTGGATGATCTTTGCTCCGAAGTTCATCAGTTTCTGAATATTTTCGACAAGGCTCTATCCATTGCCGTAGACTGATCAGCGGTACTTACGGCAGAACACGTGCAAGTGCAAATAATTGGGTCTGAATTGCCTTTGCATAGGACACGCCTGCCTGAATATCGACACCGCCGACTTGACAGGCACGCGTGTCTCATGACGGGCCCTGACCAAAGGCAACGCCTCGATTTTAAGCTTGTTCAGCTGCTTCAGAGCTGGCAGCGAGGACGTTCACGTGAAATGACGGTAAATCTCTCTCGGCGCATTCACGGCGATTTTCATCGCTTCCGAAGATGATTACGTCATCACAAACTCCAGCGGGACGGCGAGGGGGGCTGAGGTGACTGAAGTGACTGAAGTGACTGAAGGGAGCGGAGCAGCTATGAACCAAATCACGCTGGCTCACAATTGGTTGGTTCTTCGGGCTTAGGGCCGCTTGGACTGCGTTGGTCATACAGCGCCCGTACACTCGTCAATCAGGGAAGCAGATGTGAAAGTTGACAAAGCCACCGGTCGGTTCCTCCAGACGTAGGCTGGCAGGCCTCCCCCACAATTGGGACTTGAGGCTGGTGGATGATGCGAGGAACTGGGTCTCCAGATCGCTGAAGTCTACTGTAAATGCTGACACGGCGTATCTCGGTGGTCGGTACGGCGTGTACACTGCTGGACTCGGTACACTAGACTCCGTAGTCGGTACGGTGTGTACATTACTGGACCCGGTACACTAGACTCGTTGGTAGGTACGGTGTGTACACTACTGGACCCGGTACACTAGACTCGGTAGTCGGTACGACGTGTTACACTACTGGACCCGGTACACTAGACTCGGTGGTCGGTACGGTGCACTCTGGATCCAACCAGACCCGTAGTCGGTACGGTGTGTACATTACTGGACCCGGTACACTAGACTCGTTGGTAGGTACGGTGTGTACACTACTGGACCCGGTACACTAAACTCGGTAGTCGGTACGACGTGTACACTGCTGGACTCGGTACACTAGACTCGGTATTCGGTACGGTGTGTACACTACTGTACCCGGTACACTAGACTTGGTAGTCGGTACGGCGAACAGACGATCATCTGCCCTTCCACAGTGCTCTCCAGGGAAGTGCTGGGCCACGCTGGGATTAGATATGCTGTTGTCCATTCTGACGCAGTCTGTTGTTCTTTTTCCCGGGCTCTCCAGAACATGAAATATGAAACCGCAGCAACCGCTATAGCTCACTCTAATGGACCACGTTATGGTCAAAGTTCACGTAAGCTGCCTCCGCTCGGTTTGTTTGTTCGCAGGCTCTCGTGTTGAGTTCATATTCAGGCCTCTTGCAACCTGAGTGCGGACTGGAATAGTGCTGATGTAAGCTAGGGAAAATAAGTTACCAGGTCAGGGAGTGAGGTCATGCTGAATGAGCCACTTAGCCGATCACGTGGTAACCCCAATTGTATTGGGGTCTGGAGTAAGAACGGACACTCCGTCCTCTCCTGTCCACCATCGATGGTCAGCCGGTCGGCTGACGGGGTCAGCGCAGGTCACAGCGACCATCTCAGTCGACCTGAGCGTCCTCGGCGACAACCTCAGCCGACCTGAGCGTCCTCGGCGACCACCTCAACCGACCTGAGCGTCCTCGGCGACAACCTCAGCCTACCTGAGCGTCCTCGGCGACCACCTCAGCCGCCTGAGCGTCCTCGGCGACCACCTCAGCCGACCTGAGCGTCCTCGGCGACCACCTCAACCGACCTGAGCGTCCTCGGCGGCCACCTCAGCCGACCTGAGCGTCCTCGGCGACCACCTCAGCCGACCTGAGCGTCCTCGGCGACCACCTCAGCCGCCTGAGCGTCCTCGGCGGCCACCTCAGCCGACCTGAGCGTCCTCGGCGACCACCTCAACCGACCTGAGCGTCCTCGGCGCCCATCTCAGCCGACTTGAGCGTCCTCGGCGGCCACCTCGGCCGCCTGAGCGTCCTCGGCAGCCACATCAGCTGCCCTGAGCGTCCTGGGCGACCACGACAGCCGACCTGAGCGTCCTGGGCGACCACGCCAGCCACCTGAGCGTCCTCGGAGGCCATCTGTCGGCCGCTCCTCCCGCGGTGTGTCCGCGTTGGTGACGTCACCGGTGGCGGCCGCACCTGCTCTCGGAGCGGGGCGTCACTGGAACTGGGCCAGCAGCGATGCTGGAGCGTGACGGACGCTGCGGCAAGGGTGAGGCTCGGCGTGTGCGGTCAGATCTGGGCGATCGATGTGGCTGCCAGAGCCGGCGCATCTCCATGGCCGGCGATGTGGGGGGGGGGCGTCCTGGCCCAGTCCTCCGTCAGCCGCCCGCCCTCGTGTGGGCCGGCAGCCATGCGGACGAGCCTTCCCCGCCCCCTCCCCATCCCCTCCCCCCCACACACCCGGCTCGGCCGTTGGCGGTGGCCTCGAGATGGGGGGCGGAGCGATGAGCGCTTCCGAGAACGCTGCGACGGAGGCTCTGGCAGCGTGCCAGCGCGGCCGGCCGCCGCCGGCTCGCTCGCTCCTGCCTGACCTGTGACCTACACTACGCCGAGTCACCGGCTGCGCTTTGTGGCTGGCCGTCGCGAGCGACCTTGGCGTCTTGCCAGCGATGTGGCGGTCCACCAACGTGTGGCCATCTGTGGCACTTGGAATTTACGTGTGGATTAGTGGGGTGGTTGGGCGACTCCCGTCACGCATCCGCCAGCTGTGCTTGTAATAGGATCGCAGTGTCATCAGTTTCAGCCGAACAAGGTCAGAAGAACTGGTCACCCCCGGTCGCCAATAGACACTGATATAATTGAGTCAGTCACCGGAATGTCCCCACCTCTCGCGCACGGACATTGGCAGGCAGCCATGAACGGGGAGGGACCTGTGAAGCTTGTGGACTTGTGAAGCTCAGCGTCTCCTAGGAGTGTGTGTGTGGGGGGGGGGGGGGGCTGCTGTCCTCCCAGCCGACGACATCTCTTCTGGAGACTGCACACTGCACGATAGAGATGGCAGATACACAACATTTGGGGACCGAAGCCCGGGCGCAGCCTGCCTGGTCTGGAGGCTGCACACTGCACGATAGAGATGGCAGATACACAACATTTGGGGACCGAAGCCCTGGCGCGACTTGCCCGGTGTGTCCAGGCTCGGTTTGTCGACTGTCCACTGTTTAGCATTGATGACCCGAGTGCATAAATACACAAAAGGGCGCACCCGGGGCCTTCTTAAGAGGGTGGCCCATGATGGGCGAGCTCCTCGGATTTTTATTTTGGGGAGCGGAGTATGGCTGGTCCTTATTTCAAGAACAACTTGCTGAACAGAGGCAATGGCCTACCATATGTGGCGCACCCTGACGTCTGAGACCTTGTTGCTGGCCTTTTTTAGATTCCGAAATGGAAACTTGGCCCCTAGGGGCGAGTTGGCGATGTCCCTCCCCAGAGTGCGCTAGTGAATATTTCATTTGCAACTGGATCCAAACTAATATTCAATTGACCGGCAGATGGCCATACAATTCTTAAAATTGTATCATGCAAGATGTGGATAAAAAGGTGAATTTTGCACACAAGTTGGAATGAGACTGCTAAATACATTTGTAGGGATGAGTAGTAATCCGAAGGTATTAAAAAGGACATGAAAGCGACACACCTCTGTGCGTGGGGGGGGGGAATGGAGTATGAGTTTGGGTATGGGTATAGGTATGCATACCACAGACCAGTCAACATGCTCGCCTGTCTTGAGCGGGCTTCGTCATCACGTTTTCAGTCTGCGTGTCACAGGCTGGACATCGCTGCGACATTTACTGCATGGTGCAAGCTGTGGACATGACCTTGGCAGTCAACACGCTCGAAAGTCCCTATGCAACGATGCATTCGTTCAGCAGTGCCTTGCCTGTCACCAAGGCGCCAGTGGCGGGGGGCGGGGGCGGCAGATGGGGGGGGGGGAGAAGGATGAGGAATAATACCCAAACTAAACACCCACTGACGTTAGTAAGTTGACAATTGGCTCCACCTCTTCCCGGCAAAAGTAGCTACCCGTCGCATCAACGATAATATCTCACCGTACCGGGCCGGTGATGTCAGAGTCCAGTCCGCTCCGGACGGCCTGATGACGTCAGAGCTCCGCCCATTGTGGAGCCGCGCACAGACCGGAGTGTGACGTCATCTGCACGGCCTCCTATTAACATGTCGCTTACGCCTCCCAGATTAGCGTTGCTGTCGGCCTGTCAGCCCGGTCAGGCTTGCTGGGATGGCGCCGTGTTGGAGCGCGTGGCCGGCGGTCGGAGAGAGGGGGGGGCACGGTGTTGGAGCACGTGACCGGCGGTCGGAGGGGGGTGCCGTGATGGAGCACGTGATTGGCGGTCAGTGGACCGCCCTGCCGAGGTGACCGTTCGGATGTGCTGAGTCAGGTGTGTTCGATCATCTGCCGACCGTTGGGAAGCGTACGTGAGACTGGCCGCCGCCGGGAGCGGTCCGGTCCCGTCCGGTCAGATCTGGTCCGGTCTGATCTGGTCCGATCTGGTCCGATCTGGTCCGGTCCAATCTGATCGGATCTGGTCCGATCTGGTCCAGTCTGGTCTGGTCAGTTCTGGTCCGGTCTGGTCTGGTCTGGTCTGGTCTGGTCTGGTCTGGTCTGGTCTGGTCCGGCCCAGAGACGCCATCAACAGCTCCAAGACTCAGGCCGGGCTGGATTTGTGCTTTGCAACCCTGAACATGAAGAGGACCATTTTCAGGTAATCGAATTTGAAGAGGATATTTGTCGTCAAACCAGAATCTCAACCTGAATCTAAGTTTGCACTTTCCAGTGCATCTTTAACGCTTTATCACCGGACAGTTCCTTGTCAAACAGCACCATTCAGCGTCCAAATGAGAAAATTAAGAGGTTTCTTTCCTGGAGCGGATAATGCTCTGGATGACAAAAATCCAGGAAGAGTGAGTTATTTTTTTCCAACCCTGGACACAGGTCACGTCTGATGGCTGCTGGGGTCTACCACCGATGGAGGATGCCAGCGATGGAGCCTATCGCCGGTGGAGGTTCCCACCAAAGGAGGCTGCCACCGAATGAGGTTCCCAGCGATGGAGACTGGGTGCGAATGTTGTAGCCGGCTCCCTTCGGCGGACAGCGCGACAGTGTTGGGCCGGGCAGGTAGCTGGGGCGCCAGTGGGTGCGATGTGGATGACCTGCTGGTGACCTCTGGGTGACGTGACGTACGTGTGACACGCCTCACGCTCGGCACGTGCCGTAGATAAGCGATCCCTGCATGTCCACAAAGTACGGAGTTACGGAACTTAAGCCAGACAGAGGAGCGATTTTCTCGAAAACTTTGGACTCGTTGATATGGAAGTTGGATATTACAAATTTATCATAATGCAGTTCTTTGATATCCCGGGAGTTGCGGATATTCGAGGAGCTTTTTTTCGTCAAGTTTTTCCCATCCAAACGATTTTTTCCTCTCCCAGTTCATGCTTCTGAGTTCATCCCAGGAGCCTGCGGGACCAGGACGTCAATGTTCTGTTCTCCCAGAACCATTACACTCTATTGTCTGCGGTACAAACGTGACATTTTCCGCACCTCAGTATCGATTTGACCTTGAGCCCAAGTGCGTGATAGCAGCACTGAGCGTGCGTGCCGACGACACTGCACGGCTAGAGGAGGCTGTTTCTGACACCTGACACTCCACTGACGTGGTGTGAGTGATGTGCTGTTGTATTCAGCGGTGTGTTGTTGAACGGCTGGTGAGCCAGGAAGTTTTGACTGATGTGCCGTATGTTGAGCTGTGTGTTGTTGAACGGCCGGTGAGCGGGACGGGTGTCAGCGTGGCCGTGGTCGGACGGCGTCGGGCGGCCGGGTGCGGTCAGTCGGCCAGAGCCGGCCGGGCCACTGTTTACCTGCTGACGCGACGCGTCGGCACACTGCCAGCTGGCGGCTGACGCGCGTGACTCACGCCACAGCCGTGCCGGCGCTCACACCGGGCACCGCCGAGTCACAGTGCTGACGGGTGGCGGGCGTCGCTCGTCCGACTCGTCCGACTCGTCCGATGTGTCGCGGCGCCGGCCGGCTCGTGCCGCCGCCGCCGCCGCTGCCACTGCCGTCGCTTCTGCCGCCGCTGCTGCCGGCGGTCCAGGCGCGCTCTCAAGGTCGCTCCGCCGGCCGCCAGAACACGACAGGCGCTCGTGATCCGCATCCAACGCTGAAGCGGCGGCTGTTTGCCGGCCGTATCCGTGCCATCGCCAGCCACCGGGCTGTGCTTGGTGGTGCTGCGGCACGTGGTGTGCTTGTTGTCCGGCCGTCTGGTGGTGCTGCCTCACGTGGTGTGTTTGTTGTCCAGCCGTCTGGTGGTGCTGCGGCACGTGGTGTGTTTGTTGTCGAGCCGTCTAGTGGTGCTGCGGCACGTGGTGTGTTTGTTGTCCAGCCGTCTGGTGGTGCTGCGGCACGTGGTGTGTTTGTTGTCCGGCCGTCTGGTGGTGCTGCCTCACGTGGTGTGTTTGTTGTCCAGCCACCTGGTGGTGCTGCGGCTCGTGGTGTGTTTGTTGTCCAGCCGTCTGGTGGTGCTGCGGCACGTGGTGTGTTTGTTGTCCGGCCGTCTGGTGGTGGTGCCTCACGTGGCGTGTTTGTTGTCCAGCCGTCTGGTGGTGCTGCGGCACGTGGTGTGTTTGTTGTCCGGCCATCTGGTGGTGGTGCCTCACGTGGCGTGTTTGTTGTCCAGCCGTCTGGTGGTGCTGTGGCACGTGGTGTGTTGTCCGGCCGCCTGGTGGTGCTGCCTCACGTGGTTTGTTTGTTGTCCGGCCGTCTGGTGGTGCTGCGGCTCGTGGCGTGTTTGTTGTCCAGCCGTCTGGTGGTGCTGCCTCACGTGGTGTGTTTGTTGTCCAGCCGTCTGGTGGTGCTGCGGCACGTGGTATGTTTGTTGTCCGGCCATCTGGTGGTGGTGCCTCACGTGGCGTGTTTGTTGTCCAGCCGTCTGGTGGTGCTGTGGCACGTGGTGTGTTGTCCGGCCGCCTGGTGGTGCTGCCTCACGTGGTTTGTTTGTTGTCCGGCCGTCTGGTGGTGCTGCGGCTCGTGGCGTGTTTGTTGTCCAGCCGTCTGGTGGTGCTGCCTCACGTGGTGTGTTTGTTGTCCGGCCGTCTGGTGGTGCTGCCTCACGTGGTGTGTTTGTTGTCCGGCCGTCTGGCGGTGCTGCGGCACGTGGTGTGTTTGTTGTCCAGCCGTCTGGTGGTGCTGCGGCACGTGGTGTGTTTGTTGTCCAGCCGTCTGGTGGTGCTGCGGCACGTGGTGTGTTTGTTGTCCGGCCGTCTGGTGGTGCTGCCTCACGTGGTGTGTTTGTTGTCCAGCCGTCTGGTGGTGCTGCGGCTCGTGGCGTGTTTGTTGTCCAGCCGTCTGGTAGTGCTGCGGCACGTGGTGTGTTGTTCGGCCGCCTGGTGGTGCTGCGGCACGTGGCGTGTTGGTTGGCTGACACCAGCAACATAGGGTATCAAGGCAAGCTGTCGAATCCCGCAATGGTATCAAATGGAATTGGCAATATGACAGCATTATTTGCACTACAATACGGAGCAGTTGAATGAACGATTGAGAACTATTGGAAATTAGAAAATCGTATTGAGAGATAGCGATCTGGTGTAGTAGAATCAGCTGTTAATGTAATGAATCCTTTGAAATTTCCTGTGGGAATTTGTACTTAACACAATAGCTGCGGAGCGGGCAGAGCATCCCCCTTACTGTACTCTATGGGTCTGTAGTACGTGTAGAGCTTGACTTTAGCCGCATGCCCTTTTTTTCACTGAGCATGCGCTGCCCACAAAAAGAATTAGATGCCATTCATAACACATCAGTACTGCCACGGTACTGGGTGCGATTCCCGCGGTGCCTGCCTTTCCTGCCGGGGTGAGAGACCGGCGACGCCATATGGCCTCAGCTGTAGTGCGTCGTAAAGTCACAATCACCACCGCTTTGTGTGGGCCGCCGCTGACGACCATCTCTTCTTCCGTCGTTGCCAGCCCTGTACTCATGAGAGCGGCATATGGGTGTGATGACCTTGGCGTGCGTATGCGACAACTCTGACAGCGGCTCTGACAATAGAACTCTGACAACTCTGACTCTGACAGTAGAAGCTCCTGTCTGGGGACTCTTGACGTCCCAGGCTGATTTGTCCCCGGAGTAAACGATACAGAGCCTGACGTCATTGCAACACGAATTTCACGTGTCGTCTCTAGAACACATGTGATCATTTGGTGGATGGGTGGGGACTTGCGCCGATTGGATTACCAACGGAGGCAGGCGTGGGATGGGGATGGGGGTGGGTTTGGGGGAATCCGTATCCGGCTCCGTCGTTCACCTCATTTCGCTCCTGGATGTGGATCGGTCTGCTCGCCGGAACTTGTTACGACCAGCAAAGTGACCTCGTATTACCGAGGTGTCTGATGTAGCTCGGCACGTAACTTGCACTCACTCGTCAAGAAGCTATTTGACCCTGGAAGGTTTTTATCCGTCGTACGCACTTTTGTGTGATATTTTAAGCCACCTTACCGACTCGTTTGTCCTCTGCTGGACCTCAAATAATGCGTGATTTTGTGCAGGCGAGTTTGCTGGTGGTGTGGCGATGCGTGCAGCGGTATCTCCGTGCATGAGGTCTTGCCGCTTCCTGCTGCCGACCAGTTCCGGGACGTCGAGATCATCATCCTGGGAAAGTGACTGGCGGCCGGAGATGCACTGGCAGCGGCGGACCGAGAACTGCCGAGCATTGTTAACTGTTGAGCTACGTCTGAGACCACCACTGTGTTTTAGCAACATTTCCGTGGCTCTGAGGCATTGCAGGGGAATGACTATCGCGATCGAGGCGCCATGAAGCCTTAAAACTGACTAGCTAATCACAATGTTTAGCTTTTCAGCTAATATACCGACAACTCTCCTCCTCTTAGCGTAATTCCGAGGCGATCTATTTATGGCAGAAACACAATGTTTAGATAATACAGTGGACTAATGTTCTGGAATTCCTCACTGCTCGTTGGAAACGGCACCTATCAGGAACTTGATTGGCCCCCTGCGGACAGCGGCTCAAACGGATGAATGGACTTCCAGAATTGTTTGCCAAGAAAATTCGCGACGAATTGTTCACAACTGCAGTTGCATGCTTTTCCCCCATACCCGATTCCTGACATCCGTACCATCATAATCTTGCCAACAGATGCTGTATTCATTAGGCAATATCATCTTTTGCTCCCTGTCATATTGCCACATTGTTCTGGACGGCATAAGTAGTTTTGACGTCTTTGCATGACCGCCCGCTCTTATCGTGTATTTCGTACATACTCCCGTTCCATGGCTTTGTAGACTGTGCGAATATCACAGGTTACAGGTACACAGATAGTCCGATAGCGAGTGATGAAATGGAAGTACACAGCCGGGTAACGAGACCAACAGAAGCTAATGCTGTCGAGAGATCGACCTATTTAGTTGAAGCGCCCTCAGCCCCAATAACTAACCATCCAGCCGCTGCCACGCCCCCTCCGCTGCCCCCACGCCCCCTCCGACAGCCGTCGCCACGCCCCTTCGACAGCCGTCGGCTCTCGCCGACCTTTTTTCGACTGCAACGCCATTCCAAATAGTTGGAGACGGTAGCCGAAAGACCATCCAGCCAGCTCCGTGTGCACTATTGGCGGCTGTGGAAGGCCGGCTCCGTGTGCACTATTGGCGGCTGTGGAAGGCCGGCTCCGTGTGCACTATTGGCGGCTGCCGAAGGCCGGCTCCGTGTGCACTATTGGCGGCTGTGGAAGGCCGGCTCCGTGAGCACTATTGGCAGCTGCCGAGGGCCGGCTCCGTGTGCACTATTGGCGGCTGCCGAAGGCCGGCTCCGTGTGCACTATTGGCGGCTGCCGAGGACCGGCTCCGTGTGCACTATTGGCGGCTGCCGAAGGCCGGCTCCGTGTGCACTATTGGCGGCTGCCGAAGGCCGGCTCCGTGTGCACTATTGGCGGCTGCCGAAGGCCGGCTCCGTGTGCACTATTGGCGGCTGCCGAGGACCGGCTCCGTGTGCACTATTGGCGGCTGCCGAAGGCCGGCTCCGTGTACACTATTGGCAGCTGCCGAAGGCCGGCTTCATGTATACTATTGGCTGCTGCCGAAGGCCGGGGCTGACGCCCCGCGTGTCCCGAGTAGCCAAGCCCCTGCGATCAACCATCCCACCACGCCGAGTGTCGGGAGAGTGCGGATGGCGCAGTTCGCGGTACACCATTGACAGGTCGCAATCCTGTACCACGCAATCAACAGTCGGCCATTTAAGATGGCGTAAGAGAGGCGAAACGCCATCGGTCGTTGAGTAATCCCACACCCACCGTTCGCCGTCAAACAGTACATGGCATGTGGGAATACAAGCTATTCGATGAAAACCGCTCCACTTCCACCGGGAGCCAAAACGAAACTTTAGATACGCCAGGAAGTGCAGCGTGCCAACGGCGCAACACAGGAGGTATGTGTGCTGCCCACGTCATGCCATAGTCCACAACCATGCCAAACAGTCTGAGAGACGTTGACGGGTGGATGTGAGTGCCACTAAGATTGACAGCTGAGTTATCAAGATGGATGTGCCGCTGTTCGAACCAGCGCAATGTCAGTTTTATCAGAGCTGATTTTCAAACTGTTCCCCGCGAACCACGCGCAACAATTTCAAGGGTCGCCTCCACTCGCGACTTGAGACCAGAAAGGTCGATGGGGAGACTACAGTGGATGAACTGCGTATTGTCAGCACTCATAACAACATTGCAACTAGTGGCATGGGTGGAACATCGCTAGTAAATAACAGGAACAGAACTGGTCCCAGTAGCGAGCCCAGAACCACTCTGTGGGTCGCCGGGTTGAGTGAGAGAACGCACTGAGAACTCTCGCTCAGCGAATGTTGACCCAATGTTAGTCCATGCGGTCCCAGTCAGGCTTTTCATGAAGCCGAGAATGCTTGACAGAATGGAAAGTTTGGCGATGTGTGGCCGGTGACGTCAGACATAGCCGTTTCAGCGGAGTGTCCAGGTCTAAAGCTCTGCTGCTTTCCGCATAGAATGCTGCGCTGAACTAAAAAAGTTCATAACTTGGTCACGTACTACCCTCGCAGTCACCTTGGCAACAGTTGACTGGATGGACAACGATCTGTAGTTATTAGGGTTGAGTTTACGACCTGACTTGTGAAACTGCAAGACGTTGGCAATCTTCCAAGTGGTAGATGGCATACCTGTCACTATTGACTCGTTCACAACCTCCAGCAAGTAAGGCCCAATGACTGGTATCATGCGTATCATTGTGATAATTCATGCGTATCATTATGATACCATCTCCGGTTGGTTATACTGGTTTTACGACACAGCGACCGTTAAGTCATGTAGCGTCGCCAATCTCTCACGCCGATTGGTCATGGGCGAAGGGTAGCGACAGGTAAGACTCGAACCCACAACCTTTCGACTGTGAGGCGAGCAACTAACCCCTAGGCTACTCGTTCCCTGATACCATCTCCACCGACGGCTTTAGACCTGGACATTCGGTGCATGGCATGCGACAGCTCTGATAGTGAATCTGGATGCACACGGGAAGCGCCACTAACCACACAGCTAGAATGCCAGGTGGGTGGGGGGTGGAGGGGGGGGTCGTCAGCCCTGCTGGCGTCATGTGCAGCGGTCACCCGAGAGCGCGCAGTCGCAGGATGCATGTTGAGCGGATCATCCCAATAACTGGCTTTATAGCGGTGAGATATTGCCGCAGATATTTTCACAGGCGACGCAGAGAATCGCTGGACGCTTTTCCTCGCCTGCCGCTCTCTGGCTGTATTCGCTCGCTCTGCGTCTCCGTGGTAATCACACCGATGAAAACGCAATATTGGTTGGCAAAATATCGACCCGAATGCTATCGTCTGGTAGCACAGGGTGCTGCACAGCGACACATTTGGCTGATGATGACAATCCGATGGCTTCGGTTTGGTGGCACACATTTCCTTTTCCGAGTGCCATTTGCTTCGAATCCCGTCATCTTCAACAGCTCATTATATATTTTCAGGTGTTTGGCGTCGGGTTTGACATGGTGGGTTTTCTGCCTCAATCATGTGTGTGAAGGAGGAAATTTAAAGAAATCAAATGTGGAATGTCTCAAAACTCATGCATCAGAACATCTTGTACTTTCAAGGGAATCCTGAGTACTTTATCATAGTTCATTGTGGTTGTTTGTCAAGCAGCATCATTCAACTACCGAATGAGAAACATGATATTATTATTTTCTGGAGAGTATAATGTACCGCCCCAGCCCCGCACCAGCCCCGCACCAGCCCCGCACCAGCCCCGCATAAGCCCCGCACCAGCCCCGCACAAGCCCCGCACCAGCCCCGCGCCAGCCCCGCGCCAGCCCCGCACCAGCCCCGCACAAGCCCTGCACCAGCCCCGCGCCAGCCCCGCACAAGCCTCGCACCAGCCCCGCACCAGACCCGCACCAGACCCGCACCAGACCCGCACCAGCCCCGCGCCAGCCCCGCACCAGCCCCGCACAAGCCCCGCACCAGCCCCGCGCCAGCCCCGCACAAGCCTCGCACCAGCCCCGCACCAGTCGCGCACCAGCCCCGCACCAGCTCGGAGCCAGCCCCGCACCAGCCCCGCACCAGCCCCGCACCAGACCCGCACCAGACCCCCACCAGACCCGCACCAGACCCCCCACCAGCCCCGCACCAGACCCGCACCAGCCCCACACCAGCTCGGAGCCAGCCCCGCACCAGCCCCGCACCAGCCCCGCACCAGCACAGCGGGTTAGTATCTTATTTGGAATAAACAAGGGAGGTACCAATTATGTCTCAGCCTACCTTTAAGAAGCCCAATAATATGAATGCTGTGGATATTTGGGAAACTCTTGGTATCCTGGACATTTATGGAATTTTGGACGTTCAGTCATCCTACATGCACGATGAAAATAAAACGTGGTACACTGAAGATCCAAACATCAGACCAAAGTGCAAATTAAGTAATGTGTGTTTTGGGGATATCAAGTGGCAGTGGGCACCCTAACGGCTCCTTGTTTACATTGTACTTGCGTTTGCTGGGGGATGAATGTTGCCTGTTGAGTGGCGGAAGGTGACGGAGCAGTCTGGCTGCTGACGTGTGGCTGAAGCTGTTAGGAGGCCTAGCGTTCTCATCGCTCAACAACTCAAAATGTGCGGGACAGTCTGCACGTGGTGTGCTACGCGAATGCCGCAGGTATTGGAGTGGATCAACCGATAATGTATTGGGCCCGCACCTAGCAGCACTTGCGAAGCTCCATCTATGGTGAGCGATCGTGTGGCCGACGGGTTGTCGGGTGGAATCGCTAGTGGTCGTGGTGACCTCATGTTTGGCGTGCCGTGTCGACTCGTCTGTTGGTCGACGCGCTTGCCGCCCCCTCAACGGGTGTCATTGTTGCTTTTCCTGGCGAATACTACCGTACGTACGTCGTCCGCCGGCGGCACTGCCCCCCCCCACCACCACCACTTGTGTCCGCAGGCGAGATTCCTCCACGCGTCGCCACCACCAGCGGACGTCACGTGACGCCGACTTCTGTGTGCTCGGTGTGACCATTTCTGGGCGTCGGCAGGTGCGGCTGAGTGGAGCCGCGTCCAGCAGCAGCGCCGGCCTGCACGCGCCGCCGCCGCCGCCGCTGCCGCCGGGCCACTACGGCGAGCCGACGCGCGCCGACACCGGCAGCGAGCGCGAGCGCATCATCCAGGACAGCATCCAGCGGCTGTACCAGGGCGGCGAGCCGCCGGCGGCGCACAAGGCCGAGCTGGGGCCGCCGGGGCGCCAGCAGTACCCGCCCGGCTTCCCCGGCTACTACAACCACATGAAGGGCGGCCAGGTGCACGGCAAGCCGCTGCCGCCGCCCACGGCCGCCGACCGGCACAGCCCCTACCTGCCGCACACGCCCGGTACGTGACGTGTGTGTGTGCCGCCTGCGTGCAAGAACAGAGAAGGTAAGAGAGAAAATCCCTACCCTCGTTCAATCTGGTCCAAGTCTCTTCTGCCCGGTATCGCCTGTACCATACACACATGCTACTGAATGAGACTCAGAGTTTGGGTGATTGTGGTAATAGGTTGGTGTATGGTGGTAGTTGAGTGTGTGGTGAGAGGTGAGTGTGGTAGCTGAGTGCGTGGTGACAGATGAGTGTGGTGACAGGGAGTGTATGGTAACAGCTGAGTGTGGTGGTAGCTGAGTGTGACGGACACCGCGGCGGGATAATGACGCCACTGTCCGATGTGCTGATGCCGTACCTGTCGCCAGGCCATCCAGCCTACAAGGGTGCGCTGCCGCCGCAGCAGCAGCAGCCGCCGCTTGGCCGCTCTCCAGTGCCGCCAGAGACCCGCCTGCCGCCGCCGCCGCCACTGCCGCCACCGCCCCCGCCGTTGCCGCCGCCGCCGCTGTCGCACCAGCGCGCCGCGCCGCCGGCGGCGCACGCGGCCGACCGCAGCAGCTCTCCGTACCTGCTGGCGGCGCCGCCCCCGCCGCCGCCACACCGGCCCGTCTACTCGCCGACGGGCGCACACCTGGCCGCCGCTGCCACGGGCCTGCCGCCGCCGGCGCACGCCAACGCCGTGCGCCGCACCGCCACGCCGCCGACCGTGCAGCACCACACGCTCGACCTGAGCGTCGGCTCGCGCGCGTCGCTGGCGCCGCCGCTGGCCGGCTCGCACGGCGCCGCGCTGGGCGCGCCCGCGGCCGGGACGGAGTCGCCCAAGCGGCCGGCGTCGACGCCGGTGCTGAACCTCGGCGTGTCGCCGGCCAAGCGCAGTCGCGCCGAGCCGCCGCCCGGCGTGGACGAGCCGATCCCGCTGGTGGCTGGCGTCGCGACACACAACGCGGCCGTTAACGACACGGCCGCGACGCCGACGCCGACGTCGGCGGCGGACACGCGCGACTCGCGCTCAGCGCCGCCACCGCCGGCGGCGCCGGCGCCGGCATCAGCGTCGGTGGTGGCGGCGCTGTCGGCGTCGGCGCCGACGTCCGGCACGCCGTCGCCGGTGCCGACGGAGCCGGCGGCCGTCAAGCCGGAGCCGGCTGACGTGCGACCGTACCCGCACAAGGGCAAGAAGGCGTGGCTGCTGCGGCACGTGGTCGGCACCGGCGGCGACGACTCGTCCTCGTCGGCCGGCGTCAACGGCTCGGAAGCGGGCGACCTCAGCAACGGCGGCACGCCCAAGGTGTCGCCGCCGGCCAGCGTCAAGGCCGAGAAACCCGACGAGGCGGAGGCGGGCTCGCGGCCGGCCACGCCCGCGGCGGCGCCGCCGGCGCGCAACACGCCGTCACCGGCGGTCGCGCCGCAGGCCAGGGTCGAGCCCAAGGCCGAGGTCAAGTCGGAGCCGAAGGCCAAGTGCGAGGTGACGGTGAACGGCGACGGCGACAGTGACAGTTCGGAGGGCGCGCCCGTCAGGCGGAAGGCGGCCGCGCGCCGCAAGACGACGAAGAAGGCCGAGCCGGCCGCGCGCGAGTCCAAGAAGGTCAAGGCGTCCGACGGCAGCGAGTCGGACAGTGACAAGGCGAGCGAGGACGAGGTGCGCAAGGCCGACTCCAAAGTCAGCAAGAAGCGCGGTCGTAGGACGAAGGAGAAGCCGGCCAAACAGTCGAAGCGCACCGCCCCCAAGCCGTCCGAGAAGAAGGAGACAACGCCGCCCAAGAAATGCGACGACGGCAAGCGGCAGTCGATCTCGGCGCTGAAGAAATCTGGCGCCAGCTTTCTGCAGGACCTGTTCTGCTGCGACCTGTCGTCGAAGCTGCCCAAGTGTCGCGAGTGCCGCATCACCCAGACGCAGCGCAACAAAAAGCTCAGCAACATCTACTGCCGCTTCACGGCGTTCCGCCGGCTGCGCTACACCAAGTCGGGCGTGCTGACGGTGGCCGGCTTCTGCGACCCGGAGCAGGACGCCGACGACGAGGACAAGCGGCTGTGGCTGCCGCCGGACCCGGCCGAGCCGGCGCCGGCCGGCGCGCCCCGGCCGCCGGCGGCGCGCCTCCTGCTGGCGCAGGCCAGTCCGCCGTTCTGCGAGCTGAGCGGCG
Organism: Imbricaverruca yamaguchii; assembly: GCA_034440575.1. Classification (NCBI taxonomy): domain Eukaryota; kingdom Metazoa; phylum Arthropoda; class Thecostraca; family Neoverrucidae; genus Imbricaverruca; species Imbricaverruca yamaguchii. Next base: position 2,712,708 of record JAOTOL010001650.1, on the reverse strand, counting down.
ACGAGCAGGAGGCGGCGCGCGCCCACATGAGCGCCGACAAGACGCTCGCCTGGAAGCGCGTCGTGCAGGGCTGCCGCGAGATGTGCGACGTGTGCGAGACGACGCTCTTCAACGTGCACTGGGTGTGCGGCAAGTGCGGGTTCGCCGTGTGCATCGACTGCTACCGCGGCCGCAAGGACGGCACGGCGCGCGCCGGCGGCGAGGCGGGCCGCGACCGCGACCGCGACAGCTTCCAGTGGATGCTGTGCAGTAGCCGGCAGCCGCACGACCAGCAGCGGCTCATGCTGACGCAGATCGTGGCCGGCGACGCGCTGGCCAGCCTCAGTCGCCAGGTGGGTCGGCGTGTGTGTCGCACTTGCACCTCTGGCCGTGTCCTCAGGTGTGCCGCACATGTACCTCTGGCTGTGTCCTCAGGTGTGCCGCACATTGTACCTCTGGCCGTGTCCTCAGGTGTGCCGCACATGTACCTCTGGCTTTGTCCTCAGACGTGCCGCACATGTGCCTCTGGTTGTGTCCTCGGGTGTGTCGGCGTGTGTGCCGCACATGTACCACTGATCGCGCCCACCAGGCCAGCCGGCCATGTCTGTCGATACGTTTGTGACGGCATGCTCGCCCTGGTATTTTGTTGTGAATACCAGGCGCTCCAGGAGATTGAACTCGCAGTTTTGGTGTCGGACGAGTAGATGGTGTCCCTCGACGACGGACTGCCTGAGCTGAGTGCTCCCTGTCGTGCACAACCCAAGGATGTGCGAGTTCTTAAACCCTGGTTAAGAACCCATATCCAGGGAGGGTACATATTATTTGTGCAATGGCCACACAATGGTTAATGCAGTCCATGATGTCCCGAATCCATACAGACCCCCATAAGTAAGTGTTCCAGGAGTTTAATGGTGGACGAGCGAGCGCCACATCATCTGTCGGGCACCCTATTTTTAGCATTATTATGTCGAGTGGAAGACTGGGTCTGAAAACATTCTGAATTGGCCTGGCCGTGGTATTTTCAGAAGTATTCATCAACGGATGGTTGTATGCTTGTGCAGGGAAGCTAGACCTTATCTTATGTGCGTTTATCACCTTCCCCGTTCATGTCATGCTAACCTGTGTCGGATTACGACTGACCTGTGTGCCTGACCTGTATCGGAGAGAGTAACTGACCGGTGTCTGAAGGCCTGACCCGTGTCTGAAGGCCTGCCCTGTGTCTGATGGCCTGACCCCTGTCTGAGAGTCTGATCTGTGTCTGAAGGCCTGCCCTGTGTCTGAGGGCCTGATCTGTGTTTGATGGCCTGACCTGTGTCTGAGAGTCTGGCCTGTGTCTGATGGTCTGACCTGTGTCTGAAGGCCTGACCCCTGTCTGAGGGCCTGACCTGTGTCTGAAGGCCTGACCTGTGTCTGATGAGCCTGACCTGTGTCTGAGGGTCTAACCTGTGTCTGAGAGCCCGACCTTTTTCTGAGGGCCTGACCTTTGCCTGCTGGTCTGACCTGTGCCTGCTGGTCTGACCTGTGTCTGAGGGTCCGACCTGTGCCTGGGGCCTGACCTGTGTCTGCTGGTCTGACCTGTGCCTGCTGGTCTGACCCCTGTCTGAGAGTCTGACCTATGCCTGCTGGTCTGACCTGTGCCTGCGGGTCTGACCTGTGTCTGGGGGCCTGACCTGTGTCTGAAGGCCTGACCCCTGTCTGAGAGTCTGACCTGTGTCTGAGGACCTGACCTGTGTCTGAGAGTCTGACCTGTGTCTGAGGGCCTGCCCTGTGTCTGAGGGTCTAACCTGTGTCTGAAGGCCTGACCCCTGTCTGAGAGTCTGACCTGTGTCTGGGGACCTGACCTGTGTCTGAGGACCTGACCTGTGTCTGAAGGCCTGACCCCTGTCTGAGAGTCTGACCTGTGTCTGATGACCTGACTGTTGTCGGCCGGCAGGTGCACGAGGCGCGTCTGAAGGTCGGCCTGCCGCTCAGCTGCCAGTGTGAGGCGGCGCGTCGCCTGCAGTCGACGGACGCCGCCAGCGACCTGCCCAACGGCGCGCGCACCAAACTGGAGGACTACCAGCCCGGCGAACTCGGCGACGGCAACGACGGCTCTCCGCTCACCTGGCTCGCCGACGTCGCCCTCTCAGACTCCAAGAAGAACTCGGATGTGAGAGCACAGTGCACGATGGGCAGAGGGTGTGTGGGTGTGGTCCCGTGGGGTCAGTGGGTGTGTGGGTGTGGTCCCGTCGGGTCAGAGGGTGTGTGAATGTGGTCCCGTGGGGTCAGAGGGTGTGTGGGTGTGGTCCCGTGGGGTCAGAGGGTGTGGTGTGGTGTGGGGGGGGGGGGGGGGGTGGGGGTGGGGGGGGGGGGGGGGGGGGGGGGGGGGGGGGGGGGGGGGGGGGGGGGGGTGGGGGTCTGATGAGGCCCGACAGTATGTGTGTGGGATCTTGTGTGGTCAGCCCTTGTGTGTGTATATGGTGCGGCAAGATGCTGGAATAGTCAGACATGATATTTAACATTATAGAACAGCGAGTTTGTCGTCGATCTTCTGCACCCAAAATGTATACAGAGAGGACAGGCATCAGGTCAGAAGAATCATTATGTTGTGCAGAATAATTCAGAATATTTTTGTAACGTAAAATGTGCTCTATTTATCTTTGTCAGTGTTGGTTTGTGTAGCTGACAGGCATTCATCCAAAGGTACTTTCTGTCAAGTTTTTTTCCTTAAAAATGTGTACACCCCCACCTAACTCGAATGTTAAAATCCAGACAGTGAAAGTGAAAATGCATGCTGATTTCCTGCGGATGTGTCGTACTAAGAAGGAAAACTTCGTTTCCCGACTGTGTTACAGTTCCAGGAGTATCTCTGAGGCAGCTATAATTGCATTTAGAGCTAGCTGGTGTGGATGTATTCAGGTAACCAACCTGGATTTCGGCACTATGCGTCTCACAATGGTGATCATTAGTTGTAAAAAGTTAACGGGTGGCGCCGGCGACACTCGTGAAATCCGCGTATGACTCGGTAGTCGAGGCGTCCTGAAGCCTAAATAACTAACTCACCGCTGCTGTTGCCGTCGTCTCGATGTTGGCCGAGTCCATGCTACACGACACTATCGACTCGATACGAGCCGTGTTCGTGCTACGCGACAATATCGACTCGGTGCTGTCCGTGCTAGCGACATCCGGCCCCTTCCGTGACCTACCGCTGGCAGGAGCGTTCCACTTAGCTCATCTACGACTGTACGGCGGCGCGCTCTTGACGTGGCATTGAAGAGGTCACATCAGCACACAGCAGTTGTACCATAACAACGGCTTCAGCTGACCAGCTACAAATGTTGTCAAATAGTACAAGTTACGTGGAACCCAACAGGAAATGGAAAAGCTTGTTCTCAGTTGCTGTTGCTGTGAACAAAGTTTTGAGTCCTTTGACGATCTTCCAGTGAAGTCGGGGGAGATTCAACTGCGATAACAATTGGCGGTTTAACATGATATATTTTTGGCGAAATCTAATTATTTTGTTTTTGTGAACAGCTGTGGTGCCTACATTTGGTGCGGTATGCCCGTGACGGAGTGGTCAAATGTGATGACACACCCTCGGGTGGGAACGATGTCGAAGTCGCCAGTTCGGATCCACGCGTTCCCGAGCCTGCTCTTGTTCTGCCATGTTCTGTCGGAACTCCGACCAACATTGCTTGGCGGAAATGTGCCTAGCGTGCAATACTTCTGAGCTTTCGGCCGAACCAGGTGCAGAATATGTGAATATACAAGGACGGTACCGGGCGATACTGAGTCAACGTCAGAGAGTGTTCGACATCAGGGAATAATGCGTGGAGTGCGATGCCCAATGCATTCAGTGCCCGCAGGTTTGTGATGCCCAAAGCCGTCTGTACCGCAGGTGTATGATGCCCATGGGCGCTACACGACCAATGTAGTCGATGCGCCCTAAAGCCCTAATAACTAACTGTATGATGCCCAAAGTCCTCTGTGCCACAGGTATGTGATGTACCAATGTCGTCTGTGCGGCAGCTGTGTGATGCCCAATGCCTGTGCCGCAGGTGCATGATGCCCAAAGTCGTCTGTGCCGCAGGTGTCCAACAGCGAGGGCGAGTCAGATGCTGAAAAGGAGGACGGCCTGTCCACCCTGCGCAAGCTGTTGATACGTCCCAACGACGCTGGAGAGCTCGAGGAGAAGCCTGCCAAGAAGGTACGGGATGTCTTGTGGCAGTTCCGGCTAATGCTGGAAAGGGGTAGTGCCGTTTTGACTCGTGGGGACCAGAACTACATGCAGTTCTGGTCGATGGTGGGTGGGAGAGAGGGGGAGGGAGGGAAAAAGGTAGCGGTAGCGATGTTCGAATGCTCCGGTTGCTTTAGGTAGTCGTGTATGGTCAGATCGGATGCAACCGGCACTTCTTTTTCTAGACAGCAGTTGCTCATGTTTTAATCAGATCCGTACAGGCTACGTTCCACAACTATTCGGGATCGGGTACAACTAATAAATAATCGGGTGGGAGCACTTTACCCAGGTAGGTCCGGTGGCGTCGTTGCCAACTCGCCCGTGACGTAGCCGAGGCATTGCTGCCCCTTTGCTGCATGACCGACGCAGTCGATGCCCCCCCCTCCTGCTCATCTTGACCGCTCGCCACCAAGGCGGTCACCCCACGCGCCAAGCTTCGCCACGCGCCTTGAGGAACCCGAAGTTATTCTAGCACCTGCCCACGTTCCCCACGCTGTCGCAGCGAACCCCATGCCAGAGGCGCCAGCCATCGGTCCGCTGGCTCCGCGCACTAGTGACAGTATCGCATCGGCGGCAGCGATGGTCGTACGTCACGTTGCCCGGTATCAGCGTTATTTGGCTGTGCTCTGCATCACTGCGGTGTTATCGTGCACATGCGGTACGTCGTCGCCCTGACCGCGGTTGTAACTGTGACGCCGTCGTCGGCAGCGACAGAAGAAGGCCGGCGGAGCCGCCGGCCTCGCCAGCCAGGGGCCGCCGCCCAGCAAGGTGTCCGGCCAGCCGGGCCAGGCCACGTCGCGGCCCGACTCGCGCGCGCTCAAGCACTTCGTGCGGCGCGACTGGCAGCGCCGGTGCGCGCGCCAGCGGCCGCCGGTGCGCGCGCTGAGCCAGGCCGAGTCGCAGCGGCTGCACCCGGGCGTGCGCCACTCGTGGCTGTGCGACGGCCGCCTGCTGCGGCTGCACGAGGCCGGCTCGCCGGCGGCGGCGCGCCTGTTCGCCGAGCAGTGGCAGCGCGGCCAGCCGGTGCTCTGCTCGGCCGTGGGCGGCGCGCTGGACGCGCCGCTCTGGCAGCCGGACGCGTTCGCGCGCGACTTCGGCGACGAGCGGGCCGACCTGGTCGACTGCCGCAGCGGCGCCGTGCTGGCCGACCAGCCGCTGCGCCGCTTCTGGGAGGGCTTCGCCAGCGTGGCCAAGCGGGCGCGCGACGAGGCGGGACGGCCGCGCGCCGCGGCGCTGCGCGACTGGCCGCCCGGCGACGAGTTCGCCGACCTGCTGCCGGCGCTGTGCAGCGACCTGGCGGCGGCGCTGCCGCTGGCCGACTACACGCGCCGCGACGGCCGGCTCAACCTCGCCTCGTGCCTGCCAGACACGTTCGTGCGGCCCGACCTGGGGCCCAAGCTGCACGTGGCGTACGGCGGCTGCGGCGGCGGCGGCGGCGGCGGCGGCGGCGCAGCTGCCGGCGCGGCCGGCGCGGCCGCCACCGGCATGCGTCAAGACGTGGCCGACGCCGTCGACGTGCTGGCCCACGTGTCGGTGGCGGCCGACGACGAGACGGCCGCCGCCGAGGCGCTGCGCTGCATCGACGCCGCCGACTGTGACGCGCTGACCAAGAGGAGGGCCAGGGAGGAGGTTCCCGGCGCGCTGTGGCACATCTACCATGCGGCCGACGCCGACTGCATTCGGGACCTGCTCAACAAGGTGAGTGGCCGTGCGTGTTGACGTTGGGGAAGCTGCGGCGGCCGGGAGCGATGCTTCTGGCGGGCCGCGACACATCTACCCCCGGCGGTGACTGAGAACGCGCGTGAATCTCGTCACTAGTGCTGTCGTACTTGGTCTACCTAGCGAAAGTTTAACTGTTTTCTTGTGCCTATGCCATGTGAAACGCGTGGCTAGGTTTTTGTGGGGAAAACATCGAACTAGTGGAAGCTTGAAGCGTCGGTGGCGTAAGCATTCTTTTCCCGTGCACTGACACAGTGCTATGTTTAACAAGCGTGTTTCAAGTTAAAATAACTTCAAATATACCAGTATTATACACCTTCTCGAGTAAAAGGCTCTTGTTTTTCAGTTTACTGATATTTTTTTTTACAAACGAGAATGTAAAAACAAAAACCACATTGCAGCAGGTTCCTTACGTCGCTGATGAGAAAAGAACTGGATTGCCCGCTTTCTTTCAGACTTATGCATGGGGACAACGGAGATCACTTGTTTGAAATATAGCATGTGGCATCCTGAGGTTTAAAATGGATGTACTAAACCAATATGATTAAAGATAAACAATGGCATACACATCTTGTGAATATACTTGCCTTGGAAATCTACCAATGCATGTCAATATTTTTTTTTATTTTTCCGATCTCGTTTTCGACTAGAACTTAATTGAGGAATCGAGCATGATGACTGCCAAAAGCTAACTGAAGCCCATCTAATGTAGGGCGAAAGCGGAAGATTTTGGGCGACCTACGGCTTTGCTGAAGCCTATTCACTTGTTAGGTGACGATTTGCATATGATCCGACAGGTAAATTATTTGGCTATGTCTCAAACATCAATTTTGCTATCATATATCCGTCAGTGTACTGCGATAGGCTTTTGCCGTGTGCGTATACTTATGCATGCGACTTGGGTTTATGCATATACAACACATACAATTTGAGAAGTTTGGGGTATGCTTAATCGGTGGTATACTGTAGGTGAATGGGCGGTGATATTTTGCATTTGTTCGTAGAGTTGTTCACATAATGATGTTAGCAACTCTATGTAGTATATAATATAATAATTATGATTATTATATTTATTGACGAAGTCGTTTCAAATGCTTCCGGTATAAAACACAAGTATTGCTGTTCAAACTGCCTGATGTCCAGAAGGCAGTGAGTTCGCTACGACCCGCGCCAGCCATGTGCACCGGAGCAAAGTGGAGCGAACTCCTTGCGACCTGCACCAGCCGTGTGCACCGGGGCGGAGAGAGGAGCTGTGTACTCAATGACGCTGACAGAAACATCTTGGGTAGGGCGAGGGTAGTGGAGGTGCCAATGAAGAACAAGTTGATGTGCCTCATCAGCAATCGATCTGGATGGCATGATGAAGGTGCTGATTCAAGATTCTGCGTCTAGGAAGATATGGCGCGGATTCGGGAGTGTTGTCATTCGCTCACTTTTTAGGAGGCGGTGGACGTGCTGATTCAGCGGCACCACTGGAAAATGTCCTGATGTAGGCGGATGGGGCGCCGGAGATTCCCGGGGGAGTCCCTGGTGCCGGGGGGGGGAGGGGCATTCTGAGCATCTTGTTCGATGGATGCGAGGGCCGTCATCGGTATTCTCTTCGCGACTACGGCCGATTCAGTGCCATTCCAGGAATTGGCGACCGTGGCTTCTGTCGGAAAGGATGTGGTGCCGCTTCGGGGGTGTCGGAGATTTGTTCGTAGTACGTGGTGGCAATGCTCAGGTGGAGTCATTTCCATGATGTGGCGTCTAGGATTAAAAGATGCCGACAAACAACGGAGACTGCCGTGAATATAGTGCGTGTATAACCGTGCGTGTGCACTAACTGCACAAAACCCCTGCCTGGCCACCCAAAACTAACAGTGAAAAAGGCTGATGAAGGGAATTCCTTAGCTCTGAAAAGCTACGGTTCCTCATGTAGGAAGTTAGAACAGCCTGTTATTTGTCGCACATGTGGTTGTTGGACAAACAGTCACAATAGGGTTTTGACCCGACAAGCATTGGACGGGCTCAGAATGCTGGAAAGACGAGACGCGTGTCGCCCATCTAGGTCTCGAATCGCATGAGAACGGAGCCACCACCACTTGTTCTAACAGGTGATGGTGGTGCCAGCCCGGCTGGTGATGTCTCAGTCGAGTGTCGTCAGCAGCACGCCTGTGTTCACACAATTGACCGACCACGCGGTGTCGTGTGTGGCGACCGTCCGTCTGGTGTAGTCAGCAATACTCCCCTGTGCTGATATAGTTAACCGGCCACGCGGTGTCGTGTGTGGCGACCGTCCGTCTGGTGTAGTCAGCAATACTCCCCTGTGCTGATATAGTTAACCGGCCACGCGGTGTCGTGTGTGGCGACCGTCCGTCTGGTGTAGTCAGCAATACTCCCCTGTGCTGATATAGTTAACCGGCCACGCGGTGTCGTGTGTGGCGACCGTCCGACGGCCGCTAAACGACCAAACCTGGTCGATGCGTCCTAAAACTCGCACAACCAACCAGCTGACGACCGCCCGTGCGCGCTGCCACAGGTGTCGGCGGAGCGCGGCGAGACGCCCGACCCGCACCACGACCCGCTGCAGGAGGCGCGCTGGTACCTGGACGCGCCGCTGCGCCGCCGCCTGCTGCACGAGTACGCCGTCGAGGGCTACGCGGTGGTGCAGTGCGCCGGCGACGCGCTGCTGGTGCCGGCCGGCGCGCCGCACCAGGTGCGCCACCTGCACGCGTGCGTGCGCGTGTCGGTGGACTTCGTGTCGGCCGAGAACGTGGCCGACAGCTTCGAGCTGACGCGGCACCTGCGCGCGCTGTCGCCGGCCGGCGCCGGCCACGAGGACAAGCTGCAGATCAACAACATCGTCTACCACGCGGTCAAGGACGCCGTCGGCAGCCTGCTGCGGCCGGACGCGCCGGCCGGCTCCGGCTAGCGCTGTGATCTCGAGCGGGCGGCTCGCACCGGTGCGGAGTGGCTGGACGCCGGGCGCCGGCGCAGCCACTCCGCTGCGTACAAATGTGTCCCGGGCGACGGGCGCTGCGCGGCGCACGCGGCCCGGGCGGTCTTTCAGCGCGGCGGACCGCCGCCTGGCGGACGGTCGGCCAACTAGCGGCCGGACAGCGGCCGCGCGCGCGCATTCCGTGCGACCGCGGCGCGTCGGCCGGCCGCGTCGGCGCCAGATAGCCGTTATTTCCCCTTTCCATTCGGACGTGCGTGCGGCCGCGCACGCGCGCGCGACACGCGCACGTTGCGTTGCGGTATGTGTGGCTGGCGCCTGTCGGCGAGCCGGTCCGTCACGCTGGCTCCGGCCGACAGCGTGACGGGCGAGGCCCGCCGCCACCGTCACCCCGCGAGTGTACATAGCTGGGCGGGCGAGCGGACCCAGACGAGCCGCGCCCTTCGTGTCTGCCTGTCAATGCCGTGTTCACCGTGTAGTGTGGCTGGTAGTTTTCCAAAATAAATGCTGTTCATTTGGATAAGGTGTTTTTAGAGGAAAGACGGGATCGAGACCGCGTTATTTGTTTTCTTTCTTTTTCTTACTGCATCATTTATCCCCGTACAGACGAACAATATGCAGACCTAATATGAACGAACACAGGCAATATGATATGCCTGTGTTCACGCTCCTCTACATCAGATGTTCATGGTCGTCCGGACAGCAAGCGATTATCTTTACGCAAACAACAATGCAAGAGCATCCAAAAATGGGAATATTAAAGTTTCGACACAGTCATTCGTGCGCGGATTTGCCGGTGGGACTGATAACCCGAGCGAGTGAGTATGGTGGGGGATTCACAGCGTTATGGCGCTGACGCTTCTAGTCGCGTTTTAGCCGGGTTTCGGTGGCACATCATTGATGGGTATGACCCGTTCCGGACAGTGGTGCCGTCTGATCCAGCGTACTGTGGCCCGGTCCGGTACGGCTCTCGTTATTCGGCTTGATTTGATCCAAATCGGCATTACTGACCCTGCTGATCAGGCATCCATGGGCCAAAGGCGACGGGGGAGTTAATTTACATGTCATCAAGAGAGACGAGAGAAGAGAGAAGAGAGAGAGAGAGAGAGAGAGAAGAGAGTCATCAAGTCATCCCTCTGTATGCATGTGTTAGCATGGTGACGAATTGCTCAGGTTTCGCCAATAGGGTTCAGAAGTAGTTCCAACTTAGTCTTTGCACTCACGTGCACACGGCTCTGCAACAGAACGTCTCTGTCAAGGCGTGTATTCTTACAATGAAGCCAGCATCCCTCCACGAAACCGGTGACAGCATGTTTGTGATAATGAAAGCATGGCACGAAGCCCGATCCGATGACGATTATTTGGGTTTTAGGGTGCCTGGGGTTCGCTGCGATCGAATGGTCCACACGAGCAATAGCATCAGAGTACACGAGTCGCTCGTCCAGAAAAAGACCAGGAAACATCGAACATTGGCACGGCACGACGCTTCCTACACACAGCTGGGCCGATGTTAGTGACCGCGCTGCCGAGTGGCTCCACCCCCCCCCCGGTGACTACTCCTCACACATACTCCCCCCGGTCGATTACTCCTTACCCCCACTCCCCGGGTGACCCCTCACCTCCCCGGGGGGCTCGGAGCAGCAGGAGCGGCCAGCCTTCACGTTCGTCACTATGCACCAGTGGACATCGGACAGTGGACATCGGACCATCGTCAGGAGCGCAGCGGTTGTCCCGCCGCGTGCCACCGCCACCTCAGACCCACTGCACCGTCGGCACCGCCACCTCAGACCCACTGCACCGTCGGCACCGCCGCCTCAGACCCACTGCACCGTCGGCACCGCCGCCTCAGAACCACTGCACCGTCGGCACCGCCGCCTCAGACCCACTGCACCGTCGGCACCGCCGCCTCAGACCCACTGCACCGTCGGCACCGCCACCTCAGACCCACTGCACCGTCGGCACCGCCGCCTCAGAACCACTGCACCGTCGGCACCGCCGCCTCGGACCCACTGCACCGTCGGCACCGCCTCGACCCACTGCACAGTCGGCACCGCCGCCTCGGACCATCACTCGGACCGCCGCCTCGGACCCACTGCACCGTCGGCACCGCCGCCTCAGACCCACTGCACCGTCGGCACCGCCGCCTCGGACCCACTGCACCGTCGGCACCGCCGCCTCGGACCCACTGCACCGTCGGCACCGCCGCCTCGGACCCACTGCACCGTCGGCACCGCCGCCTCGGACCCACTGCACCGTCGGCACCGCCGCCTCGGACACCGCCCCTCGGACCCACTGCACCGTCGGCACCGCCGCCTCGGACCCACTGCACCGTCGACACCGCCGCCTCAGACCCACTGCACCGTCGGCACCACCGCTTCAGACTGGCCGCACCGTCGGCACCGCCGCCTGAGGTCGGCTATGCCGCCTCACACGAACGTGAGCCTCGTGCGGCCTTGGTTCAGCTGCCACACGTTCAGGTTCTCGTACTGCTCCACGCACTGGTCGATCTGGTCGGGGGTGAAGCCCTTGCTGGCGCACAGCTCGAGCACGGCCGGCAGACGCACGGTGCCCACCTCTCCCGCCAGCTCCTTCACCAGCTGCCGAACACAAAAGTAAATTAACAGTCTGTAATCGAGAGAGAAAGAAGCTGTGCCGGACAAATTCAAAACGACTGTGCGGAGTACCCACGGAGGAATAATATTCACAACACGACACGTAACGTGCATGGCATGACGTGTACGATGATGCAGGCACACGGTCCAGTAACACGTATAGGTGATCTGGCCGGCCAGCTGAGACAGGCAGCGGACGTGCAGAACTTGGTGCAGAAAACACAACGTAGACATAATACTAGGAAAATACACCCGGGTACACCTGACGTCGTGTTGCAAGTTAGCGGCTCGTCGCCGCGGAAGCGTGAAATTTCCGTAATATAAATGACTAGATGGTGGTGGATGTTTTAGGGCGAGTTCACCGCGTTGCTCATGCTACACCCATAACGCTACCTGCCACCTATTACGAGTGTCTTCGGTATTAAGGGAAGCCTTAGCTCATATGTGCCTACGATGGACCGAAGTTGATATCAAGGAAACATATCCCCAGATACCACAATCTGAGGGTCATCTGCCAACATTTGTCGCAGTGTTATCTCAGTACTTCAAGCCTACAGGGTTGTTGAGCATTTAGTCACTACCACAGAGCAATCACAAAATGTCCAACTTTCATCACGTACAATAACTATTCAGGAAATATCGGTATGAGGTGCTGGGTTTGCATTCCTCAGATAGCGAGCGAGGTCCCAAGTGAATGCTCTATCACCCGCAATGATACGTTCCGGTGGGGGAGGAAACGTAGTTGTTCGGATTCAGCGGCGCTAGAACACAAGTCCAAAATACAATGCTCTAACATGGCCGATGTGTTGACAATGTGCAGGCCGTGTCTGAAAGGTCAAGCATCAGTGCCAACTAGTCTACACGCACCGAAGGCCGACCGGCTCCGCTGCCTGCACCGCCCCCACGGCCAAACTTGACACGGAAGCAGGTCGACCTGAACACGGGTCAAACCCGACCGATCGATTCCCTGGTTACTGGGTGTGCGTCCGGACTACACGCGACGTTCGTGAATGACACGAATACACCTTCGGCAACCATGCGATCCTTCAAAACCCACAGGCCCAAGGGCACGTCTGTCCTGCACAGCTCACCCGCTGCTGTGCATTTCAACAGCTGGCAACACCTTCACACGATTCGCCGAAGCAAACAGGACTATCAGACATGGCAGGGTGCAGTGCGCCTTCCTGGCTTAGCCAAGGTCGCGGCAAGACAGAACAGTAAAGCAGGCTAGCCGACACCCACAACCGGCTACACCTGCCCCGATGCACGGAGCAACACGTCACCGCTGCGGTCAAAGGCAGCAATAATTGATTGTTTATTGGGTGGTTCACTCAAAGGCAGCGAGAATCGATGGATTATTTGGGTTTAGGGGCGCGCTCACTAGAGCATCTTTTGGTGCCCACAAGCGACGACAAAACCGTGGCTGGAGTTGTTTATAATGGTTTGATAACAAGACAATTGTTGAGGCAGCCAATGTTCAGAAGATACTTGAACTTAAGGACATGAGGATATCTTTTGTTTATTCAAGGTTCGGATATATTGGCATTATAAAAAAGAAGCTGATGGACCAACACAAATTGAGGAATGCGGGATGCAGCTCAAGCTTTCTGCTGCAACCATAAGAGGCATCACTACTAGAATAGAAGCCCGGATTAACAACCGCACGTCCCAGTACTCGAATTGAAGGGTGCTTCAACCGAAAATGTGACAATCTAGCAAGCACAGGCCTCAACATTTCCACCAAGGAGCAATACGTTCTCACCTTCTTATCGTCACACAAGACCACCCAACTGTTCGGCGAGAATAGGAAAAAAGGCAATGCTATGAACGACCAACACCCACGACCAGGCAGTTTGGCCAGCCCTAGACAACAAACTCCCCACTGAACATGACTCAACACGGACAATTCCGCCAACCGGCAGCTGAGCGTCACTGCTGGCCATTCTCCGACGACCGGCGGCGAGGCTGACCTCAAAGATGACGTTGGCGGTGGACTGGACGGGCCGGTGGCCGGTCTCGGCGTTCAGCGAATCCTTGCTCTTCTCCATGAGCCGCATCGCCTCGTTGACGTCCTCCTTCTCGACGGTGTCGACCAGCCGGAGGCGCGCCAGCGCCGTGGACAGCCGCAGGATGGCCAGCAGGTTGCGCGCCGACGTGAACGTCATGTCCTTGCTGTTGCGGGCCTCGCGGCGCAGCTCCACGTAGGCGGCTGAAAACCACCCGCCGTCCGTCAGTGGCAGTCAACCCTCGCCCGCCCAGCATAGCCGGCTGTGTGGCACTACTCACTGACGAGGTACTCAGAGACAGGCTGTGTGGTACTACTCACTGACGAGGTACTCAGGCTGTGGTACTACTCACTGGCGAGGTACTCAGAGACAGGCTGTGACACTACTCACTGACGAGGTACTCAGAGACAGGCTGTGGCACTACTCACTGACGAGGTACTCAGAGACAGGCTGTGGCACTACTCACTGACGAGGTACTCAGAGACAGGCTGTGGCACTACTCACTGACGAGGTACTCAGAGACAGGCTGTGGCACTACTCACTGACGAGGTACTCAGAGACAGGCTGTGGCACTACTCACTGACGAGGTACTCAGAGACAGGCTGTGGCACTACTCACTGACGAGGTACTCAGAGACAGGCTGTGGTACTACTCACTGACGAGGTACTCAGACAGGCTGTGGCACTACTCACTGACGAGGTACTCAGAGACAGGCTGTGGCACTACTCACTGACGAGGTACTCAGACAGGCTGTGACACTACTCACTGACGAGGTACTCAGACAGGCTGTGGCACTACTCACTGACGAGGTACTCAGACAGGCTGTGGCACTACTCACTGACGAGGTACTCAGAGACAGGCTGTGGCACTACTCACTGACGAGGTACTCAGAGACAGGCTGTGGCACTACTCACTGACGAGGTACTCAGACAGGCTGTGACACTACTCACTGACGAGGTACTCAGACAGGCTGTGGCACTACTCACTGACGAGGTACTCAGCTAACCAGACAGGCTGTGGCACTACTCACTGACGAGGTACTCAGGCTGTGGTACTACTCACTGACGAGGTACTCAGACAGGCTGTGCGGTACTACTCACTGACGAGGTACTCAGAGACAGGCCGTGTGGCACTACTCACTGACGAGGTACTCAGACAGGCTGTGCGGTACTACTCACTGACGAGGTACTCAGACAGGCTGTGCGGTACTACTCACTGACGAGGTACTCAGGCTGTGGTACTACTCACTGACGAGGTACTCAGACGCGGCACTACTCACTGACGAGGTACTCAGAGACAGGCTGTGGCACTACTCACTGACGAGGTACTCAGACAGGCTGTGGCACTACTCACTGACGAGGTACTCAGGCTGTGGTACTACTCACTGACGAGGTACTCAGACGCGGCACTACTCACTGACGAGGTACTCAGAGACAGGCTGTGGCACTACTCACTGACGAGGTACTCAGAGACAGACTGTGGTACTACTCACTGTTAAATTATTCGTAAAAAGGTGAATTTACCACTTTCTAAACACTCAATGACATCTGCTAAAACACCACTTGATGCGTTTAAGTGTCTCTTCAACACTGTGTAAGTACATGATCATACTGATAAGGGTGTGGTACAATATATTAGCAGATAGGTAGTGGACTATTATAATGCGAACATCACCAGATTGTATTCTTTTTTTTTTTTTTTTTTTTTTTTTTTTTTTTTTAAATTATTTTTTTTTTTTTTTTTTTAAAAAAATTTTTTTTTTTTTTTTTTCCCTAAAAACCAATTTTTCACCTTACTACTCACTGACGAGGTACTCAGGCTGTGGTACTACTCACTGACGAGGTACTCAGACAGGCTGTGGCACTACTCACTGACGAGGTACTCAGACAGGCTGTGGTACTACTTACTGACGAGGTACTCCGACAGGCTGTGCGTACTACTCACTGACGAGGTACTCAGAGACAGGCTGTGGCACTACTCACTGACGAGGTACTCAGACAGGCTGTGGTACTACTTACTGACGAGGTACTCAGACAGGCTTGGGTACTACTAACTGACGAGGTACTCAGACAGGCTGTGGCACTACTCACTGACGAGGTACTCAGACAGGCTGTGCGGCACGGTGGGCTGCTTGCGCTTGCAGAGCGCCACGTAGCGGCGAATCAGACGCATGCTGAGCGGGGTGAACTGAGTGGGCGGCTGCACACTATGCTGGTGCACGTACGTGATGTGCTTGGCCAGTCTGAAACGAGCGCGTGCGGTGGTGAAACTGTGCGACACCATGGACCTCATGCGGCCAAGGGTAGCACCGGAACGTCACGAAGATCACGCCGTTTAACACTCGCACGTCCGGCGGTCCGCGCCATGTCTGCCCCCTAAGATCTCTAGAACTATGCTAGCGAGCGACAAACGGAAAACGGCGTTGGATAGCTGATGACCGGCTCTATCGGAAGTGTTTCGGTCATTCTTTTTGGCTCAGGACAATATTCAGGTCACTGGGTCATCATAAGTCAAATTGGACCAGATCAGGTGGGACTCAGATATTGACACATATCTCAGGAACTGTAACATACAAAAACTAACGGCGAACGCTATTCGACAGTCCTTGAAATGTGGTACCGACAATAGGCGGTATGATTTAAGGTCAGGCCAACCGAAACAATGACCTCAGGTCAAGTCATGTTAAATCAATCGCCCAATTATTGTGTAAGTTATGCTAGAACCCCGAGGGATGTTGGGTCACTTCGCCTGACCTCGTGACCTGACCTAAGAAGACCTAGGGTAAAATGTATGAGAATATGCGGAAAAGACCGATGAGCAGCTATGCGAGGTTTGGCCTCGCTAACCCGATTAGTATGGCGGAAAATTATTGAAAACCAAAGGGAGACAGATACCTGCCCCCGGACGTGCGCGTGTTAACAAACAGACCGATGATCACCGATACCAATATTACCGTTGCATATAGCATCAAAACACAGGCATCGGCAAGCGCCTGCGACACCACTGCAGGACACTGCACCATGCAAAATTACGTGCAGCTTCATAGTCAAAACCAAACTGTCAGATTAACTCAAATAGCGGCCACGGTGACGAGATGACGATTGCTGGGGTTTGTGGGGTGCGTCAACCCACGAAGAGCAAACTGCGAGTGTTCTTGAACTTGCATGAACATCATTACGAGGAACTTGGCGTGTGTCCACCCGGATTGATCGTCTCTCCTACAACATAGCGAATACCATCAAGTCGCCATCACACCGCATACCCACTCCATTAGGCTGCCCGTCCCCATCAGATCGCTGTACATCGGGCATCTCATGCGGCCGCGCCCTATGCCCTGGCCGTCACGAACTCACGAACAGAACACCACCAGACCGCACCACTGACCCCACCAGCCGCTAAGGTCAGGTCATTGTACGGGTCAGCATCATCGACCGACTTCATGTAATTGTCTAGGTCAGCATGATCAACTGCTCACCTCAGGTCATTGTCCGGGTCAACATCACCAACCTCTCACCTCAGGTCATTGTCCGGGTCAACATCACCAGCCTCTCACCTCAGGTCATTGTCGGGGTCAGCCTTATCCATGAGCAGCCAGAGCAGGTCGAAGCGCGACAGCAGCGCGGCCGGTAGCTGGATGTTGGCCTCCACCGAGCGGTTCGGGTTGTAGCGGCCGTACGCCGGGTTTGCCGCCGCCAGAATCGACACGCGAGCGTTCAGTGTCGTCATGATACCCGCCTGAAAACAGACATCCGAGTAACACGGGAAATATTCCGGTAGGAAGCACAGCAAATACCCTGTGAATACAGCAAACTTTCTAGGAGTTTATTAGGGGAGGAGTAGCCTAGGGGTAAGTAAGCCTCACAATCGAAATGTTGTGGGTTCGAGTCTCACCTGTTGCTACTCTTCGCCCGCGACCAATCGGCGTGAGAGATTGGCGATGCTACATGACTCAACGGTCGATATGTCGTAAAACCAATGACCAACCATCTAGGAGTTTATTACGCATACCTTGCAATACAACAGGTATTGGGATACTCACGACCATTGTCGATACTCGCAAATACTTCAGCTCCGGTTATTCGGTCATCAGGAACTGGTCAAAACACACACACATACATGCATACATCGGTGCATATATGCAAAACAGGCGGACTAGACGATCGGAGGTGAACAGCCAGGCTATGTTTGATGGTACCGAGTTGCGGAGGCTCCAATACAGGATTTCGCGGCAGTGTATGCAGGAATTGTGCACGAGGAGAAATTTCATTTTTTTCCTTCGAGAACTAACCGAATCATCCCCAGGTACGAATGTGTCCTTGAATCACAAATTGCAGTAGAAACAAGCACCTATTAGAGTAAAGCTTGCTTCGGGCTTTTGGCGGCAGTTAACTTCGTGAATTAACCGAGATGTAATTCCACGCACAGCCTTCCAGGCAACATGTACCAAGTTAGCCACCTATTTTATTCCATTCATGATGCAGAACTCTTGCAATGGGTCATTACCGTAGGCTAGCATCATCTAATGCCCGTAATACTGCTAATTACTTCCAGTCATCGTGAGCTTTCAGCTTTTATTTACCAAACCCGTTCTACAAGAAAAGCAGTATTGTTGCAGGACAGGAGGCAAAACAAGATAACAGCTACCTGTTACTCAGTCTTCACTTCCGCACTTCGACAAGCATCCACTTGCGTACCGCACAGCACGACTGCTTGCGATTCAGTGCGATTTCGTGAGCGTGGCCGTCACTCTGTGATCTGTGATGCGATAGGCAGCCGACTACACCAGCCCAGGGCATAAAGGCGCCAACGACCTTGGACCGATAGCATGGCAGGCGGCCCCATCCTATCCGGCCACGTTTTCGATGCCTTCGAAGAGGCTAGAGTGCAATTCGCCTCTCTCATGGAGCAAGAAACGCTCAATCACTCCCTCGTGGTGCACGCCTTCCGCCAGCTGGAAGGGTGTCTGGCTGCGGCAGAGCGGCTTGAACAGCAACGGTGGCGCCACCTGTGCCGATCCGCAGCTGCACGGTGGCGCCACCTGAGCGAGGAGGCATGTCGGCCGCGCCAGGAGCAGCTGACGCGTCGCCGCAAGCTGCTGAGCGAGCAGCAGCAGCAGCTGGACGCGCTGCTGCGCGAGGCACGCCGCAGGCTGCAGCAGGTGGTGGCGCCCCCCACCGACCTGCCGCGGCGGCTGCAGCGCAAGTGGGAGCGCATGTACGGCGAGGTGACCGGCGAGGGGTCGCTGCCGTCGCTGCCGACGGACGACACGGACGAGGAGTCTCCCACCACCGAGCCGGAGCCACAGCCGGGCCCGCCGCCGTCCAAGGTCGCGCTCAAGCCGTGGCACATCGAGGGACTGTCGCTGGAGGACGTGTGCGACAAGCGCCGACTGCTGGAGCGCGAGCGGCAGCTGGACGAGCAGGTGCGCTGGCTGCACGAGCTGCGCGACACCAAGTACAGACCAATCGGCGACTACATGCACTGTCTGCGCAGACTTCTGGTCTGCTCAGAGAACATCTCCAGCCAAACCAGTCACCTGATGAGGGTCAGTCGTACATCAACTGTTAGCTGCTGACAGGCCTCTTAGGCCTCCTCTTGGTGTGTCAAATAATAATGAAAACCAGCATACAATTCACGTGACACAGTTCAGTGCCAACACAATTGGCGCAGTTTGTTGTTATTTGAGTTTACGGGCGCTTCGACCAAAACGTGATCATTTAGCGCCCACAATTGGCGCAGTTTCTTGACAAAAGTCACAAACGGTCACAAGTAGTAACAGACGGGTGTCCCAAAGGCAGGGAACGCTGGCTCTTTCTTGGAGATCCGGTTTGCGTCTTCGCCGTCGAACCGGGAACTGTGACGACCATCACTGGGTACGACCACACGACAGGGGTAAATTATGCGTGAAGTAGGGTAGAATACAGCACTTCCTGAGTTTCTTTCTTGTTCAAGTTTCTTGTTCATGTTAATCATTACGGATTCTAATACACGAACATCTCGTAACACAATTGCAGATAAAGGGGTTACCTACTATGTGGTCTGTAATTCAATGACATCTGCCGAAAATATGGTACTGTTATCGTGGTCATTAATATAGATGTCATATATCCTAGATTAGGTGTCTCCCCCTAACAACATACTTTTATGAGCACACTAGTACCTCACAATTGCGCTGCGCTTGAAGGACATCAAATATATCTTAAGTGACATGATTCCATGTCGTTGTTTACTTGGTGGTCCACGACACACTTTACGCACATTCGCGGCCAATGGCACCACAAACGCTGTTTAGCTGGTGGGCCGCGGGATTGGGAAATGTCCGGAGCGGCGTTAATGCCGAACACAGGACCTTTGGTACCCAGAGCCCAACACCTTAACCACTCAGCCATCCTCACCCCATGATTCCATGTCGATTTTCGGGATCCAACTGTAGTCATTTCGACATCACCAAAAGAAAAAAAAACATTACCTTAACGCTGCCACATGGATACCGCCACACACATCACCCCACCAGGCGCACAAAACGGCAGCACGCACACCGCACAACACACGCCAGTCCGTGCCTCCGCACACGTCCAGCCCACCGGGCGTCATGGTGCCACGCGAGCGCCTCACCAGCGCCCCTGCTCCCAGGTCAGTGTAAAATATTTGACGATGTGACCTGGAAATTGACAGTTAATGGAATTGTGCTATTTCATCGTTGTCTTAGGTTTTTACGAGTTTGCCACATGAGGTATGGGCAGTCATCATGCACACGACTGCGAAATACTGTAAAATGCATGTGACTGAAGTGAAAGTCATTCCGCTTTTTTAATCCTTAAGTGGCGATCCTTTATTTTCTTCCAATCATCCACTATTCCGAAGCAACTTCTTTCTTCATCCACACAGTTAATGGTGAAGTAATTTTAGGACACTGCCCCAGGTGCGCGCCGACGTGCGCCTACACGCCGGCTGGGCGCGCGACCACCGGCTGCGCCTGGCCCTGGGGCGGCCGCCGCCGCCGGCGTCCGACGCTGCCGCCGCCGCCGAGCTGCGCTACTACGAGCTGGCGCTGCAGTCGGGCGCGCTGCAGGCGGACACCACGTGCGTGGGCGACGCGGGCGCGGCCGGCGCCGGCGTCGCGCAGCTGGAGCCGCCGCTGGAGGAGAAGCTGCTGTACGGCCGGCTGGACGCGGCCGACAGCCGCCGGCTGGTGTCGGACGCCGCCGAGCGCGGCTCCTGGTACGAGGTGGAGTTCGCGCTGGCGCACAACCGGCTCACGCTCGGCGCCGACTGCGTGCTCGCCATGTTCATATGCTGCCGCTGTCACGGCCGCTGCAGTTGCCACTGGACGCGGCTGGCCAAGGCCGCGCAGCGGCGCGTGCCCGACCGGCCCGCGCGCGCGCGCGGCTGGGGCTGGCGCAAGATGCGCATGGCGTGCCAACTCATCCGGCTGCTGCGCAGTTCCCAGACGGACGAGTAGGTGGCACCGGACTTCACATCGCAGGACAGCCGCCCAGCTGCCCCATGATATACTGCGTATATATACATGCATATACATATATATATATATATATATATATATATATATATATATATATATATATATATATTGATATATTTATTATGGGCTAGAATCAGTTACAATAGGGCTTGCGGGGTTTGTTGGCACCAACATGCCCCACGTGAGGATGTCGAGCATCCAGTTTGTTCTTAGAAACTGCAGTGTGTGTATTCTTGAAAGAGCGCTCGGTGTAAACAATGGCGGCTAGGTTACGCACCTGCATACGGCGCGCCAATCCATGGCCGTACCAAGTGCATTGAGTGCCGGCAGCAGAGGTGAGAGGTGAAGTGCACCTAAACGGGACGCATTTGCATTTGCCTAGGCTGGGGGTTGGGCTTCGAAGCCACAGTTGGGACCACTGGTAAAGCATGTCCAGATCCAGCTGGAGGGTATCGGCATGTGTCTGGATCCCTCGAGAATGGATCCGACTGGAGGACGTGACAGGGTTCCGCGAGAAATGTCGACGTCCGCGCACATGGAGCATCCGTCGCGTACGTGAGCAGACACGTCGGCAACAAAGGAAGCAACGCGCAGGGTATTCAGCATGCTGAATCATGTGGCATGGGCAATGGAGCAATATGGCATAAACAGCAATAGAGCCAAGAACGATTATGTTTATCGTTTGCTTATGGCCGAGGCTGGGTGAAGCGAGACCGGCGTGGTACGATTCTGTTTATCGTTTGTGTATAGCCGAGGGTTGGGTGAAGAGACTGGTCTGACACGATTAAAGCCGAATGCATGCTTGGCTGATTGTGCAGTAATAATGTTTCGTCGACACTGACGAAAACACGGGTAGTACGAATGCACTGCCTCGCTCCGCTTAACCAACTATGTTCTAAATAGCACGCCCATGACAGCAGAGCCGCGAGGAAAGCAAGGCGGGCAAACACGTGCCAAGCGCACTTTCGTTCACACTTGCCAACATTCTGCGAGCATATAGGCGAGAGGGACACACACAGGTAGGTGAGTACGCACATGGTGTTGCATGGTATTCGTTGAAACAAACCTCAGCCGTTTTAAGTTGCACATTTGTACTTTTTCTCATTTTGTTTCCAAATAATTTTATTTATTTATAAACTTCCATAATTGGGCACCATTCATACAAATGGGAACCGTGAATTTTCAGAAAACGCATTTTTGAAAATGCATCATGTCATGAATCCATTCTGACCAAACTTACCCTCAATTGAAGGCAGTTTCCCAGGTGATTTAGTAAATTTGTATGAACCTAACTCATTAGATAGAATCATTTAACTGGAAGAACATTAGTTGGTGTTTCGAATACTCTTCTGGGAGGGGGTGACAGCGAAGTGTGTGAAATCGAACTTGTCTTTGCATGTTTGAGATTGCGAAATTGCAAATTATGGGTGAAATGGTTTCGGCCTGCCCAGACTTAAAAAAAAACATACCAATACAC
Organism: Imbricaverruca yamaguchii; assembly: GCA_034440575.1. Taxonomy (NCBI): domain Eukaryota; kingdom Metazoa; phylum Arthropoda; class Thecostraca; family Neoverrucidae; genus Imbricaverruca; species Imbricaverruca yamaguchii. The sequence goes on along the minus strand of JAOTOL010001650.1, from coordinate 2,690,278 downwards.
TGTTTATAACAGTGTATTATGACAATACATCATATTATATGTTACAAATTTCAATAACCCAGCAAAACCATCACACTCGAGCCAACCTTTAAAGTTTGTAAACCATTGAACATCCTGATCACTGGCCTTCCAGTGGTGATGGCTTTCTTTTGGAGCACCCCGACTACGGCGGCAAATTTGCATCCATATCACGGGTCTTGCATCTCCTGGAATTGCCACCGAATCCGAATCCAGGGCACAAACTACCTCACCCAAAGGGCACCAGGGGCATCACAGGCAAAATGAGTCCATCGATCTCGACTGACCTCTACGACGTCGCAAAACGACTTTGTTTATTGGTTGGTTCACGACACACTTTATGCACATTCACGGCTAATGGCGCCGCCCACACTGTTTCGCCGGTGGGCCGCGGGATTGTGAAATGGCAAAACGACTTTAAAACGGCAGCGAGGATAGCAATCACCCTACGTGAGGCAAGGACCCGGAGCACGAGCATCCGGCGGCCGGCACCGTCAACTGACCTTGGCGATGGAGATGGTCTGCTGCTCCATGACCTCGTGGATGGCGGTGCGGTCGTGGTCGGCCATCTTGTCGAACTCGTCGATGCAGCAGATGCCCTGGTCGGCGAGCACCAGCGCACCGCCCTCCAGCACCATCTGGTCAGTGAGCGGGTCCTTCATCACGGCCGCCGTCAGGCCGACGCCCGACGAGCCGCGCCCGGTCGTGTACTGACCTGCCGGAGGGGCCGTGCAGGTCACCTGGCTGCCCGGACCCGGCCACCCGCAGCTGGCCGCTCTACAATTGCACCTGGCCGACACACACCCGGGAGGAGGGGCTTCGTTCTCACTCACTGCGGGGCGTTGGAGGGGTCACGTTCTCACTCACTGCGGGGCGTTGGAGGGGTCCCGTTCTCACTCACTGTGAGGCGATGAAGGGGTACCGTTCTCACTGAGGACCGTTGTTAGGATCCCGTTCTCACTTACTGAGGACCGTTGTAAGGGTTCCGTTCTCACTTACTGCGAGGCATTGGAGGGGTCCCGTTCTCACCCACTGAAGACCGTTGGAAGGGTCCCGTTCTCACCCACTGTGAGTTGGAAAGGTCTGTTCTCATTCACTGCGGAACATTGGGTGGGTCACGTTTTCACTCGCCGATGAGAGTTGGAGGGGTCCCATTCTCACTGCGGGGCGTTGGAGGGGTTTCATTCTCACTCACTGCGGGGCGCAAGACGGTCGATGTATCCGAGCAGCTGCGACTTGGCCACGCCGGGGTCGCCCATCAGGCAGATGTTGATGCTGCCGCGGATCTTCATGCCCTGCGGGTTGGTGTCGACACCGCCGACGAGCAGCAGCAGCAGCGCCTTCTTCACGTCCTCCATGCCGAAGATCTCGGGCGCGATCGACTGCGCCAGCTTCTCGTAGAAGTCGTCCTGCGACACCTGACGGATCTCGTCCTCGGTCAGCAGGTCGCAGTCGGCGTCGTCGTCGTCCGTCTTGTTCATCTGGCTGATGCGCTGCCGGGCACAGGACAGAGTCGTGCGTCACCTCCTGGCCACAGCCGTCACATCCGGCGGATATGGCGGACCAGAGACTGACGCCACCTGCACCCGCCACGGCGCAGACAAACGGGCGACAGACCCCACCTGCCGCTGACGCCGCAGCGCCGACCGGCCGGCGCTCTGTACTGCAGACGGCCGTCCGCTCGTCCAACGCTGCTTTGAGCAGCAGCTCCAGCTTTAGTCACAACTTCTGGGCCGCCTCGCGCCACCTCAGATTCCAGCTTCACTCCATGACCGCCCACCTTCCTGCTCCACTCAGTGACGCTTCACCTTCCTGCTCCACTTAATTCCCAACATCTCCAGTTGCTTTGTCGGGAAAGCAGAACTCGCTCAGTTATCGTGGAGCATAAGACACCGAAAGCTCGAAATATGGCACTCAACTGCTTATCATGCACCTGCATGATAAGCGGCAGGCAGGCATGCAGGCGCTCTTAAGCGCGCTCGTGGATTGCACTTGCTTCGCACCGTTTTGTAAGGTGTTGCTTTTGTTGCGTAAGATACCCCAGGGTGGACCTTGCTACATACTTCACGCACCTCCCGAGAACCAACGCCCTGTGCACACTTCAGCAAAGCTATTGCATTGCCCCTGAGGAAGGAATCAGCTGTATGGGGTGTCTCTCTGATCTGGACCACAGCCCGGAAACCTCCGGTGCTCTGATACACACTTCGCTCCTCCATGCCCTGCAGAGCCACACACATCACGCTCGCCGACCGCGGAGGTACTACGAGCACGACCGCGGAGAGGGTAGAGAGAGGACAGAAAACACCGCATGGGGCTCGGGCTGAATGGATCAACCCTGACTCAGGCATGACCGAAAAAACGTACACCGGGATGTCGGCAGTGTGAACTGTTGGGATGTTATTTACTTGTTGTTATTTCCTAATTCGGTGGTGGCCATGGTGGTGGATTTGTGCTTCAGGGCGCGTAGACTGCGTTGATCAGTTTGTGCCCATTCGGTGATTATACGCGCTGTGTCATACATGTTAAACGGTCCGCGTCTCTTCCACAAAACAATCGACGCCCTGGTGCAGTGCTGGCACGTGAGTGCCAGGTGGCCATCAGCCGTGCTCTGAGATTCAACTTCGATAGCGCGACCGCGAAGGTTTTGGTACCTAATCACTGCGCGAAGCCGATCGCACGCCCATTTTTTCCGGAAGGGGCGAGGACAGACAGAAAGAGACCTTCCCTTTTCTCCGGGATGCATTACTGAGATGCATTACTGAGATGCGAGACACGTCAACTGCCGTCGGTCTGCTGCTGCAGCCCTGTCGTTCTGACCCCTGGTGGGGGATAGGGTCTGTCTCGTGCCGACCGCTGCCGCCATGAGGGCGTCATGGTTTCAAGAAGCCATTATATGGTTTGTCTCGGCGCCTCGCGACACCTGATCCACACTGGGACGCTTATTTTCCGCGAACTCTTCCTGCGCAATACTCTGCGATTTTCTCTTCGGGCCAGGCGCCCAGGACGTCTTTGTTTCTGTTTGTCTATGCGTAGTCTATGCGTAAACACCCTCGGGAAGCCTGGCTCTAAGCCAAATGGAGGTCGATGCTGCCAAGGTGCCACCACACTCGTTCGCTCCAGACTGGTTGGCATGGTCCAGTGGTCGAGAGGCTCACCACTCCGACCAAGTTTCCAGCGCCGCCCATTCCTTGAACCCCGCCGGTAAACATCGCGCCGGAGCTCAAGCACCGACCGAGCGACAAAGGTGCTTGATCAACATAGGGTAGGATGGGATTCGTACTTCGGAGTGCTGGAGGGGAATAATATTTTGAGGAAACCGACGTCGGAGGATAGTTTCCTCCTTTTTCCGACACATTAGGCACCTTTTGTACGTTCAAGTCAACTTGGGGCATGCTTATGGAACAGTAATGATAGTGCAGTCATTTCCACAGCTCGATATATATATATATTTTTTTTTTTTTTTTGTGGGGGGGGGGGGACAAGAAGAAAGGACAATTTCACGGAGGAAAATGTTCTTGATGCAAACATCCGGACAAGGCCACGCTTCCAGCCCTGGTATGGGGTCGTACGTGCCCGCTCGCCACGCCGGGTCATCGGGGCCAAAGACGCGTATTGCCCCCAGTTCCGCTGAAACTGACAATGTATAACTAGGAGTCTCGGCTTCCAGGTCTCAGTCAACTCCTGGAGGTGGGACCAGATTGCGTGGAACTCTGATAACACCGAGCAAGAAGATTTTATCTACCTGCTCATGGCCAGCAGGGGAGGGCGCAGGGTCCACACGAATTAGCTGTCACAGAAAACACAGGATGGAAGATGACAACAGAATATACGGTCATGCTTCGGGAGCCAACCTCCGATAAATCTCGGCGGACCAACAGACTCGGCCTCCCGGACCGTACAGACGTGGGCGATATGACATACTGATGAGGGACCGGACCAAGGAGGCGGTCAGTCGAGGGACGGACGAGAACCACAGGGACACCGGACACATCCGTGCTTCAACACCCCTCATCAGAATGGATGTGGCAGCCCAAGGGAGCGTCGATCCCCGGCCGACCGAGTAAGGATGGCCGACTCCACGGGGGGGGCATGCTGGACACGCACGCGGCTACCATGCGGCACCAGCGACTCTAGTTAAAGCTAATGTTGACTTGAGGACGCAGGGAAAAGAACCCCCCCCCCCCCCACCACAACTTCAGCTCAACGGAGAATTTCGACCAGAGTTAATCATCCACGCCAATAACTTATATTGTCGTGCTTGGTTGGTGAGAACTATTACCTGGGTGTTTACAAGGTTTGAAATCCAATCGCTGAGAGATAACTGAAAAAGTTTCCAGAATGCACAAGTCTTGAGTTGTCTTCCAGAATGTCTGCATCAGATGTCAAAAGGTCCGCGTCTCTTCCATAAAACAATCGACGCTCTGGTGCAGTGCCGGCACGTGAGCAGCAGATGGCGCGGTCAGCGCTTCTAGACAGCGGGGGCAGCGCGGTGTGTCACGCGGCGCTGGCGACTCACGTGCGCCTCGATGTAGGTGTCGCTGAGAAGGCCGGCGGTAAGGCCGGCGAAGCCGGAGGCGCGCGCCACGGGCAGCAGCACGCCCGTCACGCCGACGTGGTCGCCGGGCATCATGTGGCGCGTCAGCTCGCCGCCGCAGCAGATGGTCATCGAGCGCGGGATGTTGCCGACGGGCACCTGGTCACTCTGTAACACGTCACGTGGCCATCAGGCACCTGGTCACTGTAACAAGTCACGGGGACATCAGGCAAATAATCGGTCCGTAACAGAGATGACGTCACGCGTGTGTCAGGAACCTGGTCACTCCGTAACACGTTGCATGGACATCAGGCAAATGGTCACTCAGTAATGGTGGTGGGGTGACAGGGGTGTCAAGCACCTGGTTACTCTGTAACACGTCACGGGGACATCAGGCAAATGGTCACCCTGTAATGGGGGTGAGGTGACGGGGGTGTCAGACACCTGGTCACTCTGTTACGGAGGTGGCATCACATGGGCATCGGGCACCTGGTCACTCTGTGACGGAAACGGCGTCACGTGACAATCTTACATTAGACCACTCGGCATACAGCGAGGGAATGGAACACACGATTGAGCTTAGGTGACCGTCGATAGGGCTAGGCAAACGATAAGGTATGAACAACCGGGTGACACCCATAAACTTGTTTTTGCAATCAAAGGCGCATCTACCGCACGGCAAAAGTAACGCACATCATTTGGCATGTCAAAGGCGTGCTCGACAGGCTGCCAAAGCAGCCTGTCGACGCCTTCCGACGCCGCCACTCGGGCATTCTAAGAGCAGCGACAAGGGGGAACATATGCGCGACTCACATGCTCCTGGATCTTGACCTCCTGGAACTTGATGAACTTGGAGCCGCGCGACTGGATGTACAGCCTGCCGCCAGACTTGTTGACGCGGCAGTCGTCGCTGGGACACATCAGCAGCGGCATAAACGACGGCGAGTTGATCTGCAATCATAACAGCACACTGGTGCTCACACGACCACCAAAACCGGCCAGATACATGCCAGGCGGCACCGTGATACCACAGCTGCGTACTATACACACGTGATACCACAGCCGCGTACTGTACACACCGTGATACCACAGCTGCGTTATACACACCTTGATGCCACAGCTGCGTAATATACACACCGTGATACCACAGCTGCGTACTATACACACCGTGGTGCCATAGCTGCGTACTATACACACCGTGGTGCAATAGCTGCGTACTATACACACCTTGCTGCCACAGCTGCGTACTATACACACCGTGGTGTCATAGCTGCGTACTATACACATCGTGATGCCACAACTGCGTACTATACACACCGTGATACCACAACTGCGTACTATACACACCGTGATGCCACAACTACGTACTATACACACCGTGATGCCACAGCTGCGTACTATACGCACCGTGATGCCACAACTGCGTATTATACACACCGTGATGCCACAGCTGCGTACTATACACACGTGATACCACAGCTGCGTACTATACACACGTGATGTCATAGCTGCGTACTATACACACCGTGATACCACAGCTGCGTACTATACACACGTTATGTCATAGCTGCGTACTATACACACCGTGACACCACAGCTGCGTACTATACACGTGATGTCATAGCTGCGTACTATACACACGTGATGTCATAGCTGCGTACCATACACACTGATACCACGGCTGTGCACTATACACGCGTGATGCCACACATTCGTAATATACACACTGGGACTTAGCCCAATCAGGTGTGTTGGTTGGTTGGTTATTGGTTTTACGACACATCAACCGTTGAGTCATGTAGCGTCGCCAATCTCTCACGCCGACTGGTCGCGGACGAAGAGTAGCGGCAGGTGAGACTCGAACCCACAACCTTTCGATTGTGAGACGAGCAACTTACCCCCTAGGCTACTCGTCCCCCCAATCAGGTGTGAATCGGAAACACAAGGAAGTATCATCTGTGTTCAACACGTCCAATGGTCACTAGCAGTTGTTAGAATGTTTCCGGGACGTGAGACACGGCACTGTTCACATGCTGTTGTTGTCGTTTGTCTATTGGGTGGTTCACGACACACTTTATGCACATTCACGGCTAATGGCGCCGCCCACACTGTTTCGCCGGTGGGCCGCGGAATTGGGAAATGTCCCGAGCGGCGCTTGTGTCGAACCCGGGACCCTTGGTACCCAGAGCCCAACACCTTAACCACTCGGCCATCCCCGCCCCACTGTTCAGATGTATTTGGCACCCACGCAATGAACACGATGAGCCCGTTGGTTAGAATAATTTAGCCGAAAAAGCAGCAAGCAGCCACATAATATGGAAATAGTTTATCTCGACAGACTGATAATGCATACACCTGGAAATAATGCACTCAACTCGCAACTAACTGGACAAATGCATGTCCACTGACACAAGTCTACCCCTTCCCGTTCTCACAGCAAAGGACTGCAACCAAGGGTGGGATTTACACCTTTAGGATCATGAAGTTGAAGTGGAAATATTGAAGCTATAAAATTTGGATAGGCCAATTTTGTTCTCGTGTTTTCCATCAGAAACTGCTTTTTGCGACTCTTGACTTACGACTATCAAATTTCGGCCCTTGATCCAATTTAAAATCAGTAGGTTAAGAACGACAAGTAGACCAAAACAAGTTCAGGAATGTGAGCTGTAAACTTAACGTTTTCTTAAACAACCATACAGCATACTGTGGCTGGAATGATCACCAGGGCTTAAGAACATGCTGGGTTGGACGTCCTCTCCGAAGCCAGGCAGGTAGAAAACAACCCGTTATTTTCACTTAAGAACCTCTCGGTCACATCCGCCGCCCTGAGGGTCTCCGACCTTACCCATCGCCTGAAGGTCTCCCTGCCCATGCCAGCCTGGGTCTCGCACCCCACCCCCTGTCTCTATGGTCTCCCAGCCCCACCGGCTTCCCCGACAATCTCCCGGTCCTACTCGCCGCCCCGAGGGTTCAAAGACCCACCCACTGCCCTGAGGGTCTCCCAGCCCCACTCATCATCCTGCGGGTCTTCCGGCCCCACCCGCTGCCCCGAGGGTCTCCCAACCCCACCCATCATCCTGAGGGTCTCCCGGCCCCACCCATCATCCTGAGGGTCTCCCGGCCCCACCCGCTTCCCCGACAATCTCACGGTCCTACTCGCCGCCCCGAGGGTTCAAAGACCCACCCGCTGCCCAGAGGGTCTCCCAGCCCCACCCATCATCCTGAGGGTCTCCCGGCCCCACCCGCTGCCCCGAGGGTCTCCCAACCCCACCCATCATCCTGAGGGTCTCCCGGCCCCACCCGCTGCCCCGAGGGTCTCCCAACCCCACCCATCATCCTGAGGGTCTCCCAACCCCACCCATCATCCTGAGGGTCTCCCGGCCCCACCCGCTGCCCCGAGGGTCTCCCAACCCCACCCATCATTCTGAGGGTCTCCCAGTCCCACCCATCATCCTGAGGGTCTCCCAACCCCACCCACTGCCCCGAGGGTCTCCCGGCCCCACCCATCATCCTGAGGGTCTCCCAGTCCCACCCATCATCCTGAGGGTCTCCCGGCCCCACCCGCTGCCCCGAGGGTCTCCCAGCCCCACCCATCATCCTGAGGGTCTCCCGGCCCCACCCATCATCCTGAGGGTCTCCCAACCCCACCCATCATCCTGAGGGTCTCCCAACCCCACCCATCATCCTGAGGGTCTCCCAACCCCACCCATCATCCTGAGGGTCTCCCGGCCCCACCCATCATCCTGAGGGTCTCCGGGCCCCACCCGCTGCCCCGTACATCCGCCCAGTTCTCACCGGCTGGTAGGTCTCGGCGCCGCACTGGTCGCAGGTGTAGGTGGCCACCTGCAGCATGGGCTTCACCTCGGTGGCGCGCGTCACGATGCCCTTCACCTGCACCAGATGACCGATGTGCTGCGCCTTGATATCGCGCACGGACATGTGCTTGGCGGCCGACACCATTTTGAAGGTCACTTCACTGTGACCACGGGAGAAGGCGTGTCACTGGGAGACAGCGCGTCACTGGGAGACAACGTGTCACTGGGCGACAGAGTGTCACTGAGAGACAGCGTGTCACTGGGCACAGCGTGTCAGGCACAGAGCGTCACGAGACAGCGCGTCACAGACAGAGCGTCACTGGAGACCGTACTGGGCGACAGAGTGTCACTGAGAGACAGCGTATAACTGGGAGACAGCGCAACAGTGGACGGCACGGGCTGAACTGTATGAACCTACTAGGCTGAAGTGGGCGCGGTGGAAATTGCAGGTGAGCTCGAGCCACAACACAGTCAGTGAGTGAGTCCACTTCCATTTTTACTCACGGTTCAAATGTAAGCAACACTCTTATAATTTGCTATCGATGATGTAACTACAAATGTCGAATGATATACGTCAGAATTGTATGCAGTTACATGACACGATTATGGACGTGTACACCGTCAAACGCCACTTCAAAAACACGCAGCCGGCAATCGAAGATCATTCATGTCAGGTGCGCCTTGTCATTATGTACTTATTTGCTGAGTGCACGACACTAACCGATAGAAGACGTCAACGGACCGATAAACATCCGACTTTGGATGTAAACATGCTCCCGTTGCGTGAAGTTTTCCACCTAAACTGTCGAATTTACACCCTACAGTCGATGACGTCTCTCGAAGTAAAGTCGTAGACGGCAAACTCATAACACCAGCCACGTTAATACGTAACTGAACTTCGCGTGCCCATATGACTAGACATTTCATCGACATGTCTCAATGTCAGCTCTATGTAAATAGATGTTAGTCTCCTCCACCCCAGACAACCATACACATACATGCTGCATTAAACAATTGCGCCGTTACTTATGGTCTATCAGGACGATTTTGTACCTCATGATATTTTAAACAATCGTGACGAATATAGTTAAATAGCAGCGATCTATCAGCGAATGCCCATCTCTACCGTGCCCACCATGGTCTGAAATTAACTATAATCCCAGATCATCCCGATAAGCTTCATCCAAAGCAGGGAGACCCGAACTCTCCCAGCGTTCTAGGCCTTCTAGGCTGCACTCACAATCTGCGCATGAGCTCGGAAGGGTACTTGTTGCGCGGGTCGCGGGCTTCCCCATTCTGGCGAAGTCGCTCCTCCATCAACATCCGGTGTTCGATGTACACGTCCAGCGCATCCCGAGCTGCCACCTGTTGCGGTGAGAGGTCAGTCAGGCCCAGGTCACGTCACACACCCTGACTGGGACCACCACACTGTCCCGGCTGTCACGTGTTGTGGTGAGAGGTCAGTCTGACACAGGTCACGTCACACCCTGACTGTGACCACCACACTGTCCGACCTGTTGTGGTGAGAGGTCAGTCCGGCCCAGGTCACGTCACACACCCTGACTGGGACCACCACACTGTCCTGACCTGTTGTGGTGAGAGGTCAGTCCGGCCCAGGTCACGTCACACCCTGACTGGGACCACCACACTGTCACCTGTTGTGGTGAGAGGTCAGTCCGGCCCAGGTCACGTCACACACCCTGACTGGGACCACCACACTGTCCCGGCTGTCACGTGTTGTGGTGAGAGGTCAGTCTGACACAGGTCACGTCACACCCTGACTGGGACCACCACACAGTACCGGCTGTGACCTGTTGTGGTGAGAGGTCAGTCCGGCCCAGGTCACGTCACACACCCTGACTGGGACCACCACACTGTCCCGGCTGCCACCTGTTGTGGTGAGAGGTCAGTCCGGCACAGGTCACGTCACACACCCTGACTGGGACCACCATACTGCCACCTGTTGTGGTGAGAGGTCAGTCCGGCACAGGTCACGGCACACACCTTGACTGGGACCACCACACTGTCCCGGCTGTGACCTGTTGTGGTGAGAGGTCAGTCTGACTGGGACCACCACACTGTCCCGGCTGTCACCTGTTGTGGTGAGAGGTCAGTCCGACACAGGTCACGTCACACACCCTGACTGGGACCACCACACTGCCACCTGTTGTGGTGAGAGGTCAGTCCGGCACAGGTCACGTCACCCACCCTGACTGTGACCACCATACTGCCACCTGTTGTGGTGAGAGGTCAGTCCGGCCCAGGTCACGGCACACACCCTGACTGGGACCACCACACTGTCACCTGTTGTGGTGAGAGGTCAGTCCGGCACAGGTCACGTCACACACCCTGACTGGGACCACCACACTGTCACCTGTTGTGGTGAGAGGTCAGTCTGACACAGGTCACGTCACACACACTGACTGGGACCACCACACTGTCCCGGCTGTCACCTGTTGTGGTGAGAGGTCAGTCCGGCACAGGTCACGTCACACACCCTGACTGGGACCACCATACTGTCCCGCTGTCACCTGTTGTGGTGAGAGGTCAGTCCGGCCCAGGTCACGTCACACACCCTGACTGGGACCACCATACTGTCACCTGTTGTGGTGAGAGGTCAGTCCGACCCAGGTCACGTCACACACCCTGACTGGGACCACCATACTGTCCCGGCTGTCACCTGTTGTGGTGAGAGGTCAGTCCGACACAGGTCACGGCACACACCCTGACTGGGACCACCACACTGTCACCTGTTGTGGTGAGAGGTCAGTCCGGCCCAGGTCACGTCACACACCCTGACTGGGACCACCACACTGTCCCGGCTGTGACCTGTTGTGGTGAGAGGTCAGTCCGGCCCAGGTCACGGCACACACCCTGACCGGGACCACCACACTGTCCCGGCTGTCACCTGTTGTGGTGAGAGGTCAGTCCGGCCCAGGTCACGGCACACACCCTGACTGGGACCACCATACTGTCACCTGTTGTGGTGAGAGGTCAGTCCGGCACAGGTCACGTCACACACCCTGACTGGGACCACCACACTGTCCCGGCTGTCACCTGTTGTGGTGAGAGGTCAGTCCGGCCCAGGTCACGTCACACACCCTGACTGGGACCACCACACTGTCACCTGTTGTGGTGAGAGGTCAGTCCGGCCCAGGTCACGTCACACACCCTGACTGGGACCACCACACTGTCCCGGCTGTCACCTGTTGTGGTGAGAGGTCAGTCCGGCCCAGGTCACGTCACACACCCTGACTGGGACCACCACACTGTCCCGGCTGCCACCTGTTGTGGTGAGAGGTCAGTCTGACACAGGTCACGTCACACACCCTGACTGGGACCACCACACAGTACCGGCTGTCACCTGTTGTGGTGAGAGGTCAGTCCGACACAGGTCACGTCACACACCCTGACTGGGACCACCACACTGTCCCGGCTGTCACCTGTTGTGGTGAGAGGTCAGTCCGACACAGGTCACGTCACACACCCTGACTGGGACCACCATACTGTCACCTGTTGTGGTGAGAGGTCAGTCCGACACAGGTCACGTCACACACCCTGACTGGGACCACCACACTGTCCCGGCTGTCACCTGTTGTGGTGAGAGGTCAGTCCGACACAGGTCACGTCACACACCCTGACTGGGACCACCACACTGTCACCTGTTGTGGTGAGAGGTCAGTCCGACACAGGTCACGTCACACACCCTGACTGGGACCACCACACTGTCCCGGCTGTCACCTGTTGTGGTGAGAGGTCAGTCCGACACAGGTCACGTCACACACCCTGACTGGGACCACCATACTGTCACCTGTTGTGGTGAGAGGTCTTCTGACACAGGTCACGTGTCACACCCTGACTGGGACCACCACACTGTCACCTGTTGTGGTGAGAGGTCAGTCCGACCAGGTCACGTCACACACCCTGACTGGGACCACCACACTGTCCGGCTGCCACCCCCTGTTGTGGTGAGAGGTCAGTCCGACACAGGTCACGTCACACACCCTGACTGGGACCACCACACTGTCACCTGTTGTGGTGAGAGGTCAGTCCGGCCCAGGTCACGGCACACACCCTGACTGGGACCACCATACTGTCCCGGCTGCCACCTGTTGTGGTGAGAGGTCAGTCCGACACAGGTCACGTCACACACCCTGACTGGGACCACCACACTGTCCGTCACCTGTTGTGGTGAGAGGTCAGTCCGACACAGGTCACGTCACACACCCTGACTGGGACCACCATACTGTCACCTGTTGTGGTGAGAGGTCAGTCCGACACAGGTCACGTCACACACCCTGACTGGGACCACCACACTGTCACCTGTTGTGGTGAGAGGTCAGTCCGACACAGGTCACGTCACACACCCTGACTGGGACCACCACACTGTCCCGGCTGTCACCTGTTGTGGTGAGAGGTCAGTCCGACACAGGTCACGTCACACACCCTGACTGGGACCACCATACTGTCCCGGCTGTCATTTGTGGTGAGAGGTCAGTCCGACACAGGTCACGGCACACACCCTGACTGGGACCACCACACTGTCCCGGCTGTCACCTGTTGTGGTGAGAGGTCAGTCTGACACAGGTCACGTCACACACCCTGACTGGGACCACCACACTGTCCCGGCTGCCACCTGTTGTGGTGAGAGGTCAGTCTGACACAGGTCACGTCACACACACTGACTGGGACCACCATACTGTCACCTGTTGTGGTGAGAGGTCAGTCCGGCCCAGGTCACGGCACACACCCTGACTAGGACCACCACACTGTCCCGGCTGCCACCTGTTGTGGTGAGAGGTCAGTCTGACACAGGTCACGGCACACACCCTGACTGTGACCACCATACTGTCACCTGTTGTGGTGAGAGGTCAGTCTGACACAGGTCACGTCACACACCCTGACTGGGACCACCATACTGTCACCTGTTGTGGTGAGAGGTCAGTCCGACACAGGTCACGTCACACACCCTGACTGGGACCACCACACTGTCCCGGCTGCCACCTGTTGTGGTGAGAGGTCAGTTGTGACACAGGTCACGTCACACACACTGACTGGGACCACCACACTGTCACCTGTTGTGGTGAGAGGTCAGTCTGACACAGGTCACGTCACACACACTGACTGGGACCACCACACTGTCACCTGTTGTGGTGAGAGGTCAGTCTGACACAGGTCACGTCACACACCCTGACTGGGACCACCATGCTGCCACCTGTTGTGGTGAGAGGTCAGTCCGACCCAGGTCACGGCACACACCCTGACTAGGACCACCAACGTCTCACTGTCTGCACCCAGGCATAATCTGCTTTACGTACAGTTGCTCAGTCACCACACCAAGCCTGAAGACACTGTTCCAAATTAATGGTCGAATAGAAACTGAACATGCAGGATTATTGAGGAAGTCGATGTCTATCAAGCGCCTTGCTTATTTTTGCTCGTCAGCTTGGCGTAGTCAATTCGCAGCTTGCTCAGCCAAATTACCGAAGCTAATAAGCCTATTTTATCGGATTTCCAGAGCTAATTTTATCAGCACTGGTCCGATGTGGCTATGTCGTTAACGTCAGTTAATTGGTTTGCGATATTTTCCGACCGCACAACAGCAGCAGCGTGCGAACATGCCGCAGAACGACTTTCCAATATATTGCCGAATCGTCGCATTTTCTGGTATTGATACCACGTGGACTTACAAGAAAAAACGAGCTTCGTTAAGTATTGCTACTGGACGACCCCAAACACAATTTATATTGCCGCATAACAATGCATACAACGAGCTTCGTTAAACATTGTTGCTCGACAACCCGAACACAACTTCTATTGCCGCAATAAATTCCTGCCCGGGGACGAGTAACCTAGGGGTAAGTTGCTCGTCTCACAATCGAAAGGCTGTGAGCTAGAGTCTCACTTGTCACTACTCTTCGCCTGCGACAAATCGGCGTGAGACTGGCGATGCTACATGACTCAACGGTCGACGTGTCGTAAAACCAATAACAAACAATAAATTCCTGCCAGTGTTAAATATCCCACTGAATGTGTTTCTAGGGCAAAGTCGGGTTTCGTGTCAGTCACTTAATAGATGGGACGGAGAGGGGGAGGAGAGGGGGAGGGGAGGAGAGGGGGAGGGGAGGGGGAGGGGAGGGAGGGGGAGGGAAGGGGGAGGGGCGATGGCGACGGGACGGCAGCACCCGTCGGTCTGTCGGACGACAGCGACCTCTCCTGTTGGCAGTCGGACAGCCTCAAGAGAGCCCACCAGCGCGCCAGGGTCAAGGCCGTTGCAGCCTTCTGCGCCCGCCAATTGTACGTGACGGCCAATTGCCTTGAGTTATGCACTCGAAGAAAATGTTACACAAATATCGCAACCAAATCAACATTGCTAACGGTCGCGCCGTCGGTTTGCATTAACGTGAGTTAGTTGTTTGGGCTTTGGTCCGCGCCGACCGCCGTGGTCCCCTGGCGCCTGGCACTGGCGCTGCGGCCCGAGACAACACCTGGCCCGAGACGATCTTCTTCGGAACCGCCGCCAGTTGGCCAACCTCAACATCACCTTCTTCCGCTCTTCGTTCGTCCGTTCTGTCTGTTGGTATTTCCGTCCGTTGCGTGACGGTACGGCCGCTCACGTTCGTGACAATACGCCACCAACAGCTGAGTGTACCAGTACCCGTCGGGCAGCCTACACCACAGCTCCACCTTAACGTAATTCAAGTACAGCGTGCCGCAATGTAAGACTCCGATTTTGCAGCATTTTCCAAGCATAGCTATTGGTTGTAGCATCACGGTGTGTATATTTCCTAAACAGTTTCTCAGACGCTGGCATCGGTGTAACACCGCGCTTGTTTTGAAGCCGGACGTTCCCGTCGAGTCTCCAGAACGTCGCCATCACGAGCGCTGCGTGCGAGTCAACTATGTCCAATTTCTCCACCATGAAGCGCAAAGAGCATCGAATGTCTTCCGACAATATTACTCACCTAGGGCGCCACCAACAGCACGGCGCCCAGATCTCCTCAAACAGAACCACTCACTTCTGACGTCACAAACAACATCGCACCCGGTCCCCCTACGGCAGAATCACTCACTTATGACGCCACAACGGGGGTGCTTCTGCTGCACTGTCAGGCTTTAACAGTTGATACACCTTTCTTGACGTCACAACATACAACACCACAACCGGACCCCTCCGACATACCTGTTTACTGTTGACGTCACAACATACAACACCGCAACCGGACCCCTCCGACATACCTGTTTACTGTTGACGTCACAACAAACAACACCGCACGCTCAACGAGAGTTCAACAATACATTTTGTCCAGGAGCACCCACAAATTCTACACGCACGGACCAGACCGAATCATCGGGTAATATGGCGCATTGTATCGCATAGCAAGGAGACCAGCCTGTGGCACGCCGCTTCAAGCAACACAGAGCAACAGCAGCCGTTCGGGAAGGGGGAGCACCAGACCAGATGGTATCGGGGCAGATGACGTTCATATGCAGCGGACGCTGTCCGACTGGCATCAACAACTAACAGCACTGTCCAGATCCCTGGTTGTAACAAAATTTCTCAAATGCGAGCACTTTATGTCACGTGCGCGACATAATAAATCGCCAACCAGATGGAGATCCCCGACTACCGGAAGGTGAAATGCAGTCTTAAGGCAGATTTGAGGGAGACTAAGGACAAACCAAATGTAACGTAGGGACATTTGCCTGTGGATATGGGGAACGAACTAAATTGTGTCCAGCATAGTCGATCCATCTATTTATCAATTAACATTCCGGCGCATCCGCACAGGATGACTGTTAATGTGTCCGTTGCAAGGTATGGCCAGAACATGGGCGGACAACGCGTGGGAAACTTAACCGGTAACACTCGATAGAGAGGATGCAAGGATGAAAGGCACAGTGACGTAGGCTCGAGACTTGAGGTCCAGGATGCCGAACTGGTGTGTGTAGGTCGGTGGGTTCAGCGCCCGCAACAGTTGGGACACAGCAGGTAGTCAGGACACACACAAACAACAACGAAGTGGGCAAACACGGACTTCAGTAAATATGGGCTTTCGAATGCCGTCGCTCCTGGATCCGGCTTTCGTTTTCAACATACTGCTTGATTGACAACAATGAGGATTGCATGCTTCACTTCGATCGATCCATTGCCTTCGCTTTCATAATAGTATGTCATCTTTGCAGATTGCTTGTTATTGCATGTGCCACAGTGTAACATGCACTAAGGCGGCATACATTCTCACCACGGCACATGCATTTTAGCTACAGCACGTACATTCTCGCTACAGAACGATTGCATTTCTCTCTAGCTTCCAGTTTTAAACCAGGGTAAGAATAAATACACGAATCACGATAGGATGACAAAAAGAAGCATCATCGTAGAGAAATGTAGAGCTGCAGATGGGCCGCGGATCTCGGCCGCAGCCAGTTCATGGGTCCATCTGTGTGCTGCACTTCATGTTCAGCCAGATTTTTTTAATACGGAGGGATGATGATTATTGGTTTTACGGCACGCCGAACGTTGAGTCATGTAGCGTCGCCAATCACTCACGCCGATTGATCGCGGGCGAAGAGTAGCGACAGGTGAGATTCGAACCCACAATATTTCGATTGTGAGGCGGTAACATACCCCTAGACTACTCGTCCCCTTAATAGGGAGGGACATTCATACATGGTGACATTAATACATCGGAAGACATTGTCGGACACATGGTGAGGATATATAAAAACGATGGGGTCGTTCAACCAAAACACGTTGCGAAAATTTGAACCTGATTTGCCAAATCCTGTCCTTCGACCTCCCCCCCCGAAGTTTAGTTGTTTACTCTCGGACCGGGCGGCCGTCGGCACGGGCTGGCAGGCGGCACCGGCTAACCGGCCCAGAGTTATCGGCCGTAACGACCCGGTGTGTGCGAGTCGACGGGAAGCGTAGTGCTGTGCTGAGGCGGGCCAAGTCGACGAGTAACTGCCGTCATATGCTCTGCCAAAGCTAGCAAAGGACACAGATGTGCACTCAAGCGTCGGTTTTAAACAATGAGACAGCGCGGTCTCAAACCCACGGGAACGGATAAAGACGCCTGACATTTTTATTTTCGCTTTGCTGTTACGGGGTAAATCGAGCAGAGAACCGGAACGTGATAAACCGCGTTGAAAAGAAAAACGCAGCCCCGATACTTGTTCATCAACTCAATACTAGCCTGTCAGACCGTATCATATATAACGTCTGTTGCTGTGCAAAAACAATGGGTAAAAGCAACGTGAAGTGGGACCCGTGTAAATGGGTGGGGGTGGGGTGGGGTGTAGTGGAGTGGAGTGGGAGTGGGGGCATTCCGGCCATGGTCCCACCTTTGGTGTCTGCAAAGCGCCTAAATCCGAGGAAAACGCAGCTTCTTTCGTCCATTTCTTCAG